>CM051238.1:324648678-325848678 GCA_027917425.1 Gastrophryne carolinensis
GAAGGAGGCTAGTGATTACTCACCTGTAGAATTTATATTATATGTATACAGCACGTCCTGTTCAAGAAGATATTCCTTACACTTGGGTTATATATCCAGTAGTTGGCGCTGGACTGCCGAGACAGAAAAGTGGCTCCTCCCGGCCCTATATATACCAGGGACCTCCCACAAATTCCCCAGTATTGAAAAGCAGTTAAAATGGTACCGGGAGAACTATAACCATTACCAAAAACTGAACAATCACCATACAGAGGTAACTAAGAAAAATGATAAAAAGGGTGGGGTGGACCAGAATGTGCTGTATACATATAATACCAATCCTACAGGTGAGTAATCACAGAATTGTATTATTCTAAGTATACAGCACGTCCTGTTCCAGAAGATATTCCTTACACTTGGGACATCCAATAGCAGTGTCCGTAAGGTAGGGTGGGATCCCCAAAAGTAACAGCAGACAGTTTAAACCACTGCCGCCTGCAGAAACTTGTGGCCAAAAGCAGCATCAGCTGAGGCCCTAACATCAACCTTGTAAAAAATGAACAGAAGACCAAGTAGCGGACTTGCAAACTTGTTCAACAGAAGCTTGGTGCTGAAAAGCCCAAGAGGCACCAATTGCACGAGTAGAATGAGCAGTAAGGCGGAGGGGAGGCTCCTTCCCCTTAGCAGAGTAGGCCTGTATCACAGCCTGACGGATCCACTTGCTGATAGTGGACTTAGCCGGAGCCAGACCTTTCTTAGGTCCAGACGGAAGCACAAAAAGAGCATCAGTCTTCCTGAAGGATTCAGTAGCCACCAAATAGAACTTCGAACTACGTCCAAAGAATGTAAAACCCTCTCCTTAGGGTTACTAGGATTAGGACACAGAGAAGGCAAAACAATGTCCTGATTGAGATGAAAGGCAGAAACAACCTTAGGCAGAAAATCTGGTATCAAGTATCTTGCGCAGCACCCTGCCCAGCAGGGGAAACGGGGGAAACATACAGGAGCTGGAACCTCGTCCAAGACATTGCCAGGGCATCCATGGCCAAGGCCAGAGGATCCTGGGACAGAGAGACAAAGACTGGAAGCTTGTGATTGTGACGGGACGCAAACAGATCCACATCCGGCTGACCCCGGCGGTGGCACGGGGAGCGAAACACCCTGCTGCTGAGGGACCATTCTCCCAGATGAGAGGTCCCTCTGCTCAGAGAGTCTGCCTCCAGATTCTCCACCCCCGGGATGTACACAGCTGAGATGCAGGGAACATTCTCCTCCACCCAGGACAGAATCAGGGACACTTCCTTGAGGGCCCTCTTGCTCCGGGTCCCTCCCTGATGATTGATGTAGGCAACCGCTGTCTGGTTGTCTGAGCGGACCTGAACAGCCCGACCCCGAAGGTGTGGGGTTAAGTGGGCGAGAACCAACCTGAACGCCCTCAATTCCAGAATGTTGATAGGGGCATTGGCCTCCTGAAGGCCCCACTGACCCTGGAATTTCAGGGACTTCCAAAATCCCCCCCAACCTGTCAGACTGGCATCCGTGGTGGCAGTCTCCCAGCTGGGGGCCAGAAAGGATCTGCCCCCCAGCAGGTTCCTTCAGTCCAACCACCACGTTAGAGACCGCCTGACCAGAGGGGACAGGACAAACACCTGATCCAAGGACACAGGGTCCCGATCCCATACTGACAAGAGGTGAAGCTGAAGAGGCCTCATGTGAAACTGAGCATATGGAACCGCCTCGAAGCAGGACACCATCAGGCCCACCAGCTGCATTCCCTGCCTGATGGATGGATGGGGACAAGACAGCAGGAGCTGAGCTTTCTGTTGAAGGACCTACACCTTCTGCTGAGGAAGAAAGATCTTGACCTGAGATAAATCCAGAATCATGCCCAGGAAGGACTTCACCATGGAGGGAGACAGGGAAGATTTGGGGTGGTTGATCACCCAGCCGAATGACTCCAGTGTCAACACCACCCGCTGAGTGTCCAGCTCTGCCTGATGGAAGGACTGAGAAGCGATAAGCATGTTGTCCAAGTAGGGAAGTATGCAAATGCCCTGAGATCTCAGCAGAGCCATCACTCCTGCCAGAAACTTGGTAAATACCCTGGGAGCCGAGGTGAGACCGAAGGGCAAGGCCACAAATTGGTAGTGCTGATCCTCCAGAGCGAACCTGAGGAATCTCTGATGACCTGGAAAGATAGATACGTGAAGGTAAGCATCCTTGATGTCTACAGAGGTCATGAAGTCCCCTGGGCGTAGGAAAGTCACAGCTGAGCGCAGAGTCTCCATGCGAAAGTGTCTGAATCTGACAAATTAGTTGAGGAGCTTTAAATCCAGGATAGGTCTGATGGACCCATCCTTTTTGAGAACAATGAAAAGATTGGAATAATAGCCTTTGCCCCTTTCCCTCAAGGGCACCTGGCAGATGGCACCTAGATCTAGAAGGCCTTGGACAGCCAGGGACAGACACTGAGCTGACAAGGGGTTTTGAGCTTACCGAGATTTGATGAATCTTGGGGGCGGCCAGGCTGCAAACGCTATCTTGTAACCGGAGGATACCACCTCCTGAATCCACCGGTCTGAGACATGACGCCTCCAGACATGAGCCAAGAGCCGAAGCCATCCCCCCACCCGGATGGGTGAGGGTGCCCCTTCATGCCTGAGGGGGCTTGGGGGAGGACTTAGGCTTGGGACCCCAGGAGAGGCCAGGGCAGCCACGTCCTCTGCCCCTGCCTCAAAAAATCTCCACGGGCTCCAGCAAAGGAAGCTCCCCGTCCAATTCTGGAGCCCCTGAAGGAAGGAGAAAAGGCACCTGAACCCCGAAAGGACCGGGGCTGCCTTCTACTCTGAGGCAATTTGCCTCCCTTAGCAAACAAGTCCAAACTTTCCCCAAAGAGCCCCTTGAAGGGAAACCCAGTGAGAGCCTTTTTGGCAGCGTTGTCAGCTGCCCACTGGTGCAGCCAGACCGAGCCACCAACAAGACAGAAGCCCTGCCACACATTCTAATGGTATCATCCAAGGCAGAGAGAACATATGCAACAAATTCCTCACAACGCAGAAGAGCTCTATACTCTTCACTACCAGCATCATCAGGGGCCCCATCTAAGAGACTCCTGAGCAGGCTTTTAATAGCAACAGCCGTAATAGCAGAGGCACAGACCGGACGGCGCGCAGTCCCCACACAGGCAAAAGCATGGCAAGCCAGCTGATCAATGGGCCTGTCCTCCCCATCCCTTAGTGTAGTAGAGTCAGGGTAATGCATGACGGATGTGTTAGACAACCCCAGAACTGGAGCATCCACCTTGGGAGGATATGACCAGCGTTTAACCATTTCAGCAGGAAAGGGATACCGCTTATCCCAACTCTTTGGCACCCCGGGGAGCCGGCTAGGCCGTTCCCACTCCTTGAGCACCAGATTATTAAAATGAGCTTGTTCAGGAAACTTCAAGCGTGGTTTAACAATATGAAACAGCTCCCCCTGCTGCCGCGGAGCCACGGCAGGAGGAGAGATAATACAATTCTGTGAAATACTCACCTGTAGAATTGGTATTATACGCATACAGTACGTCCTGCTCCATATATTATACTTACACGTGGGTAATCCTCCACCAGATGGCGCTGTGCACTGCAGACATGCAAAAACAGGCTCCTCCCGGCCTTTCATATACCCAGGGACCTCCCACAAATCCCCAGCATTGAAAAGCAGTGAGAAAAGAAGCCGAGAGAAACCAACCACCAAAACTGGTTAATGATAACAATGATAACAATCACCATACAGGGGATCCAGAAAACTGTAAAACCAGGGTGGGGTGGAGCAGGACGTACTGTATGCGTATAATACCAATTCTACAGGTGAGTATTTCACAGAATTGTATTATTCTAAGCATACAGTACGTCCTGCTCCATATATATTACTTACACGTGGGACATCCAATAGCAGCGTCCATAAAGTAGGGTGGGATCCCCATCAAAAAAGGCACAGCAGACAGTAAAAGTGCTGTCACCCGCAAACCTTGCTACCAATAGCAACATGAGCAAAGGCTCTAACGTCAACCTCATAAAAAAAAAAAAAAAAAAAAAAAAAAAAAAAAGGTATGACAGAAAACAAGCAGCGGTCTAGCAAGACTTGTTCAACAGAAACCTGGTGCTGAAAGGCCTTAAGGTACCCAAGCACAAGTAGAAACAGAAAAAAGAGAGAAGAAGATTCTTCCCCTAAAAGAATAGGCCAGACTAACAGCCTGACCAGTCCAACGCAAAAAGTAGCCTTGGTAAAAACTTAGAGCTCTCCCCATCAGGGAATTTGAACTCTGGGCTCCCGCGAGACAGGCGGGGATACTGACCACTACACTAACAAGGATCAGCAAGAAGCCGAAACCTTTACTTAGGATCAGAAAGGACAATCCATCCAAGTAAGACCAGTCCAAAGGGCACATAAAACCCCTGGAAGCAGACGAGAACAGGCACATACGGATGGAGACGCCCGCAAACCCCAAGGGGCATCAGTCCCCCTAAGGGACACGAGAAAATCCAGGAAAACCTGCAACACCTGTTGAGGGAATGTAGACCCCCTTACTTCAGCGTTACTAAGAATAAGGCCCAGAGGCAGACCAAGGTCTTGAATAAAAGAGCATAAGACACCACCTTAGGCATAAGGTCCGGCGTAAGGCGGAACACCACCACATCATGGTATATATATATATATATATATATATATATGTATATATATATATATATATATATAGCGCTAACTAAACAGAGCCGCCCTCTCAGGCACACGTCTGACTGAAGCAACAGCCCCCAGAAGGGCAACTTGAGGGAAAGGACAGTTCAGACAACATCCAGAATAGGTCCAAAGGGAACACCCCGCAAGGCAAACAGAATAAAATTAACCCCAACAGGGACCATAGAATTGCTTGGGGGATGCACCTGAGCAACCCCTGAAGAATGCTTAACAAGGAAAGACTGAACAAAGACTTCTACAGGAAGGCGGACAGGGCAAAACCTGAAACCTCCAGAGTACTGAGTTGGGGAGCCAACTCCAACCCATGCTGTAATAACTCTAGAACCCTGGGAACAGAGAACGTCCAACAGGGGAGAGACCTAGATTCGCACCAATCAATACGGGTACACCATACCCTATCAGAAGAAGGAGAAGAGGAGGAAGAAGCTAGCTCTTAGCCCTCCAATAGACAAAAACACCCAGAAGATAACCCCGTCTCCAACAGGGTGAATGAATCAACCGTCAGGCCGTCAGACTAGAGCCTGTAGATTGGAGCGACATAGGAAGGGGCCTGAATGGGCAGAACAGCACTCCTGAGAGAGCGTACAGGTCCGCTGTCCTCAGCAGATACATCTGCGAACCACACCCCACTGGGCCACCCAGGGGCCACCAGTATCACGGGTCCCCCCTTCCAGAGCAATCTTGCGCAGAACCCCACCTAGCAGGGTGAATGAAGATAAGATATATAGAATAGAAAGTCCAGACATAAAATTACTAAGCCCCATGGCCAAGTCAGAATATTCCGGGACAATAAACCAAGGGCAGAGCCCCTGTGATAGTGACGGGGCCCAACAGAGCCACACTAGTTGGACCTCAGGGGGACACCAGGATAGCACATCCTGCCACTGAAGGACATCCATCGGAGCGAATACCAATGAAGTGCAAGGAACGTTAACCCCCACCTAGATCAGGATCAGAAACCTTCCTGGAGGATCATCCTGTTCCGAGATACAGATAAAAAGTACAGGCCACTGTCCTCAGACAGACCAAGAGTCCCCTAACGGACAGGTCCTGAAGAGGAGTAGTCCAGCAAGATAGAGCCCACCGAAGGCTCACTGTTTCAACAATCAGTAGGTAAATGGACCCCCTAAGGGCCCCACCTAGGAACCACGGGGAATTTCAGAAGAGACAAACCCCCCGTCAACCTGCAAGGCTTGGTACCCATGGTGACCATCAACAGGAGGATGCAAGAAGGGAGGGGATGCCCCCTGACAGATTCCTTGAATTTAACCATCTCAAGAGGAACCACCATAACTAGGGGGAATGTGCACAGACCTAGTTCCAGGGGTGCTGGAACCCCGTCCAGAATTAATAACATAAGGTGCAGCAGAGCCCAAGGGCTCTGAGTATAAGGGACAGCATCTGAGCCGCCACCAACGGCCCCACCAGCTGCAATCCTGCCTGGTGAAAGTAAGGTGACCGCAAAGAGGGACAGAGCCCATGTAATCAGAAGTCCACTGATTGCCAAAGAAGAAGGTTCTAGTCTGAACCGAATCCAAATGCAACCCAGGAAGGAGATACTGAACAAGGGGACAATGAGGAATTGAGGTGGCTGAGCACCAATCCAAAAGACTCCCAAAGGAAACCACCAGCCGAATAACCAACACGGCCTGACGTGGAGATTGGAAAGTAAAGAAGGACGACCAAGTAGGTCCTAGCGCGGACACCACACGGGCACGTCCAAGACAGCACCCCCGTCCTCGCCTTGGCGAGCAGTCTGGGAGCAGAAGAGAGGCCAAAAACAAGCCACAATCCGCAGAATTGGTCCTTCAACACTGACCTGTAATGGCCTCGGTGTCCAGAAGACACAGGGAACCTAAAAAAAAAAAAAGGATCTTAGATCGTCACAGGCGTCAAGAGGCCCACTCGGCACAGAGCGCCTGCGGCCCAACACAGAGATACCATGCAGGAACTACCTGTGAAAGTATAATTGCCAAGCCCACAAAATGCCAACCTGGGTCAGACTGCCTCATCTCCTTGAGGGATAAAAGGAGAAGCTAATGTAGAGGCAATTGCCCCTGCCTGTTAAGGGTAACCTGCAAGTGAGCCCAGACCCTGCAGGCCGAGCGTGGCCTGCATCAACTCCTGAAGAGTGACAGGAGCTAGAAGAACCCTGACAGCCTCAGAAAGGGACCGCCCAGCAAACTCTATCCTGCATCCAGGGGAACTACCTCCTGGATCCACCAGAGGGAGGCATAATGCCCCCAGATAGGGGCCAGGTGCTGTGGCAGTCCCCTCACCCAGAAGGGCGAGGGCGTCCCTTCATGCTTGGGCGGTTTTGGCAGATTTGGACTTAGTCCTGCCGGAGGGCCCAGGACGTTGTCTGCCCACCCTGGGGCGGGCATCTACGCCGAAAAGTTGGAAGCACACCTCTGGTTCGCGCTTGACACGTAGGGAGGGGGAGGGGTGTCCCTGCCCCGAGGAGGCCGAGACGGCCTTCTACGTGGGGGTGCTTTGCCCTTTTTTCCAAAAAGGTCCAAACGGGCCCCAAATAGACGTCGTCCTCTGAAGGGAAGGCCAGTGAGAGCCTTTTTTGTATCATCGTCAGCCCCCCACTGTCGCATCCAGACCAGGCGGCGAATAGCTACAAGGGCAGAGGTTCTGGCACACATCTTAATGGTGTCGTCCAGCACTGAGAGGATAAACCTCACAAACACATCACAATTGGAGAGTGCATTAAAGACCTCCCAAGGGAGATCCTCAGGCTGGTGATCAAGTATCTTTCTAAGGAGGGTCCTGGTGGCCACCGCAGTGATGGCCGCGGCACAGACCGGGCGCAGAGCCGTCCCTGCACACGAAAAGGCGTGGGAAGCCAGTCTGTCAATGCGCCGGTCCTCAGCATCCCGAAGGGTACGATAAGTAGGAGCTGTCATAAAGGGGGGGTTAGCAACCCCTATGACCGGTGCATCCACCGCGGGAGGTGCTGACCAACAGTCAACCACATCAGGGGGAAAAGGGTACTTCCAATCCCAGACCCCTGGAACCCCTGTAAGTTTACAAGGTGATTCCCATTCTTTGGATATAAGAGCCTGGAAATGATCCTGCTCCAGAAATTCCAAGCGCGGTGTCGCTGTGTGGAAACTCTCCCTTTTGGGCTTGGGAGTCTCTCCCGGAGGAGAGAGAGACAAAACTTCAAAGATCTTTATAAGAAATTCGTCGGTGTCACACAGGCCCCAGGAACCAGGGCCGGAATCATCACGGCTCCAAGGCATCTCGTCCGAGGAGCCCGAATCGGAGAAAAGCTCACCTTCATCAGAAGGATCAAGGTCCTGCATAGCAGCAGACTCCTCAGTTTCAGTGGGAAACAGAGAACCAGGAGGCGTCAGGGACCGCTTCTTTCCAGAGCCCAAGCGCTCCGCCAAACTAGACATCACCTGCTCAGCCGTAGGTAGCCTGCGCGGCACAACTTGCTGGTCATCCCCGCTCGAGTGCGACTCATCGGGAGTGAGATTTAGGCACGGTGAGACAGGTGTATTGAAGCGAGGTGCAGCCACTGGTAAACCTAATTGCAAGGCCAGTACTTGTTCAGCACACGGTCCGCAGACCCGTGCTCTGTCAGCATCAGCATGGGGCTGTCCACACGCTATACACTGCCGGTCTTGTCCCCGCGGAACCCCGGACACAATTCTGAGATGCCTCCATATGGTGATTTATCTAAGCAATATGCCAGCAGGGATTTATGCAATAAGCAACCCTGGATGCCCCAAGACCCGCTAGGAATGTGGGAGAATTTTTAATGTGAACCCGTTATGATATATATCAGGCCGGGAGAAGCCACCAGAATCTTGGCGTCTGAAAGACATAAGGAGAAGAAGGGGTGTCAGAGCCATGCGCAGCAGAACGAAGGATCATAAGAAAAACCACCCGCGAGGGCACTTACATGTCCAAGGGAGGAGGAGGATCGTAACCACGCAGGCGCGAAGACCATCAAAATGGCGCCAAGCGAACCTCGAGGGGCGGGCCCAATCTGGCCGTGACGCAGAGCGCGCCAAACCAGGTCCCCGCCTCCCCCAAAGAGCGCGAAGCTCTGGCCCAGCGTAATGTACATGACAAGCAGTGAATAAAAAACACAGTAGGTAGAACTTAGCTACGGGAACCGACGTAACTTCTGAAAGACACTGCCGCCTGGGGCGGCAGACCTCCTTGCGCAACCCGCCAAGGATTATGTGGCGCAAGTAGCGCGGCTCTGACACCCAGTTGCCGGTCAATACAAAAACAACGACCATAAGCGTGTACAACACTACACTGAGACCGCCACACACATACCCCCCCCCCTTTCTTTTCCCCCGGGCTACGGGGGGAAACGAGGGAGGAAGGCGACCCTTCACCCAGGGTCCACTGCTACATGGGGCAATAATGCGGGAGGGGCATCTACTAGAGGCTCACCATCAGCCTAAACTGCCTACCCTATGGTGGGGGATTGCGGTGGAGCATAGCTCCGTGAGCACACAAGGTGCTGCCTACCTTCACCCGACCACCCCCCCCCCCCCAGATCTACCAGGGAAAGCGAAGGCCAGCCTAAGGGAGCCAACTGCGGGGACAGGGGGCGAGGGGCATCCCATAAGGCTCACCATGGGCCTGTACCGCCTACCCTTTGGTGGGGGACTGCGGTTGGAGCAGCGCTCCATAGCACCTAGCAGCGGTGCTGCCTACCTTCCCCCGAACCAGTGCAGCCTAAGCTGGGAGGCAATAAAAGGAAACGGGTGGGAATAGTCCTACAGGGCCGCAGGCTAATAGCCCCGGTCACCTGCGAGTAGAGAGCCATCTTCTAGTCATCGCAGCCCAGACTGCAGAGAAGAACTGGGGAATTTGTGGGAGATCCCTGGTATATGGGGCCGGGAGGAGCCACTTTTCTGTCTCTGCAGTCCAGCGCCATCTACTGGATGTATAACCCAAGTGTAAGGAATATCTTCTGGAACAGGACGTGCTGTATATAGAAGTACTCTCCTTTTGTCCCATACAGCAGATTGGTCCGAGCCTGCGCTTCCCACACCGCCCAAACAGCATTTGTCACTTCCGTGCCTGGCTTGCACTCCCCACCATCAGTCAGATGCGAGGCCACAACTTCCCAATGGAGGAGGCATGTCCTGTGTGGCCTTGCCACACTCCTTCTATTGCAATGAATGAAGAGGGCATGGCAGCACTCCTGTGACAGATGGGGGGTTGCGAACCCAACATGCCATCAATTTCGACCCCAAGCAGACTCGTTACCAGTGATCAAGTGAGGTGCTGATCGCCAGACTTAGACCAATCGACCGCAAAGGTCAAAGAGAGTTTGCTTCTCTGTCTACCACTATTCTATGATCATAAAGTATTATAAACACAATCTCACCAGCCCGGCCCCACTAACCCCAATTATGCTACGTGTATGAAAAAAAATATATCACCGAGTTCCTAGCCAGAAGCTGAGTGTATGTGGGGCACACAAAGTTAGTCTTTTGGTGGGCAATCGAGGATATCAGTAGACAGGAATTTTTTTATCTGCTATATTGGGATTATCGAGGTCCAATTTGAACATTAATTTTTTCCAGTAGTCTATTGGACCAGTTCAAAAGGTTAACCAGGCAGTTCCCAGAAAAAGTGACCCTCAAAACTTGTAGAATCTGTGTGGATATTCTGAAAACAAGGGGGAACGTGAAGACAAGTTTCCATTATTTAGGTCATAAAACATGTAAGGTATGTATGATAGTAATACCTATGAGACAGGATAATTTTCTTCATATTGTCAGCCATAAGGAAGTTGTAAAAACGTCGGCATTGATCCCACTGTAGAAAGGTTTGCTGTGCACTGGCAGAAAACAAAGAAAAACAAACCAAAAATGAGTCTTGGAGCAAGTTAAGAACAAACTGTCCGAAAACCATTCAAAGAGCTCCCCAAATGCCTAAAACCACAAGAAAAAGTCAAGAGAACCACAGTTGGTGCAATTTGTTGCTGTTTTGCTTATACAAAAACATATGGCTCAAATGACTACTGAAGAATACGCTATAATTTCTTTATACATTTCATATTAACTGACTATAAACAGCTTTGTGAAAAACGCACATTTCTAACACAAATAGTTACTGTAATACTCTTGTTATCCTCTATAATCTTAAAAACACTTAATAAATTATATTGAATCTCACCCTCCCTTGACTCTGGTAAACGAGAAGAAAAAAAATGGATTTTGGACTGCTTGGATGTGAGTAGAAAAAATGTACTGTAAATCAATAATTAGAGATTATAGGGAATACAGGCTAAGCTCTAACCACCACTAGAGGGAGCTGTTACAATGCTGTTCCAAGGTGTGCTGCAGAGATTACTACATTGCATTTGGTTTTTATTTGACCAACATAATCATGTAAAAGGTTTGTAACAGTAGGATACACCAGTCACCTTCCAACTAATACATTTATAATGTGTTTGCAGACCAGCTATCCAGATAAACAATACAAAATAATCCAGGTATCACAGATTATTCTAATCAGGCCAAACATTGTTGGCTGCGATGGACTGGACAGCAGCTCTTTAAAGTGGACCAAACCACCCCCCCCCCAGGAATTCTATATATGGGGTTGCCCCGCTGTGTGAAACCCCCACGGTCGCCACATACACTTACCTTGTTTCCCGGTCTAACAGCGCATGAGTGAGCAGCATCCCCGCTATCCATCTAGCAGGGGGCATGCCCGCGCTAAGCAATTGTGAATGGCCGGCATGGGCACGTTCCCTGTAGAGGGTAGCGGGGGATACGGCCGTCAGCGCTCTCACAGCTGCTGGCCTTAGACGACGTGACGTCAGCGGCTCTGAGCGCGCTGATTGGATGAGCAGATGCACATGCGCTGTAGGACTGGGAACAGGTGAGTTGGCCTCATCGATCTGGGGGGTTTCATGCCGATTGGGGTGCCCCAGGGGAAAAGACTAAAACCCAAGATAGTCAAAAACCACTTTAAACGTGACAAGCCAGCAAATACTTGTATGTTGTGCTGGATCTCAAAACATACAGCACTACACCTTAAAAATGCTATTAATTATTTAAAAAGTGGAGCAGCCACCAAGCCTAGAGACTATACGACTCTATATTCCCGAAGTGAACAGCTGCAAATATTTATGATTATGCCTCCAAAAACCTGAATTCAAATGCATGCAAGTGGAGTTCTGATATAGATCACCTACCGTGAAGCACTATAACCCTGGCACACACTGGCACAACACAGGACTCTCTCTTGATTGGATGCAGCTTCTCCAAGGTATTTACAGACAATATTTCCTCCAAGGCTGAATCCCACAACAATGAGTCGGGTCTGAGGAAACGTCTTCTTGATGTAGTTAACCATTGCTCCAAATTCCCACGTGCAACCTGGAAAAAAAAAACTCTGTTACTGTGGTGCATTTGGACAGAGCAATATCCTACTGTAAAAGCAAGCGTGGCAAGGTGTCTGCAACCCAAACAAGTGCATCCCTACTGCAACCCAAACAGGTGCATCCCTACTGAAACCCAAACACGTGCATCCCTACTGCAACCCAAACACGTGCATCCCTACTGCAACCCAAACACGTGCATCCCTACTGAAACCCAAACACGTGCATCCCTACTGCAACCCAAACACGTGCATCCCTACTGAAACCCAAACACGTGCATCCCTACTGCAACCCAAACACGTGCATCCCTACTGCAACCCAAACACGTGCATCCCTACTGCAACCCAAACAGGTGCATCCCTACTGCAACCCAAACACGTGCATCCCTACTGAAACCCAAACACGTGCATCCCTACTGCAACCCAAACACGTGCATCCCTACTGCAACCCAAACACGTGCATCCCTACTGCAACCCAAACACGTGCATCCCTACTGCAACCCAAACACGTGCATCCCTACTGCAACCCAAACACGTGCATCCCTACTGAAACCCAAACACGTGCATCCCTACTGCAACCCAAACACGTGCATCCCTACTGCAACCCAAACACGTGCATCCCTACTGCAACCCAAACACGTGCATCCCTACTGCAACCCAAACACGTGCATCCCTACTGCAACCCAAACACGTGCATCCCTACTGAAACCCAAACACGTGCATCCCTACTGCAACCCAAACACGTGCATCCCTACTGCAACCCAAACACGTGCATCCCTACTGCAACCCAAACACGTGCATCCCTACTGCAACCCAAACACGTGCATCCCTACTGCAACCCAAACAGGTGCATCCCTACTGAAACCCAAACACGTGCATCCCTACTGCAACCCAAACACGTGCATCCCTACTGCAACCCAAACACGTGCATCCCTACTGCAACCCAAACACGTGCATCCCTACTGCAACCCAAACACGTGCATCCCTACTGCAACCCAAACACGTGCATCCCTACTGCAACCCAAACACGTGCATCCCTACTGCAAACCAAACAGGTGCATCCCTACTGCAACCCAAACACGTGCATCCCTACTGCAACCCAAACACGTGCATCCCTACTGCAACCCAAACACGTGCATCCCTACTGCAACCCAAACACGTGCATCCCTACTGCAACCCAAACACGTGCATCCCTACTGCAACCCAAACACGTGCATCCCTACTGCAACCCAAACACGTGCATCCCTACTGCAACCCAAACACGTGCATCCCTACTGCAACCCAAACACGTGCATCCCTACTGCAACCCAAACACGTGCATCCCTACTGCAACCCAAACACGTGCATCCCTACTGCAACCAGGGCTGTGGAGTCGGTAGATAAATGTTCCGACTCAGACTACTCAGTTTTTTGTACTTCCGACTCCGACTCCTCTGTATTAATATGTGAATGTATTTTATACATTCCTTGAAGGAAAGAAAGGCAACATACATGTCATTACTTCTAGCAGAGAGAGGTAGTTGGGCAGAAGCTGCCTTCTCCTTTCTGTGTGCTGATCTTCTGCTGAAGATAGGGCAGTGGGAGGATCCAGAAAGGGGCCTTTATTATAAAACATGATTTCCCTAGTAGAATCCCATAGTCATGTTTAAAGTTTAAGCTAACAATCGAAGTTTACAAGTTTTTATAGCCTTTTGCTGAATGACAGCAGTTTTTCCAATGGTACAGCTTCAGTCTTGAACTATTGATCCTCCATTCCCTTCACTTATACCCTTATCAGTAAGAGGCTAGGTTACCCATGGGTTCCCTGTAACAGCAGAACACAACACTATGCAAAGTATAAGTATTGCTGCTTCTAATTGTGCGTTGCGTGCCATATAGTGAAGCACATGAAAAGCATGCTTCTTCACGGTCACTTAACGTGTTCGTTTTGCGGTTACGTGAGGCACTGCATGCATTGGTCTTTATTCTTACAATAGAGAAGTCATTAATTATAACTTTTTGTGAATTGGGACATTTAAACTTGCTAAATCAAAATTTAGTAGGCGTCGGAGTCGGTGCATTGTTTGCCGACCCCAGGTACCCAAAATTTCCTCCGACTCCACAGCCCTGACTGCAACCCAAACAGGTGCATCCCTACTGCAACCCAAACAGGTGCATCCCTACTGCACCCCAAACACGTGCATCCCTACTGCAACCCAAACAGGTGCATCCCTACTGCAACCCAAACACGTGCATCCCTACTGCAACCCAAACACGTGCATCCCTACTGCAACCCAAACAGGTGCATCCCTACTGCAACCCAAACAGGTGCATCCCTACTGCAACCCAAACACGTGCATCCCTACTGCAACCCAAACACGTGCATCCCTACTGCAACCCAAACAGGTGCGTCCCTACTGCAACCCAAACAGGTGCGTCCCTACTGCAACCCAAACAGGTGCGTCCCTACTGCAACCCAAACAGGTGCGTCCCTACTGCAACCCAAACACGTGCATCCCTATTGCAACCCAAACACGTGCATCCCTACTGAAACCCAAACACGTGCATCCCTACTGCAACCCAAACACGTGCATCCCTACTGCAACCCAAACACGTGCATCCCTACTGCAACCCAAACACGTGCATCCCTACTGCAACCCAAACACGTGCATCCCTACTGCAACCCAAACACGTGCACCCCTACTGCAACCCAAACACGTGCATCCCTACTGCAACCCAAACACGTGCATCCCTACTGCAACCCAAACACGTGCATCCCTACTGCAACCCAAACACGTGCATCCCTACTGCAACCCAAACACGTGCATCCCTACTGCAACCCAAACACGTGCATTCCTACTGCAACCCAAACACGTGCATCCCTACTGCAACCCAAACAGGTGCATCCCTACTGCAACCCAAACACGTGCATCCCTACTGCAACCCAAACACGTGCATCCCTACTGCAACCCAAACACGTGCATCCCTACTGCAACCCAAACACGTGCACCCCCTACTGCAACCCAAACACGTGCATCCCTACTGCAACCCAAACACGTGCATCCCTACTGCAACCCTGTAGGATCAGGAGCTGTTCTGGCACTACCATATAGCCTTGAATTCTCAGCTTTCTTGCCAACAGTAACTAGAGCCAACATATCCTAATGTCGACCCAGTAATGGCCACTGGTTTCTATTAATTAATCAGAGATGCTATTCTAAATTACATTCTGAATATGTGTCAATAGGCAAAGATGTCGCTGTAGGGTGGCTCACAACAGTTTAATAATAATTTTAGAATTTGTAATCAACTGTATTTTATTTTCATAGAGGTGATTTCCTTGTAACCATTTCTTGGTTTACTTAAAAGTAGACAAATCAACAGGATTTGGGTGAAACCCCCGAGATCGCACATCAACTCACCTTTCCGCAGTTCCCACAGCTCATGCACAGGCTCTTGTCCAATCAGCCCTTTATAAAGCCTTTGTTTTGGCCTGAGCGTCGGAATAGGAAGCAGGTGCAGCCGCACCCCTGGTTTCCCCGCAAAGTGTGTGTACTCTCACACCTGGCCTGTCTAAATGGCTTGGTGTGAGAGTGCGCACAGCTGCAGGGATGCTGGGGATGCGGTTGCAGCAAGGGACTGGCAGAGGTAAGGTGTTTGAGGGCCACTGCGAGGGGTTCACATAGTGGGGTATCCCAAGTATTTTAGACTCCAGGGCCAGCCTTGCCACTGACTAGTCCACTTTAAAGCAGTTAAGTTGTATGTATGTTTCAGTATAAGTTCAGGGCATATTTCCAATCTAATTATAGTTTTTTGTTTGTTAAGCCCAGGAGCATAAAGATTTGGCCAAAGCCCCTGCCTATACAGGATGGCAGGAGATCAGTCATCGCATAGATGTGGCAATGACATCATTTCCACACACAACAGTGGCAATGAATGGAGGAGGCGGAGATTTACAGCTAAAACAGGCGCCATTATCTAGGATTAGAATGATACGAGAGCAGTAAAACTGGACCTTCAGCATGATTTAATGAAAAGCCCAAACCCTTAAAAAAACTATTCCCCAGCATCTAAAATTATTATATTTTAAGTTTTTAGTCCTTTACTTATAATTCTTTCCCACACTGGGCTGCAACTCTGTTCAGGACTCTAGGATAAGAGCGCCGCCATCTTGCCTCAGAAGCATAACATACAGAGGAGAGGAGAGCGGGATAAAGTACAGGGGGAGGGGATCAGGAAAAGGACAGCAATCCCAGAATGCAGAGTGGCACAGTCAGAAGACACTTCCTGTTTGCAGGCTGCCTGATGCTCCATGAGCCACCATGCTGGATGTTTAAAGGCTCATAACATGCAGTAGATGCAGGTAGGATGATTTTTAATGTGAGCAATCTGTATGTACAGGGTGTGAGAAACATATAAGATAGACTCTTATTCAGGGTGAAATTCCGTTTTAAGTAAAAAAAAAAAAAAAAAAAGTACCATTGACTTTAATTGTTTCTTATTTGGCAATTCAGCAACTGTGAAATTCTCATGCTTTTTTTCTCCTTAAAGTGGTCCTTCACTCTGAACAAGAGGCTATCTTTTATGTTTCCCACACCCTGTACTTACAGATTGCTCACATTAAAAACCGTCCTACCTACATCTACTGCATGTTATAAGCCTTTAAACATCCAATATGGCAGCTCATGTAACATCAGGCAGCCTGCAAACAGGAAGTGCCTTCTGACTGTGCTGCTCTGCATTCTGGGATTGCTGACCTTTTCCTGACCCCAGCTCTGCTCTGTCTGAGCAAAGCACAGTTATAACCTGCCCCCCTGTACTTTATCCCACTCTCCTCTCCTCAGTAAGTGTGATGCTTCTGAGTCAAGATGGTGGCGCCCGTATCCTAGAGTCCTGAACAGAGTTGCAGCCCAGTGGGGGAAAGAATAATAAGTGACTAAAAAATAAAATATATTAACTTTAAATGCTGGGGAAACGTTTTTTAAAGGGTTTGGGCTTTTCAATAAATCATGGTGAAGGTCCGGTTTAAGCGATTAACATAAAAAAAAAATTCCAACTCTGAATCAAGGACATTGGGATAATCAACATATTAATCAAAAAAAAAAAAAAGAAATGTGGCTCAACATAGGCATTTGTCCCAGCAACTATCATTAGTCCTTGATAAGAAATTGCACGCTCTGTCAAGGAAGAATATTGCCAGTTATCAATAAAAGTTTCACTGCAAGTCTCCTTTATCAACTACACACTAAAAACTAAGACTTGGAAACACCATCAGCCACATAACATTTTTACTACTGTAAAAAGGAAAACAAAATGTTTTTGACATCTTTGAGCAGGAATCAATGGACAAAGGGAAAGCCGTTAAGTATGTGCTAAGCGGATTACTTGTAGTGACAAAGGAATGTTTGGGCTTTTTCATTTCTTATAATTAGTTTTGTAAATATTCTGAAAAATACTTTTTTCAAAAAGTAGACCTAAAAATAGTATTTTGGTGGGGGGGGGGGGGGGGGGGGGTCACCGTTGGGGTCTACCAGACGTGGATCTGTTTGCATCACGTCACAATCACAAGCCCCCGAACTTTGTATCCCTGTTTCAGGATCCTCTGGCCTTGGCCACGGATGCCCTGTCCATGTCTTGGAGGGAGTTTCGACTCCTGTATGTGTTTCCACCATTTCCCCTTCTGGGCAGAGTTCTGCGCAAGATTGCTCTGGAAGGGGTACCCGTGATTCTAGTGGCCCCCAGGTGGCCAAGAAGAGTGTGGTTCGCAGACGTGGTTCAAATGGCAGTAGACCAGTACGATCTGCCAAGGTTGCAAGATCTTCTAACTCAGGGGTCTCTACGCCATCCCAATTTACTAACTCTGGCTTTGACGGCTTGGCTGTTGAAACCTCCATCTTGATGGAGAAGGGTTTGTCTGCCTCTGTGGTGGCTACTATGGTGCAAGCCAGGAAGAAGACTTCTTCTGCTATCTATTATAGAGTATGGCGTTCCTACATTGACTGGTGTGAGTCCAGGTCTCTTCCCTGACAAGAATTCTTAGTCTCTAGGGTGCTGGAGTTTTTACAACATGGTCTGGACTTAGGTCTCAAGCTTAGTATTCTGAAGGGTCAGGTTTCGGCCCTGTCTATCTTCTTTCAGAAGACTTTTGCCCAGCATCGCCTGATTAAGACCTTCTTTCAGGGGGTCACTCACGTGCGTCCCCCTCGAAAACCTATGGTCCCTGTCTGGGATTTAAACTTGGTTTTGTCTGCCTTGCATGGTGCTCCCTTTGAGCCTATTCAGGATGCTGCTCTTGCTGTTCTCACTCTCAAGGTTGTCTTCCTGGTGGCTATCACTTCGGTTAAGCGTGTGTCTGAGTTGGCTGCTTTATCTATTCAGCCTCCGTACTATGCGAGACACCAGGATAAGGTGGTGTTCCGCTTAAAACCAGATTTTCTGCCTAAAGTGGTGTCTGAATTTCATTTGAACCAAGATATTGTCCTTCCCTCGTTGTGTCCCAATCCTAGTAACCCCAAGGAGAGAGTTTTGCATTCCTTGGATGTGGTCAGGTGCTTGAAGTATTACCTGGTTGTCACTAAGGCTTTCAGGAAGACTGATGCTCTCTTTTTTGTGCCTTCTGGGCCTAGGAAGGGTTTGACTCCCGCCAAGTCTACCATCAGCAAATGGATTCGTCAGGCCGTGATTCAGGCCTATTCCACTAAGGGGAAGACTCCCCCTTTTCGTCTTACTGCTCATTCTACTCGTGCTATTGGGGCTTCTTGGGCTTTCCAGCACCAGGCTTCAGTCGAACAAGTTTGCAAGGCCGCTACTTGGTCTTCCGTTCATACCTTTACAAAGTTTTACAAGGTTGATGTTAGGGCCTCAGCTGATGCTGTGTTTGGCCGCAAGGTTTTGCAGGCGGCAGTGGTTTAAACTGTCCGCGGTTGCCTTTTTTGTTGGGGATCCCACCCTACTGTATGGACACTGCTATTGGATGTCCCACGTGTAAGTAATATATATGGAGCAGGACGTACTGTATGCTTAGAATAATACAATTCTGTGAAACACTCACCTGTAGAATTGGTATTATATGCATACAGTACGTCCTGCTCCACCCCACCCTGGTTTCACGTTGTTCTGGATCCCCTGTATGGTGATTGTTATAATTGTTATTATTACCAGTTTTGGTGGTTGGTTTCTCCCGGCTTCTTTTTCTCACTGATTTTCTATGCTGGGGATTTGTGGGAGGTCCCTGGGTATATGAAGGGCCGGGAGGAGCCTGTTTTTGCATGTCTGCAGTGCACAGCGCCATCTGGCGGAGGATAACCCTCGTGTAAGTATTATATATGGAGCAGGACGTGCTGTATGCGTATAATACCAATTCTACAGGTGAGTATTTCACAGAATTGTATTTTCAGCTCCTGTATGTGTTTCCCCCGTTTCCCCTGCTGGGCAGGGTACTGCGCAAGATAGCTCAGGAAGGGGTGCCAGCCATACTGGCCAAGATGAGTGTGGTTCGCAGACATCGTGCAGATGGCAGTAGATCAGTGTGCCCTGCCCGGGTTCCAGATCTGCTCACTTAGGGGCATTTACACCACCCCAGTTTACAAACGCTGGCTTTGACAGCCTGGCTGCTGAAACCTCCATCTTGATGGAAAAGGGGCTGCCTGCCTCGGTTGTAAATACCATGATCAGGGCTCGGAAAAGGTCCTCTTCTTCCATCTACTATAGGGTTTGGCGTACTTACATTGACTGGTGCGAGTCTAAGTCGCTTCCCTGTCGTGTGTTTTCTATTCCTAGGATTCTGGAGTTTCTGCAACATGATTTGGATCTGGGTCTTCAGCTCAGTACTCTGAAAGGTCATGTTTCTGCCTTGGCCATTTTCTTCCAAAGATCTTTTGCTCAGCATCCCCTGGTCAAGACCTTCTTCCAGGGGGTTAATCACGTGCGTCCCCCATGTAAGCCTATGTTACCAGTCTGGGACTTGAACTTGGTCTTATTTACCCTGCAGGGATCTCCCTTCGAGCCCTAGCAGGGGGCCCCTTTGTCCATTCTTACGCTTAAGGTAGTCTTTTTGGTGGCTATTACTTCTGTTAGGCGTGTTTCTGAGTTAGCGGCTCTTTCCATCAAGCCCCCTTACTTTGAGAGACACCAGGACAAGGTGGTGTTTCGTTGTTTCTGCTTTTCATCTCAATCAGGACATTGTTTTGTCTTCTCTGTGTCCTAATTCTAGTAACCCTAAGGAGATTTTACACTCTTTGAATGTGGTCAGGACTCTGAAGTTCTATTTGGTGGCTACTGAATCCTTCAGGAAGACTGATGCTCTTTTTGTGCTCCCGTCTGGACCTAAGAAGGGTCTGGCTCCAGCTAAGTCCACTATCAGCAAGTGGATCCGTCAGGCTGTGACACAGGCCTACTCTGCTAAGGGGAAGGAGCCTCCCTTCCGCCTTACTGCTCATTCTACTCGTGCTATTGGTGCCTCTTGGGCTTTTGAGCACCGAGCTTCTGTTGAACAAGTTTGCAAGGCCGCCACTTGGTCTTCTGTTCATACTTTTTCTAAGTTTTACAAGGTTGATGTTAAGGCCTCAGCTGATGCTGCCTTTGGTTGCAAAGTTCTGCAGGCGGCGGTTTAATCTGCCCGCTTTTACTTTTTGGGTATCCCACCCTACCTTACGGACACTGCTATTGGATGTCCCATGAGTAAGGATTATTCTGGAACAGGACGTGCTGTATACTTAGAATAATACAATTCTGTGATTACTCACCTGTAGAATAGGTATTATAGGTACCTGTAGTTATTAAATGATAAGTTATAGGGGGCCAGGAAGGATGTGCCCCTTATCAAGTTCCTGTGGTCCAGCCACCACGCAAGGGATTGTCTGACCGAGGGGGGAAGCACACAGACCTCGTCCAAGGACGCTGGGTTCTTGTCCCATAGTGACAGAAGGTGAAGCTGCAGAGGTCTCAAATGGAACTGGGCAAATGGCACCGTCTCGAAGCTCGCCACCATCAGGCCCACCAACTGCATTCCCTGCCGGATGGAGGGATGTGGACTCGAAAGCAAGAACCTCGCCTGCGTTGTCAGAGCTTCCACCTTCTGCTGAGGAAAAAATATCCTTGACTGAATCGTATCCAGAATCATTCCCAGAAACGGAGTCACCGAGGAGGGGGACAGAGAGGACTTGGAGTAATTGATCACCCAGCCGAAGGACTCCAGGGTGGACAATACCAACCGAGTATCCAACTCTGCCTGCCGCAGAGATCGAGAGGTGATGAGTATATCGTCCAAGTAGGGCAGCACACGTATGCCCTTTAGCCTTAACAGGGACATCACCCCTGCCAGCACCTTGGTGAACACCCTGGGAGCCGACGTGAGGCCGAATGGCAAGGCCACAAATTGGTAATGCTGATCTTTTAGAGCAAATCTGAGAAACCTTTGGTGTCCTGGAAACACCGGAACATGAAGGTAAGCATCCTTGATGTCTACGGATGTCATAAAGTCCCCTGGGCGCAGAGAGCCGATGGCCGAGAGCAGAGTTTCCATACGAAAATGTTTGTTTTTGACAAATTTGTTGAGGATTTTTAAATCCAGAATGGGCCTGACTGACCCATCTTTCGTGGGTACTGTGAAAAGGTTGGAATAGAACCCCATGCCCCTGTCCCTTAAGGGGACCTTGCAAATGACCCCTAGATCCAGAAGGCCCTGCACGGCCAGCAACAAGACCTGAGCTGAGACAGGATCCTGTGGGATCCGGGACCCAACGAATCTGGTGGGGGGTCGTACAGCAAATTCTATCTTGTAGCCGGAGGACACTACCTCCTGAATCCACCGGTCTGAGATGTGGCGTCTCCAGACATGCTCGAAGTGCTGCAGACGTCCCCCCCACCCTGATGAGCGAGGGGGCCCCTTCATGCCTGGGGGGTCTTGGGAGGGGCTTTGGGCCCCAGGAGGAACCGGGACGGCGTCCTCTGTTCCTGTTCCAGGAATCTGCTCGGGACCCAGCGAAGGACACCCCTCTGCCTTGTTTAGCCCCACGGTAGGGGGTCGATAGGGAGCCTTGGCCACGAAAAGGCCGAGTCTGTCGCCTGCACTGGGGCAACTTGCCTCCCTTGGCGAAGATGTCTAACCTATCCCCAAACAGGCGCAGCCCCTTAAATGGAAGCCCCGTAAGGGCTTTCTTGGCGGTGTTGTCGGCGGCCCACTGGCGCAACCAGACCGCACGGCGTATGGCTACCACCAAGGCAGATGATCCGGCACACATCTTAATAGCATCATCCGATGCAGACAGGATAAAGTTCACAAAAGCCTCACAGGTGGACAGAGCGTTGGCAGTATCAGAGGGCAACTCATCTGTGCCATCGAGAGCACTCCTAAACACAGTCCTGAGCACTACTGCCGTAATGGCTAAGGCGCAAACCGGGCGCAGAGTTGCTCCCCCAAATGCAAAGGCATGGCATGCCAGTTGGTCAACACGCCGGTCCTCAGAGTCCCGCAGCGTAGTAGTGTTGGGGGAGTGCATAATAGAGGTGTTGGACAAACTTAGAATTGGAGCACTTAACCAGGTCAGCAGGGAAGGGATATTTCTTATCCACACTCTTAAGAACCCCATGAAGTCTGCTGGGGTGTTCCCATTCTTTAAGCACGAGGCTATTGAAATGGGTTTGTTCAGGAAATTCCAAACGCGCTCTAGCGGTGTGAAAAAGATCACCCCTTTGCCGGGGAGCCGCGGCAGGGGGAGAGAGGGACAAGACCTCAAAGATCCAGGCCAGCAGTCTATCAATATCATCCGAGGACCAATGTTCGGAACCAGGCTCCTCCTGACCCCTGGACTCGTCGTCATATGACCCTGAGTCAGAGAACAGTTCCCCTTCGTCTGAGGGGGGATGTGCATAAGAGAGCAACAAATCATCAGATTCTATAGGAAAGAGAGCCGATTCAGGATTCAAATGCCGCCTCTTGGCGGTGGCTTTACGCGCTAAGGAACCAGCAAGCAAGTTTTCAACACTGGCCAGTCTAGTGGCCAAATCAGGATGAGAATCCCCACTGGCATTGGGGGTTAGACTCAGGCTTGGGGGAGTAGGTGAAGTGAGGCGAGGTGCAGCCTCAGAAAAGGCGGGAAGACCGGATAGCGCCTGCTGTGCACAAGGAACGCAGACCCGTGCATTGTCACCGCTGCTAGGTAAGACCCCACAAGCTACACACAGCCGGGCTTGTCCCGAAGGAACCCCGTTCACAATATCCTGAGATGCCTCCATATGGTGATTATTAGGCACAATATGCCAGTAGGGATTGACGCTATAAAGCAACCCTGGATGCCCCAATGACCCGCGGGGAAGTGGGAGTAATTTTAATGGTCACGACCGGGAGCTACACCGGGCCGGGAGAAGCCACCGAGATCCACGGTCTGAAAGACATAAGGGGAACAAGGATGTCAGAGCCAAGCGTAAGGGAGCAAAAGCTAAAGAAAAGGTCACCCGTGAGGGCACTTACAGACAGAGAGGGGAGGACGGTCTTCACCACGCGCGCCTGAGTAAGAAATGGCACCAAGCGAACCTCGAAGGGCGGGCCAGAGCTGAACGCGACGCGGAACGTGCCAAGCCAGAACCACGTTCCCCCCCCCCCCCCCCCTCAGAGAGCGCGAAGCTCGAAGGCGCGTAGCCAATCAGGACAGCAAGCACTAAAGCCTGAAGACAGGCCGAGTGGATTTACTCAGAAGACATTAAAGATGATAGAAAGAAAGAGGAATACAGAAAAACCGCCGCCGTACATGCCATGTAGAATACAGTAAAGGCGCTGCGGCTATTATTACAATCCAAATAAAGGCGCGGCTCTGACACCCGTTAACCGGTAAAGGCATACTAAGCTTAAAGCGTGTAATAGGGCACACCGAGGCCATCGTACACACAACCCCCCCCCCCCTTTCTTTTCTCCCTATTAAGGGGGGAACGAGGGAGGAAGGTGACCCGATACATGGGGTTCACCGCTACACGGGGCGAGGGGCACTGATGCGGGAGGGGCATCCACTGAAGGCTCACCATTAGCCTTGACCGCCTACCCTATGGTGGGGGATTGCGGTGGAGCGTGGCTCCGTAAGCACACATGGTGCTGTCTACCTTCACCCGACCAGCGCAGCCCAGGCTGGGAGGCACATCACAAGGAGGACGGGTGGAAATAGTCCCACAGGGCCGCGGGCTGTAAAAGCCCCGCTCACCTGCGAGAGAGTGATACTTCATGTCTTCCCAGTCAGCACTGCAGAGAAATCTGGGGATTTGTGGGAGATCCCTGGGTATATGAAGGGCCGGGAGGAGCCTCTTTTTGCATATCTGCAGTGCACAGCGCCATCTGGCAGAGGATAACCCACGTGTAAGTATTATATATGGAGCAGGACGTACTGTATGCTTAGAATAACTCGTCCAAGACATTGCTAAGGCATCCATGGCTAAGGCCAGAGGATCCTGGGACAGAGAGACAAAGACTGGAAGCTTGTGATTGTGACGGGACGCAACCAGATCCACATCCGGCTGACTCCAGCAGTGGCACAGGGAGCGAAACACCCTGCTGCTGAGGGACCATTCTCCCAGACTAGAGGTCCCCCTGCTCAGAGAGCCTGCCTCCAGATTCTCTAGCCCCGGAATATACACAGCCGAGATGTAGGGAACATTGTCCTCCGCCCAGGACAGAATCATAGACACTTCCCTGAGGGCACTCCTACTTCGGGTCCCTCCCTGATGATTGATGTAGGCAACCGCCATCTGGTTGTCCGAGCGGACCTGAACAGCTCGACCCCGAAGGTGTGGGGTTAAGTGGGCGAGAACCAACCTGATCGTCCTCAACTCCAGAATGTTCATAGGGGTGTGGGCCTCCTGAGGGCCCCACTGACCCTGGAATTTCAGGGATTTCCAAAATCCCCCCCAACCTGTCAGACTGGCATCCGTGGTGACAGTCTCCCAGCAAGGGGCCAGAAAGGATCTGCCCCCAGCAGGTTCCTTGAGTCCAGCCACCACGATAGAACCCGCCTGGCCAGAGGGGACAGAACAAACACCTGATCCAAGGACACGGGGTCCCGATCCCATACTGACAAGAGGTGAATCTGAAGAGGTCTCATGTGAAACTGAGCATATGGAGCCGCCTCGAAGCAGGACACCATCAGGCCCACCAGCTGCATTCCCTGCCTGATGGACGGATGAGGACAAGACAGAAGGAGCTGTGCTTGCTCTTGAAGACTCTCCACCTTCTGCCGAGAAAGAAAGATCTTGACCTGAGATGAATCCAGAATCATGCCCAGAAAGGACTTCACCATGGAAGGAGACAGGGAAGATTTGGGTGGTTGATCACTCAGCCGAATGACTCCAGTGTGGACACCACCCACTGGGTATCCAGCTCTGCCTGTTGGAAGGACTGAGAAGTGATAAGCATGTCGTCCAAGTAGGGAAGAATGCGAATGCCCTGAGATCTCAGCAGAGCCATCACTCCTGCCAGCACCTTGGTAAATACCCTGGGAGCCGAGGTGAGACCGAAGGGCAAGGCCACAAATTGGTAGTGCTGATCCTCAAGAGCGAACCTGAGGAATCTCTGATGGCCTGGAAAGACTGGTACATGAAGGTAAGCATCCTTGATGTCTACAGAGGTCATGAAGTCCCCTGGGCGTAGAGAATTCACAGCTGATGGCAGAGTCTCCATGCGGAAGTGTCTGAATCTGACAAATTTGTTGAGGCGCTTTAAATCCAGGATGGGTCTCATGGACCCGTCTTTCTTGGGAACAGTGAAGAGATTGGAATAGTAGCCTTTGCCCCTTTCCCACAAGGGCACCCGGCAGATGACTCCCAATTCCAGAAGGCGTTGGACAGCAAGGGACAGACCCTGAGCTGACAGGGGGTTTTGAGCCATCCGGGATTTGATGAATCTTGGGGGCGGCCAGGCTGCAAACTCTATCTTGTAACCGGAGGATACCACCTCCTGAATCCACCGGTCTGAGACATGACGCCTCCAGACATGAGCAAAGAGCCGAAGCCGTCCCCCCACCCGGATGGGTGAGGGTGCCCCTTAGGCATGAAGGGGCACCCCCACTGGGATGGGTGAGGGTGCCCCTTCATGCCTAAGGGGGCTTGGGGGAGGACTTAGGCTTGGGACCCCAGGAGGGACCAGGACGGCCATGTCGTCTGCCCCTGCCCCAAAAATCTCCGCGGGCTCCAGCAAAGGAAGATCCCCGTCCAATTCTGGAACCCCGGAAGGACCGGGGCTGCCTTCTACACTGAGGTAACTAGCCTCCTTTAGCAAACAAGTTCAAACGTTCACCAAAGAGGCGCAGCCCCTTGAAGGGAAAACCAGTGAGAGCCTTCTTAGCAGCATTGTTAGCTGCCCACTGGTGCAGCCAGACCGAGCGGCGTATCGCCACCAACAAGGCAGATGCCCTGCCACACATTCTTATGGTATCATCCAAGGCAGAGAGAACATATGCAACAAATTCCTCACAACGCAGAAGAGCTCTATACTCTTCACTACCAGCATCATCAGGGGCCCCATCTAAGAGACTCCTGAGCAGGCTTTTAATAGCAACAGCCGTAATGGCAGAGGCACAGACCGGACGCAGCGCGGTCCCCACACAGGCAAAGGCATGGCAAGCCAGCTGATCTATGCGCCTGTCCTCCTCATCCTTCAGGGTAGTAGAGTCAGGGGAATGCAAGACGGATGTGTTGGACAACACCAGAACTGGTGCATCCACCTCGGGAGGACATGACCAACGTTTAACCATCTCAGCAGGAAAGGGATACCTCTTATACCAACTCTTTGGTACCCCAGGAAGCCAGCTAGGCCGTTCCCACTCTTTGAGCACCAGATTATAAAAGTGAGTTTGTTCAGGAAACTCCAAGCATGGTTTAACAGTATGAAACAGCTCCCCCTGCTGCCGCTGAGCCACAGCAGGAGGAGAAATACAAAGTACTTCAAAAATGTGAGCTAAAAGCCTGTCATGTCAGTATCATCTGAAGCCCATGGGTCAGACCCAGAATCTGCACCATACACCCTAGATTGTTACTCAGTTGATTCTGAATCAGAAAATAATTCCCCCTCTTCCAGGGGGGTATAACCGGTAATGTCAAAAAACTCCTCAGCCTCCATAAGAAAAAATACAATTCTGTGAAATACTCACCTGTAGAATTGGTATTATATGCAAACAGCACGTCCTGCTCCAGATGTAGTAATTACATGTGGGTAATCCTCCGCCGCCGTGCACTGCAGACATGTAGAAAACAAGCTCCTCCCGGCCCTACATATACCGAGGGACCTCCCACAAATCCCCAGCATTGAAAAGCAGTGAGAATGAGAAGCCAGGAGAAACCAACCACCCAAAACTGGCAATAATATCAAAGATAACAATCACCAAACAGGGGATCCAGAACAACGTGAAACCAGGGTGGGGTGGAGCAGGACGTGCTGTATGCATATAATACCAATTCTACAGGTGAGTATTTCACAGAATTGTATTATTCTAAGCATACAGCACGTCCTGCTCCAGATGTAGTAATTACATGTGGGACATCCAATAGCAGTGTCCGTAAAGTAGGGTGGGATCCCCAACAGAAAAGGCAACAGCAAGCAGTTTAAACTACTGCCGCCTGCAAAACCTTGTGGCCAAACACAGCATCAGCTGAGGCCCTAACATCAACCTTGTAAAACTTTGTAAAGGTATGAACAGAAGACCAAGTAGCGGCCTTGCAAACTTGTTCCACAGAGGCCTGGTGCTGAAAAGCCCAAGAAGCCCCAACAGCTCGAGTAGAATGAGCAGTAAGACGAAAGGGGGGAGACTTCCCCTTAGTAGTATAGGCTTGAACCACAGCCTGACGAATCCATTTACTGATAGTAGACTTGGCGGGAGCCAAACCCTTCCTAGGCCCGTGAGGCACAACGAAGAGAGCATCCGTCTTCCTGAAAGCCTTAGTGATAACCAGGTAATACTTGACACATCTAACCACGTCCAAGGAATGCAAAACCCTTTCCTTAGGGTGACTAGGATTAGGGCACAAGGAAGGAAGTACAATATCTTGATTCAAATGAAATGCTGATACAACCTTAGGCAGAAAGTCTGGCTTGAAGCGAAACACCACCTTATCCTGGTGCCTCTCATAGTAGGGAGGCTGAATAGATAAAGCAGCCAACTCAGATACACGTCTAACAGAAGTGATAGCTACCAGGAAGACAACCTTGAGCGTGAGAACAGCGAGAGCAGCCTCCTGAATAGGCTCAAAAGGAGCACCCTGCAGGGCTGATAACACCAAGTTCAAATCCCAAACAGGAACCATAGGTTTCCGAGGAGGACGCACATGGGTGACCCCCTGAAAGAAAGTCTTGATCAGAGGGTGCTGGGCAAAGGTCTTCTGAAAGAAGATAGATAGGGCCGAAACCTGGCCCTTCAGAGTACTAAGCTTAAGACCTAAGTCAAGACCATGTTGTAAAAACTCCAGCACCCTGGAGACTAAGAATTCCCGGCAGGGAAGAGACCTGGATTCACACCAGTCAATGTAAGCACGCCAAACTCTATTAGTAGATAGCAGCAGAAGTCTTCTTCCTGGCTTGCACCATGGTAGCCACTACAGATGCAGACAAACCCTTTTCCATCAGGATGTAGGTTTCAATAGCCAAGCCGTCAAAGCCAGAGTTAGTAAATTGGGATGGCGTAGAGACCCCTGAGTTAGGAGGTCTGGCAACCTTGGCAGATCGTACTGATCTACTGCCATTTGAACCACGTCTGCGAACCACACTCTTCTTGGCCACCAGAATCGCGGGTACCCCTTCCAGATCAATCTTGCGCAGAACTCTGCCCAGAAGGGGAATTGGTGGAAACACATACAGGAGCCGAAACTCCCTCCAAGACATTGACAGGGCATCCGAGGCCAGAGCCAGAGGATCCTGAGACAGGGATACAAAGCTCGGGAGCTTGTGATTGTGACGGGACGCAAACAGATCCACGTCTGGCACACCCCAACGGTGACACAGGGACTGAAATACCCTGTTGCAGAGGGACCATTCCCCCTGAGACGACCCCCTGCTCAGAGCATCTGCTAGCAGGTTCTTCGCCCCCGGAATGCAGACAGCCGAGATGCATTGGACAGTGGCCTCTGCCCATGTTGGAATCAGAGACACCTCCTGGAGAGCCCCCTTGCTCCGGGTTCCTCCCTGATGATTGATGTAGGCTACCGCCGTCCTGTTGTCTTGAGCGTACCTGAACCGCCAGACCCTTCAGGTGCTAGGTCAATTGTTCCAGCACCAATCTGACCGCCCTGAGTTCCAGGACATTGATAGGAAGATGGGCCTCCTGAGGGCCCCACCTCCCCTGGAAGTGCAGGGACTTCCAGAATCCCCCCCAGCCCGACAGACTGGCATCCATTGTGACCGTCTCCCAGGAGGGAGCCAAGAAGGATCTGCCCCTTGTCAAGTTCCTGTGGTCCAGCCACCACGCAAGGGATTGTCTGACCGAGGGGGAAAGCACCCAGATCTCGTCCAAGGACGCCGGGTCCTTGTTCCATACTGACAGAAGGTGAAGCTGCAGAGTTCTCAAATGGAACTGGGCAAAGGGCACCGCCTCGAAGCTTGCCACCATCGAGCCCACGAACTGCATTCCATGCCGGATGGAGGGATGAGGGCTCGAGAGCAGGGACCTCGCCTGCGTTGTCAGAGCTTCCACCTTCTGTGGAGGAAGGAATATCCTTGACTGAACTGAATCCAGAATCATCCCCAGAAACGGGGTCACTGAGGAGGGGGACAGAGAGGTCTTTGGGTAATTGATCACCCAGCCGAATGACTCCAGGGTGGACACTACCAACCGAGTGTCCAGCTCTGCCTGCCGCAGAGACCGAGAGGTGATGAGTATATCGTCCAGGTAGGGCAACACGCGTATGCCCCTTTGTCTTAACAAAGACATCACTCCTGCCAACACCTCGGTAAACACCCTGGGAGCCAACGTAAGGCCGAATGGCAGAGCCACGAACTGGTAATGCTGATCCAGCAGCGCAAATCTGAGAAACCTTTGGTGTCCTGGAAACACCGGAACGTGCAGGTAAGCGTCCTTGATGTCCACAGATGTCATGAAGTCCCCTGGGCGCAACGAGGCAATGGCCGAGCGCAGAGTTTCCATACGAAAATGTTTGTTTCTGACAAATCTGTTTAGGATTTTTAAATCCAGAATGGGTCTGACTGACCCGTCCTTTTTGGGCACCGTGAAAGGTTGGAATAAAACCCCATGCCCCTGTCTCTTAAGGGGACATTGCAAATGACCCCTAGATCCAGAAGGTGCTGCACAGCCAGCATCAAGACCCGAGCTGAGGCAGGGTCCTGTGGGATCTGGGACCCAACGAACCTGGTAGGGGGCAGTACAGCAAACTATATCTTGTAACCGGAGGACACTACCTCCTGAATCCACCGATCCGAGACGTGACGTCTCCAGACATGCTCGAAGTGCTGTAGACGTCCCCGCACCCTGACGGGCGAGGGCGCCCCTTCATGCCTGGGGGGTCTTGGGAGGGGCTTTGGGCTTGGGCCCCCAGGATGAACTGGGACGGCGTCCTCTGTTCTTGTTCCAGGAATCTGCGCGAGACCCAGCGAAGGACACTCCTCTACCCTGCTTAGCCCCACGGTAGGGGGTCGAGTTGGAGCTTGGGCTACGAAAGGGCCGAATCTGACGCTTGCGCTGGGGTAAGTCTCACAGATGGCCAGAGCATTGGCGGCATCAGAGGGCAAGTCATCCGCCCCTTCAAGAGCAGTCTTAACCACAGTCCTGAGCGCCACTGCCGTAATGGCTAAGGCGCAAACTGGGCGGAGCGACGCTCCCCCAAATGCAAAGGCATGACATGCCAGTTGGTCAACTCGCCGATCCTCCAAATCCCGCAGCGTAGTAGTGTCGGGGGAGTGCATAATAGAGGTATTGGACGGACTAAGAATTGGGGCATCGACCTCGGGCGGCGATGTCCAACACTTGACCAGGTCGGCAGGAAATGGATACTTCTTATCCACAGCTTCAGGAACCCCATGGAGTTTGCTGGGGTGTTCCCATTCTTTCAGCACGAGGCTATTAAAATGAGTTTGTTCGGGAAATTCCAACAGCACCCTAGCGGTATGAAACAGATCACCCCTTTGCCGTGGAGCCGCGGGAGGGGGAGAGAGGGATAACACATCAAAGATCTGGGTCAGCAGTCTATCAATGTAGTCCTGGGACCAATGATCAGAACCAGACTCTTCCTGACTCCTGGACTCATCGTCGTATGACCCTGAGTCAGAGAACAGTTCCCCTTCCTCTGAGGGGGAATGTGCATACGAAAGCAGTAAATCGTCAGATTCTATAGGAAGTATAGTAGATTCAGGATTCAAATGACGCCTCTTGGCAGTAGCCTTGCGCGCCAAGGAGCCAGCAATTAAGTTTTCCACACTAGCCAGTCTAGTGGCCAAATCAGCATGAGAGTCCCCACTAGTATTGGGGGTTAGGCTCAGGCTTGGGGGAGTAGGTGAAGCGAGGCGAGGTGCGGGCCCAGCCTCGGAAGAGGTGGGGAGACCAGCTAGCGCCTGCTGGGCACAAGGGACGCAGACCCGTGCATTGTCACCGCCGCTAGGTAAGACCCCACAAGCTACGCACAGACGGGCTTGTCCCGAGGGAACCCTGTTCACAATATCCTGAGATGCCTCCATATGGTGATTATTAAGTTCAATATGCCAGTAGGGATTGACGCTATAAAGCAACCCTGGATGCCCCAATAACCCGCTGGGAAGTGGGAGTGATTTCTTAAAATGGTCTGGACCGGGTGCTACACCGGGCCGGGAGAAGCCACCAAAGTCCGCGGTCTGAAAGACACAAGGGGAACAGGGATGTCAGAGCCAAGCGCGAAGAAGCCAAAAAGCTAGGGAAAATTCGCCCATGAGGGCACTTACAGAACAGCGAGGGGGAGGACAGTCTTCACCACGCGCATGTGAGAAAGAAATGGCGCCAAGCGAACCTCGAAGGGCGGGCCAGAGCAGGCGATGATGCGGGACGCGCCAAACCAAACCACGCCCCCCCCGGAGAGCGCGAAGCCCGAATGCGCGCAGCCAATCAGAAAGAAACAGTAGCTATGCAACTGACAAACCGATCTAGAAAAACCCCTCAGAGGGAAAATCTGACAGGGTGAATACAGGAATAAAACGCAGTAGCGTCCACGAACAGAGCCGCCGTACGCGCCAAGTAAAATCCAATAAAAGGCGCTGCGGTTAACTTAAACTTAAATGTGAAGCGCGGCTCTGACCCCCGGTAACCGTTAAAGGCTATAAGTCTCTAGTGTAAATAGGGCAGGGATAGGCCATCGTACACACAACCCTCCCCTCTTTTTCCCCCCACTAACGGGGGGGATCTAGGGAGGAAGGTGACTCAATATTCGGGATTCACCGTTACACAGGGCGTGGGGGCACTGATGCTGGAGGGGCATCCACTGAAGGCTCACCATTTGCCTTAACCGCCTACCTATGGTGGGGGATTGCGGTGGAGTCTAGCTCTGTAAGCACACTAGGTGCTGCCTACCTTCACCCGACCAACGCAGCCCAGGCTGGGAGGCATTAATATCACAATGAGGACGGGTGGAAATAGTCCCGCAGGGCCTCGGGCTGTAAAGCCCCGCTCGCCTGCGAGAGCGTGATACTTCATGTCTTCGCAGTTCCAGCACTGCAGAGAAATCTGGGGATTTGTGGGAGGTCCCTCAGTATATGTAGGGCCAGGAGAAGCTTGTTTTCTACATGTCTGCAGTGCACGGCGCCGGAGGATTACCCACATGTAATTACTACATCTGGAGCAGGACGTGCTGTATGCTTACCAGGTGATAAATGCCGCTTCTTAGCAGAAGCCTTACGCGGGCCAGACCCAGCAATATGTCTCAATGCTGGCCACCCGTGCAACCAAATCAGGTTGAGACTCCCCACTGGTATGCACCTCACTAGGAGTCAGATGTAAGCGTGGGGGGGTAGGCGAAGCCAGAGGGGGCGCAGGCCCAGCCACAGGTAACCTAGACTGCAGCACAAGCGTCTGCTGTGCGCAGGGTACACACACCCTGACATCGTCACTTATAGGGGATACCCCACACGCCATACACAGCCGGGCTTGTCCCGAAGGAACCCCAAGCACATTATCCTGAGAAGCCTCCATATGGTGATTATTGTGGCACAATAGGCCAATTGGGATTGACGCCAATAAGGCTACCCGGGATGCCCCAATAGTCCGCTAGGGAAGTGGGAGATATACAAATACAATAGCCCTTCAATAAGGAGTTAACGCTAAATAGAGGTAATAGGACCGGGAGAAACCACAAAAAAGTTTGACCCACCTGTAAGACATTAAGCAAAGAACCCGAAAGCATAATATAATGAAATACAAAGAAAAGCCAGCCCGCAGGGGCACTTACGGGCCGCGATACGGAGACGCCAGACACGCAGCACAGGAGCTCCAAAATGGCACTCGCATATACCTCGAGGGGCGGGGCGCGGAGAAGTGATGCAGAAAACGTCATCCGCAGAGCGCGAAAATGCGCCCCTGTGACAAGGCCAGCCACTGACGGCGCAGCAGCACCTGAGGCGATGTCGCCGCCGTCCGCGGAGTGAAGTACAAGCGCGTGGCGGCGGCGATAATCAAAACCAGTGCACCAAGGCAAAGCTTGATATACATAGTAAATACATACACCCACCCCCCCCCGAGATCTACCCAGGGAGAGCAAAGGGGAAGCAGCGGACGACCCAAGAGGAGCCTAACTGAGGGGACTGGGCGAAGGGCAAACGGCCGCGGGAGGGACATCCCATAAGGCTCACCACAAGCCAGTACCGCAGTGAAAAGGAACGGGTGGGAATAGTCCTACAGGGACGCAGGCTAATAGGCCCCGCTCACCTGTGAGTAGAAACAGACATCTTCTAGTCATCGCAGCCCAGACTGCAGAGAAGAACTGGGGAATTTGTGGGAGGTCCCTGGAATATATGGGGCCGGGAGGAGCCACTTTTCTGTCTCTGCAGTCCAGCGCCATCTAGAGGATGTATTACCCATGAGTAAGGATTATTCTGGAACAGGACGTGCTGTATACTTACAATATATAAATGGTAGAAAATGTACACTTTTTGGGACAAGCAGACTGAACGGCTGCACCCCCAGAATGTTCAGTGCATGACTTGAAGAGAACCTTCACCCTGAATAAGAGCCTATCTTATATGTTTCCCACACCCTGTACATACAGATTGTCCACATTAAAAATCATCCTACCTGCATCTACTGCATGGTATGAGCCTTTAAACAACCAAGATGGCAGCTCGTGGAGCATCAGGCAGCCTGCAAACAGGAAGTGTCTTCTGATCGTGCCGCTCTGCATTCTGGGATTGCCATTCCCTGACCCTAGCTCTGCTCTGTCTGTGCAAAACACAGCTATAACCCCACCCCGCGTACTTTGTCGCTCTACTCTCCTCAGTATGTGATGCTTCTGAGTCAAGATGGTGGCGCCCGTATCCGTAAGTGACTAAAAACTTGAAATATATTAATTTTAGATGCTGGGGAATAGTTAAGGGTTTGGGCTTTTCATTAAATCATGCTGAAGGTCAGGTTTAAAGCAGAACAAAACCCACCTGATCTTTTAGATTTCAGGGCCAGCCGTGGATCTTCCCTCAGGGCATCCCAAATCGGGATGTCCCGCTGTGTAATACCCACAAACTGCTCTAAATGAGGCCAATGGGGAGTGCATGCTCCCACCCAAGCCATTCAGATAGGCTGGAACCGATGCACCCACAATGTCGGGGGGGGTAAGGGGTATGGCAGTGTGCGCTCCCCATTGCACCATGAGAGGCGTTTGCTGAAGGACATAGTCATGGCAGACAGCTCTCATTCGACCAGAACCCACAGATGCCCAGTGGCAACAGAACAAAACCTGGGAAAATCAAAGTCCATGCACACCAAAAAGTATTCCCATTGCGTAGGGCTACACATAGCAATGTTCCCTTTTTTATTTTAAAGCAAACCTATATTGAGCAGCTTAATTATAAATTAAAGTTTCACCTGATCTTCCTCATGTTGTTAAGTCCTCTGCGATGGGAGAGGCAGGGCTGAGTGACGCATGTATTCTGTGTGCACTGCACTGAAGTGAGCCGAGATTGATTCTAGCTTATCAGTAACAGAGTAGGTGTCTACTTGATGCAAGCCCTAGGATTGAATTGATGGTTGGGATTAGGGGAAAAGCACTGGAAGAAATGCCTTTTTCTTTCAGTGACCACAGCAGGGACAACACGTGACTGACATTGCATCAGCTAAGCTGCCATGCAAATTATTTTTTATAGTTTGATTGCTCAATCCTTTAATGTAAGAGTCATGGCTGGGTGGCTAGTTTGTTAGCCCACAATAGTTTGCAACATTCGCTTTTGTAGTTCAAAAAAGCATCTAAGTCTACTCTTTCCACCTACTTGTATACAGACGACCACACGTCAAAAAAATACAATTCTGTGATTACTCACCTGTAGAATTGGTATGATATGAGTATACAGTACGTCCTGCTCCAGAAGATTCATTTCGTCTGGGTATTACTCCGCCAGATGGCGCTGGACTGCAGAGACAGCGAAATTGGCTCCTCCCGGCCCCTCAAATACCCGGGACCTCCCACAAATTCCCAGTATTGAAAAGCAGTTAACAAGAAGCCGGGAGAATGATAACAATCAACCATTAACTAAACCAACAATGATAACAATCACCATACAGGGGATCCAAGAATAATGAAAACCAAGGGTGGGGTGGAGCAGGAGTACTGTATACTCATAATACCAATTCTACAGGTGAGTCATGACAGAATTGTATTATTCTTAGTATACAGTACGTCCTGCTCCAGAAGATTCATTACGTTTGGGACATCCAATAGCAGTGTCCATAAAGTAGGGTGGGATCCCCAAAAGGCAACAACGGCAGGTCAGATCACTGCCACCTGCAGAACCTTGCAGCCAAACCAGCATCAGCTGAAGCCCGAACATCAACCTTGTAAAACTTGGAAAAGGTATGAACAGAAGACCAAGTAGCAGCCTTGCAAACTTGTTCAACAGAAGCCTGGTGCTGAAAAGCCCAAGAGGTACCAATAGCACGAGTGGAATGAGCAGTAAGGCGGAAGGGAGGATTCTTCCCCTTAGCAGAGTAGGCCTGAATCACAGCCCGACGGATCCATTTGCTGATAGTAGACTTGGCAGGAGCCAAACCCTTCCTAGGACCAGAAGGGACCACAAAAAGAGCATCAGTTTGCCTAAAAGGTGCAGTAGCCACCAGATAAAACTTCAGATTCCTGACCACATCTAAGGAATGCAAAACCCTCTCCTTAGCATTACTAGGATTAGAGCACAAGGAAGGTAAAACAATGTCCTGATTCAGATGAAAGGCAGACACAACCTTAGGCAGAAAATCTGGTTTAAAGCAAAACACCACCTTGTCCTGGTGTCTCTCAAACTAGGGGGGCTGGATGGAAAGCGCCGCCAACTCAGAAACACGCCTAACAGAAGCGATAGCCAACCTTGAGAGTAAGAATGGCCAATGCAGCTTCCTGCACAGGCTCAAAGGGAGCACCCTGCAGGGCAGAAAAGACCAAGTTCAAGTCCCAAACAGGTAAAAGAGGCATATGTGGAGGACGCACATGAGTAACCCCCTGGAAAAAGGTCTTAACCAGAGAATGCTGAGCAAAAGGTCTTTGGAAGAAAACAGCCAGGGCAGAAACATGGCCCTTCAGAGTACTGAGTAGAAGCCCCAGATCCAAACCATGTTGAAGGAACTCCAGCATCCTGAGAATAGAGAACACACGACAGGGAAGAGACCTAGACTCACACCAGTCAATGTAGGCACGCCATACCACGTAGTAAATGGCAGAAGATGACTTCTTTCTAGCCCTAATCAGGGTGTCGACAACAGAGGCAGACAGCCCCTTTTCCATCAAGATGGAGGTTTCAGCAGCCAGGCCGTCAAAGCCAGAACAAGGACCTGGTCCAGGGATGCAGGATCCTTGTCCCATACTGACAAGAGGTGGAGTTGCAGAGGCCTCATGTGAAACTGGGCATAAGGAACCGCCTTGAAGCACGACACCATCAGGCCCACCAGCTGCATTCCCTGCCTGATGGAGGGATGAGGGCAAGACAGAAGGAACTGAACCTGCGCCAGCAGACTGTCCACCTTCTGCTGAGGAAGAAAGATCCTTGCCTGAGCTGTATCCAGATTCATTCCCAGAAATGGCGTCACCAGGGAAGGAGACAGGGAAGATTTGGGGTGATTGATCACTTAGCCGAATGACTCCGGCGTGGACACTACTCGCTGAGTATCCAGCTCTGCCTGATGTAGAGACTGGAAAGTGATGAGAATGTCGTCCAGAGCAGAGACATCACCCCTGCCAACACCTTGGTGAACACTCTGGGAGCTTAAGTGAGACCGAAAGGCAATGCCACAAATTGGTAGTGCTGATCCCCCAGAGCGAACCTGAGGAGTCTTTGATGGCCAGGAAAGATGGGAATATGAAGATAAGCATCCTTTATGTCCACAGAGGTCATGAAGTCCCCTGGACGCAGGGAACTGATAGCAGAGTGCAGAGTTTCCATGCGAAAGCGCCTGCATCTGACAAATTTGTTGAGGATCTTCAAATCCAGGATGGGCCTGACTGACACATCTCTCTTGGGCACGGTGAAAATATTGGAATAAAAACCCTTGCCTCTTTCTCGTAAGGGGACCTGACAGACGACCCCCAGCTCCAGAAGGCTTTGCACCGCCAGAATCAGAGCCTGAGCTGACATAGGGTCCTGAGACATCCGGGATCTGATGAATCTTGGGGGCGGCCAGGCAGCAAACTATCTTGTAACCGGAGGACACTACCTCCTGAATCCACCGGTCTGAGAAGCGTCTCCAGACGTGAGCAAAGACCTGAAGCCGTCCCCCCACCCGGATGGGTGAGGGCGCTCCTTCATGCTTGAGGGGGGGAGGCTTAGGTTTGGAGCCCCAGGATAGGCCAGGGCGTCCACGTTCTCTGCCCCTACCCCAGAAATCTCCTCGGCCCCAGTAAAGGAGGCCCCTCTCCCCATTCTGGATCCACGGTAGGGGGAAGGGAAGGAGCCCAGGCCCCGAAAGGGCCGAGACTGTCTTCTGCACTGGGGTAACCTACCTCCCTTAGCAAACAGGTCCAGGCGTTCCCCAAATAGGTGTAGTCCTTTGAAGGGAAGACCAGTGAGAGCCTTCTTGGCAGCGTTGTCAGATGCCCACTGGCACAGCCAAACCGAGCGGCGTATAGCCACCACTAGGGCAGAGGCTCTGCCACACATCCTAATGGTATCATCCAAGGCAGAGAGAACATAAGCCACAAATACCTCACAACGCGAGTGCATTATACTCTTCACTAGAATCATCATCAGAAGCTCCATCTAGGACACGTTTAAGCAGAGTCCTAATAGCCACAGCTGTAACGGCAGAGGCACAAACCGGGCGCAGTGCCGTCCCCACACAGGCAAAGGCATGGGAAGCCAGCTGATCAATACACCAGTCCTCACTATCCTTCAGGGTAGTAGAGTCAGGGGAATGCATGACAGAGGTGTTAGACAAACCCCGAATTGGGGCATCCACTTCGGGAGGGGATGACCCACGTTTAACCACCTCAGCAGGAAAGGGATATCTCTCATCCCAACTCTTAGGGATTCCGGGGAGCCTGCTAGGACGCTCCCATTTTTTGAGCACGAGATTATTAAAATGAGATTGTTCAGGGAACTCTAAACGTGGCTTAGCAATATGAAACAATTTCCCCTGCTGTTTAGGAGCCGCAGCCGGGGGAGAGATAGAAAGCACTTCAAAGATCTGAGCCAAAAGCCTATCAGTATCATCTGGGACCCAGGAATCAGAGCCAGAATCAGCATAACCCCTGGGCCGTTCAACAGATGATTCTGAGAACAATTCCTATTCTTCCAGGGGGGTATAACCAGACAGATCCAAGAACTCTTCAGCCTCCATAGGGAAAAGTGTAACATCAGGTGCCAAATGCCGCCTCTTAGCAGAGGCCTTACGCCCCATAGTATTAGCAAGCAACTTTTCAACACTAGCCAGTCTAGTAGACATATCGGGTTGAGACTCCCCACTGGTATGCAGCTCACTGGGAGTCAGATGTAAGCGTGGGGGAGTAGGCGAAGCCATATGAGGTTCAGGCCCAGCTGCCGGTAAACCAGGCTGCAGCGCAAGCACCTGCTGGGCACAAGGTACACAAACCTGCACATTGTCAACACTTGTAGGGGACACCCCACACGCCACACACAGCCGGGCTTGTCCCAAAGGAACCCCGAGCACATTATCCTGAGACGCCTCCATTTGGCGATTATAGCAGCACCATCGGCCGATAGGGATTCACGGTAAAAAGCAACTCGGGATGCCCCAATAGCCCGCTAGGGAAGTGGGAGGAAATAGCACACTAGGCCTCAATAAGTTTAATAACTAATAGAAGGGGCAGGGCCGGGAGAAACCAATTGAGTTTGACCCACCTGTAAGACATAAGCAAAAGGGCACCGTAAGCGACATGCATACATAACATAAAAAAATTAAGCAAACAGCCCGCAGGGGCACTCACGGACCGCGGTAGGTAGGCGCCAGCCACGCAGCACGAGGAAGCCCAATGGCGCAGAGAATACCTCGAGGGGCAGGCTGCGGAGACAGTGATGGGAACGCGCCATCCTAAGGCCTGCCCCCCACGAAGAGCACGAAGCCGCATATGTGACAAATTGAACCAATGATGGCGCAGCAGTGCCAGAGGTAATGCCGCCGACCGCGGAACGCCGTACAAGCGCGGCGGCATATTCAAAAAGGCAACCAGTGCCACCAAAGTTGTACGGTGATTTCAGGAAGGCATAACCAAGCACACACTACACAAGGAGAATGTACAAAGACACACACTGACCCCCCCCCCCCCCCCCGAGAACTACAAGGGAGAGCGAGGGAGGGCAGCGGCCACCTAACACAGGGCCCACCGATAGACAGGGGCAATAGTGCGGAAGGGGCATCCCATAAAGGCTCACCATGTGCCTATACTGCCTACCCTTTGGTGGGGGATTGCGGAGGAGCAGCGCTCCTAAGCACCTGACAGCGGTGCTGTCTACCATCACCAGAACCAGCGCAGCCAAGGCTGGGAGGCAAATTAACAATGGAATGGGTGGGAATGGTCCTACAGGGCCTCAGAGAGAGCCATCTTCTTGTCCTTCCCAGTCCAGACTGCAGAGAAAATCTGGGAATTTGTGGGAGGTCCACGGTATTTGAGGGGCCGGGAGGAGCCTATTTCGCTGTCTCTGCAGTCCAGCGCCATCTGGCGGAGTAATACCCAGACTAAATGAATCTTCTGGAGCAGGACGTACTGTATACTAAGAATATAAAAACATTTTAATATGTAGCTAAAGTCAGTGATCAGCTCCAAAGTTTACTAGGCTTTGTCAAGAGACATTTTTGAATTCTTGTTGATGTTTCAGGCGGAGCAGCTAAATTGCTGGGAGTCTGGTGTTGCTGGACTCTCTACATCAGACCTGGGCATTGTACAGCTCACAGGCCGTATACGGCCCTTTGATTGGCTCTGACCTCCGCTCGTGCTGCCTGCAAGGCGCCCGCCCGTCCCTCTTCACAGTGGGTCGGCACCTTCTGCACTGTACACAGGCGATCACTTAAAGTGGACCAACACCCAGCCAGATCGATCCGATCCCTCCCCACGGGGCATCCAAAATCAGGATGCCCCACTGTGTGAAACACACCAGGAAGCCCACTGCACTTACATAAATCCTGGTCCAATGGCGCATGCGCGGGCTGCATCTCACGCTTCTCTAGCAGGGCGAATGGCCCTGTTAGAGGGAAGCGCGCGATGCGGCCGCCAGCGTGCTCGGAGCTGCTGAGCTTTGACGCACATAGCTCAGCGGCACAGAGCGCGCTGATTGGTTGAGCGGCCACGCATGTGCCGTAGGAGCGGGTGAGGAGAGTTGTAACTCGCTATCCGGGGGGTTTCACATAGTGGGGCACCCCCGATCGGGGTGCCCCGGGGAAGTGGACCAAAATCTAGGATAGTCAAAATCCTGGGTGTTTGTCTACTTTAAGCAGCAGTCGATCAGCCGATCAGACCTGACGAGCCGAGCGGCTGCTGCTTAAGTGATCACCTGTGTACAGTGCGGGAGGCGCCGACCCGCTGTGAAGAGGGATGGGCGGGCGCCCGACAGTGAAGAAGAGCCCAACCAGGGGAAGAGAAGGAGGTAGACTCCGGCTAAGTGGAGGCTCGGCCTTGGTGGAGGGGCGGGAAATACAATTAATACAATACAATAAACATTATGCACAATTAAATTCAGCCTTTTGGCCCGGCCCTCCACAATATTTTTAGTTTCTCAATGTTATCATTCAAGCTACTGCCTTGTTCAGTATCCTGGGTTAAACCGGACCTTCAGCGTGATTTAATGAAAAGCCCAAACTCTTAAAAAACTGTTCTCCAGCATCTAAAATTAATATATTTTAAGTTTTTAGTCACTTACTTATTATTCTTTCCCCCACTGGGCTGCAACTCTGTTCAGGAATTTAGGACACGGGCGCCGCCATCTTGACTCAGAAGCATCACACTTACTGAGGAGAGGAGAGTGGGATAAGGTACAGGGGGGCGGGTTATAGCTGTGCTTTGCTCAGACAGAGCAGAGCTGGGGTCAGGTAAAGGTCAGCAGTCCCAGAATGCAGAGCAGCACAGTCAGGAGGCACTTCCTGTTTGCAGGCTGCCTGTTAAGATGGCGGCTTCCATAAGCCGCCATCTAGGATGTTTAAAGGCTCATAACATGCAGTAGATGCAGGTAGGATGATTTTTAATGTGGCCAATCTGTATGCACAGGGTGTGGGAAACATATAAGATAGACTCTTATTCAGAGTGAAGGTCCGCTTTAAACTTTCTCTTTTCTGCTACACAATACTAAAAGGTGAACTCCCAAGGGAGCAGGGTTCTATTCTTTTTTAAAGGAAAAGCACTAGTGGAAGGAGTTGGATGGCAGACTGTTGAGAAGAAAGCATGGGTGGAGTGTGCCATTCACTTTCATAAAAGCCACACCTGTATATTTTTCAGCCCAGCCTAAAAAGGGAACTCTGTTTACCTTCTATTTTTTGACTGAAAACACCTTGTAAATCAATTTAGTACTTCAAAAATGCATCATATATTGGGTGTTATGTATTAAATGACAAACTCAATTTTAATGTGTTCAGGTTACACTGACCTAAGTCATTAGATCAAATACTGTCATGCAGCCAAAATACACGGTCCTGGAACATCTACTATTGCCTAATAACCTACTAACAGAATGACAGCACAGAATGTACAAGTTTCATTAGGTGACAATGCTGTACCAGTCTGAAAACTGGACAGTAAATGATTAGTTCTGAACAGTTGTCTGCCATCACTTACTATAGTCGAGCTCCTAATTCCTGAAAATAGGGGGAAGTAGGTTTTAAAATATAAAATACAGTCTATAGCAACAATGCATTAAGTAAACAACTTAAACAGGACCTTCACCATGATTTATTGAAAAGCTCAAACCCTTAAAAAACGATTCCCCAGCATCTAAAATTAATATATTTTAAGTTTTTAGTAACTTATTATTCTTTCCCCCACTGGGCTGTAACTCTGTTCAGGACTTTAGGATACGGGTGCCGCCATCTTGGCTCAGAAGCATCACACTTACTGAGGAGAGTGGGATAAAGTACAGGGAGGCTGGTTATAGCTGTGCTTTGCTCAGACAGAGCAGAGCTGGGGTCAGGAAAAGGTCAACAGTCCCAGAATGCAGAGCAGCGCAGTCAGAAGGCACTTCCTGTTTGCAGGCTGCCTGATGTTTCATGAGCCGCCATCTTGGATGTTTAAAGGCTCATAACATGCAGTAGATGCAGGTAGGATGATTTTTAATGTGAGCAATCTGTATGTGCAGGGTGTGGAAAACATAAGATAGGCTCTTATTCAGAGGGAAGGACCACTTTAAACACCACCCATTTCCCACTATGCCACTTTTTTTATTGAAGCAGCTTGTGTGAAAAACATGCCACCCAAAAAGCAAAGTGCCAGAACCCTAAAAAACACTGGGGTGTCCAGCCTGGGACCTTCTCAAAAGAGAATGGACCCCTTTCCCCTACTTGCACAAGGGATGAACCTCCTGACAGAGTAAAACAATACTGATCCCCTTTTCTCCTGAATGAGAAGAGGAGACATTGTTCCTCAACTACCACCATAAAGATTCCCTGTGGCCTACAGGTTGGCTCACTCAGCCTCCCACATGTACACACAAAATCTAAAAAAGGAAGTAACTACGGCTGTGACAAAAAATACCATTTTGTGATTACTCACCTGTAAAATGGGTATTCTAAGTATGTCACACACCCCGCTTCAGATAGTCATTACACTTGGGTTATACCGACCTGTAGAGGGCGATCTTGCACAGATGTCATGAAAAAAAGTGAGCCCCTCCCGGTCCATAAATACCTGGTACCTCCCACTCATTCCCCAGTATTAAGACAGCAGTAAAGGGACCAGGAAGAGCAAAAATAACCAGTAACAGTAAAAAAGGTTTACCATAGAATAAATACAGAATACCAAAGGGCGGAGTAAAGCGGGGTGTGTGACATACTTATAATACCCATTTTACAGGTGAGTAATCACAAAATGGTATTATTCTAAGTATGTCACACACCCCGCTTCAGATAGTCATTACCCTTGAGACATCCAATAGCAGTGTCCACTCCCAGAATGTACAACGCTGAGATGCATGGGACATTGCCCTCTGCCCAAGCCAGGATCAAAGACACTTCCCTGAGGGCATGCCTGCTGCGAGTCCCTCCCTGGTGATTGATGTAGGCGAACGCCGTCCGATTGTCCGACCGAACTTGAACGGGTAAGCCCTGTAACTGATGAGTCAAGTGAGCCAGAACCAACCTGATGGCTCTCAGCTCCAGAACATTGATGGGATCCGTGAGCCTCCTGAGGCCCCCCACAGTCCCTGAAACTGAAGATCCTTCCAAATCCCCCCCCCCCCCAACCTGACAGGCTGGCATCTGTGGTGACCGTCTCCCAATGAGGGGTCAGAAAGGATCTGCCCCTCATCAGATTGCTCGGTTCCAGCCACCACCGAAGGGAATGCCGAACCCGGGGGGACATCAGAAAAGACTGATCCATTGACAGCAGAGACCTGTCCCAGGCCGCCAAGAGATGGAGCTGGAGCGTCCTTGTGTGAAACTGGGCAAAGGGAACCGCCTTGAATGAAGCCACCATCAATCCCACCAGTCGCATCTCCAGCCGGATGGACGGAAGAGGGATGGATAGGAGAAGCTGAGTCAATTCCTGAATCAAAAGAACCTTGGGCTGGGGGAGGAACACCCTGGACTGGGAAGTATCCAGGGACATTCCCAGGAACGCCACCACCCTGGACGGAGAGAGGAAGGACTTGGGATAGTTGATCACCCAGTCGAATCTCTCCAGAGTGGCTACCACAGTCCTGGTATCTAGCTCCGCCTGGCTGAGAGAGGATGCCATAAGAAGATCGTCTAGATAAGGCATGATGCGGATACCCTGGGCTCTGAGGAGGGCCATCACCCCCGCCAGCACCTTGGTGAAAACCCTTGGAGCCGAGGTAAGGCCAAACGGAAGAGCCACAAACTGAAAATGCCGATCTTCCACCACGAACCTGAGAAATCTCTGATGTGCCGGGAAGATTGGAACATGCAGATAAGCATCCTTGATGTCTATGAACGTCATGAAGTCCTCCTGCCGAACTGAATTTATGGCTGAGCGCAGAGTTTCCATGCGGAACTTCCTGGGACGGATAAACCTGTTGAGAAACTTCAGATCCAGGATGGGAAGAACGGAGCCATCCTTCTTGGGCACCGTGAACAGATTGGAATAGTATCCCAGGCCCCGATCCGAGGGAGGCACCGGGCAGATGAGATATCCAGGAGATATCCAGGAGATCTTTTAGTGTCGTCCGGAGCCCCTGCGCGGCCGGAGGGCACCCGAGACCTGAAGAATCTGGGAGGAGGCCGGATCTCGAACTCCAGTTTGTAACCGGAAGACACCACTTCCCGAATCCATCTGTCCAAGACCTCCTGGTCCCAGACCTGGGAGAAGTGTTGCAGCAGTCCCCCCCACCCGCGAGGGTGAGGGCGCCCCCTCATTGCCGAGCCGGCTTAGCAGCTTGGGCTTGGAGCCCCAGCTGTGACCTGAACGGGCACTTCCTCTTCCCCTGTTCCAGGAATCACCTCTGGAGGAGAAGACAGCCGATCCCCGTCCAGCTCTGGCCCCACAAAAGGAAGGGGTAAAGGAAGCCGCCCCCCGAAAGGGACGACGTTGCTTCTTTCGCGGAGGTAACCTACCTCCTTTTGCGACCGAATCCAATTTTTCTCCAAAGAGCCGCAAGCCCAGAAAGGGAAGAACTGTAAGCGACTTTTTGGACACAAAATCAGCCGCCCACTGGCGCAACCAAACCGACCGCCGAATAGCCACCAGCAAGGCCGAAGTTCTACTACACATCACCATGGTGTCATCAAGGGCGGCTAGCACAAATGACAAAAACAATTCACACCACTTAAGGGCGGTGAACTAATCACTAGCCGGGTCAAGCCTGGAGGTAGACAACAGGTCCCTGACAACCGACCTAGAAGCCACTATTAAAGTGCAGCAACACCCAGGATTTTGACTATCCTGGGTTTTGGTCCACTTCGGGGGGGCACCCCGACCCCCCAGAAAGCCCCAAAAACTCACCTCACCACGCTCCCACGTGACCGCGCCGTCCAATCCCCGCCGACGGACAAGAGGGTGACAGCGACGGACAAGACAGCGCGTCCGCTGCCGCCTCCCGCACGTCACTCTTACAGGGCGCGCGCCCGCGCCGGCCATTCACAGACGGCCAGATCCCGATCTCGGATGTCCCGCGGTAAGGGGGTTGATCAGCCCTGGAATCTTGTAGATTCCCGGGCCGATCACCCCTGGGTGTTGGTCCACTTTAAAAGCGCTGAAGCACAAACAGGCCGCAAGGCCGACCCGACACTGGCAAAACAGTGACAAACCATCTGGTCAATGCGTTTGTCCTCACCGTCCTTGAGAGTAGAACAGTCAGGAGAATGCAAAACAGAGGCGTCCACCTCGGGAGGGGAAGACCAGCACTTCACCGCATCCACCGGAAAAGGATATTTATTATCCCAACCCGGAGGGACACCCAGAAGCAGAGTAGGCCTCTCCCATTCCTTAAGAATAATGCCGTCGAAATGCCTTTGATTAGGGAATTCTAAGCACGGTTTAGCCTCCTCAAAGAACTCCCCCTTCTGCGGAAGAGTCACTTCAGGAGGAGAGATTGCCAGAACCTCAAACATATGAGCCAGGACCTTAGGGGTATCCAAAGAATCCCCCTGACCCCGCTCGGCATCAGCGCCAAAAAACTGCTGATCGTCCGAACCATCCAACTCCTCAAAAAGCTCCCCTTCCTCTAGTGGGGGGTAATCAGACCAGTCCAGCGAATCAAACTCCTCAAAATCAGAAGCCTGCGTGGCTGGGGACAAGTGCTTTCTCTTAGCCGGGGCCTTTCTGGCCACAGCGCTAGAAAAAAATTTCAAGATTGGACAATCTGGCACACACCTCAGATTGCGACTCCCCAATCGTGACAACATCACACGGGGTACGGGTCAGGCGGGGAGGGGTAGGAGAAGGGACCGGCGGTGCAGAACCAGGCGCATGGGATCCGGACTGCCGCGTAATAGTCTGCTGCGCACATGGTATGCAAAGGAAAACATCATCCCCTGTAAGGGATGCCCCACACCCCAAACACTGCCGGGGTTGCCCCGAGGGGAGCCCGAGCCCGGTATCCTGGGAAGCCTCCATATGGTGATTTTAATCGGTAGTCGCAATACCCAAGGGAATTACGGGGAATTAAGGATTTATGGGGAGTTCTTAAATTAAACCAGGGAACCTAGGACTGGGAGGACCCTTTAGGATCCAACAGGGGTCCGCCTGGAATAGAGAAAGGGGGACTGTCACACATGTCACACAACGCAGGGCACATAAGGGCCAAGGCACACATACATACAATTTTGAAAATATAATTCAATCCCGCGCTGACAAGTAGCTGCACCTGTCACACAACGCAGGAGCAATGAAAGACTGGAGCCCACTTGGCGCTTACTGAATGGCGTCCTGCACGAGGCGGAGGGACTTGGCCGGCAAGGATGAAGAAGGGCGGGCCGGCGCGGACTGTGCGCTGCATAAAAGGGACTAAACTGAAAAAGGGGGATAAGCGCCCCCCCCCCCCCCCCCCCTAGCAGTAGGGAACGATGGGTGAACGGGGAAGGGGGAATTAACACCCCAAAGGTGTAAGGGCAAGGACAGGGCATCCCAACCAGGATCACCAACCCGGAATACCGCCTACCCCTTAGTATGGGGTCTCACGGTGGAGCGTAGCTCCTGAGGCACCTTAAGGTGCCGTCTACCTTTGCCAGGACCCGCAGCCTAGGCTGGGAGGCTTTTCACTGAAAAGGGGGATAACAGTAGGTCCAGGCAGAAATAGACCGAAAGAGGGGGGCCGGGTGTTACCCCGGCTACCTGCAAGGAGGAGACATCCATCTTCTGACTTGCTTGCCGTCTGCAGAGATGAAAGACTGGGGAATGAGTGGGAGGTACCAGGTATTTATGGACCGGGAGGGGATCACTTTTTTTCATGACATCTCTGCAAGATCACCCTCTACAGGTCGGTATAACCCAAGTGTAATGACTATCTGAAGCGGGGTGTGTGACATACTTAGAATAATACAATTCTGTGATTACTCACCTGTAGAATTGTTATTATGAGTATACAGTACGTCCTGCTCCAGATAAGAATCATTACACTTGAGTATTACCAGATGGCACTGGACTGCAGAGTCCGCGAAATTGGCTCCTCCCGGCCTCTCAAATCCCCGGGACCTCCCACAAATCCCCAGCATTGAAAAGCAGTTAATGAGAAGCCGGGAGAAAGAAAACAGAACCAATTAGTAACTATAACAATGATAACAATCACCACACAGGGGATCCAGGATAATGCAAAAACAAGGGTGGGGTGGAGCAGGACGTACTGTATACTCATAATAACAATTCTACAGGTGAGTAATCACAGAATTGTATTATTCTTAGAATACAGTACGTCCTGCTCCAGATAAGAATCATTACACTTGGGACATCCAATAGCAGTGTCCATAAAAGTAGGGTGGGATCCCCAAAGGTAACAGCAGACAGGTCATACCACTGCTGCCTGCAGAACCTTGCGGCCAAAAGAAGCATCAGCTGAGGCCCTAACATCAACCTTGTAAAACTTTGAAAAGGTATGAACAGAAGACCAAGTAGCAGCCTTGCAAACTTGTTCAACAGAAGCCTGGTGCTGAAAAGCCCAAGAGGCACCAATAGCACGAGTGGAATGAGCAGTAAGGCGGAAGGGAGGATTCTTCCCTTTAGCAGAGTAGGCCTGAATCACGGCCTGATGGATCCATTTGCTGATAGTAGATTTTGCAGGAGCAAAACCCTTCCTGGGACCAGAAGGGACCACAAGCCAAAGAGCAAGACAAAGAGCATCAGTTTTTCTGAATGGTGCAGTAGCCACCAGATAGTACTTCAGCCACCTAACCACATCCAAGGAATGCAAGACCCTCTCCTTAGCGTTACTAGGATTAGGGCACAAGGAAAGAAGAACAATGTCCTGATTTAGATGAAAGGCAGACACGACCTTGGGCAGAAAATCTGGCTTGAATCCAAACACCACCTTGTCCTGGTGTCTCTCAAAGTAGGATGGAAAGCGCCGCCAACTTAGACACACGCCTAACAGAGGTGATAGCCACCAAAAAGACAACCTTAAGAGTAAGAATGGCCAGGGCAGCCTCCTGCACAGGTTCAAACGGAGCACCCTGCAAGGCAGACAAGACCAAGTTCAAATCCCAAACAGGCAACATGGGCTTACGTGGGGGACGCACATGAGTAACCCCCTGGAAAAAAGTCCTGATCAGAGAATGCTGGGCAAAACCTCTGGAAGAAAACAGCCAGGGCAGAGACATGACCCTTCAGAGTACTGAGTTGGAGCCCCAGCTCCAACCCATACTGCAGGAACTCCAGGAACACACGATAGGGTAGAGACCTAGACTCACACCAGTCAATGTAGGCATGCCAAACCCTATAGTAAATGGAAGAAGACTTCTTTCTAGCCTTTATCATGGTATCAACAACAGAGGCAGACAGCCCATTCTCCATCAAGATGGAGGTTTCAGCAGCCAGGCCGTCAAAGTCAGAGTTTGTAAATTGGGATGGCGTAAGTGACCCTGAGTTAGCAGGTCTGGCACCCTGGGCAGAGCGTACTGATCTACTGCCAGCTGCACCACGTCTGCGAACCACACTCTTCTTAGCCACCTCGGGGCTACCAGGATTGCTGGCACCCCCTCCTGAGCTATCTTGCGCAGAACCCTGCCCAAGAGGGGGAACAGAGGAAAGACATACAGGAGCTGAAAGTCCTGCCATGACATTGCTAGGACATCCATGGCCAAGGCCAGAGGATCCTGGGACAGGGAGATAAAGACCGGGAGCTTGTGATTGTGACGGGACGCAAAACAGATCCGCATCTGGTTGGCCCCAACGGTGACACAGAGATTGAAACACCCTGTCGCAGAGGGACCATTCTCCCAGGCGAGAGGTCCCCCTGCTCAGAGAGTCTGCCTGCAGATTCTCCACCCCCGGAATGTACACAGCTGATATGCAGGGAACATTGTCCTCCGCCCAGGCCAGTATCAGAGACACTTCCTTGAGGGCCCCCTTTCTCCGGGTCCCTCCCTGATGATTGATGTAGGCAACCACCATCTGGTTGCCCGAGCGTACCTGAACAGGCCGGCCCCGAAGTTGTTGAGTCAAGTGAGCCAGAACCAACCTGATCGCCCGCAGTTCCAGAATGTTGATAGGTGTGTGGGCCTCATGAGGGCCCCACCGCCCTTGGAACTGCAGGGACTTCCAGAAGCCCCCCCAACCTGTCAGACTGGCATCCGTGGTGACCGTCTCCCAGCAGAGGGCCAGAAAGGATCTGCCCGCCAACAGGTTCCTGGAGTCCAGCCACCACGAGAGGGACCGCCTGACTAGGGGGGACAGCACAAGGACCTGGTCCAGGGATGCAGGATCCTTGTCGCATACTGACAAGAGGTGGAGTTGCAGAGGCCTCATGTGAAACTGGGCATAAGGGACCGCATCGAAGCACGACACCATCAGGCCCACCAGCTGCATTCCCTGCCTGATGGAGGGATGAAGGCAAGATAGCAGGAACTGAACCTGTGCTAGCAGACTGTCCATCTTCTGCTGAGGAAGAAAGATCCTTGCCTGAACTGTATCCAGATTCATTCCCAGGAAGGGTGTCACCAAGGAGGGAGACAGGGAAGATTTGGGATGGTTGATCACCCAACCAAATGACTCCAGAGTGGACACTACTAGCTGAGTATCCAGCTCTGCCTGTTGGAGGGACTGAGAAGTGAAGAGAATGTCGTCCAAATTCCCCCTGCTGCCTGGGGGCCGCAACCGGGGGAGAGATAGACAGTACCTAAAAAATCTGAGCCAACAGCCTATCAGTATCATCTGGGGCCCAGGGGTCAGAGCCAGAATCATCATGACCCCTGGGCCTCTCATCAGATGACTCCGAGTCAGAGAATAACTCCCCTTCTTCGAAAGGGGTATAACCAGACAGTTCCAAAATCTCATCAGCCTCCATAGGGAAAAGAGTGACATCAGGCGTCAAGTGCCGCTTCTTAGCAGAGGCCTTACGCGCCAAGGTATTAGCAAGCAACTTCTCAACACTAGCCAGTCTGGAAGACACATCAGGCTGAGAATCCCCACTGGCATGCAACTCAATGGGAGTCTAATGTAAGCTTGGGGGAGTAGGTGACGCCATACGAGGTGCTGGCCCAGCTACTGGTAAACCAGGCTGCAGCCCAAGCACCTGCTGGGCACAAGGTATACAGACCCGCACATTGTCAGCACTAGTAGGGGACACCCCACAAGCTACACACAGCCGGGCTTGTCCCGAAGGAACCCCAAGCACATTATCCTGAGACGCCTCCATATGGTGATTATAGCACCACAATAGGCCTTCACGCTATAAAAGCAACCCGGGATGGACCAATAGCCGCTAGGGAAGTGGGAGTAATTTACACACTAGGCCTCACAAGTTTAATAACTTAAATAGAGGGAGTAGGGAAGGGAGAAACCAATAGAGTTCAACCCGTCTGAAAGACATAAGCGAAGAGAACCCCATAAGTGACATGAATAAAGACATAGGATAAATAAAGCCGCGCATAGGTAGATGCCAGCCACGCAGCACCCGAATACAGAGAAAAAAAGGCGCTGTGTATACCTCGAGGGGCGGGCCGCGGAGAAAGTGACGCGGAACGCGCCATCCGCGAGCGCAAAGCACACCAGCGCCTGAGGTAATGCCGCAGCCAACCGCGGAGCATAGTGGAAGCGCGCAGCGGCATATTCAAAACCCGCAACCAGTGCAACCAGGTCAGCGCAGAGACTTGACACCAACCAGAAGCACATAATATAGTGAAGCACCAAGGCATATACACCCCTCCCCCCCCCCAGAGCTACAAGGGAATGCGAGGGAGGACAGCGGCTACTTAACATAGGGCCCACCGATAGACAGGGGCAAGGGGCAATAGGGCAGGAGGGACATCCCATAGAGGCTCACCATATGCCTATACCGCCTACCCTTTGGTGGGGGCCTGCGGTGGAGCAGCGCTCCTAAGCACCTGACAGCGGTGCTGCCTACCATCACCCAGACCAGCGCAGCCAAGGTTGGGAGGCACATTAATAATGTAACGGGTGGGAATAGTCCTACAGGGACGCAAGCTAATAGCCCCGCTCACCTGCGAGAAGAGAGAGCCATCTTCTTGTCCTTCGCAGTCCTGACTGCAGAGAGAATCTGGGGATTTGCGGGAGGTCCCGGGTATTTGAGGGGCCGGGAGGAGCCAATTTTGCGGTCTCTGCAGTCCAGCACCATCTGGAGGAGTAATACCCAAGTGTAATGATTCTTATCTGGAGCAGGACATACTGTATACTAAGAATAAGGTGAGATGCTCTGTTTAATACAAGGGTAAGCATATCGGGTCGACTGGGAAGGTTCACACAGAGGGGCATCACAAATAAGGATGTCCCGGGGGGAAGGAATTAAGCGGCCCTGGAGTCTTCTAGGCTTTTGGTCCACTTTTAAAATTCCCTTGCTTACCATATGTGAACATGCGTGGAGAGGTGAGCTCAATGTTAGGTAAGGCTCCAAGGTGGTTCAGCACAGCACATCTATATCCATGTTTCTGAGCATAGTCCACAAAGGTCCGGATATACTGCTTCTCACTGTGATTGGCTATCCCAGGACATATGACCATGGTAACATTCTCTGTAAAAAATGAAAACAAATCAAGACTTGTTATAATTAGTAATAAAACGAAAGAAAGGCTATACCTATGCCCTGCAGTGAAGCATGCGGAGGCGTGACTGCCGCAAGTGTGTGCTTCTGTTTTAGGCACAGCTAGGAGAAAATACAATTCTGTGATTACTCACCTGTAGAATTGGTATTATGAGTATACAGTACGTCTTGCTCCAGATAGAATACTTACATTCGGGTACTACTCCGCCAGATGGCGCTGGACTGCAGAGACATCGAAAAATACCATTTTGTGAATACTCACCTGTAAAATGGGTATTATAAGTATGTCACACACCCCGCTTCAAGACATTCATTACATGTGGGTATACTGACCTGTAGATGGCAATCTTGCAGAGATGATATCAAAAAAAGGTAAGACCCTCCTGGCCCATAAATACCTGGAACCTCCCAATCATTCTCCAGTATAAAGATAGCAGTAAGATCAAGGGACCAGGAAAGCCAATTACAACTAACAAAGGTTCACCATATAAAGGATCCAGAAAACAAAAGGGCAGGGTGAAGCGGGGTGTGTGACATACTTATAATACCCATTTTACAGGTGAGTATTCACAAAATGGTATTATTTTAAGTATGTCACACACCCCGCTTCAAGACATTCATTACATGTAGGACATCCAATAGCAGTGTCCAAAAGGGCGGGGATCCAAAAACAAGGCAACAAGGCACAAACTTAAACCACTGCAGCTTGCAGAACTTTGCGGCCAAAAACAGCATCCGCTGAGGCCAGCACATCAATCTTGTAAAACTTGGAAAAAGTGTGAACCGAAGACCAAGTAGCAGCCTTACAAACCTGCTCAACGGAAGCCTGGTGCTGGAAGGCCCAGGACGCCCCAACAGCACGAGTAGAATGAGCAGTAACAGGAAAAGGGGGAACCTTCCCCTTGGCAGAATAGGCCCCAACAATGGCCTGGCGAATCCATTTACTAATGGAAGACTTGGCAGGAGCCAAACCCTTCCTAGGCCCAGAGGACACCACAAAAAGGGCATCAGTCCTACGAAAAGGAGACGTAGCCAACAAATAGTACTTCACACAGCGAACCACATCCAAAGAATGCAAAACCCTCTCCTTGTCATTGCTGGGCTTAGGACACAAGGAGGGAAGAACAATATCCTGATTCAGATGAAAAGCAGAGACCACCTTAGGAAGGAAATCTGGCTTGAAGCGGAAAACAACCTTGTCCTGATGCCTCTCAAAGTAAGGGGCCTGAATGGGCAAGGCCGTCAACTCCGATACACGGCGAACGGAAGTGATGGCAACCAGAAACACAACCTTCTGAGTAAGCGTAGAAAGTGCAATATCCTGCAAAGGTTCAAAAGGCGGACCCTGCAAATTCAAATCCCAAACTGGGAGCAAAGGCTTCCTAGGAGGCCGCACATGCGTAACCCCCTGGAAAAAAGTCTTAACCAGAGAATGAAGAGTAAGAAGACTTTTGAAAGAAAACTGCCAGGGCAGAAACCTGCCCTTTCAGCGTACTAAGCTGCAAACCTTGGTCCAGACCATGTTGCAGAAATTCCAAGACCCTAGGGATAGAAAACACCCTGCAAGGCAAGGCCCTAACCGCACACCAATCAATATAAGACCTCCAAGTCCTATAATAGATGGTGGAGGAGGACTGCTTTTCTAGCCCTAACCAGAGTCTGAATGACAGCATCAGAAAGACCTTCCTCCCTCAAGATGGAGGTTTCAGCAACCACACCGTCAAAGCCAGCGTTGGTAAATTGGGGTAGAGCAGTGGACCCTGAGAGAGCAGATCCGGCAGAAGGGGCAGGTCTAACTGATCCTCTGCCAACCTTACCACGTCTGCAAACCAAACCTGTCTTGGTCACCTTGGAGCCACCAGTATTGCTGATGCGCCCTCTAGGGCCAGCTTGCGCACCACTTTGCCCACCATGGGAAACGGAGGGAACAGGTACAGAAACCCCAGATCCCTCCAGTTCAGAGACATGGCATCCGCTGCCAGAGCCAGCGGACCCCGCGAGAGAGACACAAATGCCGGAAGCTTGTGACGAGAGGCAAAGAGGTCCACCTCCGGAGTCTCCCACCGATAGCAAAGCGACCAAAACACCTTGGTGCTGAGCGACCATTCCCCCCGGCGAGATGACCCCCTGCTCAGGGAGTCCACCTCCGTGTTCACCATTCCCAGAATGTACACTGCCGAGATGCATGGGACATTGCCCTCTGCCCAATCCAGTATCAAAAAGAAACCTCCCTGAGGGTCCACCTGCTGCGAGTTCCTCCCTGGTGATTGAAGTAGGCGACCGCCGTCCGATTGTCCGACCGAACCTGAACCGGTAGTCCCCGTAACTGAGGAGTCAAGTGAGCCAGAACCCACCTGATGGCTCTCAGCTCCAGAACATTGATGGGGTTGTGAGCCTCCTGAGGCACCCACAGCCCCTGAAACTGAAGATCCTTCCAAAATCCCCCCCCAACCTGACAGGCTGGCATCTGTGGTGACCGTCTCCCAACAAGGGGTCCTGAAGGACCTGCCCCTTGTCAGATTGCTCGAATTCAGCCACCACCGAAGGGAACGCTGCACCCGGGGGGACATCAGAAAGGACTGATCCAATGACAGCGGGGACCCATCCCAGGCCGCCAAGAGATGGAGCTGGAGCGTCCTTGTGTGAAACTGGGCAAAGGGAACCACATCGAACGACGCCACCATCAATCCCACCAGTCGCATCTCTAGCGGATGGACGGGCGGGGGATGGATAGGAGACGCTGAGTCAATTCCTGAATCAGCAGAACCTTGGCTCGGGGGAGAAACACCCTGGCCTGAGAAGTATCCAGAGACAGTCCCAAGAATTCCACCACCCTGGAGGGAGTGAGGCAGGACTTGGGATAGTTGATCACCCAACCGAAACTCTCCAGAGTGGACACCACAGTCCTGGAATCCAGCTGCGCCTGACTGAGGGAAGACACCATGATGAGAAAATCGTCCAGATAGGGCACGATGCGGATACCCCTGGCTCTGAGGATGGCCATCACTCCTGCCAACACCTTGGTAAACACCCTTGGAGCTGAGGTAAGGCCAAACGGAAGAGCCACAAACTGAAAATGCTGATTGTCCTCGACAAACCTGAGGAATCTCTGGTGTGGTAGAGATATTGGAATATGCAGGTAAGCATCCTTGATGTCTATGGACGTCATGAAGTCCCCCTGACGAAGTGAATGGATGGCTGAGTGCAGAGTTTCCATACCAAACTTCCGGGGACGGACGAACCTGTTGAGCAACTTCAGATCCAGAATGGGACGGACGGAACCGTCCTTCTTGGGCACCGTGAACAGATTGAAATAGAAGCCCAGGCCCCGGTCTGAGAGGGGCACCGGACAGATGACAGCCATGTCCACGAGACTTGCTACTGCCGCTCGAAGCCCCTGGGCGGCCAGAGGATCTGACGGCACCCGAGATCTGAAGAATCTGGGAGGGGGTCGGAACTCGAACTCCAGCCTGTAACCGGAAGACCACTTCCTGAATCCACCTGTCCGAGACCTGTTGGACCCAAACCTGGGAGAAGAGTTGCAACCGTCCCCCCACCCGCAAGGGTGAGGGTGCCCCCTCATTGCTGAGCCGGCTTGGCAGCGGCTCTAGGCTTGGAGCCCCAACTGTGCCCTGGACGGGTCCGACCCCTGCCCCTAGGCCAGGAATCACCTCTGGACGAAGGGAAGGCCGAACCCCTGCCAACTCTAGCCCCACGAAAGGACAGAGAAGGAAGCCGCCCCCCGAAAGGGGCGACGCTGCTTCTTACGCTGAGGTAACTTACCTCCCTTTGCCACCGAATCCAATTTTTCTCCAAAGAGCCGCAACCCCACAAAGGAAAGGGCCGTGAGCGACTTTTTGGACACAAAATCAGCCCCCACTGGCGTAACCAAACCGACCGGCGGATAGCCACAAGCAGGGCCGCAGCTCTGCTACACATCACCAATGTGTCGTCCAGGGCGGACAGGACAAAAATAACTCACAGCGCTTAAGGTCGGCAAACTCCTCACTAGCCGGGTCAAGCCCGGAAGAGGTCAACAATCCTCTAACAACTGACCTAGCAGCTACCAATACAAGCGCAGAAGCACAAACCGGCCGCAAGGCCGATCAAACACTGGCAAAACCATGACAAGCCATCTGGTCAAAGCGTTTATCCTCACCATCCTTGAGAGTAGTGCACTCCGGAGAATGGAGGACTGAGGAGCTGGACAACCCCAAAACAGGAGCATCCACCTCGGGGGGAGACGACTAGTGCTTCACCGCGTCCACCGGAAAGGGATATTTCTTATCCCAACCCGGTGGGACACCCGGAAGCCGAGTCGGCCTCTCCCATTCCTTGAGAATGATACCATCAAAATGCCTTTGATAAGGAAATTCCAAGCGCGGCTTAGTCACTTCAAAGAACTCCCCCTTCAGCGGAGGAGCCGCCTCGGGGGGAGAAATAGCCAGGACCTCAAACATATGAGCCAGGACCCTAGCGATATCCAAAGAATCCGAATCCCCCTGGCCCTGCTCGGTATCAGCGCCCACAAACTGCTGATCATCGGAGTCATCAGACTCCTCATACAACTCCCCTTCCTCACGCGGGGAACAATCAGACCAATCCAGGGAGTCAAAATCCTCCCTATCAAAGGCCTGCCCAGCCGTATACAAATGTTCTCTTTGCCGTGGCCTTTTTAGCAACGGCACTGGAAAACAATTTTTCAAGATTGGCCAATCTGGCACACACCTCAGATTGCGACTCCCCGCTAATGACCACATCACAAGTACGTGTCAATCGAGGGGGAGACGGAGGAGAGGAGACCGGCAGAGCAGAACCGGACGCCTGAGATCCGGTCTGCCGCATAATAGACCGCTGCGCACAGGGTACACATAGAAATACATCATCCCCCAAAAGGGATACCCCACACCCCAAACACAGCCTGGATTGCCCCGAGGGGGGCACAAGCCCAGTATCCGGGGAAGCCTCCATATGGTGATTTTTTAGATATAGATAGATATATATATATATATATATATATATATATATATATATATATTGCTCTTTTTTTGGGGGGGGGGGGGATTTCCCCTTTAAAGTCCCGAGTGGGAGGATTTTAAGCCAGCTAAAAATTAACCAGGGACCCTGGACCGGGTGAACCCCCCTTTAATATGATCAATGGTCCACCTGGAACACAAGAAAACAAGCACACGCTCAGACCATGCCAAAATGTACAAAGAGTTAAAGAACAGATGAAAGTGATGGCCATCAGGCCCCTCACCCGACCTTTGGTACCACAGGCCAGGCACCGTGACGACGCGCAGTGTGCAGGAGGAGGGCCCCTCCCCCGTCTCTCCCGGCCAGAAGCCGGGACATGAAAGACGCGCTCGCAGCACGGGGGAGGGCCGTAGGCGCGCGCAAGCGCCCGGCCCCGCCCCCCCCCCACCCCGAGGAGAAGAAGCCCTCATGGGCTCACCGCCACCATTGGCAAACAGCTCCCTTAGCACGCCGGAGGCCGGCGCAGTAGAACCGCCGGCGCCAACACGCACACACACATAAATGATAGGAGTCCGTAAGGGACCCCCCCCCCAAGGGTACTCGGGAGAGGGGGAATCCATGCCAGGGTAGGGCCAAGGGACGGGGCATCCCAAACCGGGATCACCAACCCGGATAGCCGCCTACCCCTTGTTATGGGGGCTCACAGCTCCTAAGCACCAGGGGCGCCAACTACCTTTGCCCGGACCAGCAGCCTAGGCTGGGAGGCAGGAAATATTAAACAAAGGGGATCCGGGCAGAAATAGAAGAAAAGAAGGCCGGGAGTCATCCCGGCTACCTGCAAGGAGGAGACATCATCTTCTGACTTGCTCGCCACTGCAGAGATGAAAGACTGGGGAATGAGTGGGAGGTCCCAGGTATTTATGGGCCGGGAGGGTCTTAACTTTTTTTGATATCATCTCTGCAAGATCGCCATCTACAGGTCAGTATACCCACTTGTAATGAATGTCTTGAAGCGTAGTGTGTGACATACTTAGAATATAGGCGCCTCCCAGCCCCTCAAATACCCAGGGACCTCCCACAATCCCCAGCATTGAAAAGCAATTAACGAGAAGCCGGGAGAATTAAAACAACCCAAACTGGTAACTATAACAATGATAACAATCACCATACAGGGGATCCAAGATAAAGCAAAAACCAAGGGTGGGGTGGAGCAGGACGTACTGTATACTCACAATACCAATTCTACAGGTGAGTAATCACAGAATTGTATTATTCTTAGTATACAGTAGGTCCTGCTCTAGATAGAATACTTACATTCGGGACATCCAATAGCAGTGTCCATAAAGTAGGGTGGGATCCCCAAAGGTAACAGCAGACAGTTTAAACCACTGCCGCCTGCAGAACCTTGCGGCCAAAAGCAGCATCAGCTGAGGCCCTAACATCAACCTTGTAAAACTTTAAAAAGGTATGAACAGAAGACCAAGTAGCAGCCTTGCAAACTTGTTCAACAGAAGCCTGGTGCTGAAAAGCCCAAGAGGCACCAATAGCACGAGTAGAATGAGCAGTAAGGCGGAAGGGAGGATTCTTCCCCTTAGCAGAGTAGGCCTGAATCACAGCCCGACGGATCCATTTGCTGATAGTAGACTTGGCAGGAGCCAAACCCTTCCTAGGACCAGAAGGGACCACAAAAAGAGCATCAGTTTTTCTGAAAGGTGCAGTAGCCACCAGATAGTACTTCAGACACCTAACCACATCCAAAGAATGCAAAACCCTCTCCTTAGCATTATTAGGATTAGGGCACAATGAAGGAAGAACAATGTCCTGATTCAAATGAAAGGCAGACACTACCTTAGGCAGAAAATCTGGCTTGAAGCGGAACACCACCTTGTCCTGGTGTCTCTCATAGTAGGGGGGCTGAATGGAAAGCGCCGCCAACTTAGACACATGCCTAACAGAGGTGATACCCGACAAAAAGACAACCAGGGCCGCATTCTGCACAGGTTCAAAGGGAGCACCCTGCAAGGCTGACAAAACCAAGTTCAAATCCCAAACAGGCACCATAGTCTTACGAGGAGGACGCACATGGGTCACCCCCTGGAAAAAAGTCCTAATCAGAGAATGCTGAGCAAAGGACTTCTGGAAGAAAACAGCCAGGGCAGAGACCTGACCCTTCAGAGTACCGAGTTGGAGCCCCATCTCCAACCCATGCTGCAGGAACTCCAGAATCCTGGGAATAGAGGACACACGACAGGGAAGAGACCTAGACTCACACCAGTCAATGTAGGCACGCCAAACCCTGTAATAAATGGAAGCAGAAGACTTCTTCCTAGCCTTTATCATGGTATCAACAACCGAGGTAGACAGCCCCTTCTCCCTCAAGACCGAGGTTTCAGCAGGCCGTCAAAGCCAGAGTTTGTAAATTGGGATGGCGTAAGGGGCCCTGAGTGAGCAGATCTGGCACCCTGGGCAGAACGTACTGATCTACTGCCAGCTGCACCACGTCTGCGAACCACACTCTTCTTGGCCACGTGGGGGCCACCGGAATTGCTGGCACCCCTTCCAGAGCAATCTTGCGCAGAACCCTGCCCAGCAGGGGGTATGGAGGAAAGACATACAGGAGCTGAAAGTCCTGCCATGACATTGTTAGAGCATCCGTGGCCAAGGCCAGAGGATCCTGGGACAGGGAGACAAAGGCCGGGAGATTGTGATTGTGACGGGACACAAACAGATCTGGTTGACACCAACGGTGACACAGAGATTGGAAAACCTTGTTGCAGAGGGACCATTCTCCCTGGCGAGAGGTCCCCCTGCTCAGAGAATCTGCCAGGAGGTTTTCCACCTCCGGGATGTACACAGCTGATATGCAGGGAACATTAGCCTCCGCCCAGGTCAGGGTCAGAGACACTTCCTGGAGGGCCCTCTTGCACCGGGTCCCTCCCTGATGATTGATGTAGGCAACTGCCGTCTGGTTGTCCGAGCGCAACTGAACAGGCAGGCCCCGAAGGTGAGGAGTCAACTGAGCCAGAACTAACCTGATCGCCCGCAGCTGCAAGACATTGATAGGCGTGTGGGCCTCCTGAGGGCCCCACCTCCCCTGGAACCGCAGGGACTTCCAGAAACCCCCCCAACCTGACAGACTGGCATCCGTGGTGACCGTCTCCCAGGAGGGGGTCAGAAAGGATCTGCCCCCCAGCAGGTTCCTGGAGTCCAGCCACCACGAGAGGGACCGCCTGACCGGGGGGGAAAGCGCACAGATCCGGTCCAGGGACGCAGGGTCCTTGTCCCATACTGACAAGAGGTGGAGTTGCAGAGGCCTCAAGTGGAACTGAGCATAAGGGACCGCCTCGAAGCACGCCACCATCAGGCCCACCAGCTGCATTCCCTGCCTGATGGAGGGATGATGACAAGAAAGCAGGAACTGGACCTGCGCAATCAGACTGTCCACCTTCTGTTGAGAAAGAAAAATCCTTGCCTGAACAGTATCCAGAGTCATTCCCAGTAATGGAGTCACCAAGGAGGGGGACAGAGAGGACTTGGGGTGGTTGATCAATCATCCAAATGACTCCAGGGTGGACACCACCAGCTGAGTATCCAATTCTGCCTGATGTAGAGACTAGGAGGTGATGAGAATGTCGTCCAGATAAGGCAGCACGCGGATGCCCTGAAACCTGAGCAGAGACATCACTCCTGCCAGCACCTTGGTGAACACCCTGGGAGCTGAAGTGAGACCAAAGGGCAATGCCGCAAATTGATAGTGTTGATCCTCTAGAGTGAACCTGAGGGACCTTTGATGACCTGGTAATACAGGAATATGAAGGTAAGCATCTTTGATGTCCACAGAGGTCATGAAATCCCCTGGGCGCAGGAAACTGATGGCAGAGAGCAGAGCTTCTATGCAAAAGCGCATGCTCCTGACAAATTTGTTGAGGATCTTCAAGTCCAGGATGGGCCTGACTGACCCATCTTTTTTGGGCACTGTGAAGAGGTTGCAATAGAAGCCCTTGCCCTTTTCTCTTAAAGGGACCTTGCAGATGACCCCCAGCTCCAGGGGGCTTTGCACTGCCTGCACTAGATCCTGAACTGACACAGGGTCCCGAGGAATCCGGGATCTGATGAATCTTGGGGGCGGCCAGGTAGCAAACGCTGTCTTGTAACCGGAGGACACTACCTCCTGAATCCACCGGTCTGAGACATGAAGCCTCCAGACGTGAGCAAAATGCTGAAGCCGTTCCCCCAACCCGGATGGGTGAGGGCGCCCTATCATGCCTTAGGGGGCTTGGGAGAGGACTTAAGCTTGGGGCCCCAGGACGCCCACGTCCTCTGCCCCTACCCCAGAAGTCTCCCCAGGCCCCAGTAAAGGAAATCCCCCTCCCTTGTCTAGCACCACGGTAGGGGGAGGAAAAGGAGCCCTGACCCCGAAAGGGCAGAGACTGCCGCCTGCGCTGGGGTAACCTGCCTCCCTTAGCAAAAAGGTCTAGGCGGTCCCCAAACAGGCGTAGTCCTTTGAAGGGAAAACCAGTGAGGGCCTTCCTGGCAGCGTTGTCAGCAGCCCACTGGCGCAGCCAAACTGAGTGGCGCATAGCCACCACAAGGGCAGATGTTCTGGCACATATTCTAATGGTGTCATCTAAGGCAGAGAGGACAAAATTCACAAAAACATCACAACTAGAGAGTGCGTTAAACACCTCACAAGGCAAATCATCAGGGGCGCTATCAAGGATACTTCTGAGCAGGGTCCTAATAGCCACAGCCGTAATGGCCGAGGCAGAGACCGGGCACAGCGCCGTCCCCACGCATGCAAAGGCATGGGACGCCAGCTGGTCAATGCGCCGGTCCTCAGCATCCCGCAGGGTAGTAGAGTCAGGGGAGTGCATGACAGCGGTGTTAGATAACCCTAGGACCGGGGCATCCACTTCGGGAGGGGATGACCAACACTACCACCTCAGCGTGAAAGGGATACTTCCTATCCCAACTCTTAGGTACACCGAGAAGTCTACTGGGATGTTCCCATTCCTTGAGCACAAGGTTATTTAAATGTGCTTGCTTAGGGAATTCCAAGCGTGATTTAGCAGTATGAAAAAGTTCCCCCTTTGTCTGGGAGCCGCAGCAGGGGGAGAAATGGACAGAACCTCAAAAATCTGGGCCAACAATCTATCAGTATCATCCGGCGCCCAGGGGTCACAGCCAGAATCGTCATGACCCCTGGGCCTCTCATCAGATGACCCTGAGTCGGAGAACAGCTCCCCTTCGTCCGAAGGGGTATAGCCACATAGATGCAAAAACTCATCAGTTTCCATAGGGAAAAGAGTGACATCAGGCGTTAAGTGCCGCTTTTTTGCAGGGGCCTTACGCGCCAAGGTATTAGCAATTAACTTCTCAACACTAGCCAGTCTAGAACACACATCAGGCTGAGAATCCCCACTTGTATGCAACTCAGTGGGAGTGAGATTTAAGCTTGGGGGAGTAGGTGAAGTGAAACGAGGCGCAGGCCCAGCCACTGGAAGGCCGGATTGCAGCGCAAGCACCTGCTCGGCGCAAGGTACACAGACCTGCGCATTGACAGCATTAATAGGGGACACCCCACATGCTACACACAGCCGAAGGAACCCCGGTCACATTATCCTGAGACGCCTCCATATGGTGATTATAGCAGCACAATAGGAAGATAGCGATTAACGCTATACAGCAACCCGGGATGCCCCAATAACCCGCTAGGGAAGTGGGAGTAATTATACTAGGCCTCACAAGTTAACCAACTAATAGAGGGCCGGGAGAAGCCAATGGGTTCGCCCTTCTGAAAGACATAATCAAAGGTAGCAGTAAGCAAACGATAATTAAAAATGGTAATAAAGCCACCCGCGAGGGCACTTACGGACCGCGGTAGGTAGTAGCCAGTCACGCAGAAGCCGAACAAGCAGACAAAATGGCGTTGGTATACCTTGAGGGGCGGGCCCGCTTCACAAGCAATGACACGGAACGCGCCAGAGACAGGCTCCGCCCTCCCCCGAAGAGCGCAAAGCCAACACGTGACAAGCAACCAATGACTGCGCACCGGCGCCTGAGGTAACGCCACCGCCAAGTGCGGAACAATGGGAAAAAAACGCGCGCGGCGGCTGACACAAAGCATAATGTAATAAAGCATACGCCTATACACGTATATGCATACATACACACCCCCCCCCCTCTTTTCCCCCGAATGCTACAGGGAGAATGAGCGAGGACAGCAGCCACTTAACATAGGACCCACCGATAGACAAGGGCAAGGGGCAATAGTGCGGGAGAGGCATCCCATAGAGGCTCACCATATGCCTCTACCGCCTACCCTTTGGTGGGGGATTGCGGTTGAGCAGCGCTCCTAAGCACCTGACAGCGGTGCTGCCTACCATCACCCGACCAGCGCAGCCAAGGCTGGGAGGAACATTACTAATGGAATGGGTGGGAATAGCCCTACAGGGCCGCAGGCTAATAGCCCAGCTCACCTGCGAGACGAGAGAGACATATTCTTGTCCTTCGCAGTCCAGACTGCAGAGAAAAGTACCATTTTGTGAGTACTCACTTTTAAAATGGGTATTATGAGTGTGTCATACACCCCGCTTCCACCATTCATGACATCTGGGTAGTCTCCAGTAGAGGGCGAACTTCTGCAGAGATGAATGCAAAAAAGAAGCTCCTCCCGGTCCATAAATACCTGGGACCTCCCACTAATCCCCCAGTGTATGATAGCAGTAAGAGGACCAGGAAGAACCAACATAACAAAAATTAAAAAAAGGTTCACCATATAAAGGATCCGGAATACAACAAGGGTGGGGTGAAGCGGGGTGTATGACACACTCATAATACCCATTTTAAAGGCGAGTACTCACAAAATGGTATTATTCTAAGTGTGTCATACACCCCGCTTCCACCATTCATGACATCTGGGACATCCAATAGCAGTGTCCGTCATGGGTGGGAACCGACAAAAAAACAGGAAAGAAATGCACCAACTTAAACCACTGCAGCTTGCAGAACCTTGCGGCCAAAAACAGCATCCGCTGAGGCCCACACATCAACCTTGTAAAACTTTGAAAAAGTATGAACGGAAGACCAAGTAGCAGCCTTACAAACTTGTTCAACAGAAGCCTGGTGCTGAAAAGCCCAGGACGCACGAACAGCACGAGTAGAATGCGCAGTGATCTTAAAAGGGGGAGTCCTCCCCTTAGCAGAATAGGCCCCAACAATGGCCTGACGAATCCATTTACTAATGGTAGACTTGGCGGGCGCCAAACACTTTCTGGGCCCGCAAGGCACTTCGAAAAAAGCGTCCGTCTTGCGGAAGGGAGAAGTAGCCACCAAATAGTACTTCACACAACGAACCACATCCAAAGAATGCAAAACCCTCTCCTTGTCATTGCTAGGTTTAGGACACAAGGAAGGGAGAACAACATCCTGATTGAGGTGAAAAAAAGAAACCACCTTTGGAAGAAAATCTGGTTTAAAACGGAAAACCACCTTGTCCTGGTGTCTCTCAAAGTAAGGCGCCTGAATAGACAAGGCAGCCAACTCCGAAACACGCCGTACAGAGGTAATGGCCACCAAAAAGGCAACCTTTTGAGTGAAAACAGAAAGAGCAATATCCTGAAGCGGCTCAAAAGGAGGCCCCTGGAGATCCAAAATAACCAGATTCAAATCCCAAACAGGAACCAGAGCCTTCCTAGGAGACCAAACATGAGTAACCCCCTGGATAAAAGTCTTAACCAGAGGGTGCAAAGCAAAAGACCTTTGGAAGAAAACAGCCAGGGCAGAGACCTGCCCTTTCAAGGTACTAAGCTGGAACCCCAGATCCAGACCGTGTTGAAGAAACTCCAAAATCCTAGGGATAGAAAACACCCTACAAGGTAAGGCCCTAGCATCACACCAGTCAATATAGGACCGCCAAGTCCTATAGTAAATACCAGAGGAAGACCTCTTCCTAGCTCTAATCAAAGTCTGAACGACAGCCTCAGACAAACCTTCCTCCTTCAGAATGAAGGTTTCAGCAGCCAAGCCGTCAAAGCCAGCGTTTGTAAATTGGGGTAAAGTAGTCGACCCTGAGATATCGGGTCCGGAACCAGGGGCAGCCTGTTCTGCTCTACCGCCAGTCTTACGACGTCTGCGTACCAAACCTGTCTTGGCCACATTGGGGCCACCAGAATTGCTGGCGCCCCTTCAAGAACCAGCTTGCGAACTACCTTGCCCACCCTGGAGAAGGGGAAAAATAGATACAGGAACCCCAGATCCCTCCAGGCAAGAGACAAGGCATCCACCGCCAGAGCCAGAGGATCCTGAGATAGAGACACAAAGGACGGAAACTTGTGATTGTGCCGTGAGGCAAAGATATCCACCTCCAGAGTCCCCCACTTGTGACACAGGGACCGAAAAATCCTGAGATTGAGAGACCACTCCCCTCGGCGAGAGAAGCCCCTGCTCAGGGCATCCGCCTCCGTGTTCTCCACTCCCTGAATGTAAACTGCCGAAATGCAAGGGACATTGCTCTCTGCCCAAGTCAAGATCAGAGAGACTTCCCCGAGGGCACTCCTGCTGCGAGTCCCTCCTTGGTGATTGAGGTAGGCCACCGCCGTTCGATTGTCTGATTGAACCTGAACCGGCAAGCCCTGTAAGTGAGGTGTCAGCCTTGACAGAACAAGCCGGATGGCTCTGAGCTCTAGGACATTGATGGGGGTGTGAGCCTCCTGAGGACCCCACAACCCCCTGAACTGATGACTCTTCCAGAAACCTCCCCAGCCCAAAAGGCTGGCATCCTTGGTCACCGTTTCCCAACAAGGGGCCAGAAAAGACCTGCCCCTCAACAGATTGCTTGGCTCCAGCCACCACTGAAGTGACTGCCGAACCCTGGGAGACATCCGGAAGGACTGATCCAAGGACTGCGGACATCTGTCCCAATGCAACAACAGGTGAAGCTGGAGCGACCTCATATGGAACTGAGCAAAGGGGACTGCCTCGAAGGAAGCCACCATCAAACCTACCAGTTTCATCCCCATCCAGATAGAGGGGCAACAAATGGCCAGAAGAAGGCGAATCAGATCCTGAACCCCCTGCACCTTGGGTCGAGGTAGAAACACTCTGGCCTGAGTGGTATCCAGATTCATGCCCAGGAATGAAATCTCCCTGGAAGGAGAAAGAGAGGATTTGGGGTGGTTGATCACCCATCCGAACCTTGGTGTCCAGTTCCGCCTGACGGAAGAAGCTGAAATCAGCAGGTCGTCCAGATACGGCACAATGCGAATGCCCTGAATGCGCTGAACAGGGCCATTATGCCCGCCAGAACCTTGGTGAAAACCCTTGGTGCTGAGGTCAGCCCGAATGGGAGGGCCACAAACTGAAAATGAAGATCCTCCACCGCAAACCTGAGAAATCTCTGGTGCGCTGGGAAGATTGGAACATGCAGGTAAGCATCCTTCATGTCTATGGACGTCATAAAATCACCCTTGACGAAGGGAATGGATGGCAGAGCGCAGAGTCTCCATGCGAAACTTCTTGGTGCTGATGAACCTGTTGAGAATTTTTAGATCCAGAATGGGTCTTATGGATCCATCCTTTTTGGGGACCGTGAAAAGATTGGAGTAGTAGCCCCTGCCTCTCTCCGAGGGAGGCACAGGACATATGACTCCCATGTCCCGAAGATTTTTGACTGCCAACAGGAGCCCCTGTGCAGCCCGAGAGTCCGTGGGCACCCGAGACCTTAAGAATCTTGGAGGGGGCCAGTACTCAAACTCCAGTTTGTACCTGGACAAGACCACTTCCAGAATCCATCTGTCTGTGACCTCCTGGGCCCAGATCTGGAAGAAGAGCCGCAGCCATCACCCCACCCATAAGGGTGAGGGCACCCCCTCATTGCTGAGTTGGTTTGGCAGGGGACTTAGGTTTGGAGCCCCAGGCAGATGCTGGACGGGCCCGTCCTCTGCCCCTGCCCCAGGAGGAACCTCTGACGCCTGAGTAGGCGAAACCTCTGACGGCTCTGGCACCTCGAAAGGAAGGGTTGAAGGAGCTCGCCCCCCGAAAGGAGCGACGCTGCTTCTTACGCTGGGGTAGCATACCACCCTTAGCCACCGCATCCAACTTATCTCCAAACAGCCGTGTACCCAGGAAGGGAAGAGCGGCGAGCGATTTCTTGGCTGCAAAGTCCGCCGCCTAATGGCGAAGCCAGACAGATCGGCGCATGGCCACCAATAAGGCCGAAGTTCTACTACACATAACCATAGTGTCTTCCATAGCAGCCAAGACAAAATCCATAAACAATTCACATCTTTTAAGGGCTGGATAAAAATGGGCACCATTTAAAAACTCCCTGACAAGGGATCTATAAGCCACAGCCGCTAGCGCAGATGCACACACAGGCCGTAAGGCTGAACCCACACTGGCAAAGGCATGGCAAGCCAACTGATCAATGCGCTTATCCTCCAGATCAGTACCCGAATGTAAGTATTCTATCTGGAGCAGGACGTACTGTATACTAAGAATAGTCAAGATTTCTCTAATGCAGGGATCACTGATGGCATGAGGTAGTGGGATAGGTTAGATTCGTTCACATGTGGGCCAGAACTTGTCCCCAGCACACAGAGTTGCAGGGAATGTTGTAAACCCACTTTCAGTCTCAAGCCTCCTGCTTTGCACCCATCAAGTAGCCAGCAATACCAATTTACTAGGTTACCTATAGGAGGATAAGGAAATATGGATTACCGTATTTTTCGCCCTATAAGACGCACTTATTTTTCCCCAAAAGTGGGGGCGAATGTAAAAAAAAAAATAAAAAATAAAAATAAAATACAATTCTGTGAAATACTCACCTGTAGAATTGGTATTCTACGCATACAGTACGTCCTGCTCCATATATAATAATTACACGTGGCTAATCCTCCGCCAGATGGCGCTGTGCACTGCAGACATGCAAAAAACAGGCTCCTCCCGGCCCTTCATATACCGAGGGACCTCCCACAAATCCCCAGCATTGAAAAGCAGTGAGAAAAAGAAGCCGGGAGAAACCAACCACCAAAACTGGTAACAACAATAACCATACAGGGGATCCAGAATAATGTAAAACCAGGGTGGGGTGGAGCAGGACGTACTGTATGCGTATAATACCAATTCTACAGATGAGTATTTCACAGAATTGTTTTATTCTAAGCATACAGTACGTCCTGCTCCATATATAATAATTACACGTGGGACATCCAATAGCAGTGTCCATAAAGTAGGGTGGGATCCCCAACAAAAAAGGCACAGCAGACAGTAAAAGCACTGTTACCTGCAACCTTGTTACCAAGAGCGACATGAGCAAGAGCTCTAACGGCAACCTCATAAAAAACCTTTGAAAAGGTATGAACAGAAAACAAGTAGCGGTCTAGCAAACTTGTTCAACAGAAAACCTGGTGCTGAAAGGCCAAAAGATACCAAAGCACAAGTAGAATCAGAAATAAAGTGAGAAGAAGATTCTTCCCCTTAAAAGAATAGGCCTGAGTAACGGCCTGACCAGCCCAAATGCTAACAGTAGCCTTGGCAAAACTTAGAGCTCTCCCAATCGGGGAATTGAACCCTGGTCTCCCGCGTGACAGGCGGGGATACGGACCAGTATACTAACAAGGATCAGCTAGAAGCTGAAACCTTTCCTAGGACCAGAAGGGACAATCCATTCAAGGAAAGACCAGGCCAAAGGGCACATAACCCCTGGAAGCAGGCGAGATCAGGCACATACGGATGGAGACGCCCGAAAACCCCAAGGGGCAACAGTCCCCCTAAGGGACAAGAGACAATCCAGGAAAACTTCCAACACCTGTTGAGGGAATGTAGACCCCCTTTCCTCAGCGTTACTAGGAATAAGGCCCAGAAGAAAGACAAATGTCTTGAATACATGAGCATAAGACACCACCTCAGGCATAAGGTCCGGCGTAAAGCGGACCACCACCACATCATGGTGTATATATCAATGAACGAGGGCTAGCTAAACAGAGCCGCCCGCTCAGGCACACGTCTGACTGAAGCAACAGCCCCCAGAAGGACAACTTGAGAGTAAGAACAATCAGACAGTATCCGGAATAGGTCCAAAGGGAACACCCCACAAGGCAAACAGAATAAAATTCAATCCCAACAGGGACCATAGAATTACGTGGGGGATGCACATGAGCAATCCCCGAAGAATGCTTAACCAAGGAAAAAGAGAGCAAAAGACTTCTACAGGAAGGCGGACAGGGCAGAACCTGAACCTTCAGAGTACTGAGTTGGAGAGCCCACTCCAACCCATGCTGTAATAACTCTAGAACCCTGGGAACAGAGAACGCCCGACAGGGGAGAGACCTAGACTCACACCAATCAATATGGGTATGCCATACCCTAAAATAGATGGAAGAAGAAGAAGCTAGCTCCTGGACTTCCATTAGTCACAGTCACCCAGAAAATACGCCCGACTCCATCAAGGTGGATGAATCAGCCGTCAGGCCATCTAGACCAGAGTCTGTAGATTGGGGTGAAATAAAAAGAGGGCCTGAGTGAGCAGATCAGCACTCCTGACAGAACGTACAGGTCCGCTGTCCACAGTACCACGTCTGCACACCACACTCCACTGGGCCACCAGTATCACTGGTCCCCCCTTCCAGAGCAAACTTAGCTCAGAACCCCGCCTAGCAGGGTGAATGAAGATAAGACATACAGAACATAATGTACAGCCATAACGTTACTAAGCCTCCTGACCACAGTAAGAATAATCTGGGACAGGGAACAAGGGCCGAGAACCTAAGAAAGTGACTGGGCCCCAACAGATCCACACTAGATGGATCCCATAGTGACACAAGGATCAACACATCCTGCCGCAGAAGGACATCCACCGGAGCGAATACCACTGATATGCAGGGAACGCTGTCCTCCACCCAGTTAAGGATCAGATACTTTCCTGGAGGATCATCCTGCTCCGAGTCCCACACGGATAAATAATACAGGCCACGGTCGTCAGACAGACCAAGAGCCCCCAAATAGACCAGTCCTGAAAAGGAGTAGTCCAGCGAGATAGAGCCAAACTGAAGGCTCACCGCTTCAGAAAATAGAAAGGTGTATGGACCCCTAAAGGCCCCACCTCCCCCGGAACCACAGGGGATTTTTAAAGAACCCCCCCCCCCCGTCAACCTGATAGATTTGGTATCCATCTACAGGAAGATGCAAGAAAGGGGGTGCCCCCTGACTGGTTCCTTGAGTTCAACCGTCTCAAGAGGAACTACCGTACCAAGGGGGAAGGTACACAGACCCAGCTCCAGGGGTGCTGGAACCCTGTCCAGTATTAACAATATAAGCTGCAGAAGAGCCCAAGGGCACTGAGTATAAGGGACATCCTCTGAGCAGCCACCAACGGGCCCACCAGCTGCAATCCTGCCTGGTGAAAGTACGGGGACAGCAATGAGGGACAGAGCCCATGTAACCAGATTGTCCACTTATTGCCAAGGAAGAAGGTTCTCGCAGAAACCGAATCCAAATACAACCCTAGGAATGGAGATACCAAATAAGGGGACAATGAGGAATTGAGGTGACTGAGCACCCATCCAAATGACTCCCAAAAAACACCACCGGCTGAGTAACCAACCATAGGGAGGGGGAGGGGTGTCCCTGCCCCGAGGAGGCCTTCTGCGTAGGGGTGTTTTGCCCCTTTTTACCAAAAAAGGTCCAAACGGGCCCCAAATAGTCGTCGCCCTCTAAAGGGAAGGCCAGTGCCTTTATTGTAACATCCTCAGCACCCCACTGTCGCAGCCAGACCAGGCGGCGTATAGCGACCACAAGGGCAGAAGATCTTGCACACATCTTAATGGTGTCATCCAGCGCTAAGAGGATAAACCTCACAAATACATCACAATTGGAGAGTGCATTAAAGACCTCCCAGGGGAGATCCTCAGGCTGATTATCAAGCATCTTCCTGATGAGGGTTCTAGCGGCCACCGCAGTGATGGCCACAGCACAGACCGGGCGCAGCGCCGTCCCTGCACAAGAAAAGGCGTGGGAAGCCAGTCTATCAATGCGCCGGTCCTCAGCATCCCGAAGGGTACAATAAGTAGGAGCTGCCATGAAGGGGGGGTTAACAACCCCTATGATCGGTGCATCCACCACGGGAGGTGCTGACCAACAGTTAACCACATCAGGGGAAAAAGGGTATTTCCAATCCCAGTCCATTCTTTGGATATTAGAGCCTGGAAATGATCCTGCTCCAGAAATTCCAAGCGCAGTGTCGCTGTGTGGAAACTCTCCCTTCTAGGCTTGGGAGCCTCAACAGGAGGAGAGATAGACAAGACCTCAAAGATATTTATCAGTAATACATCAGTGTCACACAGGCCCCAGGAACCAGGGCCAGAATCATCACGACTCCACAGCATCTCATCAGAGGAACCCGAGTCGGAGAAGAGCTCACCTTCAACAGAAGGAGCAAAGCCCTGCGGAGCAGCGAACTCCTCAGTTTCAGTAGGAAAGGGAGAACCCGGGGGCGTCAGGGACCGCTTCTTCCCAGAGCCCAAGCGCTCTGCCAACCTCGAGATAACCAGATCAGCCGTAGGCAGAATGCGCGGCACGACTTGCTGGTCATCCCCGCTCGAGTGCGACTCATCAGGCGAGATTTAAGCACGGGGAAACAGGTGTATTAAACCGAGGTGCAGCCACTGGCAACCCTGATTGGAGGGCCAGTACTTGTTCAGCACAGGGTCCGCAGACCCGTGCTCTGTCAGCATCAGCATGGGGCTGTCCACACGCTGAACACAGCCGGTCTTGTCCCCGAGGGACCCCAGTCACATAATTCTGAGATGCCTCCATATGGTGATTATCAAAGCACAATGCTAACAGGGATTTACGCAATAGGCAACCCTGGATGCCCCAAAGACCCGCTGATTAACGTGGGAGAATAGTAGGTAAGCCCGCTAAGCCGGGAGAAGCCACCGCAGAATTGATGTCTGAAAGACAAAGGGAATAAGAGGTGTCAGGGCCATGCGCAGCTGGTAAAATATTTAATAAAGAATCGCCCGCGAGGGCAATTACAGACCAAGGAGGAGAGGGACCGCCACCACGCACGCGAAGATCATCAAAATGGCGCCCAGCAAATCTCGAAGGGCGGGCCCAATCTTTGGCCATGACGCGGAGCGCGCCAAGCCAAGTCCCCACCCCGAAGCACACTATTTAGTAAAAGAAAGGACACACGTATGGCGGCAGCCAAACAATAATAAGGGGCAAGAAGCGCGGCTCTGACATCCAGTTGAAAATCAAGGGCAATACTATGGCCATAGGCGTGACATTAGAGTACACTGGGACCGCCACACACATACCCCCCCCCCTTTCTTTTCCCCCTAACTACTGGGGGAAACGAGGGAGGATGGCGACCCTTTACGCAGGGGCCACCGCTATACGGGGCACGGGGCAATAATGCGGGAGGGGCATCCACTAGAGGCTCACCATCAGCCTAACCTACCCTATGGTGGGGGACTGCGGTGGAGCATGGCTCCATAAGCACACATGGTGCTGCCTACCTTCACCCAACCAGCGCAGCCCAGGCTGGGAGGCACATCACAAGGAGGATGGGTGGGAATAGTCCAACAGGCTGTAATAGCCCCGCTCACCTGCGAGAGAGTGATACTTCATGTCTTCGCAGTCAGCACTGCAGAGAAATCTGGGGATTTGTGGGAGGTCCCTCGGTATATGAAGGGCCGGGAGGAGCCTGTTTTTTGCATGTATGCAGTGCACAGCGCCATTTGGCGGAGGATTACCCACGTGTAATTATTATATATGGAGCAGGACGTACTGTATGCTTAGAATAACTCACCCGTTCCCGGCGCTCCCGCGTTGCCTGTTACACTGCGGGAGCTCTGTCCCGGCCCCTGCGATCGCTGTCTTTTACAGGCGGCGATGACAGCGGCGGGGCCAGAGACAGCGCCCCCGTCGCTCCTCCATCTGCTGCTTCTTCCGCCTGGGGCACATGCGAGCACCCAGGTCAGGGCAGCGGGTGGGCGCGGCCTGCACCAAGTCGGTGCAGGCCACGCCCACCTTCTGCCCTGACCTGGGTGCTCGCATGTGCCCAGGAAGAAGCAGCAGGCGGAGGAGCGGCGGGGGCACTGTCTCTGGCCCCGCCGCTGTCATCGCTGCCTGTAAAAGACAGCGATCGCAGCGGCGGGGCTGGGACAGAGCCCGCTGCTGCTTCTTACGGCCAGCTCTGTGAATGGGGTGGGCGTGGCCTGTGCTGACGCGGCGCAGGCCACGCCCACCCCATTCACGGAGCCGACCGCGAGTTTAATCTTTTTTTGTTTTTACTTAAGCCGCACAGGGGGGTGCCACACAGCCTATGGGAATTGGGGGGAGGGGGGATGCCACACAGCCTACGGGAATTGGGGGGAGGGGGGATGCCACACAGAATATGGGGGGAGAAGGGGATGCCACACAGCCTATGGGAATTGGAATTACTGTCTGTAATGGTGCGTTTTTGGTTTAAAATATTTTTTTTCTTATTTTCTCCCCCAAATCCTAGGTGCGTCTTATGGGGCAAAAAATACGGTACATTTACTACTAGCTAGGAGGGTTTAGGTCTGCTTTAAAGGACATCCCAATAAAGAAAGAGGGTTTTATTGTATCCTTAATCAGAGTAGGTGTGCAGCATAATTGTTGTACATAATAAGCTGCACAAGTACAAGAAGTAACAGGTTTGTAAAATTTGAGTTGAGTAAAGTTTTTACAGAATTTCTCCCAGGTAATATGGCAAGATCAAGGCGAGCATCTCCTAAATTTGAGTCTCACAGGCAGACCTGTACTCTACCTGGCACAGAGTTGCCAAGAAAGGGTTTAGGTTCGCTTTAATAGGAGACTTTGCAGGGGGGAGATGCCACTAATAAATACTTGCATTCAAAAGAATAAAAAAGGAAATACAATGGTACAGATTGATGATGAACAAAAAAGGAAATAAAATGGTACAGATAGATGATGAACAAGGAAGAAATTTTTTTTTTACCTCCAGTGCAGTGCTCAGCTAATGGTTCAAATAGGTCAAAGGTTGCAGTAGCTCCATCAGGCATGGTGAGGTACTTCCTAAGCCCATATGGATTTGGAGAACTGACTCGACCCATCTTGCCATACAGTGCAGTTTGGAAATGCCCACTTTTTCCCCAAATAAGAGGTGGAATGTACCTAAAAACATGTACATAAGGGATGAGCTAAAATACAAGCTAAACAGCAACAAGAACTTCCTAAACTAGAAAAATTGAACAGTGACAGGACCAGGCCATTGCAACATCACATGCACAAACAAAAGGTGTTCTCATTTTTTATGTAGTTGGCCATCGCCGCTTATCGGATTGAAAGCAACCAATGTAGGCAAAACGAAAACAATTAAATAAAAAATCTAATCAAAGTGGGTTTATATTTCAAAGCTTGCCCAGGTTTTTGCAGTCTAAAATAATGTGCCCCAGCAAATTTGCATATATGTTTTTGGAAAAAGTCGGACCAGCCCATAATGCCAATTTGGGGCTACCTGCTGCTTCATGCACAGAAGCCTCCGTCAGCCAAGTCTTCCTGGTGCTATATACTTTAGGTGCCCATTTTAACTGAAAGGTTAAAATACAATTCTGTGATTACTCATCTGTAGAATTGGTATTATGAGTATACAGTACGTCCTGCTCCAGATAAAAATCATAACACATGGGTATTACACCGCCAGATGGCGCTGGACTGCAGAGACAGCGAAAATTGGCTCCTCCCGGCCCCTCAAATACCCGGGACCTCCCACAAATCCCCAACATTAAAAAGCAGTTAACGAGAAGCCGGGAGAATTAAAACAGAACCAAACTAGTAACCATAACAATGATAATCACCGGGATCCAGGATAATGCAAAACCAAGGGTGGGGTGGAGCAGGACGTACTATATACTCATAATATCAATTCTACAAGTGAGTAATCACAGAATTGTATTATTCTTAGTATACAGTACGTCCTGCTCCAGATAAGAATCATTACACTTGGGACATCCAATAGCAGTGTCCATAAAGTAGGGTGGGATCCCAAAAGGTAACAGACTGGTCAGACCACTGCCGCCTGCAGAACCTTGCAGCCAAAAGCAGCATCAGCTGAGGCTCTAACATCAACCTTGTAAAACTTTGAAAAAGGTATGAACAGGAGACCAAGTAGCGGCCTTGCAAACTTGTTCAACAGAAGGCTGGTGCTGAAAGGCCCAAGAGGCACCAAAAGCACGAGTGGAATGAGCAGTAAGGCGGAAGGGAGCATTCTTCCCCTTAACAGAATAGGCCTGAATCACAGCCTGACGAATCCATTTGCTGATAGTAGATTTGGCAGGTGCCAAACCCTTCCTGGGACCAGAAGGGACCACAAAAAGGGAGCATCAGTTTTTCTGAAAGGTGCAGTACCCACCAGATAGTACTTCAGACACCAAACCACATCCAAAGAATGCAAGACCCTCTCCTTAGCATTACTAGGATTAGGGCATAAGGAAGGAAGAACAATGTCCTGACTCAAATAAAAGGCAGACACAACCTTAGGCAGAAAATCTGGCTTGAAGCGAAACACCACCTTGTCCTGGTGTCTCTCAAAGTAGGGGGGCTGGATGGAAAGCGCCGCCAACTCAGAAACACGCCTAACAGAGGTGATAGTCACCTGTAGAATTGATATTATTTGTATACAGTATGTCCTGCTCCAGATATAGTACTTACACTTGGGTTATCCTCCGCCAGATGGCGCAGCACTGCAGAGACATGCAAAACAGGCTCCTCCCGGCCCCTCAAATACCCGGGGACCTCCCACAAATCCTCAGCATTGAAAAGCAGTGAACAAGAAGCCGGGAGAATTTTAACCACCAAAAACTGGTAATTATAACAATGATAACAATCACCATACAGGGGATCCAGAACAATGCAAAAACCAGGGTGGAGTGGAGCAGGACGTACTGTATACAAATAATATCAATTCTACAGGTGAGTATTTCACAGAATTGTATTATTCTTAGTATACAGTACGTCCTGCTCCAGATATAGTACTTACACTTGGGACATTCAATAGCAGTGTCCATAAAGTAGGGTGGGATCCCCAACAAAAAAGGCAACAGCAGACAGTTAAAACCACTATCATCTGCAAAACCTTGCGGCCAGGACAGCATGAGCTGAGGCCCTAACATCAACCTTGTAAAACTTTGAAAAGGTAAGAACAAAAGACCAAGTAGCGGCCTAGCAAACTTGCTCAATAGAAGCCTGGTGCTGAAAAGCCCAAGCGGCACCAAAAGCACAAGTAGAATAAGAAGTAAGGCGAAAAGGGAAGATTCTTCCCCTTAGTGGAATAGGCCTGAGTAACAACCTGACGAATCCATTCGCCAACAGTATACTTGGCAGAAGCCAAACAACCTTTCCTAGGACCAGAGGGAATCATCCCACCCAAGTAATGACCAGACCCAACGCCACCTAGCCCCCCGAGATCAGACGAGATCGGGCACATTCAGGATGGAGTGGCCGTAGGCCCAAAGGAGCATCAGGTCTCCTAAATGACACAGTGACTACCAAGGAAAACTTCCAACACCTGTCCAAGGAATGCAGAACCCTTTCCTCAGCGTTGCTAGGAATAAGGCATAGAAGGAAGAACAATATCTTGGATGAATGAACATAAGACACCACCTAGGCAGAAGGTCCGGCTTAAAGCGGAACACCACCCTATCCTGGTGTATCTCACAGAATGGGGGCTAGATAGACAGAGCCGCCAGCTCAGACACACGTCTGACCGAAGTAACCGCCACCGGAAGGACAACCTTGAGGGTAAGAACAGCCAGACAGCATCCTGAATAGGTACAAAGGGAACCGCAAGGCAGACAGAATCAAGTTCAAATCCCAAACAGGGGCCATAGAATAAAGTGGGGAACGCACATGAGTAACCCCCTGAAAGAAAGTCTTAACCAAGGAAAACTGAGCAAAAGACTTCTAAAGGAAGGCGGACAGGGCAGAACCGGACCCTCCAGAGTACCGAGTCGGAGACCCAACTCCAACCCATGCTGTAGTAACTCTAGAACCCTGGGAACAGAGAACGCCCGACAGGGAAGAGACCTAGACTCACACCAATCAATATGGGTACGCCATACCCTATAATATATGGAGGAAGAAGAAACTTGCTCCTAGTCTTCCCATAGTCTCAATCACCGAGACAGATAAGCCTGTCTCCATCAAGATGGATGTTTCAGCAGTCAGGCCGTCAAGGCCAGAGCCTGTAGATTGGGGTGACGTAAAAGGGCCCTGAGTGAGCAGAGCCGGCACTCCTGGCAGAACGTACAGAACTACTGCCCTCTGTACCACGTCTGCGAACCACACTCTTCTTGGCCCCCCGGGGGCCACCAGAATCACTGGTCCCCCCCCTTCCAGAGCAATCTTGCGCAGAACCCTGCCTAGCAGGGGAATGGAGAAAAGACATACAGAACAGAATGTCCTGCCATGACGTTACTAAGGCATCATGACCACGGCCAGAGGATCCTGGGACAGGGAAACAAGGGCCGAGAGCTTGTGATAGTGACGGGACACAACAGAACTACAACTGGTTGGACCCCATAGCGACACAGGGATTAGCGCATCCTGTCGCAGAGGGACCCCCACCGGAGCGAATACCACTGATATACAGGGAACATTGTCCTCCACCCAGATCAGTATCAGAGACATTTCCTGGAGGACCCTCCTGCTCCGGGTCCCTCCCAGATGATTAATGTAGGCCACTGTCGTCATACAGACCAAGCACCCCCGAACAGGCGGGCCCTGAAGAGGAGTAGTCAAGCGAGTTAGAACTAACCTGAACGCTCACTGTTTCAAACATTGATGGGTGTATGGACCTTCTAAGGGTCCCACCTCCCCTGGAATCGCAGGGAGTTTCAGAAGAAACCCCCCCCCCCTTCAACCTGATAGATTGGCATCCATGGTGACCGTCTCCAGGAAGGGGCAAGAAGGGAACTGCCCCCAGACAGGTTCTTTGAGTTCGTCCACTCCAAGAGGGACCTCCTTACCAGGGGGGGGGAAGGCACACAGACCCTGCTCCAGGGATGCAGGATCCTTGACCTGCACTAACAATAGGAGAAATTGCAGAAGGGTCCCAGGGGGACTGAGCATAAAGGACCGCCTCGGAGCAAGCCACCAACGGGCCCACCAGCTGCATCCCTGCATGGTGGAGGGACGGGGACAGCTATGAGGGACTGAGCCCATGCAACCAGATTGTCAACTTCATTGCTGGGAAAGGAAGACTCTCGCCTGCACCGTATCCAGATTAATTCCTAGGAATGGAGTTGCCAAGGAAGGGGACAATGAAGACTCGGGGTGATTGATCACCCATCCAAATGACTCCCCATGGACCCCACCACCCTGCGGCGCGGAACATCCAACGAAGGGAAAAAAACATGCGCGGCGGCGGCAGTTATACGAGTAAAATACAAAAAGGCGCGGCGGCTGACACCATAAAAGTCCAAAGACAGAACAAAGGCCATATACGTGTAATCACCATACACAGACACCACAGGCACACCCCCCCTTTCTTTCCTCCCCCCCCCCCCCCCCGACTACGGGGGGAATGAGGGAGGATGGCGGCCCTTCGTACAGGGCCAACCGCTACACGGGGCATGGGGCAATAATGCGGGAGGGCATCCCATAGAGGCTCACCATCAGCCTATACCGCCTACCCTTTGGTGGGGGACTGCGGAGGAGCAGCGCTCCATAAGCACGCATGGTGCTGCCTACCTTCACCCGACCAGCGCAGCCCAGGCTGGGAGGCACGTCACAAAGAGGACGGGTGGGAATAGTCCAACAGGGCCGCAGGCTTTAACAGCCCCGCTCACCTGCGAGAGAGTGATACTTCATGTCTTCGCAGTCAGCACTGCAGAGAAATCTGGGGATTTGTGGGAGGTCCCCGGGTATTTGAGGGGCCGGGAGGAGCCTGTTTTGCATGTCTCTGCAGTGCAGCGCCATCTGGCGGAGGATAACTCAAGTGTAAGTACTATATCTGAAGCAGGACGTACTGTATACTAAGAATAAAGTCCTGATCAGAGAATGCTGGGCAAAGGACCTCTGGAAGAAAACAGTCAGGGCAGAGACATGACCCTTCAGAGTACTGAGTTGGAGCCCCAGCTCTAACCCATGCTGCAGGAACTCCAGGATTCTGGGAATAGAGAACACACGACAGGGAAGAGACTTAGACTCACACCAGTCAATGTAGGCACGCCAAACCCAGAGGCAGACAGCCCCTTCTCCATCAAGATGGAGGTTTCAGCAGCCAGGCCGTCAAAGCCAGAGTTTGTAAATTGGGATGGCGTAGTGAGCCCTGAGTGAGCAGGTCTGGAACCCTGGGCAGAGCGTACTGATTTACTGCCAGCTGCACCACGTCTGCGAACCACACTCTTCTTGGCCACCTGGGGGCCACCAGGATTGCTGGCACCCCCTCCTGAGCTATCTTGCGCATAACCATGCCCAACAGGGGGAATGGAGGAAACACATACAGGAGCTGAAAGTCCTGCCATGACATTGCTAGAGCATCCGTGGCCAAGGCCAGAGGATCCTGGGACAGGGAGACAAAGGCCGGGAGCTTGTGAATGTGACGGGACGCAAAACAGATCCACATCTGGTTGGCCCCAACGGTGACACAGAGATTGAAACACCCTGCTGCAGAGGGACCATTCTCCCAGGCAAGAGGTCCCCTTGCTCAGGGAGTCTGCCTGCAGATTATCCACCCCCGGGATATACACAGCTGATATGCAGGGAACATTGTCCTCTGCCCAGACCAGGATCAGAGACACTTCCTGGAGGGCCCTCTTGCTCCGGGTCCCTCCCTGATGATTGATGTAGGCAACCGCCGTCTGGTTGTCCGAGCGTACCTGAACAGGCAGGCCCCGAAGGTGATAAGTCAAATGAGTCAGAACCAACCTGATTGCCCGCAGTTCCAGAATGTTAATAGGTGTGTGGGCCTCCTGAGGGCCCCACCACCCTTGGAACTGCAGGGACTTCCAGAAACCCCCCCAACCAGTCAGACTGGCATACGTGGTGACCGTCTCCCAGCAGGCGGCCAGCAAGGCCCACCAACAGGTTCCTGGAGTCCAGCCACCACATGAGGGACCGCCTGACTAGAGTGGAAAGCACAAGTACCTGGACCAGGGAAGCAGGATCCTTGTCCCATAGTGACAAGAGGTGGAGTTGCAGAGACCTCATGTGGAACTGGGCATAAGGGACCACCTCGAAGCACGACACCATCAGGCCCACCAGCTGCATTCCCTGCCTGATGGAGGGATGAGGGCAAGATAGCAGGAACTGAACCTGCGCTAGCAGACTGTCCACCTTCTGCTGAGGAAGAAAAATCCTTCCCTGAACTGTATCCAGATTCATTCCCAGGAAGGGTGTCACCAAGGAGGGAGACAGGGAAGACTTGGGATGGTTGATCACCCAACCAAATGACTCCAGAGTGGACACTACTAGCGGAGTATCCAGCTCTGCCTGTTGGAAGGACAGAGAAGTGATGAGAATGTCGTCCAAATAGGGAAGCACGCAAATGCCCTGAGACCTGAGCAGAGACATCACTCCTGCCAGCACCTTGGTGAACACTCTGGGAGCTGAAGTGAGACCGAAGGGCAATGCCACAAATTGGTAGTGCTGATCCAGAGTGAACTTGAGGAACCTTTGATGACCTGGAAACACAGGGATATGAAGGTAAGCACCTTTGATGTCCACAGACTTCATAAAGTCCCCTGGACGCAGGGAACTGATAGAGCACATAGTTTCCATGCGAAAGTGCCTGCACCTGACAAATTTGTTGAGGATCTTCAAGTCCAGGATGGGCCTGACTGACCCATCACTTTTGGGCACGGTGAAAAGGTTGGAATAGAAACCCTTGCCCCTTTCCCCTAAGGGAACCTGACAGATAACCCCCCAGCTCCAGAAGGCTTCGCACCGCCAGAACTAGAGCCTGAGCTAACACAGGGTTCTGAGAAATCCGGGATGAGATGAATCTTGGGGGCGGCCAGGCAGCAACCTCTTATTTTGTAGCCAGAGGACACTACCTCCTGAATCCACCGGTCTGAGACATAAAGCCTCCAGACGTGAGCAAAGTGCTGAAGCCGTCCCCCCACCCGGATGGGTGAGGGCACCCATTCATGCCTGAGGGGGCTTGGGAGAAGACTTAAGCTTGGAGCCCCAGGAGGAGCCAGGCCGTCCACGTCCTCTGCCCCTACCCCAGAAATCTCCTCGGGCCCCGGTAAGGCAGACCCCCCTCCCCTGTCTGGCACCACAGTAGGGGAAAGAAAAGGAGCCCTGCCCCCGAAAGGGCCGAGACTGCCGCCTGTGCTGGGGTAACCTGCCTCCCTTAGCAAACAGGTCCAGGCGGTCCCCAAACAGGCGTAGTCCTTTGAAGGGAAAACCAGTGAGAGCTTTCTTGGCAGTGTTGTCAGCAGCCCACTGCCGCAGCCAAACAGAGCGGCGTATGGCCACCATCAGGGCAGAGTTTATGCCACACATCCTAATGGTATCATCCAAGGCAGAGAGGACATAAGTCACAAAAACCTCACAACGAGAGTTCATTAAACTCCTCACTAGACACATCAGGGGCACCATCCAGAATACTTCTAAGCAGGGTCATAATGGCAGAGGCACAGACCGGCGCAGCGCCGTCCCCACACATGCAAAAGCTTGGGACGTCAGCTGATCAATACGCCGGTCCTCACCATCCCGCAGCGTAGCAGAGTCAGGGGAATGCATGACAGTGGTGTTCGATAAACCTTGGACCTTCTTCCAAAGGGGTATAGCCAGACAGTTCCAAAAACTCATCAGCCTCCATAGGCAAAAGAGTGACATCAGGCGTCAAGTGCCGCTTTTTAGCAGAGGCCTTGCGCGCCAAGGTATTAGCAAGCAGAATCCCCACTGGTATGCAACTCAATGGGAGTCAAATTTAAGCTTGGGGGAGTAGGTGAAGCAATACAAGGCGCAGGCCCAGCTACTGGTAAACCAGGCTGCAGCGCAAGCACCTGCTGGGCACAAGGTACACAGACCCGCACATTGTCAGCACTAATAGGGGACACCCCACAAGCAACGCACAGCTGGGCTTGTCCCGAAGGAACCCCGAGCACATTATCCTGAGACGCCTCCATATGGTGATTATAGCGGTACAATAGGCCGATAGGGATTATATAAAAGCAACCCGGGATGCCCCAATAGCCCGCTAGGGAAGTGGGAGTAATTTACACACCAGGCCTTACAAGTTTAAGAACTAAATAGAGGGAGTAGGGCCGGGAGAAACCAATAGAGGTCGACCCATCTGAAAGACATAAGCGAAGAGAACCCCGTAAGTGACATGCATAATGACATAGGGTAATAAAAACCGCCTGCGTGGGCACTCACGGACCGCGGTAGGTAGACGCCAGTCACGCAGCGGCCGGATCCAGAAAGAATGGCGCCGGGTATACCTCGAGGGGCGGGCCATGTAGACAGTGACGCGGGCCCCGCCCCCCCGAAGAGCGTGAAGCAGCACATGTGGCAAGCAGCCATTAACGGCGCACCAGCGCCTAAGGTAACGCCACCGCCAAGTGTGGAGCACAGTGGAAGCGTGCGCGGCGGCAAATTTAAAAATGCAACCAGTGCAACCAAGTCAGCACGGCCACTGACACCAACCAGACAAAACAAAATACAGTGAAGCACCAAGGCATATTCACTCCCCCCCCGAGAGCTACAAGGGAGAGCGAGGGAGGGCAGCGGCCACTTAACATAGGGCCCACCGATACAAAGGGGCAATAGTGCGGGAGGGGCATCCCATAGAGGGTCACCATATGCCTATACGGCCTACCCTTTGGTGGGGGATTGCGGTGGAGCTGCGCTCCTAAGCACCTGACAGCGGTGCTGCCTACCATCACCCGGACCAGCACAGCCAAGGCTGGGAGGCGCATTAATAATGGAACGGGTGGGAATAGTCCTACAGGGCTGCAGGCTAATAGCTTCGCTCACCTGCGAGAAGAGAGAGCCATCTTCTTGTCCTTCGCAGTCCAGACTGCAGAGAAAATCTGGGGATTTGTGGGAGGTCCCGGTTATTTGAGGGGCTGGGAGGAGCCAATTTTCGCTGTCTCTGCAGTCCAGCGCAATTTGGCAGAGTAATACATACATGTTATGATTCTTATCTGGAGCAGGACGTACTGTATACCAAGAATAATACCATTTTGTGAATACTCACCTTGTAAAATGGGTATTATAAGTATGTCACACACCCCGCTTCAAGATATTCATAACCTGTGGGTATACTGACCTGAAGAGGGCGATCTGCAGAGATGATTGGAGGAAAGTAAGCCCCTCCCGGTCCATAAATACCTGGGACCTCCCACTCACTCCCCAGTATAAAGAAAGCAGTAAGGTAAGGGACCAGGAAGAGCCAAACATAAGTCATAACAACGCAAAGTTCACAAAATGAAGGATCCAGAATAAAAAAGGGGCGGGTTGAAGCGGGGTGTGTGACATACTTACTTATACCATTTTACAAGGTGAGTATTCACAAAATGGTATTATTCTAAGTATGTCACACACCCCGCTTCAAGATATTCATAACCTGTGGGACATCCAAAAGCAGTGTCCATAAGGGGTGGGGATCCAAAACAAGGTATAAAGCACAACTTAAACTACTGCAGCCTGCAGAACTTTGCGGCCAAAAACAGCATCCGCTGAGGCCCGAACATCAACCTTGTAAAACTTGGAAAAAGTGTGAACAGAAGACCAGGTAGCGGCCTTGCAAACTTGCTCAACAGAGGCCTGGTGCTGAAAAGCCCAGGAAGCCCCAACCGCACGAGTAGAATGAGCTGTAACATGAAAGGGAGGATCTCTCCCCTTAGCAGAATATGCCCCGACAATGGCCTGACGAATCCACCTGCTGATGGTAGACTTTGTGGGTGCTAGACCCTTCTTGGGCCCAAATGGCACCACGAAAAATGCATCAGTCTTGCGAAAGGCAGACGTTACCACCAAATAATACTTCACAACCCGAACCACATCCAAAGAATGCAGGGCCCTCTCCTTGTCATTGCTGGGATTGGGACACAGAGAGGGCAGAACAATATCCTGATTCAAATGAAAGGACGAAACCACCTTAGGAAGAAAACCACTTTGTCCTGATGTCTTTCAAAATATGGGGCTTGAATAGACAGAGCCGCCAACTCAGAAACACGTCTAACGGAAGTGATAGCTACCAAAAAGGCTACCTTCTGCGTAAGGGAAGACAAAGGAATATCATGCAAAGGCTCAAAGGGGGGACCCTGAAGTGCAGAAAGAACCAAGTTAAAATCCCAAACTGGAATCAGAGGCTTCCTAGGAGGCCGCACATGTGTAACCCCCTGGAAAAAGGTTTTAACCAAAGGATGAAGAGCAAAAGGCTTTTGGAAAAACACCGCCAGGGCAGACACCTGCCCCTTCAGAGTACTGAGCTGGAGCCCTAGGTCCAGACCATGTTGCAAAAACTCCAAAATTCTAGAAATAGAGAATTCCCTACAAGGGAAGGCCCTGGTTTCACACCAATCAATATAAGACCTCCAAGTCCTATAGTACACAGACGATGAGGACCTTTTCCTAGCACTAATAAGAGTCCGAATCACAGCATCCGAAAGACCTTCCTCCTTCAAGATGGAGGTTTCAGCAGCCACGCCGTCAAAGCCAGCGTTGGTAAATTCGGGTAATGAAGATGACCCTGTGTGAGTAGATCTGGCAGCAGGGGCAGAACGAACTGATCTTCTGCCAACCTTACAACATCTGCAAACCAAACCTGTCTTGGCCACCTTGGAGCCACCAGGATTGCTGGTGCTCTCTCCAGAGCAAGCTTGCGCACTACTCTGGCCACCATGGGAAACGGAGGGAACAGGTACAGAAACCCCAGATCCCTCCAGTTCAGAGACATGGCATCCGTCGCAAGGGCCAGAGGATCCTTCGCCAGAGACACAAATGACGGAAGTTTGTGATTGTGACGGGAGGCAAAGAGGTCCACCACCGGTGACCCCCACCTGCGACAAATTGAGTGAAAAACCTTGGGATTGAGAGACCACTCCCCTTTGCGGGCTGACAGCCTGCTCAGAGAGTCCGCCTCCGCATTCTCCACTCCCGGGATGTAAACTGCCGAGATGCACGGGACATGGCTCTCCGCCCAGTCCAGAATCAGAGACACTTCCTTGAGGGCATTCCTGCTGCGGGTGCCTCCCTGGTGATTGATGTAGGCCACCGCCGTCCGATTGTCCGACCGGACCTGGACCGGCAAACCTCGCAGTTGATGAGTTAAGTGACAAAGAACCATCCTGATGGCCCTCAATTCCAGAACATTGATAGGCTCGTGGGCTTCCAGGGGACCCCACAAACCCTGAAATTGCAGATCCTTCCAGAAGCCCCCCCATCCCGAGAGGCTGGCATCCGTGGTGACCATCTCCCACTGGGGAGTCCGAAAGGATCTGCCCTTCAGCAGGTTGGTTGAGTTCAGCCACCACTGAAGCGAGCGGCGAACCCGGGGGGACATCTGAAAGAATTGATCCAGCGACTGAGGAGACCTGTTCCAGACCAACAACAGATGGAGCTGTAGTGTGAAACTGAGCAAAGGGAACTGCCTCGAAGGAGGCCACCATCAAACCCACCAGTCTCATCCCTAGCCGGATGGACGGTCGAGGAATGGACATAAGCGACCGAACCAACTCCTGAATCAGAAGAACCTTGGACTGAGGAAGGAACACTCTGGCCTGATCTGTATCCAGAGACATCCCCAGAAAGGATATTAACCTGGACGGGTGAAGGGAGGACTTGGGGTAGTTGATCACCCAGCCGAATCTCTCCAGAGTGGATAGAACCGTCCTGGTGTCCAATTCCGCTTGGCTGAATGACGATGCCAATATGAGGAGATCGTCCAGATATGGCACTATGCGAATTCCTTGAGCTCTGAGAAGAGCCATTACCCCAGCAAGTACCTTGGTGAAAACCCTTGGAGCTGTGGTGAGACCGAAGGGAAGAGCTACAAATTGGAAGTGCCGATCCTCCAGAGCGAACCTTAGGAACCTCTGGTGCGCGGGAAAAATGGGAACATGGAGGTAAGCGTCCTGCATATCTATGGACGTCATGAAGTGCCCTTGACGAAGAGAGTGGATAGCGGAACGCAACGTTTCCATGCGAAATTTTCGCAGCCTGATGAATTTGTTGAGACTCTTTAGGTCCAGGATGGGCCGCACGGAGCTATCCTTTTTGGGAACTGTGAACAGATTTGAGTAAAAACCCCGACCCTTTTCTAATGGGGGTACTGGACAAATGACCGCCATTTCTAGAAGACTCGATACCGCCGCCCGGAGCTGCAATGCAGCCTGTACGTCCGGGGACACCAGAGACGTGAGGAAACGCGGGGGGGCGGGACTCGAACTCCAGCATGTAACCGGAGGACACCACTTCCCTGATCCATCTGTCCCAGACCTCCCGAATCCAGACTTGGGAGAAGTGTCGCAGCCGTCCCCCCACCCGTGCGGGTGAGGGCGCCCCCTCATTGTTGAGCGGGCTTGGCCGCGGGCTTGGGTTTTGAACCCCAACTGTATCCTGAATGGGCACGACCTCTGCCCCTGTTCCAGGAGTCTCCTCTTGTAGAAGGGAAGGCAAAACCTCTTCCCGCTCTAGCTCCCCGAAAGGAAGGGGTGAAGGAAGCCGCCCCTCGAAAGGGGCGACGTTGCTTCCTACGTTGAGGTAATTTTCCACCTTTAGCTACTGAGTCCAATTTTTCTTCCTTAGACCAACAAAGGGAAGAGACGTCAGAGACTTTTTAGACCCAAAATCGGCCGCCCACTGGCGCAACCAAATTGAACGCCTAATGGTAACCATAAGAGCAGAGGCCCTGCTGTTCATCATCAATGAATCATCCAGAGCAGTTAAAATGAAGGAAAGAAAAACCTCACAACGTTTCAGTCCAAGAAATTCATCACTGTCCGGTTCCAAGCCGGACGAGGATAGTAAATCCCTGATCACCTTTCTAGCAGCCACCACCAACAGTGATGAGGCACAAACTGGCCGTATAGCTGCCCCAATACTGGCAAAACCATGACAAGCCATCTGGTCAATGCGTTTATCCTCACCATCCTTGAGGGAGGAACAATCAGGGTTATTCAAAACGGCAGAGTTGGATAACCCCAAAATTGGGGCGTCCACTTCGGGGGGGGGGGGGGGAAGCCCAGCGTTTAACCGTGTCCACAGGGAAAGGATACCTTCTATCCCAACTCTGAGGAATGCCTGGAAGCCGAGCTGGCCTCTCCCATTCCTTGGAAATAATATTATCAAAATGTTTTTGATTAGGAAATTCTAAGCGCGGTCTGGATTCCTCATAAAACTCCCCTTGTTGGGGGGCCTCCGCCGGAGGCGAGATTGCCAAAACCTCAAACATCTGAGTCAAAACGTTAGGGGTGTCCAAGGAACCTCCTGACCCCCTATCAGAATCAGCGCCAACAATTTGTTGATCCTCGGAATTATCCGAATCCTCAAACACCTCCCCTTCCTCTGGAGGAGAATAATCTGACCAATCCAGACCATCCGTATCATCATATTCATAATGAGAAACCGTGGACAAATGTTTTCTCTTAGCCGGCGCCTTCTTAGCTACCGTAGAGGAAATACATTTTTCAATACTGGCCAATCTGGCACATACATCAGATTGCGACTGCCCCCCCATGGTAACATCGCATGGAGCACGGGTTAAAATGGGAGGGGGAGAGGATGAAGCCGGCGGTGCTGACCCAGAGGCCTGGGGTCCTGACTGCCGCGTAATAGTGTGTTGTGCACAGGATATACATAAAAAGAAATCATCCCCAGTTAGGGATACCCCACACCCCAAACACTTCCGAGATTGTCCCGAGGGGAGCCCGGATTCCTGGGATGCCTCCATAAGGTGAACTTAATGAGTCGCTATGACAGAGGGAATTACGCTATGAAGCAACCCGGGATGCCCTTATAGTGTCCTTTTTAAATGGAAGGAATTTTGTAGGAAAGAAACCCAGTGAAAGTACCCAGGGACTTAGGACCAGGAGAAACCCCCTTATAACAATTCCCTGAAGAATTCACCTAAAACACAGATAAAAAATAATTAGAAACCAGAAGCTATATTGGATACTAATAAAATGACAAAAAGGCCCACAGGCCCACTCACAGAACCTCCGGACCAGACCAGGGCCCAGCAGCATGCAGCCCAGATGCGTGAGGTAACTGTTATTCAGCGCAGCAGTGAGAGACAGAGAAGAGGGGCGTGGCCTGCGCGGATCGCGCGCTTTACCGGCCCCGACCCCCTAGAGATAGGCAGATAGGAGCCAAAGCTCCTCAGCGGTGCCCGGGCAAGATAGGGGGCGGGCCGCGGCGACGCGCCGCAAGTCCGGCTCCGCCCCCAATGACACAGCGCGTGAGGGGAGAAAGCTCCCCTCCGCTGACATATAATCCGCCGGAGACGCGGGGACCCGCGTCTCCTAACAGCGCACCTGAGACCGGCAGCGGCCCGCTGCCTGCGAGCCGCTGCCCGGCTAGAGAGAGACAGGGCGCGGGCCGCGGCCTCTGCAAGAGGCCCGGTCCTGCCCCTGACAGAAGAGCGTGAGGCGAGAGCCCCTCCCCTCCGCCTTTTGAGGTAAAACATAGCACTGCGGCGGCAATAGTCTGTTATGAACAATGTTGCAAGTAAAAGTTACATTGAAACAGACACACATAAAACAAATAGCAGTATAACCAAATCAATGAGGGATTACTCCTATACGTTCCTCAGAATCTAAGAAAGGAGGACCCCCAGCCTAACTATGAGGGAGGAGGTAAATGAGGGAAATTTTTGAGGTAAAATTTTTAAGGACAGGGCATCCCAAACCGGGGTCACCAACCCGGCATAACCGCCTACCCTCTAAATAGGGTCTCGCGGCGGAGCCTAGCTCCTAAGCACGTGTGTGCTAAAATACCATCACCCGGACCGCAGTCAAAACTGAGGAGGCATGTAAATATTAAATATATTAAATAGGGATAATAAGTCCGAGCGGGAATAAAATAATATAGGCCGGGGGTAGAGCCGGCTACCTTGGAAAACCCCCTTGCAAGGAGGAGAGATCATCTTCTGCTTGCTCGCCGTCCAGCAGAGATGAAGACTGGGGAGTGAGTGGGAGGTCCCAGGTATTTATGGACCGGGAGGGGCTTACTTTCCTCCAATCATCTCTGCAGATCGCCCTCTTCAGGTCAGTATACCCACAGGTTATGAATATCTTGAAGCGGGGTGTGTGACATACTTAGAATAAATGTACCACAATTCTTGTTCCCCCCTGTTGCAGACCCACGTCACAAAAACCTATACTTGTTTATCTGCCCCAGTAGCTTCCTGGGGTCTAGTTCTTCAGTATTTCCCAATCTTGAACATCTGACAGAGATATGCTTTGTGCTTCTGCCGCCTTACTTTGAAGATCCTTTCACACCCCTGTACTAGTGTTTGTGCTGCATTGCGTTTGACTTTTGTAAAAGTTTGGTTGTGTTGCCATAGACTTCTATGGAACTACATTTGCTAGGGGTGAAAGGGGCCCACACATACAGCAGGCGGAGGACTCATCACAGCAGTTAAAAAGGGACTGTCCATACAAATTGAAAAAAAAATCCCAGTTAGTCTTACTGGTAACGGTATTTCTACGAGTCCTTCAGGAAGGCCACTTGAGAGAAGGCTTCCCCTCCTGGAGGGGAAACACAAAACTGGGACACGTTTAAAAGCCCCACCACTTCCTTAGTACTTTAAACAAGTAATGAAAAAATACAATTCTGTGAAATACTCACCTGTAGAATTGGTATTATACGCATACAGCGCGTCCTGCTCCAGATATAGTAATAACATGTGGGTAATCCTCCGCCTGAGGGCGTGTTCACTGCAGACATGTAGAAAACAGGCTCCTCCCAGCCCTACATATACCGAGGGACCTCCCACAAATCCCCAGCATTGAAAAGCAGTGAGAAAGAGAAGCCGGGAGAAACCAACAACCCAGAAAATGGCAATAATATCAATGATAACAATCACCATACAGGGGATCCAGAACAACGTGAAACCAGGGTGGGGTGGAGCAGGATGTGCTGTATGCGTATAATACCAATTCTACAGGTGAGTATTTCACAGAATTATATTATTCTAAGCATACAGCACGTCCTGCTCCAGATATAGTAATAACATGTGGGACATCCAATAGCAGTGTCCATAAAGTAGGGTGGGATCCCCTTGACAAAGGCACAGCCAACAGTAAAAGCGCTGTCACCCGCAACCATGCTACCAAGAGCAACGAGAGCAATGCTCTAACCTCAACCTTTGAAACCTTGTAAAGGAAAAACTGAACACAAGCAGCGGACTAGCCAGCTTGCTCAACAGAACCTAGTGCTGAAAGGCCCAAGCCAAGCACAAGTAGTAAGAGAACAAAAAACCAAGAGAGAAGAAGAATCTTCCCCTAAAAGCATAGGCCAGAGTAACAGCCATGCTACTGCAAAAGAGGGTAGCCATGGCAACCTTAGAACTCTCCTCATCGGGGAATATGAACCCTGGTCTCAGGCGAGACCGGCAGGAATACTGAGAAACGACACCAATACTCAACAAGAGCCGAAACGTTTACTCTAGGCTCAGAAGGACAAAACCAACCGAGTAAGACCAATCCAAAGGGCACATACACCCGTGGAGGCAATCAGATCTGGTACTTAAGGATGGAGACACCAATAAGCCCCAAGGGCATAATCCCTGCCAGGGAGAAGAGACAGTCCAGGAAAATCTCCAACACCTGTAGAGGGATACAGATCCCTTTAGCCCATAGTAATCAAGACAATAGCCAGAGGCCGGAGGGTCTGGAATAAAGGAGAATAAAAACACTGCCTGGACCCAAACTCGGCGTAAGGCGGAGCACCCCCACCTCATGGTGTACAGATATATAAACACATATATATATATATATATATATAGATAATGACTAGGACCGCTAACAGAGCCATCCTTTATGGCACACTTCTGACTGGAGCAACCGCCCCAGAAGAGCGATACGAGGGAAGGAACAGGTCAGACAAGAACCTGAATAAGGCCCAAGAGAACCCTTAGCAGGGCATCAGGATAAGTAATCCCCCCAAAGGGGAGCATAGAATTTCCAGGGGAATGCACCTAAGCAACCCCTGAGGAATGCTCAACACAGAAGATTGAACTAGACTTCTGCAGTAGGAGAACAGGGCAAGCCCTGAAAACCTTAAGGGAACTGAGTCGGGGAGCCAACTTCAACCGTGCTGTAATAACTCTAGGACCCAGGGAACGGAGAACATCCCGAAGGAGAGAGAGCCAGTCCAAACAAGGCAAATTAGAACATCCAACATAGCCGGCAGAAAAGGGAGAAGAAGAGGGGGGAGCTAGGCCTAGCCCTCCAATAGAGACAAGACACCCAGAGATACCCATCTCCAATAGGGTGAAGTGGAAACCGTCCAATCGCCTAAAAGGCCTGTAGATAGGGGCGACATAGTAAGGAGCCTGAATAGGCAGAACAGCCCTCGTGAGAGAGCATACAGGACGACTGTCCTCAGCAGAATCTGCGAACCACACCCCACTGGGCCACCCAGGGCCCCAGCGTAATGGTTCCCTTTCTACAGCAATCTTGTGCAGAACCCCGCCTAGCAGGGTGAAAGAAGGTAAGACATATAGAATATAATGTTCCTGACAGAAAGGCAATACTAGGCCCCCATGACCAAGGCCAGAGAGTTCTGGGACAATAATCCAGGGCAAAGTCCCTGTAATAGCAACGGGGCCTCACAAGGCCACACCAGTAAGGACTCAGTGAGACTCTAGAATAGAACCTCCTGCCACAGGAGGACAGCCATTGAAGCTAATACCAATGAAGTGCAAGGAAAGTAAACCCCCACTTAGATCAGAACCAGAACCTTCTTGAAGAATCAACCTGTTCCGAGACCTTCCCAGATAAAAAGGACAGGCCACTGTCCTCAGACTGACCGAGAGTCCCCCAAAAAAGAGAAGTCCTGAAGAGGAGTAGTCCAGCAAATTAGAGCCCACCAAAAGGCTCACTGTGTCAATCCAAAAAACAGAATGAAAATGGACCTCCTAAGGGGCCTCCCTTAGGAATCACGGGGGGTTTCAGAAGAAATAAATCCCCTCAGTCAACCTGCAAGACTTGGTACCCATGGTGACCATCTACAGGGAGAAGCAAGAAGGAAGGGAACGGTCCCAGACATACTCCTTGAATTTACAACCTCAAAAGGAACCCCCTTAACAAGGGGGAAGCGTACTGACCTAGTTCCAGGGGTGCTGGAACCCTGTCCAGGATAAGTAACCTAAGGTGTCGCAGGGCCCAAGGGCTCTGAGAATAAGGGACAGCATCTGGGCCGCCACCAACAGGCCCACCAGCTGCAAGGTGAAGGTAAGGTGACATCAAAAGAGGGCAAAGCCCTTTCCATAATAAGTCCACATTTTGAAGAAGGACGGCTCTAGCATGAACCAAATCTAAATGCTACCCCGTAGGGAGACACCGAACCCGGGGACACTAAGTAAGTGAGGTGCCTGAGCACCAATCCAAAAGACTCCCAAAGGAGCCACAAGTCAATAGCCAACACGGCCTGACGCAGAAATTGGAAATGAAGAAAGACAATCAAGTAGAACCTAGCGCGGACGCCACACGGACCCGTCCAAGACATCACTCTCACACTCGCCTTGGTGAGCCGTCTAGGAGCAGGAGTGGAACCAAAAACAAGACCCCAGCCCGCAGAGATGGTCCTTCAATACTGGCTAGTAATGGCCTCGGTGTCCTGAAGGCACAGGAGACCAAAAAAGGATCGTAGATCCTCACAGGCATCGAGAGGCCCACTGGACAAAAGCGCCTGCGGCCCAACAGATAGATACAATGTAGGAAGTGCCTGTGAAGGTATAACTGCAAGGCCCATAAGGCCAGCCCGGGTCAGACTGCCTCATCCCAGAGGGAAAAGGTAACGTGGATGCAATCACAAGTCAAGGGGCCAACCTGTAAGAGAGCCCAGACCCTGCAAGCCGAACTCGGCCTGCCTCAACTCCCGAAGAGAAAACAGGGACTAGAAGAACCCCAACAACCTCAGAAAGAGACCGCCCAGCAAACTCCATTCTGCATCCAGGGGGACTACCTCCTGTAACAACCTGAAAGAAGCCTGGCGCCCTGCGATAGGAGCCAAGTGCTGCAGCAGTCCCCTTGCCCAAAAGGGCGAGGGCGTCCCTTCATTCTTGTGCGGTTTTGGCAGATTTGGACTTCACCCTGCCGGAGGTCCAAGGACGTTGCCTGCCCCCCCTTGGGCGGGCCCCCACTCCAAAGAGCTGGAAGCACACTTCTGGTTCGCGCTTGACACTAACGTAGGGAGGGGTGTCCCTGCCCCTAGGAGGCCGAGACGGCCTTCTGCGCGAGGGTGCCTTACCCTTTTTTCCAAAAAGGTCCAAACGGGCCCCAAATAAACGTCGTCCTCTGAAAGAAGGCCAGTAAGAGCCTTTTTTGTATCATTGTCAGCCCCCCACTGTCGCAGCCAAAGCAGGCGGCGAATAGCTACCACAAGAACAGAGGTTCTAGCGCACATCTTAATAGTGTCATCCACCGCTGAGAGGATAAACCTCACAAAAACCTCACAGTCGGAAAGGGCATTAAAGACCTCCCAAGGGAGATCCTCGGGCTGGTGATCAAGTATCTTCCTAAGAAGGGTCCTGGCGGCCACCGCCGTGATGGCCGCGGCACAGACCGGGCGCAGAGCCGTCCCTGCACACGAGAAGGCATGGGAAGCCAGTCTGTCAATGCGCCGGTCCTCAGCATCCCGAAGGGTACGATGAGTAGAAGCGGTCATGAAGGGAGGGTTAGCAACCCCAATAATAGGCGCATCCACCTCAGGAGGGACTGACCAACAGTCAACAACATCAGGGGGAACAGGGTACTTCCAATCCCAGACCCCCGGAACCCCTGTAAGTTTACAAGGTGATTCCCATTCCTTAGATATAAGAGCCTGGAAATGATCCTGCTCCAGAAATTCCAAGCGCGGCGTCGCCGTGTGGAAACTCTCCCTATTGGGCTTGGGAGATTCTCCCGGAGGAGAGATGGATAGTACTTCAAAGATCTTAATGAGTAATTCATCAGTGTCACACAGGCCCCAGGAACCAGGGCCAGAATTGTCACGCCTCCAAGGTAACTCGTCTGAGGAACTGGAACCTGAGAAAAGTTCACCTTCATCAGAAGGATCAAGGTCCTGCATAGCAGCAGACTCTTCAGTTTCAGCGGGACACATAGAACCAGGAGGCGTCAGGGACCGCTTCTTTCCAGCGCCCAAGCGCTCCGCCAGACTAGACATCACCTGCTCAGCTGTAGGTAGCCTGCGCGGCACCACCTGCTGGTCATCACCGCTCGAGTGCGACTCCTCAGGAATGAGATTTAAACACGGGGAGACAGGTGTATTAAAGCGAGGTGCAGCCACTGGTAAACCTGATTGCAGGGCCAGTACTTGTTCAGCACACGGTCCGCAGACCCGTGCTCTGTCAGCATCAGCATGGGGTTGTCCCCACGCAGTACACAGCCGGTCTTGTCCCCGCGGGACCCCGGACACATAATTCTGAGATGCCTCCATATGGGGATTATCTAAGCAATATGCCCGCAGGGATTTATGCTGTAAGGAACCCTGGATGCCCCAAGACCCGCTAGGAATGTGGGAGAATTTAAATGTGAACCCGTTTAAGATATATATCAGGCCGGGGGAGATGCCACCAGAATCTTGGTGTCTGAAAGACATAAGGAGAAGAATGGGTGTCAGAGCCATGCGCAGCTGGAAAAACATATAAAAAGGAGTCACCCGCGAGGGCACTTACAGACCAAGGGAGGAGGGGAACCGCCACCACGCGCGCGCGAAGATCAACAAAATGGCGCCCAGCGAACCTCGAAGGGCGGGCTTGATGCTCGGCCGTGACGCGGAGCGCGCCAATTCAAGTCCCCGCCCACTCCGAAGAGCGCGAAGCTCTGAGGGAATGGCAAGGCAAGGATACAATCACTCGCTTAAGGATTCGTAGAAAAACCGTTACATCTAGTAAGGAAAAGGCGCCACAGCATCTAGACGACGCAGCAAACCATGTACAAGACATACGGCGGCAGCCGAAAACCGAATAACGAGCAAGCAGCGCGGCTCTGACATCTCAATCTTAATGAAGGGCAGAAATAAGGCCATAAGCGTGACATACTGGTACACTGGGACCGCCACACACATACCCCCCCCTTTCTTTTCCCCCTAACTAGTTGGGGAAATGAGGGAGGATGGCGACCATTTACACAGGGTCCAGCACTACCCGGGGTACGGGGCAATAATGCAGGAGGGGCATCCACTAGAGGCTCACCATCAGCCTAAACTGCCTACCCTATGGTGGGGGATTGCGGTGGAGCATGGCTCCGTTAAGCACACACGGTGCTGCCTACCTTCACCCGACCAACGCAGCCCAGGCTGGGAGGCATATTCTTCACAAAGAGGACGGGTGGAAATAGTCCCGCAGGGCCTCGGGCTGTAAAGCCCCGCTCGCCTGCGAGAATGTGATACTTCATGTCTTCGCAGTTCAGCACTGCAGAGAAATCTGGGGATTTGTGGGAGGTCCCTCGGTATATGTAGGGCCGGGAGGAGCCTGTTTTCTACATGTCTGCAGTGAACACGCCCTCAGGCGGAGGATTACCCACATGTTATTACTATATCTGGAGCAGGACGTTCTGTATGCTTAGAATAAAAAACGAAGGACCATTGTGGGGGTAGTTAGGGCCATCCTGAAGCAATCTTAGAAGTACCGTGCTGCATCAGGGTCCCGATTTTCCTGGACCAATGCGCGCTACCCTCACTCTGCACAATCCAACTCGATCGGTTTAGGAACTGACTTCATGCATCTAACGGGGGTCCCCAGCTGGTGAGAAGCTGGAAGAGAGACTGAGTCGGAGCCCCCCACTCCAGCTCAAGACTTTGCTAAAAAAAAAAATCCAGTCATAGTCACAGTCCATTGAGACTGAAAAAAAGAACTGAGGAGATCAGTCCACAGCCTGTCCCATATAGGTCGGAAGGGTCTTGCAGTTCCCCCTGAGATTAACCCAATCGTTGCTACTGCCAGTGTCCCGGAATAAGAGATGAGAAAAAACATTTTTAAACAGAAAATTCTGGTGACTATTGGCTACTTAAAATTAGTATTAAGTATGGTTCATAATAAAAAGGTTACAAGAAGGATTATTTTTAAATAATTTGGTTTTGCAGAGGTATTCAATGTTAAAAGATGTACAGGAGCTGTAATGATCATAATAGAATGCAAGGGAATAAGAAAGTCAAACTTTATAGTTAATGACAGTGTGACTCATCAATACTGCAAACAGATAAAGCTCTGCCTCATATATTTGCTCAAAGCTTAGGTCACTTACAAATCATTAACTATTGAGATGTAGCAGAGCTGGCCATGCATTAAATAGGGAACACAGTACTATCATTAAATGAATGGTGAGGCAGGAACAGCGGATTACTTACTCTTTGGTCAGCAAGGGACAAGACTTCACCAGGAAGTGTGTTAAAGGTGTGTCTTGGTAAACGAGTTCTGGGGGTGCAGTCGGACTTTTCAAGTTCAAGCAACGTACAACAACGTAAAGAGCAGCAGCTACAGCAGCCAACTTCATCCCATCAAAGACGGCAGGCATCTCAGGGCTTTCCAGCATTGCATTCATCTTGCCTGAAAAGGGAGCATATGAACAATTAGCAAATCAGCTATATAATTTGGCATATTTTATTATCACAGTCCAGTAAAGTCTATGGAAATGACCATTAAAAAAAAAATACAAATTCTGTGAATTCTCACCTGTTGATTTCTCTGGTCTTCTAGTCCAGGTTGTCACAGAATGATACTCATGGGTTAACACTTGTTTGTACGTGTGGCTCCTCACAGCACATCTACCTCTGGCTGTGTGGCCAGATTGAAAAGCAGTAAGACACAGCTGCCCGGGAGGATGGCAAGAGCTTTGACGAGGCAAAAACTCCTACTGAGTAGTTGCTAAATTATTATAAAAAGATTTATTCATCCCAAAGCAGTACCATCTCTCTATGGCAGGACCCAAATATCTATGAACCATGTACCTTAGCCATAAGCAGCATAAGATTTGAAAGTCAGACTTCTGTTAAAGGAACGCATAACCAGAATCCAGATTGTAGCGGATCAAGTTAGTTGTTGGTAGATAAATAGTGGACATGTTCAAGAAGTGTAGAGGGGAAAGGGGAGTACCGAGATAAGGCGATAGGTGGAGAGGGCAGAGGGGGTTTAGAGAGGGTTTCTTGATTATTGGAGTATTACCTGCATGTTTGTAAGAGGAGGGAAAGGTGCCAGTGGAGAGGGAAAAATACAATTCTGTGATTACTCACCTGTAGAATTGGTATTATGAGTATACAGTACGTCCTGCTCCAAATCTACTACTAATCTACTGGGATATACTCCGCCAGATGGCGCTGGACTGCAGAGACATCGAAAATAGGCTCCTCCTGGCCCCTCAAATACCCAGGGACCTCCCACAAATCCCCAGCATTGATAAGCAGTTACTGAGAAGCCGGGAGAATTTAAACAATCCAAACTATCAACTATAAAAATGGTAACAATCACCATACAGGGGATCCAAGATAATGCAGCCAAGGGTGGGTTGGAGCAGGACGTACTGTATACTCATAATACCAATTCTACAGGTGAGTAATCACAGAATTGTATTATTCTTAGTATACACTAAGTCCTGCTCCAAATCCAATACTTACAGTTGGGACATCCAATAGCAGTATCCATAAGTAGGGTGGGATCCTCAAGAAAAATTAGCAGCAGACAGTTTAAACCACTGCCGCCTGCAGAACCTTTCGGCCAAAAACAGCATCAGCTGAGGCCCTAACATCAACCTTGCAAAACTTGGAAAAGGTATGAACAGAAGACCAAGTAGCGGCCTTGCAAACTTGTTCAACAGAAGCCTGGTGCTGAAAAGCCCAAGGAGGCACCAATAGCACGAGTGGAACGAGCAGTAAGGCGGAAGGGAGGATTCTTCCCCTTAGCAGAGTAGGCCTGAATCACAGCCTGACTAATCCACTTGCTGATATTAGACTTGGCCGGAGCCAAACCCTTCCTAGGACCAGAAGGGACCACAAAAAGAGCATCAGTTTTCCTGAAAGGTGCAGTAGCCACCAGATAGTACTTCAGACACCTAACCACATCCAAAGAGTGCAAAACCCTCTCCTTAGCATTGCTAGGATTAAGGCACAATGAAGGAAGAACAATATCCTGATTCAAATGAAAGGCAGACACTACCTTAGGCAGAAAGTCAGGTTTGAAAAGAAACACCACCTTGTCCTGGTGTCTCTCATAGTAGGGGGGCTGAATGGACAGCGCCGCCAACTCAGACACACGCCTGACAGAAGTGCTAGCCACCAGAAATACAACCTTGAGCGTAAGAATGGCCAAGGCAGCCTGCACAGGTTCAAAGGGAGCACCCTGCAAGGCTCACAGAACCAAGTTCAGATCCCAAACAGGCACCATAGGCTTACATGGGGGGCGCACATGAGTGACCCCCTGGAAAAAAGTCCTAATCAGAAAGTGCTGAGAAAGGACTTCTGGAAGAAAATAACCAGGGCAGAAAGCTGACCCTTCAGAGTACCAAGTTGGAGCCCCATCTCCAACCCATGCTGCAGGAACTCCAGAATCCTGGGAACAGAGAACATACAGAGAACATACGACAGGGAAGAGCCTTAGACTCACACCAGTCAATGTAGGCATGCCAAACCCTGTAAAAAATGGAAGAGGAAGACTTTTTCCTAGCTTTAATCAAAGTATCCACAACCGAGGAAGACAGCCCCTTATCCATCAAGATGGAGGTTTCAGCTGCCAAGCCGTCAAAGCCAGAGTTTGTAAATTGGGATGGCGTAGTGAACCCTGAGTGAGCAGATCTGGCACCAAGGGCAGAGCGCAATGATCTACTGCCAGCTGTACCACGTCAGCGAACCACTCTTCTTGGCCACCTGGGGGCCACCAGAATTGCTGGCACCCTTTCCAGAGCAATCTTGCGCAGAACCCTGCCCAGCAGAAGGAGGGAAAGAGAAAGAGGGAAGACACATACAGGAACTGAAAGTCCTGCCATTACATTGCTAGCGCATCCGAGGTCAAGGCCAGAGGATCCTGGGACAGAGAGACAAAAACTGGGAACTTGTGATTGTGGCAGGATGCAAACAGATCCACATCTGGTTGGCCCCAACGGTGACACAGAGATTGAAACACCCTGCTGAATAGGGACCATTCTCCCTGGCGAGAGGTCCCCCTGCTCAGCGAGTCCGCCAGGCGATTTTCCACCCCCGGGATGTACACAGCTGATATGCAGGGGACATTGGCCTCCGCCCAAGTCAGGATCAAAGACACTTCCTGGAGGGTCCCCTTGCACCAGATCCCTCCCTGATGATTGATGAAGGCAACTGCCGTATGGTTGTCCGAGCGCACCTGAATAGGCAGGCCCCGAGGCGAGTAGTCAAGTGAGCCAGAACTAGCCTGATCGCCCGCAGCTCCAAGACATTGATAGGTGTGTGGGCCTCCTGAGGGCCCCACCTCCCCTGGAACCGCAGGGACTTCCAGAATCCCCCCCCCCCCCCCCAACCTGACAGACTGGCATCCGTGGTGACCATCTCCCAGGAAGGGTCAGGAAAGGATCTGCCCCCCCAACAGGTTCCTTGAGTCCATCCACCACGAGAGGGATCTCCTGACCGGGGGGGGGGGGGGGGGGGGAACACACATACCCTGTCCAGGGACGCTGGGTCCTTGTCCCATACTGACAATAGCTTAAGTTGCAGGGGCCTCAAGTGGAACTGAGCATAAGGGACCACTTTGAAGCATGACACCATCAGGCCCACCAGCTGCATCCCCTGCCTGATGGAGGGATGGGGACAAACTAGGAGGGACTGAGTCAGTGCAATCATACTGTCCACCTTCTGTCGAGGAAGGAAGATCCTTGCCTGAACTGTATCCAGTATCATTCTTAGGAATGGAGTTACCAAGGAGGGGGACAGTGAGGACTTGAGGTGGTTGATCACCCATCCAAATGACTCCAGAGTGGACACCACCAGCTGAGTATCCAACTCTGGCTGATGTAGAGACTGGGAAGTAATGAGAATGTCATCCAGATAGGGAAGCACGTGTATGCCCTGACATCTGAGCAGAGACATCATGCCAGCCAGCACCTTGGTGAACACCCTGGGAGCTGAAGTGAGGCCAAAGGGCAAGGCCACAAACTGGTAGTGTTGATCCATCAGAGCAAACCTGAGGAACCTTTGATGACCTGGGAACACAGGAATATGAAGATAAGCATCTTTGATGTCCACAGAAGTCATAAAATCCCTTGGGGCAGGGAACTGATGGCAGACCGCAGAGTTTCAATGCGAACGCGCCTGCCCCTGACAAACTTGTTAAGAATCTTTAAGTCCAGGATGGCCCTGACTGAACCATCCTTTTTGGGTACTGTGAATAGGTTGGAATAAAAGCCCTTGCCTTTTTTTCTTAAGGGGACCTGGCAGATGACCCCCAGCTCCAGGAGGCCTTGCACTGCTTGCACTAGCTCCTGAGCTGACACAGGGTCCTGAGGAATCCGGGATTTGATGAATCTTGGAGGGGGATCGGCGGCAAACTCCACCTGTCTGAGACATGAAGCCTCCAGACGTGAGCGAAGTGCTGCAGCCGTCCCCCCAACCGGATGGGTGAGGGCGCCCCATCATGCCTGAGGGGGCTTGGGAGAGGATTTAGCTTTGGGACACCAGGAGGGGACAGGACGTTCACGTCCTCTGCCCCTACCCCAGAAATCTCCCCGGGCCCCAGGAAAGGAAACCTCTCTCCCTTGTTTAGCACCACGGTAGGGGGAGGAGAAGGAACCCTGACCCTGAAAGGGCCGAGATTGCCGCCTGCACTGGGGTAACCTGCCTCCCTTAGCAAAAGGGACCAGGCGATCCCCAAACAGGCGTAGTCCTTTAAAGGGAAAACCAGTGAGGGCCTTCTTGGCAGCGTTGTCAGCAGCCCACTGGCGCAGCCAAACTAAGTGGCGTATAGCCACCACAAGGGCAGAATTTCTGGCACACATTCTGATGGTGTCATCCAATGCTGAGAGGACAAATTTACAAAAAAAAACATCACAACTGGAGAGTGCATTAAACACCTCACAAGGCAAATCATCAGGGGCACTATCAAGCATATTTCTGATAAGGGATCTAGTGGCCACAGTCGTAATGGCAGAGGCACAGACTGGGCGCAGCGCCGTCCCTGTACCAGCAAAGGCGTGGGATGCCAGCTGGTCAATGCGCCGGTCCTCAGCATCCCGCAGGGTAGTAGAGTCAGGGGAATGCATGACAGAGGTGTTAGATAGCCCTAGGATCGGGGCATCCACCTCGGGCGGGGGGGGGGGGGGGGGACACCAACATTTAACCACCTCAGCAGGAAAGGGATACTTCCTATCCCAACTCTTTGGAACCCCGGGAAGTTTACTGGGGCGATCCCATTCCTTGAGCACAAGGTTATGGAAATGTGTCTGCTCTGGACATTCCAAACGTGATTTGCTGTATGGAAATGCTCCCCTCTTTGCCTGGGAGCCGCAACAAGGAGAGAGATGGACAGAACCTCAAAAATCTGGGTCAATAATCTGTCAGTGTCATCCGGGGCCCAGGGGTCAGAGCCAGAATTGTCATGACCCCTTGGTCTCTCATCAGATGAGCCTGAATCAGAAAGAGCTCCCCTTCATCAGACGAGGTATAGCCACAAAGATACCAAAACTCCTCAGTTCCCATAGGGAAAATACCATTTTGTGAGTACTCACCTGTAAAATGGATATTGTCAGTGTGTCACACACCCCGCTTCCCCTTTAATTCTTACGATCGGGTTACTCCACCAGCAGGTGGCGACGTTGGAGAGAGAAGTCTTGAAACGAGCCCCTCCTGGCCTACATATACCTGGGACCTCCCACTTTACACCCAGTGAATTCAAACAGCAGTAAGACGAGGTACCAGGAAATCCAAAATGGTAACCTCAAAATAAAATAAAGAAAAGCTTCACCATATAGAGGATCCAGGATACCAGAAAGGGTGGGTGAAGCGGGGTGTGTGACACACTGACAATATCCATTTTACAGGTGAGTACTCACAAAATGGTATTATTCTCAGTGTGTCACACACCCTGCTTCCCCTTTAATTCTTACAATCGGGACATCCAAAAGCAGTGTCCACAAGGGATGGGTATCCGAAGGCAAAATGAAGCATAACTTAAATGACTGCAGTCTGCAGAACTTTGCGGACAAAAACAGCATCCGCCGAGGCCCGCACATCAACCTTGTAAAACTTAGAAAAAGTATGAACCGAAGACCAGGTTGCAGCCTTACAAACTTGTTCAACAGAAGCTTGGTGCTGAAAAGCCCAAGACGCTCCAACAGCGCGAGTAGAATGAGCAGTGATACGAAAAGGGGGAAGATTCCCCTTAGCAGAATAGGCCCCAATAATGGCCTGACGTATCCATTTGCTAATGGAAGACTTGGCCGGAGCCAAACCCTTCCTAGGCCCACAGGGCACAACAAAAAAGGCATCAGTTTTACGAAAAGGAGAAGTAGTAATCAAACAGTACTTAACACAGCGTACTACATCCAAACAATGCAAAATCCTCTCCTTGTCATTCTTAGGCTTAGGACACAAGGAGGGAAGAACAATATCCTGATTCAAATGAAAAGCAGAAACAACCTTAGGAAGAAAGTCCGGTTTGAAACGAAAAACCACCTTGTCCTGATGCCTCTCAAAGTAGGGCGCCTGAATCGACAAGGCCGCCAACTCCGAGACACGCCGAACCGAAGTGATAGCAACCAAGAAGGCAATCTTCTGAGTCAAGGTAGACAAGGCAATATCCTGCAAGGGCTCAAAGGGAGGAGCCTGAAGAGCAGAAAGAACCAAGTTCAAGTCCCAAACAGGGAGTAATGGTTTCCTGGGAGGCCGCACATGCGTAACCCCGTGGAAAAAAGTTTTAACTAAAGGATGAAGCGCAAAACGCTTCTGAAAAAAGATAGATAAGGCAGAAACCTGCCCTTTCAAAGTACTCAGCTGAAGACCAGAGTCCAGCCCTGATTGCAAAAACTCCAGAACCCTGGAGACCGAAAAGACCCTACAAGGCAAAGATCTAATATAGGCTTTCCAAGTCCTATAGTAGATGATAGAAGAAGACCTCTTCCGGGCACCGATCAGAGTCTTAACAACCGAGTCAGAAAGACCCTCCTCCTTCAAGATGGAGGTTTCAGCAGCCAAGCCGTCAAACCCAGCGTTGGTAAATTGGGGTAACACAGCCGACCCTGAGTGAGCAGATCGGGCCGAAGAGGCAGAACACACTGATCCACTGCCAGCCGAACGATGTCTGCGAACCATACTCGCCTTGGCCACCTTGGAGCCACGAGAATGGCGGACACCCTTTCCAGAGCCAGCTTCCGTACCACCCTGCCTAGCATGGGTATCGGAGGAAACAAGTACAGAAACCCCAGATCCCCCCAGCTCAGGGACATGGCGTCCACCGCCAGAGCCAGAGGATCCTGGGAGAGCGACACGAAGGTCGGGAGCCTGCAATTGTGACAAGAGGCAAATAGGTCCACCTCCGGTGTCCCCTACCGGAGACACAGTGACCGAAAAACTTGAGGATGGAGAGCCCATTCTCCCAGACGGGAAGAGCACCTGCTCAACAGATCCGCTTCCCTGTTTTCCACACCCGGAATGTAAACTGCCGAGAGACAAGGAACATGGGCCTCCGCCCAGGTCAGGATCAGGGACACCTCTCTGAGGGCACCCAGACTGCGAGTCCCTCCCTGATGATTGATGTAAGCAACCGCTGTTCGATTGTCCGAGCGAACCTGAAGGCCCAGAACATGTTGAGTCAAAAGAACAAGAACCAGACGGATGGCTCTCAGTTCCAGAATACTGATGGGCAAGTGGGCCTCCCGAGGCCCCCACTGCCCCCGGAACTGAAGATCCTTCCGAAATCCCCCCCATCCCGAAAGACTGGCGTCCGTGGTGACAATTTCCCAAAGAGGAGTCAGGAAAGACCTGCCCCTCAAGAGATTGGCCAAGACACCATTGAAGGGACTGCCGGACCCGGGAGGACAACTGGAAGGGCCGATCCAACGACCGTGGTCGCCAGTCTCAGGACGCCAACAGATGAAGCTGAAGCGTCCTCGTGTGAAATTGAGCGAAAGGAACTGCCTCGAACGAGGCAACCATCAACCCTACCAGCCTCATCCCCAGACGGATGGACGGCCGAGGATTGGAAAGAAGGACCCAAGCCAACTCCTGAATCAGACAAATCTTGGACTGAGGCAGAAACACCCTGTGTTGACAAGAATCCAACCGCATTCCCAGAAAGGACATCACCCTGGCCGGAGCGAGGGAGGACTTGGGAAAGTTGATCACCCAACCGAAGCTTTCCAGCGTGGAGACCACCATCCTGGTGTCTGTCTCCGATTGATTGAGGGACGGAGCCATGATGAGAAGGTCGTCCAGATAAGGTATGACATGAATGCCCCGAGATCTGAAAATGGCCATCACCCCTGCCAGCACCTTGGTGAACACTCTTGGAGCCGAGGTGAGGCCAAACGGAAGTGCCACAAATTGAAAATACCGATCCTTCATCACGAATCGAAGAAAACGCTGATGAGCCTGGCAGATGGGAACATGAAGGTAAGCATCCTTGATGTCTATGGACGTCATGAAGTTCCCCTGCCGAAGAGAACCGATGGCCGAACGCAGAGTTTCCATGCGAAACTTCCGAGTACGGATGAACCTGTTGAGGAACTTCAGATCCAGGACGGGGCGAACCGACCCGTCCTTCTTGGGGACTGTGAAAAGATTGGAGTAAAAACCGAGGCCCACCTCTAAGCACGGCACCGGCTGGATGACCGCCATTCCCAGAAGATTCCTTCCCGACGCCAGGAGCCCCTGCGCGGCCAAAGGATCGGTGGGCACCCGAGACCGGAAAAACCGTGAAGGAGGGCGAGACTCGAACTCCAGCTTGTAACCGGATGACACCACCTCCCGGATCCATCTGTCCGGAACCTCCTGGTCCCAAACCAGGGAGAAGTGTCGCAATCGTCCCCCCACCCGCACGGGTGAGGGCACCCCCTCATTGCTGAGCGGGCTTACCAGCAGGCTTGGGCTTGGCGCCCCAGGACTGACCAGGACGGCCATGGCCCCTCCCCCGGGTCCAACCTGCACCCCTGGTAGCGGGAAAGGAAGCCCCTCTACCCGCTCTGACTCACCGAAAGGAGGGACTAAAGGAACTCGCACCCCGAAAGGAGCGACGAGGCCTCTTGCGTTGAGGCAATTTACCACCCTTGGTAACTGAATCCAATTTATCGCCAAACAGGCGCAACCCTACAAAAGGAAGCGCTGTAAGCGCCTTCTTAGAGTTAAAGTCCGCCGTCCACTGGCACAGCCACACTGACCGACGAATAGCAACCAGCAGTGCCGCTGTCCTGCTACTCATCGCAAGTGCATCGTCCTGGGCGGTCATGACAAAGGAAATAAACGACTCACACTGCTTGAGAGAACTGAACTCATCACAAGTGGGATCAAGACCTGCGTACAGATCTCTAATAATGGACCTAACTGCCATCAGAAGAAGCGCCAAAGCACACACCGGCCGCAGTGCCGATCCAGCACTGATAAAACCATGGCGAGCCAATTGATCAATCCGACGATCCTCACCATCTTTAATGGTAGTAGTGTCAGGGGAGTGCAACACAGCCGTGTTAGACAGCCCTAACACAGGGGCATCGACGTCAGGGGGTACAGAACAAAGCTTCACCAAATCCTCCGGAAAGGGATAGCGCTTATCCCAACTAGGAGGAACTCCAGCCAGGCACGTGGGTTGTTCCCATTCCTTAAGGACAACCCTCACAAAGTGTTGTTGCCTGGGAAACACCAAACGCGGCTGGGGCACATCAAACAACTCACCCTTTGGCGGGGGGACCACCACGGGTGGATCCAATGCCAAAATTTCAAACATTTGAGCCAAAATGGAAGGAGTGTCAAGGGACACCCCCGCAGCCTGATCGCCAGCCAATTGCTGGTCTGCAGGCTCATCCGACTCCTCAAGGAGTTCCCCCTCCTCAGCAGGGGGACAATCGGACCAATCCAATATATCAAACACCTCCTCCTCCGGAACAGGCGATGCCGGGGAAAGGTGCTTCCGCTTCGCCATAGCCTTCTGAGCTACCGTGGCGGAAACTATTTTCTCGAGGTTGGCCAATCGCGCACACACCTCGGATTGCGAATCCCCACCTTTGACAATGTCAAGCGGGGTCCGGAATAGGTTGGGGGGGTAGGAGATGACGGAAGTTGCGAGGAGCCAGAAGCCGGAGTGCCGGACTGGCGCGCAATATTCTGCTTTGCACATGAACGCATAATATGACATCATCGCCTGGGAGCGGAGCCCCACAACCCCCACACAGCCTGGATAGCCCCGAAGTATGGTATTCGCAACAACCCAGGGATTTACGCATTAAGCAACCCGGGATGCCCCCTTTTATAATTAAAGTCCCGGGAGTGGGAGGATTTTTAAGCCTAGGAATTAACCCAATTTGGAAAATAAGACTAGCCAGGTATATCAGACCCCCGTGAGGGGATCCCCGGATCTGTAAGGGAAAGAGGCCACAATCAGACCTCCAAAGACAGATTGCCACACACACAAACAGAATGTAACAGTAAAAAAATATATACAAAAGGCCTGAAGTAAATACAGCCCATGTGAAAACATATATACCTATACACAAATAACTAACATGTGCCCCCAGGAGGGGAGCTATATAAAAGTGACAGCTAATTGGCCAAAAGCAAGCACCGCACAAGCAAGCCAGACAAAAACAACAAAAAACCTTTTTAAAGGGTGGCGCCCTCCCTGCCGACTAAGGGACCGCTGGGCTGTCGATGAGAGCCTCCGTGCAGTGAGGCTCCGGCTGAGGTATAGAGAGGAAGGCGGGCCGGGCTCAGCACACGCAGCGCTCCGGCCCCGCCCCTTCCAGCAAAACAGCGTGGGCCGAGAGCGAGTGCGGCCCCGCCCCCTAGACACGAGCAGTGCGGCCCGCCGAATGGCGGCGCCGCGTGTAAACATACAACATGGGGACGAGCGGAGGAGATAAGCTCCTAGGCACCTATAGTGCCATCTACCTTTGCCCAGCCAGCAGCCTAGGCTGGAAGGCTTCCGTTAACTATCTAGGCATAGAAAAAACAATTTGACTGGGCAGAAATAGACCAAAAGGGGATGCCGGGGTCTGACCCCGGCTACCTGCAAGCAGGAGACTTCTTTCTTCTGTCTTGTCGCATCTTGCAGAGAGAAAACACTGGGTGTAAAGTGGGAGGTCCCAGGTACATGTAGGCCAGGAGGGGCTCGTTTCAAGACTTCTCTCTGCAACGTCGCCACCGGCTGGTGGAGTAACCCGATCGTAAGAATTAAAGGGGAAGAGGGGTGTGTGACACACTGAGAATAACAGTGACATTAGGCGTCAAGTGCCGCTTCTTAACAGGGGCCTTACGCGCTAAGGACTTAGCAATCAACTGCTCAACAGTAGCCAGTCTAGAAGACACATCAGGCTGAGAATCCCCACTAGTATGCAACTCAGCAGGAGTGAGATTTAAGCTTGGGGGAGTAGGCGAAGTGAAACGAGGTGCAGTCACTGGCAGGCCAGATTGCAATGCAAGCACCTGCTCAGCACAGGGTACACAGACCCGCGCCTTGTCAGCGTCAGCATGAGGCTGCCCACACGCTACACACAGCCGGTCTTGTCCCGAAGGGACCCCGGTCACAATATCCTGGGATGCCTCCATATGGCGATTATAGCGGCGCTATACGCCGATAGGGAATAACGCTATATAGCAACCCCGGATGCCCCAATAACCCGCTAGGGAAGTGGGAGTAGTTATTTTTACAAAGCCTACAAGTTATATACTAATCCAGGGCCGGGAGAAGCCAAAAGGGTTCGCCCTGCCTGAAAGACATAAGCAGACAAGATCTATAAGCACACAATAACAAAAGGTTAAAGATATAAAGCCGCCCGCGAGGGCACTTACAGACTGGCGTCGGTATACCTCGAGGGGCGGGCCGATATCAGCGATGATGCGGAGCGCGCCATAGACGGGCCCCCCCCCCCCCCGAAGAGTGCAAAGCCAGAACTGCAAGCAGCCAATGATGGCGCACCAGCGCCTGAGGTAATGCTGCCGCCAAGCGCGGAACCAAGTCAGCGCGCGGCGGCGGAAATTTGCCCCGCTGTGTGTAACCCCCCAGAAAGTCCCTAAAATCTTACCTTATCGGCGACGGACAAGCGCCGGATAAGCCGCTGCCTCTCGCGCGCCAGCCATTCACAAGCGGCGGGTGCGCGTCCTGATAGAGGGACGCGCGGGGAGGCGGTGGCGGCTTATCCGTCGCCGATAAGGTAAGTTTTTAGGGGATTTCACACAGCGGGGCTTCCCGATTTCGGATGTCCCGCGGGGAGGGAGCTGATCGGCCCGGGAATCTTATAGATTCCCGGGCCGATCAGGGGTGGGTGTTGGTCCACTTTAAAGGGGAACAACACCCTCTGCGGAGAGAGAGTTGGTGGCCACTGGCGACTCTGCCATTCCGGACGCCCCCCCCCCCCCCCCCCCACGACTGTCATTTAGAGGTAGACACCAACACCTTCGCTGAATTGGCCGGCAGGGCCACAGCTAGAGGCAGGAACAGGGATGCAGCCGGCGGTGCTCACTAAATTCATATTTCCTTGCTGCATCAAAATGGAACAAGGGCTGCTGATAACCATCATAACTAGAACGTGGCCATAAAAAAAATCAGCCATCTATAAAAATCGCAAGCCTGGCCACATACAGTAAAGACATTTAGAGAGACACTTGAATTCTAATATCCTACCAGTTGTGAATGATTTCTTGCAGGGTACTCTTGATGAAGCCGTAGGCTGCTCACAGTGATGAGGTCAGTTTTCTGAAAAATAAAGACAAGGCTGTGTTTCTCCATCTGTTTGACATTTACTGTGAAAGTACATGAACAAGATGGATGAAAATAGAAAAGAACATCCTTCTCAAAGTCACACAGGCAGTCCACAACATGCCGAGAGCTTATTGTTGAAATAGCCACCAACAGATACCAAGGTAGGAAAGCATTACAAGTTGGCCAAAAGATGCCCAGGTGTGCACTGCATGTTGTACACTGCAAGAGTGCCACTAGCCACCCGCATACATTGCAACAGTGACACACTTCTGGTACACCATATTGGCTGGAAAGGGGGCGACGCGGTTTAGATTTCCATAGGTGTGCCTTATCACCACTATCGCTGGACCAAAACCACATTTGTAACTTGCATCCCCTCATTTGCTCCCCCCCATGAAGAGCACGTTTTGCTAATTTACCCTGTCCCTACTTCACTCTAATGCCAGATAATGGCGCCTGTTTTAGCTGTAAAGCTCCGCCTCCTCCATTCATTGCCAATGTTGTGTGTGGCAAAGATGTCATTGCCACATCTATGCAAGGACTAGTTGCCTGTCATCTTACAGAGAGGGACAGCAATAATCAGTGTTCCAGGATGATTCAAAAAGCGGAAATATCCATTTCTAGTTCTACAACCTAATAAGAGTATCGCCAGGGGCTTTTCACGAGTTCAGTGGCTTTTGGTCTGCTTTAAGAAAGGGGCTTGCTGCCCAGAAACGTAGGCTGTTTGTATAGCAATCACCGCCATTTCTAATACAGGGCATATCTGTTATGTACTGTTGATTAACACACGAGGGCTCATGCTGACCTGATTCACGTTTTCTCAATTCATATATGTTCTCTAAGCGCTGGCTTGGTATGATGCTACACATTGTCATTTACTGACCATTGTACGTCATTTTATTGTTACTTTATTGCATTCTATGCCTCATATATGGTCCTTGACATACCTTGTGCCCAGAGCCGTGGAGTCGGTAGAAATGTATCAACTCCAGCATAAGAAAGACAATCTCTAAATAGTATTGTATAATTAATGAAGCTTTTATAAGAAGTGTAAAATGTTATTTATAGATATATTTTATATTCTATCAATCTCAGACCCATGTTAGACGGAACATTGGCTTACCGACTCCATAGCCCTGCTTGTGCCACCAGCATTTGTAAGTAACCCACAGGAGGATTCAAGTGCTACCTTATATAGTATTTATAGTAATCATTTTACCTACTAATAGCATATATGGTCACTAGAGATGAGCGAACTTTTGAAAAATTTGATTCGACTGATTCGCCGAATTTTCCGACAAAAATCGTTTCGACCCGAATTTATTCGCGACAAATCGCTATTAAAAATGGCTATTTCTGAGCTTCCTAGAGCCTCAATAGGGTTGTAAACCATTCTGCCTTGCTGTAACACGCATAGGATGCGTGCTGGGTTACTGAAATAATACTGTAAATAATTAGGACATGCAGATCAGAGGCATTGCTATTAGAATCGCAGAGCGGCACAATTACAGAGAGTTGAGGTGGCATCATTCACTATGAGGGGCCCCTATATTGCCTGAAAAACACACCCTGGAGCTGGCAGCAGCAGGAGCCCAAATATTGGCTGAAACACATCCTGGAGTTGACAGCAGGAGCCCAAAAATTGGCTGAATGACACCCTGGAGTTGCAAGCAGCAGCAGCAGGAACCCAAACATAGCAAAGAGACACTGGAGTTGGCAGCAGGAGCCCAAAAATTGGATGAATCACACCCTGGAGTTGCAAGCAGCAGCAGGAGCCCAACATTGTCTGAAAGAGACACTGGAGTTGGCAGCAGGAGCCCAAAAATTGGATGAATCACACCCTGGAGTTGCAAGCAGCAGCAGCCCAAACATTGCTTTAAAGAGACACTGGAGTTGGCAGCAGGAGCCCAAAAATTGGATGAATCACACCCTGGAGTTGCAAGCAGCAGCAGCCCAAACATAGCTTGAAAGAGACACTGGAGTTGGCAGCAGGAGCCCAAAAATTGGATGAATCACACCCTGGAGTTGCAAGCAGCAGCAGCCCAAACATAGCTTGAAAGACACACTGGAGTTGGCAGCAGGAGCCCAAAAATTGGATGAATCACACCCTGGAGTTGCAAGCAGCAGCAGCAGCAGCCCAAACATTGCTTTAAAGAGACACTGGAGCAGCAGGAGCCCAAAAATTGACTGACACGCCCTGGAGTTGGCAGCAGCAGCAGGAACCTAGAAATTGGCTGGAAGGCACCCTGAAGTTGGCAGCAGCAGGAGCACATACATTAGCTGGAAGGCACACCCTGGAGTTGGCAGCAGCATAAGCAGGAGCCCAAACATTGCTTGAAAGACACCCTGGAGTTGGCAGCAGCAGCAGGCCAAAAATTGGCTGAGAGAGACACTGGAGTTGGCAGCAGGAGCCCAAAAATTGGATGAATCACACCCTGGAGTTGCAAGCAACAGCAGCCCAAACATAGCTTGAAAGAGACACTGGAGTTGGCAGCAGGAGCCCAAAAATTGACTGGAAGGCACCCTGAAGTTGGCAGCAGCAGGAGCACATACATTATCTGGATGGCACACCCTGGAGTTGGCAGCAGCAGAAGTAGGAACCTAGAGAATGGCTGGAAGGCACACCCTGGAGTTGGCAGCAGCATAAGCAGGAGCCCAAACATTGCTTGAAAGACACCCTGGAGTTGGCAGCAGCAGCAGGCCAAAAATTGGCTGAGAGAGACACTGGAGTTGGCAGCAGGAACCCAAAAATTGGATGAATCACACCCTGGAGTTGCAAGCAGCAGCAGGAGGCCAAACATTGGCTGAGAGAGACACTGGAGTTGGCAGCAGGTGCCCAAAAATTGGATGAATCACACCCTGGAGTTGCAAGCAGCAGCAGCCCAACATTGTCTAAAAGAGACACTGGAGTTGGTTTCAGGAGCCCAAAAATTGGATGAATCACACCCTGGAGTTGCAAGCAGCAGGAGCCCAAACATAGCTTGGAAGACACACTGGAGTTGGCTTCAGGAGCCCAAAAATTAGATGAATCACACTCTGGAGTTGCAAGCAGCAGCACCGGAAGCCCAACATTGGCTGAAAGGCACACCCTGCAGTTGGCATCAGCAGGAGGCCAAAAATTGGTTGGAAGGCACACCCTGAAGTTGGCATCAGCAGGAGCCCAAAAATTGGCCTAAAGACATAAATGGTGTTTTGCACCATTTGGAAAGTGTAAAACGTGGCACCATGCTGAATCTAGTCGCATGCATCAGGCATTGGTAGGTGGAAATCCTGGCTGATCCATCCCTGATTCATTTTGACAAAGGTCTCTTCACATTTTTAGTTGACAGACGAGTTCTCCTGGCCGTAACTATGGCCCCCACCGCACTAAACACCCTCTCAGATGGCACGCTACTTGCCGGGCAGGACAGCTTTTCCAGGGCAAACTCTGCTAGTTGCGGCCACAAGCCAAGTTTGGCTGCCCAGAAGTCCAGCGGATCCTCAAGGTGTGTTGGCATGGTCATGTCAAGGTATGACATGACCTGCTGGTTCAGGTCCTGCTCCAGGTCTTCCTGCTGCTCATGAGTAGCCTCACTATGCGGGTGTAGAAAGCTACTCATTAGCGACTGAAGACTGAGGCTGCTGCTGATGGAGCTGCTGCTGCTGCTCCTGCCAACCCCCCCAGCAGCCATGGCAGTGGAAGGTGAGCGCAGAGGTCCCCTCGAGTCAGACCTGCGAGAGTATGGACCATGGCGCAGATAGGCATCGGCCAACTGACTACGTAGAATGTCTTTGTAGTAGTTCAGTTTGTCCTCCCTCTCGGCGGGTTTAAAAAATGCCCCCATTTTGTGCCGGAAGCGAGGGTCCAATAAGGTGGACAGCCAGAAGTCATCCCGCCGACAAATTCTGGGGTCACTACGCAAGCACATGAGCATGCTTCCTGCCATTTGCGCAAGTGACTCGGATGGACTACCTGTCTCCATCTCCACTGCATACTGCCACGGTGTGTCCAGGTCCTCTGTCTCACCTTCCTCAAAACCCTCTAGCTCCTCTGGCTGATCCTGCTCCTCCTCTCCTGTCCGCTGACTAGATAAACCAGCCATTTCGCCAAGCCTAAACTGTGCTTCACTGTGCCCCTCCTCCTCCTCCTCCAGTTCAGCTCCAACGGGGTTCATGTGGCCGTAAGATGTAGACGCCATGTCTCCAGTGCCCTGACCAGCCATGGTTTCCAACATGTGCTGTAGTATATGAAGCAGTGGAATCACGTCGTTCATCCCGTAATCCTGCCGAGTGACAAATAAAGTGGCTTCCTCAAAGGGCCTGAGCAAACGGCAGGTGTCACCTATGAGCTGCCACTGGTTGACATTGAAGTTACACAGGGGAGTCCCCCTATCCGCTTGGATCATCAGGAAATCCGTGATGGCTTTTCTCTGTTCATATAATCGGTCCAACATGTGAAGGGTAGAATTCCAACGGGTGGAAACATCGCAAATCAGACTATGTTGGGGGATACCGTTCTGACGCTGTAGCTCAAGAAGGGGGTGTTTGGTGGTGTATGAGTGGCTGAAGTGCATGCAAAGTTTCCCTGAAGTGGTTAGGATGTCTTGCATATGAGGGGAACATTTCAGAAACCGCTTGACAACCAGATTGAAGACGTGAGCCATGCAGGGAGCATGGGTCAGCCTTCCTTGGCGCAGCGCAGACAAAATGTTCTTCCCATTGTCGGTAACCATGATTCCCATTTTAAGTTTTCTTGGAGTAAGCCGTGTTTGGATTTCCTGATGAATACATTTAAGCAGTTCCTCCCCTGTGTGACTCCGTTCGCCAAGACAAACCATGTGAAGCACTGCGTGACACCTCCGTGCCCTGCACAAATGGTAGACTGGAGGGGCACTGAGACTTGAGCCTACAGTGGAGGGTGAGGAGATGGCGGAGGGTGAGGAGCCCGAGTCGCACAGTGTCACAGGCCCAACGGGCAGGGAGCGCGGAGGCCGAAGCGGCGTGACCTGTCCAAGTTGCTGTTGCTGTTGCAAAGGGACCACATTCACCCAGTGGGCCGTAAACGACATGTACTGTCCCTGACCGTAGTTACAGCTCCAGACGTCGGCGCTGCCATGCACTTTGCTGCACACCGACAGGCTCAAGGACTGGCCCACCTTCTGTTCAACAAAAGTGTGCAGCGCTGGTACTGCCTTCTTGGCAAAGAAATGACGGCCTCTCCACCTCGGCTCGGCACAAGCCATCAGTTCTCTGAAAGGTGCAGAGTCCACCACCTGAAAAGGGAGCGACTGCAGCACCAGCAACTTGGACAGGAGCACATTCAGCTTCTGCGCCGTAGGATGAGTAGGCGCATACTACTGTCTCTTGGACATGGCTTCGCTGATGGATTGCTGGTGGGATGCATGACTTGGAGGAGGAGGAGCAGGAGCGACAGAGGATGGGTATGCCGCACAGCTGCCTTCGGCTGAGGTGCTGGAGCCTTGGCTGGCAGAAATTGGGAGCGGCGTGCCACTTGGTGAGGAAGCAGACTGGACCACCCCTTGGGAGCCTCGGTTCTCCCAGGTCGCTTTATGGTGACGCATCATATGTTGACGCAGGGCCGTGGTGCCAACATTTGGGCCCTGGCCACGCTTCACCTTCTGCCTACATATCTTGCATGTGGCCATGTTACCCTCCTGCGGATGCTTCAGGAAAAACTGCCACACTGCCGAGTAGCTACTTTTCCCATGAACAGGCCTCACTGATACGTTGCTATTGTCGCCAACTCCAGGAACCCCTGCTCCACTACCTCCCGATAAGGTAGCCTGCCGCGCAGCAGGTGCTCTACCCCGGCCCGGCCCCGTTTGGCTCCAGGCTTTACAATTGTGCCCCCATGCTGACTGCCAACCATGCTGCTAACACCTTGCTGCCTGAGCTGCTGACTCCGGGGCAACCTGCGCCCCTCTTCTCCTGATGATGACGATGAAGCCCCTTCATCACCCGGCTCCCAAGTGCGATCGGCTTCATCATCATCATCGAGTTGTGGCTGTGCGTCACTGATGTTCTCGGTTTCCTCAACAGTGCCTGGCGCAGAAGCTGGAAATCTCGCAACACCCACGACACTGTCCAAATCACTATTTGTCTGCCGAGCTAAAGAAGCCACCTCCATTTCATGGCTGGGCAGTAGCTGCTGACTGTCCTCTATCTGATCGTCCTCCTCACTAAAGAGTGGAGCTGAACCCAAAGCATAGGATACGTAGCTGGGGGAGGGAACGGCGTAGGACAGAGGCAATGGGAGGACAGGGACTGCTCTCGGGGCATGCCAACTCAGGGTTGTGTCAGAGGAACCTACCGACCCTAGACTGGGGGTCTCAGACGTAACTTGTGATGATGCTGATGAGCGCGTTAACCAATCTACCATGGCACATGCCTTACTGGTGGAGACACGACTGCTAGCAGATACTGGCAGATCAGGTCTCTCACCGTGACTCCTGCTGCCACTCGCCCCTAGTCTGCTGCGACCTCTGCCTGCTGAATCTTGGCCTCTGCCACTCCTCTTTGAACATCCTGGCACTTGTCTGCCTGACATTTATGTATTTGCTTATTTAGTATAAACAGATAGGGTGCAAGGTGCAGCTTTGGGGTGCCCTGCGGCCTGGTTTATTAAAAGCAGTCAAAAAGGAAGTGCAAACTGAAGTAGCTTAATAAAGCAGCTGATGCTGATCAACGCTTATGTTGTATAACAGATAGGGTGCAAGGTGCAGCTTTGGGGTGCCCTGCGGCCTGGTTTATTGAAAGCAGTCAAAAAGGAAGTGCAAACTGAAGTAGCTTAATAAAGCAGCTGATGCTGATCAACGCTTATGTTGTATAACAGATAGGGTGCAAGGTGCAGCTTTGGGGTGCCCTGCGGCCTGGTTTATTAAAAGCAGTCAAACACAAGTGCAAACTGAAGTAGCTTAATGAAGCTGATGCTGATCAACGCTTATGTTGTATAACAGATAGGGTTAAAATAGCATGTGCCTTGGGATGCCCGTGTGGCCTGGTATATTTTAAGCTGAACAGAAACTTTTAACACTAATCCAAGTATGAGAAATGCTTTTGTTTAACAAATAGGGTTAAAATAGCATGTGCCTTGGGATGCCAGTGTGGCGTAATGTATTTTAAGCTGAATAAAAAGTATTAACAATAATCCAAGTATGAGAAATGCTTTTGTTTAACAGATAGGGTTAAAATAGCATGTGCCTTGGGATGCCAGTGTGGCGTAATGCATTTTAAGCTGAACAAAAAGTATTAACAATAATCCAAGTATGAGAAATGCTTTTGTTTAACAGATAGGGTTAAAATAGCATGTGCCTTGGGATGCCAGTGTGGCATAATGCATTTTAAGCTGAACAAAAAGTATTAACAATAAACCAAGTATGAGAAATGCTTTTGTTTAACAGATAGGGTTAAAATAGCATGTGCCTTGGGATGCCAGTGTGGCGTAATGTATTTTAAGCTGAACAAAAAGTATTAACAATAATCCAAGTATGAGAAATGCTTTTGTTTAACAGATAGGGTTAAAATAGCATGTGCCTTGGGATGCCAGTGTGGCGTAATGTATTTTAAGCTGAGCAAAAAGTATTAACAATAATCAAGTATGAGAAATGCTTTTGCTTAAGAGATAGGGTTAAATAGCATGTGCCTTGGGATGCCAGTGTGGCGTAATGTATTTTAAGCTGAGCAGAAACTTTTAACACTAATCCAATTATGAGAAATGCTTTTGTTTAACAGATAGGGTTAAAATAGCGTTCAGGGCTAAATAGCAGAAAGGGTTAAATAGCATGTGCATTGCATGCACAGTGTGCAGCTGTATTTAAACCAAATATATTAACAGTAACCCAGTAATTATGAAATATGAATCATAGCCAGCACTAGGCACCCTGTCAATGTGACTTGTATGCTGCTGGATTGTTCCGGTTTTAAACCTATCTTTCCCTAGCTCTGTCTACCACTCTAAATCTCCCTATCTGTAAATCTCCCTACCTATCTGTAAATCTCCCTACCTATCTGTAAATCTCCCTACCTATCGCTAACTGTCTGTCCCTGTCTGCAGCAAGCAACCACCGCTGTCTCACGAATGCAAGTCTGAAATGCGCACAAGCAAGATGGCCGCCGCTTTATATAGCGCTGTGACGTCACCGGGGCTCCTGGCTGCTGATAGGCTGCATGTGACCTTCCCATGATACCTTGCCCCAGGGGATATGTCTGGACATGTGCTTCCACCATTTTAGAATGCCTGTAATTGAAATAAATGGAGTTTAAAGGAAAAGTTCAATCGATCGAATCGCGGGGAAATTCGGATTCGTTCAGAATCGAATTTTTCATGAAATTCGGAACGAATCCGGGTTCGTCCGGATTGATTCGGTCATCCCTAATGGTCACTGCTAGAGGTTACCGTTTACTCATTTTCATTTTTTTGAAAGTATACAAGGTGCATGACTGAGGATTTCATTGAGACTTTTTTGCTTTATTGAATCGTGTACATGTATCCTTCTTTTGGTACATGACAATTATTTTGCATACATTTTAATACACTTCTTTACAAGTTAAATCTAAAGTTGTGTGGTGCGCATTCTTCGCTATTATCTCTACTGAATATATAAATACGTTTCCCTGAAAAATAAGACCTACCCCGGAAATAAGCCCTAGTTACAGTTACAGGGCAAAAAAGACAATTGCATAGAGCTCCAGGACCAGAAAGCCCTTATGATCAGGGCCATTTATTGCCTGGGTCGCCAGGTACGACTGCACGCTCGTAATCCACCATGGCAATATGACACAGGCGTCACAAAAGAACCTGTGTCATATTGTGGAGCCACATATAGAAGGATTTGTAAGTATACAGCACATCTTGCGCTGCACACTCTGCATCGGCATCCATCCGCACCCAAACCGGGAGCAGTAGTGTCTAAATCAAATGGGGGGGGGGGGGCTGCCATTTACAGCAGCTCTATCAATTTTTGGATGAAAATGAAGAACGTAGTTTGTTAGGAAAAATAAAACATCCCCTTAAAAATCAGCACTAGCACAACTTTTGGAACAAAAATCAGCGACGGTACAGTGTCTGTTATTATGTTATGGATTATTCATAACCAAGTCACTATTTGAGGCTCCGTTTTGTAGATAATCACACATCCACATTCTGTATGCTGTAGTAATCAGCGCAATAAATATTCATATGTAGGACTTGCTGGAGACTATGGACCTGACTCAAAGGACAGAAGTATATCTTATATTAGCATGGTAAGAACTGCAAAGTTTAGCCTCCTTAATAATATGAACCAGGGCTGTGGAGTCGGTAGATAAATGTTCCGACTCCTCAGTTTTTTGTACTTCCGACTCCGACTCCTCTGTATTAATATGTGAATGTATTTTATACATTCCTTGAAGGAAAGAAAGGCAACATACATGTCATTACTTCTAGCAGAGAGAGGTAGTTGGGCAGAAGCTGCCTTCTCCTTTCTGTGTGCTGCTGAAGATAGGGCAGTGGGAGGATCCAGAAAGGGGCCTTTATTATAAAACATGATTTCCCTAGTAGAATCCCATAGTCATGTTTAAAGTTTAAGCTAACAATCGAAGTTTACAAGTTTTTATAGCCTTTTGCTGAATGACAGCAGTTTTTCCAATGGTACAGCTTCAGTCTTGGACTATTGATCCTCCATTCCCTTCACTTATACCCTTATCAGTAAGAGGCTAGGTTACCCATGGGTTCCCTGTAACAGCAGAACACAACACTATGCAAAGTATAAGTATTGCTGCTTCTAATTGTGCGTTGCGTGCCATATAGTGAAGCACATGAAAAGCATGCTTCTTCACGGTCACTTAACGTGTTCGTTTTGCGGTTACGTGAGGCACTGCATGCATTGGTCTTTATTCTTACAATAGAGAAGTCATTAATTATAACTTTTTGTGAATTGGGACATTTAAACTTGCTAAATCAAAATTTAGTAGGAGTCGGAGTCGGTGCATTGTTTGCTTCCAGGTACCCAAAATCCGACTCCTCGACTCCGACTCCACAGCCCTGATATGAACTATTTAACGTTGTTTAAGAAGAGATTTCTAAGAATGTAGATTTGCTTATTAGAATGAAGACAGAACTAAAGTTTGCTCTCATTGGCAGAGGTAAGGGGTTAAAAAAAGGTATGTGCCATTGGAGAGCATGCAGGCATTCAATCATTGTGTAGCCACTGATAATGGGCAGTAATAGTGTAAAGGTTCTCATGAGTGTCCTTTTTTCTTCCAGTTCTTGAGTGTTTGCTGTACTCCTGAGGGGCTCTGAAGCAATTACAGAACATACAGAACACCCCAAAGGCATCCAAAACTGCTGATAGCATTTCATAAGCAACCAAGTAAATGAAAAAAGGCTTCCCCAAGAGATCCAGATAGCTTATTCAAATATGGAAAAAAATAGTCTTTACCAGAATCTTAGTTTCATGTACCTGGCCTGTAGGGACATGCAGGCCAAACAGGATGCACAGGCCCAATGCAGACCCGCCAGTAACCCGTTTTCACCATGCATACACAATGTACATGGAGAACACAGCTACACACCACAGCCTTATAGTAACAGTGGTTACAGAGACATAACTAGATACCTAGCAGCAGAGCTGTGACGTCAGAGTCGGAGCTAGTTTGGGCTGGAGATGGAGTACTGACTCTTTATAGCAAGTTTAGAAACAATCATAAATAATACAATTCTGTGATTACTCGCCTGTAGAATTGGTATTATACGTATACAGCATCATGGGTAATACATCCACAAGATGACGCTGGACTGCAGAAAAACAGCTTGTGGCCTCTCCCGGCCCTATATAAGTCAGGGACCTCCCACAAAATTCCCAGTATTGACAAGCAGTTAACAAAAGGCCAGGAGAACAAAACCAGCATTCAACAATGAACATATGAACAATAACCATACAGAGGTAACTAAGAATAATGATAACAAGGGTGGGGTGGAACAGGACGTGCTGTATACGTATAATACCAATTCTACAGGTGAGTAATCACAGAATTGTATTATTCTAAGTATACAGCACGTCCTGTTACAGAAAATTCCTTACCCATGGGACATCCAATAGCAGTGTCCGTAAGGTAGGGTGGGATCCCCAAAAAGTAACAGCGGGCAGATTAAACCACTGCCGCCTGCAGAACTTTGCGACCAAAGGCAGCATCAGCTGAGGCCTTAACATCAACCTTGTAAAACTTCGAAAAGGTATGAACAGAAGACCAAGTAGCGGCCTTGCAAGCTTGTTCAACAGAAGCTTGGTGCTGAAAGGCCCAAGAGGCACCAATAGCACGAGTAAAATGAGCAGTAAGGCGGGAGGGAGGCTCCTTCCCCTTAGCAGAATAGGCCAGAATCACAGCCTGGCGAATCCACTTGCCGATAGTGGACTTAGCTGGAGCCAGACCCTTCCTAGGCCCAGATGGAAGCACAAATAGAGCATCAGTCTTCCTGAAAGATTCAGTAGCTACCAAATAGAACTTCAGAGTCCTGACCACATCCAGAGAAAAACCCGTTCCTTAGGGTTACTAGGATTAGGGAATAGAGAAGGCAAAACAATGTCCTGATTGAGATGAAAGGCAGACACAACCTTCGGCAGAAAATCTGGCTTAAAACTAAACACCACCTTGTCCTGGTGTCTCTCAAAGTAAGGGGGTTTGATGGAAAGCGCCACCAACACAGAAACACGCCTAACAGAAGTGATAGCCACCAAAAAGATCACGCTGAGGAAGTCTGCCTCCAGATTCTCCACCCCCGGGATGTACACAGCTGAGATGCAGGGAACATTCTCCTCCGCCCGTCCCCGAAGGTGTGGAGTCAACTGGGCGAGAACCAACTTTATCACCCTCAATTCCAGAATGTTGATAGGGGTGTGGGCCTAACGACCCAGCAGCTCTGAGGTGAATGGGGCTGCCAGCCGCAGAGCACAGTACAAACGCGCGACGACGTGTATTAATAAAATAACAGGCACACATATGTCTAAAGTCACAAAAACACCAGACAACCCCCCCCGAGATCTCCCGAAGGGAGAGTGAGGGAGGATAACAACGGAATACCCGTGTGGAGGGGGAATGGGAATAGGGTTGACCACACAGGATAACCTGGCCAAACCCATGAGGCAGTGAGGGCATCCCAAAAAGGCTCACCATTAGCCTAAACCGCCTACCCTGTTAGAGCAGGGACTGCGGTAGGAGCCTAGCTCCTCAGCACAAACTGCTTCTATCGCCTACCTTCACCCGAACCTTTATCAGCCGAGGCTGGGAGGCAGTCAATGGGACGGAACGGGTGGGAATAGTCCTGCAGGGCCGCAGGCAATAAGCCCCGCTCACCTGCGCCACAAGAGAGCAGTCTTCTCAGCGCAGACTGCAAAAAAAAACAGCGGATTTTGTGGGAGGTCCCTGACCTATATAGGGCCGGGAGAGGCCAAAAGCTGTTTTTCTGCAGACCAGCGCCATCTTGTGGATGTATTACCCATGGGTAAGGAATATTCTGGAACAGGACGTGCCGTATACTTAGAATATAGATTTCAAATCAAAGACCCTTATTTATAACCATAAATCAGTAATTAGCAGCAGCAGGGAGTTCTAGTGGCGATAATTCACTAATATCCCTTGTTGCTTATACTCAGTGTCTTTATCCCCAAGGCCCTTAGTTAAAATGCCTGAAACGTGCAGAAATGTAAAGGTATTATCCGGGCAGAAACAAAAAAAATACAATTCTGGGATTACTCTCCTGTAGAATTGATATTATGAGTGTACATCCCGTCCCATTCCGAAAGACATCCTTACTCATGGGTTAATCATCTTAATTTTTTAATGCATAGATGGCCATTGTATGCTTGCGCACAAATAGGAATTCATCCTCCGCATTTAACCCATCCGTGCAGTGAGTGTACACGTGCCTGGAGCGGTGGGCTGCCCTAATTACGGTGCCTGGGGAGCAGTTGGGGGGTTAGGTGCCTTGCTCAAGAGCACTTCAGTCATGTCCCAGGACCAGGATTCGAACCTGCCACTCTCCAGTCACAAGTCCGCTCCCCTTACCTCTAGGCCACAACTGCCCCTTAGTTGTATCTTCAGATGTCACGTGACTGCAGAGCAGAAAAATGTCCCCTTCCGGCCCATATATACCAAGGCACCTCCCACAGAACCCCAGCATTTAAAAAGCAGTTAACAAAGGCTGGGAGAAAATAATACAATTCTGTGATTACTCACAGTATCAGCTGAGGCCCTAAGATCAACCTTGTAAAACTTTGAAAAGGTATGAACAGAAGACCAAGTAGCGGCCTTGCAAACTTGTTCAACAGAAGCCCGGTGCTGAAAAGCCCAAGAAGCACCAATAGCACGAGTAGAATGAGCAGTAAGGCCGAAGGGAGGATTCTTCCCCTTAGCAGAATAGGCCTGAATCACAGCCTGACGGATGCATTTTCTGATAGTAGACTTGGCAGGAGCCAAAGCCTTCCTAGGACCAGAAGGGACCACAAAAAGAGCATCAGTCTTTCTGAAAGGTGCAGTAGCCACCAGATAGTACTTCAGACACCTAACCACATCCAAAGAATGCAAGACCCTCTCCTTAGCATTGCTAGAATTAGGGCACAAGGAGGGAAGAACAATGTCCTGATTCAAATGAAAGGCAGACACTACCTTAGGCAGAAAATCTGGCTTGAAGCGAACCATCACCTTGTCCTGGTGTCTCTCATAGTAGGGGGGCTGAATGGAAAGCGCCGCCAACTCGGATACACGCCTAACAGAGGTGATAGCCACCAGAAAGACAACCTTGAGAGTAAGAATGGCCAGGGAAGCATCCTGCACAGGTTCAAAAGGAGCACCCTGCAAGGCTGACAAAACCAAGTTCAAATCCCAAACAGGCACCATAGGCTTACGTGGGGGACGCACATGAGTCACCCCCTGGAAAAAAGTCCTAATCAGAGAATGCTGAGCAAAGGACTTCTGGAAGAAAACAGCCAGGGCAGAAACCTGACCTTTTAGAGTACTAAGTTGGAGCCCCATCTCCAACCCATGCTGCAGGAACTCCAGAATCCTGGGAATAGGGAACACACGACAGGGAAGGGACTTAGACTCGCACCAGTCAATGTAGGCACGCCAAACCCTGTAGTAAATAGAAGAAGAAACTTCTTCCTAGCCTTTATCAAGGTATCCACAACAGAGGAAGACAGCCCCTTCTCCATCAAGATGGCGGTTTCAGCAGCCAGGCCGTCAAAGCCAGAGTTTGTAAATTGGGATGGCGTAGTGAGCCCTGAGTGAGCAGATCTGGCACCACGGGCAGAGTGTATTGATCTACTGCCAACTGCACCACGTCTGCGAACCACAGTCTTCTTGGCCACCTGGGGGCCACCAGAATTGCTGGCACCCCTTCCAGAGCAATCTTGCGCAGAACCCTGCCCAGCAGGTGGAATGGAGGGAAGAGATACAGAAACTGAAAGTCCTGCCATGACATTGCTAGAGCATCCGTGGTCAAGGCCAGAGGATTCTGGGACAGGGAGACAAAGGCCGGTAGCTTGTGATTGTGACGGAACGCAAACAGATCCACATCTGGTTGGCCCCAATGGTGACACAGAGATTGGAACACCCTGATGCATAGGGACCATTCTCCCTGGCGAGAGGTCCCCCTGCTCAGAGAGTCTGCCAGGAGGTTTTCCACCCCCGGGATGTACACAGCTGATATGCAGGGAACAGGCAAAGTAGGCAACTGCCGTCTGGTTGTCCGAGCGCACCTGAACAGGCAGGCCCCGAAGGTGAGTAGTGAACTGAGCCAGAACTAACCTGATCACCCGCAGTTCCAAGACATTGATAGGTGTGTGGGCCTCCTGAGGGCCCCACCTCCCCTGGAACCGCAGGGACTTCCAGAAACCCCCCCAACCTGACAGACTGGCATCCGTGGTGACAATCTCCCAGGAAGGGGTAAGAAAGGATCTGCCCTCCAACAGGTTCCTTGAGTCCATCCACCACAAGAGGGACTTCCTGACCAGGGGGGAGAGCACACAGACCCCGTCCAGGGATGCTGGATCCTTGTCCCACACTGACAAGAGGTGGAGTTGCAGAGGCCTCAAGTGGAACTGAGCATAAGGGACCGACTCAAAGCACGCCACCATCAGGCCCACCAGCTGCATTCCCTGTCTGATGGAGGGATGAAGACAAGATAGCAGGAACTGAACTTGTGCAATCAGACTGTCCACCTTCTGTTGAGGAAGAAAAATCCTAGGAATGGAGTCACCAAGGAAGGGGACAGTGAGGACTTGGGGTGGTTGATCACCCAACCAAATGACTCCAGGGTGGACACCACCAGCTGAGTATCCAATTCTGCCTGATGTAGAGATTGGGAGGTGATGAGAATGTCGTCCAGATAAGGAAGCACGCGGACGCCCCGATACCTGAGCAGAGATATTACGCCAGCCAGCACCTTGGTGAACACCCTGGGAGCTGAGGTGCCAAGGGCAATGCCACAAACTGGTAGTGTTGATCCTCCAGAGTGAACCTGAGGAACCTTGATGACCTGGAAATACAGGAATATGAAGGTAAGCATCCTTGATGTCCACAGAAGTCATGAAATCCCCTTGGCGCAGGGAACTGATGGCAGAGCGCAGAGTTTCCATGCGAAAGCGCCTGCTCCTGACAAATTTGTTGAGGATCTTTAAGGCCAGGATAGGCCTGACTGAACCATCTTTTTTGGGGACTGTGAATAGGTTGGACTAGAAACCCTTGCCCATTTCTCTTAAAGGGACCTTGCAGATGACCCCCAGTTCCAGGAGGCCTTGCACTGCCTCCATCAGCTCATGAGCTAACACAGGGTCCTGAGGAATCCGGGATCTGATGAATCTTGGGAGGCGGCCAGGCAGCAAACTATCTTGTAACCGGAGGAGACTACCTCCTGAATCCACCGGTCTACACATGAAGCCTCCAGACGTGAGCAAAGTGCTGAAGCCATCCCCCCAACCGGATGGGTGAGGGCGCCCCATCATGCCTGAAGGGGCTTGGGAGAGAATTTTGCCAGGAGAAGCCAGATCGCCTACATCCTCTGCCCCTGCCCCAGAAATCTCCCCAGGCCCCAGAAAAAGAAAACCCCCCTCCCTTGTCTAGCACCACAGTAGGGGGAGGAGAATGAGCCCTGACCCCGAAAGGGCCGAGAGTGCCGCCTGCGTTGGGGTAACCTGCCTTCCTTAGCAAAAAGGTCCAGGCGGTCCCCAAACAGGCGTAGTCCTTTGAAGGGAAAACCAGTGAGGGCCTTCTTGGCAGCACTGTCAGCAGCCCACTGGCGTAGCCAAACAGAGCGTCGTATAGCCTTCACAAGGGCAGATGTCCTGGCACACATTCTAATGGTGTAATTTAAGGCAGAGAGGACAACATTTTCAAAAACCTCACAACTGGAGAGTGCATTGAACACCTCACAAGGCAAATCATCAGGGGAACTATCAAGTATATTTCTGATAAGGGTTCTAGTGGCCACAGCGGTAATGGCAGAAGCACAGACAGGGCGCAGTGCACTGTCCCCACACATGCAAAAGCATGGGACGCCAGCTGGTCAATGTGCCGGTCCTCAGCATCCCGCAGGGTAGTAGAGTCAGGGGAATGCAGTCCTAGATAACCCTAGGACTGGGGCATCCACCTCGGGAGGGGATGACCAACACTTAACCACATCAGCAGGAAAGGGATACTTCCTATCCCAACTTTTAGGTACCCTGGGAAGTCTACTGGGGCACTCCCATTCCTTGAGCACAAGGTTATTGAAATGTGCTTGCTCGGGAAATTCCAAAACTGATTTAGCTGTATGGAAGAGTTCCCCTTTGCCTGGGAGCCGCAGCAGGGGGAGAAATGGACAGAACCTCAAAAATATGGGTCAGCAATCTGTCAGTGTCATCCGGGGTCCAGGGGTCAGAGCCAGAATCGTCATGAGACCCCTTGGCCTCTCATCAGATGACCCTTTGTCAGAGAAAAGCTCCCTTCATCCGAAAGGGTATAGCCACAAAGATCCCAAAACTCCTCAGTTTCCATAGGGAAAAGAGTGACATTAGGCGTTAAGTGCCGCGTTTTAGCAGGGGCCTTACGCGCCAAGGTATTAGCAATAAACTTCTCAACAGTAGCCAGTCTAGAAGACACATCAGGCTGAGAATCCCCACTTGTATGCAACTCAGTAGGAGTGAGATTTAAGCTTGGGGGGGTATGTGAAGTGATACGAGGTGCAGGCCCAGCCACTGGAAGGCCAGATTGTAGTGCAAGCACCTGCTCAGCACAGGGTACACAGACCCGCCGCGCCTTGTCAGCGTCAGCATGAGGCTGCACACACGCTACACACAGCCGGGCTTGTCCCGAAGGAACCCCGGTCCCACTATCCTGAGATACCTCCATATGGTGATTATAGCGGCACTATAGGCCGATAGGGATTAACGCTATAAAGCAACCCTGGATGCCCCAATAGCCCGCTAGGGAGTGGAGTAACTATACTAGGCCTATTCAAGTTAGCAAACTAAGAGGGCCGGAAGAAGCCAATGGGTTCGCCCGCCTGAAAGATATAATTAAAAGGGGCCTATAAGCAGACAGTAATAAAAATGGGATAATAAAGCCGCTTGCGAGGGCACTTACGGAGCGCGGTAGGTAGGGGACCCTCGCGCATAAGCCAACCAAGCAGACAAAGATGGCGTCGGTATACCTCGAGGGGCGACCGGTATCAGCAATGACGCGGAATGCGCCATAGGCGGGCCCCGCCCCCCCCCCCCGAAGAGCACAAAGCCAGCACCTGACAAGCAGCCAATGACGGCGCACGAGGTAACGCCGCCAAGCGCGGAACATAGTGTCAGAAAAGGCGCGCAGTGGCGGCGGTAATTTTAAATACAGTCAATCTAAGGCAAGACAGCGCGGCGGCTGACACAAGGCAAATGAAATAAAATATAAGTCTAAAACACGTAAATGCATAGCATACATACAGACACCCCCCCCCCCCCCCTTTTTTCCCCCGAAGGCTACCAGGAGAATGAGGGAGGACGGCGGCCACTTAAATAGGGCCCACTGATAGGCAGGGGCAATGGGCAATAGTGCGGGAGGGGCATCCCATAGAGGCTCACCATAAGCCTGAACCGCCTACCCTTTGGTGAGGGATTGCGGTGGAGCAGCGCTCCTAAGCACCTAATAGTGGTGCTGCCTACCATCACCCGACCAGCGCAGCCAAGGCTGGGAGGCATATAACTAATGGAACGGTTGGGAATAGTCCTACAGGGCCGCAGGCTAATACCCCCGCTCACCTGCGATTAGAGAGACATTTCTCGTCCTTAGCAGTCCAGACTGCAGAGAAAATCTGGGGATTTGTGGGAGGTCCCTGGGTATTTGAGGGGCCGGGAGGAGCCTATTTTCGATGTCTCTGCAGTCCAGCGCCATCTGGCGGAGTAATACCCGATAGTAAGTACTATATCTGCAGCAGGACGTACTGTATACTAAGAATAACCAACAATCACCATAAAGATGTAACAAGAACAACAAGGGAGGGGCGGAACAGGACGGGATGTACATTCATAATATCAATTCTACAGGTGAGTAATCACAGAATTGTATTATTCTTAGTGTACATCCCGTCCCGTTACGAAGATATCCTTACTCATGGGACATCCAATAACAGTGTCCGTTGGGGGGGGGGGATCCCCAAAAGCAACAGCAAGCAGTCTAAACCACTGCCGCCTGCAGAACTTTGCGGCCAAAAGCAGCATCAGCTGAGGCCTTAAGATCAACCTTGTAAAACTTAGAAAAAGTATGAACAGAAGACCGAGTAGAATGAGCATTAAGACGGAAAGGAGGACGGATCCACTTGCTGATAGTGGATTTAGCAGGAGCCTGGCCCTTCTTAGGACCAGACGGAACCACAAAGAAAGCATCAGTCTTCCTGAAGGGTTCAGTAGCCACCAAATAGAACTTCACAGCCCTAACAACATCGAGAGAGTGTAACACCCTTTCTTTGGGGTTACCAGGGTTAGGGCACAAAGAAGGCAACACAATGTCCAGAGATGAAAAGCAGACACAACCTTAGGCAGAAAGTCAGTTTTAAAGCGAAACACCACCTTGTCCTGGTGTCTTTCAAAATAAAGAGGCTTGATGGAAAGCGCCGCCAATTCAGAAACACGCCTGACTGAAGTAATAGCCACCAAAAAGGCTACCTTGACAGTGAGAGTGGATAAAGCCACCTCTTGCAAGGGCTCAAAGGGAGACCCTTGCATGGCAGACAAAACCAAGTTCAAATCCCAAACAGGTAACATGGGCTTGCGTGGAGGACGCAAATGAGTAACACCTTGAAAGAAGGTCTTAACCAGATGATGCTGGGCAAAAGACCTTTGGAAAAAAACAGCAAGAGCAGAGACATGGCCCTTCAGAGTACTACGCTGAAAACCCATATCCAAGCCATTTTGTAAAAACTCCAATATCCTGGGAATTGAGAACACCCGACATGGAAGTGACCTACACTCATACCAGTCAATGTAAGCACGCCAAACCCTGTAGTAAATGGTAGAGGAAGACTTTTTCCTAGCTCTGATCATAGTATTAACCACAGAGGCCGGCAACCCCTTGTCCATCAAGATGGAGGTTTCAACAGCCAGGCCGTCAAAGCCAGCATTTGTAAATTGGGGTGGCGGAGCCGCCCCTGAGTGAGCAGGTCCGGTACCATGGGCAGGACGACCTGATCTACTGCCAACTGTACGATTTCTGCAAACCAAATTCTTCTTGGCCAACACGGGGCCACCAGAATGGCTGGCACTCCCTCCTGGGCTATTTTGCACAGCACCTTGCCCAGCAGAGGAAACGGAAGGAAAAACATAAAGGAGCCGAAAGCTCTTCCAAGACATTGCCAGAGCATCCACTGACAGGGCCAGGGGATCCTGTGACAGGGATACAAAGACTGGAAGCTTGTGATTGTGACGTGACGCAAAGAGATCCACATCCGGCAGGCCCCAACGGAGACAGAGAGTGAAACACCCTGTTGCTGAAGGACCATTCTCCCATGCGAGAGGCCCCCCTGCTCAGAGAGTCTGCTTCCAGATTCTCCACTCCCGGAACGTACACCGCTGAGATGCAGGGAACATTGTCCTCTGCCCAGGACAGAATCAGGGATACTTCCTTGAGAGCCCTCTTGCTCCTGGCTCCTCCCTGATGATTGATGTAAGCAACCGCTGTCTTGTTGTCTGAGCGGATCTGAACCGGTAAAGCACTAATCTTACAGCCCTCAGTTCCAGAATGTTAATTGGGGCATGGGCCTCCTGAGGACCCCACTGCCCCTGGAATTCCAGGGACCTCCAAAAGCCCCCCCAACCTGTCAGGCTTGTATCCGTGGTGACCACCTCCCAGCAGGGTGTCAAAGATCTGCCCACTAGCAGATTCCTTGGGTCCAGACACCATGACAGAGACCGCCTGACCAGAGGGGACAGAACAAATACCTGATCCAGGGACCCTGGGTCCCGATCCCATACCGACAAGAGATGAACCTGGAGAGGCCTCATGTGAAACAGCGTATGGGACAGCCTCGAAGCTGGACACCATCAGACCCACCAGCTGCATAGCCTGTCTGATGATGGATGGATGAGGGCAAGACAGAAGGAGCTGTGTTTGTGCCTGAAGACCCTCTATCTTCAGCTGAGGGAGAAAGACCTTGACCTGATAGGTATCCAGAGTCATGCCCAGAAAAAGCTTTACCCTGGAAGGAGACAGGGAAGACTTGGGAAGATTGATCACCCAGCCAAACTTTTCCAGAGTGGATACCACCATCTGAACATCCAACTCTGCTTGTTGCAAAGTCTGAGAAACTACAAGAATGTCGTCCAGATAAGGAAGAATGCGAATGCCCTGAGATCTCAGCAGAGCCACAAACTGGTAATGCTGATCTTCCACTGCGAACCTGAGAAATTTTTGATGGCCTGCAAAAACTGGTAAATGAAGGTAAACATCCTTGATGTCTATAGAGGCCAAGAAGTCCCCTGGGCGAAGAGAATTTATGGCAGAACGCAGAGTCTCCATGCGAAAGTGCCTGAATCTGACAAATTTGTTGAGGAGGTTTAAATCCAGGATAGGCATGACTGATCCGTCCTTTTTTGGAACAGTGAAAAGATTGGAATAGTAGCCCTTTCCCGCAGAGGGACCGGGCAAATGACCCCCAATTCCAGTAGATTTTGAACAGCCAAGCACAGACACTGAGCTGACAGGGGGTCCTGAGCCATCCGTGATTTTGTGAATCTTGGGGGCGGCCAGGCTGCAAACTCTATCTTGTAACCGGAGGAGACTACCTCCTGAATCCACCGGTCTGAGACAAGACGTCTCCAGATGTGAGCAAAAAAACGAAGCCGTCCCCCTACCCGGATGGGTGAGGGTGCCCCTTCATGCCTGCGGTAGTTTGGGAGAGGATTTTGGCTTAGAACCCCAGAAAGGACCGGGCCTGCCACGTCCTCTGCTTCTGCCCCACGACTCACCACAGCCTTCTTCGGGGGGAGCCCCCCTTTCTCTTCTGGGGGAATAAAAAGGGGACAGAGCAACTCTAGACCCCCGAAAGGGCCTGAGTGTTTTCTTGTACTGAGGCGGTTTGCCTTCCTTGGCAAACAGATCCAGACGTTCTCCAAAAAGGCGCAGTCCTTTAAATGGGGCCCCAGTTAGATAAATTGTTGCCTTAGAACCAGCAGCTCGTGTTGTGAATTACACTGCGGTACAGGGAGTCATTATGTGGATTAGCCCACTGATAATCATATGGTCTGCAAATTTAAAGTGGACCAAAACCCATGGAGATTGGCTCAGGAATCTATAAGGTTCTAGGGCTGCTATATACCCTCCTGATGGGGCATTTAAGATTCCCCGCTGTGCGATACCCCTCAGGTCGCCCAGAAACTCAGATTCTTTCTGGGTCCAGCGGCACATGCACGATCAGGGTGCCCTGGGGGCAAGGACCAAAACCCAGGATAGTCAAAACCCTGGGTTTTGGCCCACTTCAAAAGGAATGCCCACTTTTGATGGAATGGTTTAAGTGCATATTTTTATTTTTGTGTGCCAAAATTAAGTCCTTAAGGTGCAGAGCTTTGTATAGTGCTCACATAAGAACAAATAAAAAGAATACTAGATTAGCACATTCAAGAATATCATCAAACGTGGACTTTTCTTTTAAAGCGGAATTCTGGTCAAAAAACACACAGTACCCCCCACCTAAAAATTCCAGCAGCCTTCCACTGTAAAGAGTGTTGGGCAGCAGCAACCAGGGCTGTGGAGTCGGAGTCGAGGAAATTTTGGGTACCTGGAGTCGAAGTCGGCAAACAATGCACCGACTCCGACTCCTACTAAATTTTGATTTAGCAAGTTTAAATGTCCCAATTCACAAAAAGTTATAATTAATGACTTCTCTATTGTAAGAATAAAGACCAATGCATGCAGTGCCTCACGTAACCGCAAAACGAACACGTTAAGTGACCGTGAAGAAGCATGCTTTTCATGTGCTTCACTATATGGCACGCAACGCACAATTAGAAGCGGCAATACTTATACTTTGCATAGTGTTGTGTTCTGCTGTTACAGGGAACCCATGGGTAACCTAGCCTCTTACTGATAAGGGTATAAGTGAAGGGAATGGAGGATCAATAGTTCAAGACTGAAGCTGTACCATTGGAAAAACTGCTGTCATTCAGCAAAAGGCTATAAAAACTTGTAAACTTCGATTGTTAGCTTAAACTTTAAACATGACTATGGGATTCTACTAGGGAAATCATGTTTTATAATAAAGGCCCCTTTCTGGATCCTCCCACTGCCCTATCTTCAGCAGAAGATCAGCACACAGAAAGGAGAAGGCAGCTTCTGCCCAACTACCTCTCTCTGCTAGAAGTAATGACATGTATGTTGCCTTTCTTTCCTTCAAGGAATGTATAAAATACATTCACATATTAATACAGAGGAGTCGGAGTCGGGGAGTCAGAAGTACAAAAAAACTGAGGAGTCGGAACATTTATCTACCGACTCCACAGTCCTGGCAGCAACCACACACACCAGAGCCTGGAGAAATCAGGAAGCAGTAATGACAGGAACCTCTCCCTAGGCAACAATACTGTCATTAACCCTTTAGCTACTGGAACACGATATTGTGATACCCCCTCATCTGAAGAGGTTGAATTAAGCCTGGATGAAAGGAGTGTGGACCTATAAACTAAGTTTCTAAATATTTGTAGAGAGGTAAAAAACCCCGGTCCAGCAGGCGTTACACTATCTTGTAAGATTTCAAGGGAAAAAAAAAGCAAGTGCCCTTGTAGATATGAAAAGGTGGGAAGTGATTAGCAGCTCCAGCCGATACAAATGTAAGGATGATACACTCTCCTATCTGTTAGCTGCAAGGTGAGACACTGAGTGATCACAGGCTCTGCTATCATGTGACATGACACTTGGTTCATTGGCCCTGCTAAGATTACACTGTGTGACTGCAAACAGTTTTGGTTACAGAATCCAAGGTATTGTATATTCAAACCTGACAGACTAAACACAAAGAAAAATAAAAAGTAAGGGGAAATGGCCTGGAGACAAACACAAGCTTAAAGTCTAGCAGGGGATATTTTCCTTCCGGTTTCAAGACACCAAAACAGACAGGCTGAAACAATACAAATATTTGAACTGTTCTCTTAGACAATAAAGAGGGCCTAGACCTTTAAAGCGGGACAAAACACACGGTGGTCGACACTGGAATCTAAAAGATTCCAGAGTCGGCCACCGGGCTTCCAAGGGGGCATCCTGTATTGGGATGCCCCACTATGTAACACTCTCCCAAGGTGGCGCAGAACTCACCTGCTTCCTGGTGCCCTCAGCGATGTAAACATCTGGTGGCCGCATCTTTGGGCTGTGAGCACTTGCTTCTGCCCACAACCATTCAGATAGGCCGGGGAAAGGAGAGCTGTTGGGGATGCAGCCGCTCGCTGCGATTGCACAGCAAATGGCTCAGACTGGACAAGAGCCAGTGTATGCAGAGCAGTAGCTAGGTTTTCTGGCACACGGGACAAAAATATTTGACATGGCGCCCCCACCTGTTCTCAGGCCCCCCCTTTGGCGCCCCCCTGACCTGCTGCACACGGGACAAGTGCCCCCCCCCCCCCGCTACCCCTAGCTACGCCCCTGTGTGCATGTGCCATAGACCAGGAAAAGGCAAGTTTAACATGGTGTTCTGGGAAGTTTCACATAGCGAGGCATAACAATTTAGGATATTCAAATCCTGGGTTATGTTCAGCTTTAAAAGAAAGTTTAAATCGAGAGGAAAGAAACTGCCCAGCAAGCAATTGTTTTTCAGCAGAATTTAGGCTTTAAAGCAGACCAAAAGTCAAAAATTACTTAAACCAGACCTTCACCCTAAATAAAAGTCTATTTTATAAATTTCCTCCACCCTGTACATACAGATTGCCCACATTAAAAATCATCCTATATGTATCTATTGCATTTTCGGAGACTTTAAACATCCAAGATGGCGGTCCATGAAGGTGTAGGCTGCCTGCAAACAGGAAGTGTCCGACTGTGCTGCATTGTGGGATGGCTGACCTTTTCCTGACCCCAGCTCTGCTCTGTTTGTGCAAAGCACAGCTCTAACCCCGTTCCCCTGTACTTCTGCCCCCTCTCACCTCCTCAGTATGTGATGCTACTGAGCCAAGATGGCGGCGCCCGTGTCCTAGATTGCTGAAATATGTTGCAGGCCGGTGAGGGAAAGAATAAAAAAAGTAGTGACTAAAAAAGTTAAATATATTAATTTTAGATACTGGGCAATAGTTACTTTACATTTCCTTATTTTTAAAAAATGTATATTTAAACCAATCTGACCAACAATCTGGCACCGCACATCTGCATGCATGATACTGAATCATTGTCAGCACTTACATTTGCTCCTGCTTCCACTCAAACCTGAAATGCCACCTCACTGATTTCCTAGTGGTATCAGCCATTTTGGAGCTTCCAGCATCTCAGCAGTGCTGCTGCCTAGATTTAATGGACATAACTGACAATGCATGGTAACAGGAAGCCCAAGCAGCCATTCCTGTGTGCAGGTGGCCTGCAGATCCATGAGTTGCCATTTTGTTTTTAAAATTTACCACAGCAGGAGTTAGAAAAGGGTAAATAAATGTTTATGTGCAGCAATCTAAATTGCCCTGCGGAGGGATGCACATGAGCAATGTTTGCTGTGTTGGTCTGGAATAAGTCATTTTGGACTATTGGCCCACTTTAAGTTTTACAAGAAAATAATATTCCATGTAAAAGCCTCGTTCCTCTCCATTACAAAGCTACCATATATGTAATCGGTAGACACCCAAGAGATACCCCAAACTGAAAAAAGAGTTCTCCCATCCCAGTCACCAGCCCTGAAGGCTACTTCTGCACTCCCCTGGGGTTTGGGGATGCAGCTAATGGGAAGGGGGGGGTTTTGGCAAGTGACCCGCGGCCGGCCCCCAGGGGCTGTGGGATCTTCTGAATTCCCCTCAGAGTTCGGGATGCAGCTAGTGAGATAGGGGATTTTGGAAAGACACCCATTTGCTGGCAGGTGGCTTACCAGCCCCTACTGCCCTGTGAACTGGTATAGATGTCTGAGAAACCCTTTACCAGTTTACAAAGGGTTAAATGAAAAAACACTTTTTCCAGAAAGCGTATTGTAAACCCCACGGCAATAATAAGTTTACCTGATACGTGTCTCATGTGCCTCTTCTCCGTTTTCTGCAGAGCTAGTTAGAAGCCATAGCAGGGCTGTAAAGTTTGTCCTCCTTTCAATTTCAATGCCTTCAGGAGCATGGACAAAAGTCTAACAGCCGCTTACTTTTTGTGAAGAAGAAGAATGCTCCCCTATAGCGCTATACTGCTTATATGCAGCCCTACAGGAAAACACAGAGCCTTCCAAAGTCAGTATTTATATTTTCTAAATGATTTGCATAAATGTCAGACGCTTTTTGGAAAAAGTCAAACCCGCTTATTGGCTTTAAAAATGCTGTTAATTATTATAATCATGATTGTTATAGTGAGCACTATTATTTGTGTGTGTGTATGTATGTGGGATGCCCTGATCCTGAACCACCGCTTAAAGAGAAATAGTCATCATACCACAACATATTAAAGTGGACCAAAACCCAGTATTTTGACTATCCTGGGATTTGAGTCTCCCCCCCCCCCCCCCCCGATTGGGGTGCCCCGCTGTGTGCAACTGCCCAGATCGCAAAAAAAAAAAAAAAAAAAAAAAAAAAAAAAAAACTTACCTCCTCCCGATCCACGGCATCTAAACCCAGCAGCGACCTGGGGGGGTTTCACACAGCAGGGCATCCCGATTTTGGATGCTCCGGGGGGGAGGGAACCGATCGAGTTGGGTTTTGGTCCACTTTAAGCAAAGAAACTGGCAAAAGAATACTTACAGTGAAGACTATTTTTTTAAATCACTATAACAATATTAGGGACTATTATTAGTCTGCTGCTGAATAACAACCATTGTGTATGAGCCTGTATGGCAATATATAGGTTAATGTTCTTATAGAGCCCTACCTGGTGTTGCATGCACAAAAGCCTGCAACTGGGATCCTGACTCTTACTAGTGGCTGATTTATGTACATACCCCGTTTCCCCTAAAATAATACCGAAACCGAAAATAAGCCCTAGCATGATTTTTCAGGATTTATCTGCTGCATGCAGCTCCCAACGTAAAGTGGACCAAAACCCACCGGACTTGTGAAATACATTTGGCCACAGCCGATTTTCCCTTCTTAGGGTGTAGAACTAAAATTAGACAGATAGTTTGCCTTTTTTTGCATTCCCTCTCTGTAAGATGATCAGTCATTGCATAGGTGTGGCAATGACATCATTGCCACACACAACAGTGACAATGAATGGAGGAGGCGGAACTACAGCTCAAACAGGGGGTATTATCTGGGATTAGAGTGAAGCAGGAGCAATAAAAATTGGCAAATTGTACTCTTCATGGGGAAACAATTCAGGGGATGAAAGTTAAAAAATACAATTCTGTGAATACTCACCTTGTAGAATTGTTATTATAAGTATGCAGCACGCCCTGCTCCAGTAATGAATTACGTATGGGATATAGTCCACAAGAGAGAGCTTTACTGCAGAGATGGCAAAAAAAAAGGCGCCTCCCGGCCCTTATATACCCGGGTTCCTCCCACTAAATTCCCCAGTATAAAAAAAGCAGTAAGGGAACCAGGAGAAGCCAACAACAAGATTAACAACATTAACCAGGAAACATTCACCATAAAGAGGATCCAAGAATATGTACTCAGGGTGGGATGGAGCAGGGCGTGCTGCATACTTATAATAACAATTCTACAAGGTGAGTATTCACAGAATTGTATTATTTCAAGTATGCAGCACGCCCTGCTCCAGTAATAAATCATTACGTCTGGGACATCTAATAGCAGTGTCCAACAAACAGGTGAGGATCCCAAAAGGCAACAATGCGCAGTTCAAACCACTGCCGCCTGCAGAACTTTGCGGTCAAAAAGAGCATCCGCTGAGGCCCGAACATCAACCTTGTACAACTTGGAAAAAGTATGAACAGAAGACCAAGTAGCAGCCTTACAAACTTGTTCAACAGAAGCCTGGTGCTGAAAGGTCCAGGAAGCCCCAACTGCACGGGTGGAATGAGCAGTGACTCGGAAAGGAGGATCCCTCCCTTTAGCAGAATAGGCCCTAAAAATGGCCTGATGAATCCATTTACTAATAGTAGACTTAACAGGCGCCAAACCCTTCCTGGGACCCGAGGGTACCACAAACAAGGCGTCCGTCTTCCTTAAAGGCGCTGTAGCCACCAGGTAGTATTTCAAATTCCTGACAACATCCAGAGAATGCAAGGCCCTCTCCTTGTCATTACCAAGATTAGGGCACAAGGAAGGAAGAACAGTGTCCTGATTGAGGTGAAAGGCAGAGACAACCTTAGGCAAGAAGTCTGGTTTAATGCGGAAAACCACCTTGTCCTGGTGTCTCTCAAAGTAGGGGGCCTGAATGGACAGAGCCGCCAACTCAGAAACACGCCGGACAGAAGTGATAGCCACCAAGAAGGCAACTTTCAGAGTGAGAATAGACAGCGCAGCCTCATGCACAGGCTCAAAAGGAGGACCCTGAAGGGCAGACAAAACCAAATTAAAATCCCAAACTGGTAACATGAGTTTGCGGGGAGGGCGCACATGAGTGACCCCCTGGAAGAAAGTCTTGACCAAAGGATGAAGAGCAAAAGACCTCTGAAAGAAAACAGCCAGGGCGGAAACATGCCCCTTCAGAGTGCTGAGCTGAAAACCCTAATCCAGCCCATGCTGAAGGAACTCCAGTATCCGAGGGATGTAAAACACCCGACAGGGAAAGGCCCTAGCCTCACACCAGTCAATGTAAGTACGCCAGGTCCTATAGTAGATGGTAGAAGAAGATTTCTTCCTAGCCCTGATCAGAGTCTGAACAACCGAATCAGACAGATCTTGGGGTAACAGAGCTGTCCTTAAGTAAGAAGATCTGGAACCAGAGGCAGGGGATACTGATCCACCGCCAGCAGCACGACGTCTGCGAACCACATCTGTCTTCGCCACCTGGGGGCCACCAGAACAGCTGGCACTCTTTCCTGAATCAGCTTGCGCAGAACCTTGCCCAGAAGGGGAAAAGGAGGGAAGAGATACAGGAGACCGAACCCCTGCCAGGCCAGAGACATGGCATCCACCGCCAGAGCCAGAGGATCCTGGGACAGCGAGACAAATGCTGGCAGCTTGTGATTGTGGCGAGAAGCAAACAGATCCACGTCTGGCATCCCCTACCTGTGACAAAGGGATAGGAAGACCTTGCTGTTGAGGGACCATTCCCCCCGGCGAGAGGCCCCCCTGCTCAGAGAATCCGCTTCCAGATTCTCCGCTGCCGGAACGTAAACCGCAGAGATGCACGGAACATTGTCCTCGGCCCAAGACAGGATCAGCTACACCTCCCGGGAGGACACTCTTGCTCCGAGTCCCGCCCTGATGATTGATGTAAGCGACCGCAGTCCGGTTGTCGAGCGAATCTGAACCGGCAGGCCCTGGAGGTGAGACGTCAGCTGCGCCAGCACCAACCGAACCGCCCTCAGCTCCAGAACATTGATGGGGGCGTGGGCCTCCTGAGGGCCCCACATCCCCTGGAATTGGAGGGCTCTCCAGTAGTCCCCCCAACCTGACAGACTGCCATCCGTAGTGACCGTCTCCCAACACGGTGTCAGAACTGATCTGCCCCCCAGAAGATTCCTCGAGTCCAGCCACCACAGGAGGGACCGTCGGACCAGAGGAGATAGAACAAAGACGTGATACATAGACCTGGGCCTCTTGTCCCAGACTGACAGAAGTTGTAGCTGAAGGGGTCGCATTTGAAATTGAGCATAAGTGACTGCCTCGAAGCAGGCCACCATCTGTCCCACCAGTTGCATCCCCTGCCGGATGGATGGATGAGGGCTGGACAGCAAGAAATGAATCGGCGCTTGAAGAGTCCACCTTCTGCTGAAGGAGGAAAATCCTGGCCCGAATGGTATCCAGAGTCATACCCAGGAATGGGGTCACCTGGGACGGGGAGAGGGAGGATTTGAGATAATTGATCACCCATCCGAACATTTCCAGTGTCGCCACCACCATCCGGGTGTCCCATTCTGCTTGCTGGAGTGAATGGGACGTAATGAGAAGGTCGTCCAGATAAGGAAGAATGCGAATACCCTGGGCTCTGAGAAGGGCCATCACACCGGCCAACACCTTGGTGAACACTCTGGGGGCCGAGGTGAGACCGAAGGGAAGTGCCACAAATTGGTAGTGTTGTTCCTCTACTGCGAACCTGAGGAACCGCTGATGCCCTGGGAAGACCGGCACATGAAGGTAAGCATCCTTGATGTCTATTGAGGTCATAAAGTCCCCCGGGCGCAGGGAGCTGATAGCGGAGCGCAGAGTTTCCATGCAAAAAAGTCTGGTCCTGATGAACTTGTTGAGAAGTTTTAGGTCCAGGATGGGTCTGATGGAGCCATCCTTTTTGGGAACTGTAAAGAGATTGGAATAATAACACTGACCTCTCTCTCCCGGAGGGACCTGACAAATGACCCCCATGGCCAAAAGGTTTTGTACCGCCAGACACAAACCCCGAGCTGCCCGAGGGTCTGTAGGAACTCGGGACCTGAGGAATCTGGGAGGAGGCCAGTCCGCGAACTCCAGCTTGTATCCGGGGGAGACAACCTCCATAATCCAATTGTCTGAGACTTGTTGAGCCCAGACTTGAGCGAAGCGTCGCAGCCGTCCCCCACCCGGAAGGGTGAGGGCGCCCCCTCATTGCTGAGCGGGCTTGGCAGCAGATTTGGGTTTGGCACCCCAGGAGGATCCGGGCCGGGCACGGCCTCTGCCTTTGCCCCAGAAATCTCCCCTTTGCCCCGCAAAGGATACCCCCCTGCTTGACCCAGTCCCATGAAAGGAGGGAGAGAGGGACCCGGAGCCCCGAAACGGTCGCGGCTGCTTTTTGCGTTGGGGTAACTTACCTCCCTTAGCAAAAAGGTCCAAACGATCACCAAACAGGCGCAACCCCTTAAAGGGGAGCACCGTGAGCACCTTCTTAGCGGCATTGTCAGCTGCCCACTGGCGCAACCAGACCAAACGGGAAGGGATACCTCCTATTCCACCCCTTAGGGATACCAGGGAGCCGGCTAGGCTGCTCCCATTCCTTGAGAACGAGATGATTAAAATGCATCTGTTCTGGGAATTCCAAACATGGTTTTGCGGTCCCAAACAATTCCCCCTGCTGCTTAGGTGCTGCTGCAGGAGGGGAAATGGAAAGTACCTCAAAAATTTGAGTCAAAACTCTATGGGTGTCATCAGCATCCCAATGCTCTGAGCCGGCATCAGCGCCAAGGCAATGCTGATCATCGGAAAAATCTGAATCTGAGAATAATTCCCCTTCCTCGAAAGGGGTATAGTCAGACAAATCAAGGAAATCATCTTGTTCCATAGTAAAGGCCGGCGCAGCAGACGCCACATGCCGTCTTTTAGCTGGAGCCTTACAGGCCGAAGAGCTAGCAATCAGTCTTTCAATGTTGGCCAGCCTGGTGGCAACATCAGGTTGAGACTCCCAGCTAGTGTTGATATCACTAGTCATCACGAGTCATAATTAAGTGAGGGGGCATGGGGCACGACACAGTGGGTTCCGACCAAGACGCACGCAGCCCAGATTGCTGCGCAAGTGCTTGCTGGGCACAGGGTACACATACCCGCACATCATCACCCACATGGGATGTCCCGCACACCACACACAGCCGGGCTTGCCACAATGGGACCCCGAGCATAACATCCTGAGAAGCCTCCATATGGTGATATTTTATGTCAGGGTGACCAATGGGAATTATGCTGTGCAGCTACCCGAGATGCCCCTTAATGTCCGCTAGTGGGAGGATTTAAAAATTAAGCCCCCAATTTAACTATGTATAACATAGGGCACAGGACCTGGAGAAACCTCTAATTAGGTTGTCCCGTCTGAAAAACACAACATAAAAACACACAGTCAGCATGTATAACTGTAAATACAATTAAATACAACAACAGTAAAAGAAAGTACAAGCCCGCAGAGGGCACTCACGGACGTCGCAGAGCTTGTGATCTAGGACGATGCCAGGGCAAGATGGCGCCAATCAGCTCAGGAGGGGGGCGGGCCACCATCGGAACTTGCAGGCGCTAGGCTCCGCCCCCTCCAGTAACGCGGGGACAGGCCAGGAACCGGCGGCCCGACAGCCAATCACCGCCCAGTGACATCACCGGCCCGCCGCCACAGTCGAGCGCGTGCGCGGGCCGTTCAAACAAACTGACGTGAATGAAAGGCAGAGGAGAGAAGGAAGCAGCGCTCCAAAGCACAGTGTCACAGTCAAAGACAGATGAATCACTCATACCACAAACGGACACTGACACCTTCTCACTTAACGGTAGGAGAAGCAACCACGTAGAAACTACGTGCTTGGCATTTAAAGGGTTAAAAGCACCTCTAATAGGTGCTGCCTACCATCACCCGACCATGCGGCCAAGGCAGGGAGGCAAATAAAGAGTGGAACGGGTGGGAATAGGACACAGGGCCAGGGGCTGTGCAGCCCGTCTTACCTGCGAGGAGAGAAGCCATCATCTTGACCTTCGCAGCCCGACTGCAGAGACTAAAACTGGGGAATTTAGTGGGAGGTCCCGAGTATATAAGGACTGGGAGGGGCCTCTTTTTTGCCATCTCTGCAGTAAAGCGCCCTCTTGTGGACTATATCCCAGACATAATGATTCATTACTGGAGCAGGGCGTGCTGCATACTTGGAATATGAGGGTTTTGGTCCGCTTTAATATGAAAACATGTTTCACGTAAAAGCGTCTTCTGTGTTATATTGTGGAGCTGCGCAGAGGTGAGGGACTCTCACACAAAGGCCAGGGACTATGAATAAATGTAGATTGTTGTTTATGCAAGACTAAAACATCCCCTGAAAGTAAACCCTAATGCATATTTTGGCGCAAAAATGTATTTATAATGTGTTTCCTCGAGTATAAGACGGAGTGTAGAAACACATGTAATTCTTCTCCTTATCTGTGCACATTAGGTAGATGACATCATAAAAGGAGAGCCTAATCCCCCCAGCAAATTTGTGTCAGGGGGGATTCAAGTCTGCAAGTATCCTAAATAAACATCTGTGGCCCATAAGCACATTTAGGAGATAAAGAGCTACATGAGGAAAGGGCAAGTATAACAGAGGGCCACGAAACTGCTGCACACTGCAGTGGCACACACCTCCTGTTAGCTGCTACATGTGTGTAGCAGCTTCATATCCCCCATCAGATGGCAGGAAAAGGTCAGTGTCTCAGTAATGCAAAGCTCAATGATGTTGTTAGGGCGTAGGTAAGATTATTATAGCAACCAAGTGGACCATGACTCTCCCTGCAATGAAGGGTTTAGGACCACTTTGTGATTGGCATTTCTTAGGAGGTCTGCAGTAAACTGGGCATTAAATGGGGTGGAGTTAGGTTGTTTTTCTGCCTAAGGGAGAAGCAAAGTGGCAGCTGAGACAACACATTTCATAACTGACATATGTGCTATTTATACCTGTGGAAAATATGACAAGGCAACCAGATTCCTCAGGGAGACAACAGAGTGCTCCCAGTGGAGATTGTTCTACAGCCAAATAATGTCCAGCTCAGGGTTATACATCAGGGTGAGGTGATAATCATATTCAATTGAAATTGTACAAGCGCTTGAGGAAAAATACAATTCTGTGATTACTCACCTGTAGAATTGGTATTGTAAGTATACAGTACGTCCTGCTCCAGATATAGCACTTACTATCTGGTATTACTCCGCCAGATAGCGCTGGACTGCAGAGACATCGTAAATAGGCTCCTCCAAGCCCCTCAAATACCCAGGGACCTCCCACAAATCCCCAGCATTGAAAAGCAGTTAAAGAGAAGCCGTGAGAATTAAAACAACCCAAACTGGTAACTACAACAATAACAACAATCACCATACAGGGGATGCAAGATAATGCAAACCAAGGGTGGGGTGGAGCAGGACGTACTGTATACTCATAATACCAATTCTACAGGTGAGTAATCACAGAATTGCATTATTCTTAGTATACAGTACGTCCTGCTCCAGATATAGTAGTACTTACTATCGGGACATCCAATAGCAGTGTCCATAAAGTAGGGTGGGATCCCGAAAGTTAACAGCAGACAGTTTAAACCACTGCTGCCTGCAGAACCTTTCGGCCAAAAGCAGCGTCAGCTGAGGCCCTAACAGCAACCTTGTAAAACTTTGAAAAAGTATGAACAGAAGACCAAGTAGCGGCCTTGCAAACTTGTTCAACAGAAGCCTGGTGCTGAAAAGCCCAAGAAGCACCAATAGCACGAGTAAAATGAGCAGTAAGGCGGAAGGGAGGATTCTTCCCCTTAGCAGAATAGACCTGAATCACAGCCTGACGGATCCATTTGCTGACAGCAGACTTGGCAGGAGCCAAACCCTTCCTAGGACCAGACGAGACCACAAAAAGAGCATCAGTCGTTCTGAAAGGTGCAGTAGCCACCAGATAGTACTTCAGACACCTAACCACATCCAAAGAATGCAAGACCCTCTCCTTAGCATTACTAGGATTAGGGCACAATGAAGAGAGAACAATGTCCTGATTCAAATGAAAGGCAAACACTACCTTAGGCAGAAAATCTGGCTTGAAGCGAAACACCACCTTGCCCTGGTGTCTCTCATAGTAGGGGGGCTGAATGGAAAGCGCCGCCAACTCAGACACACGCCTAACAGAGGTGATAGCCACCAGAAAGACAACCTTGAGAGCAAGAATGGCCAGGGAAGCATCCTGCACAGGTTCAAAAGGAGCACCCTGCAAGGCTGACAAAACCAAGTTCAAATCCCAAACAAGCACCATAGGCTTACGCGGGGGACTCACATGAGTCACCCCCTGGAAAATAAGTCCGAATCAGAGAATGCTGAGCAAAGGACTTCTGGAAGAAAACAGCCAGGGCAGAGACCTGACCCTTTAGAGTACTAAGTTGGAGCCCCATCTCCAACCTATGCTGTAGGAACTCAGCAGGGAAGAGACTTAGACTCACACCAGTCAATGTAGGCACGCCAAACCATGTAGTAAATAGAAGAAGAAGACTTCTTCCTAGCTTTTATCAAGGTATCCACAACCGAGGAAGACATCCCCTTCTCCATCAAGATGGCAGTTTCAGCAGCCAGGCCGTCAAAGCCAGATTTTGTAAATTGGGATGGCGTAGTGAGCCCTGAGTGAGCAGATCTGGCACCACGGGCAGAGTGTCCTGATCTACTGCCAACTGCACCACGTCTGCGAACCACACTCTTCTTGGCCACCTGGGGGCCACCAGAATTGCTGGCACCCCTTCCAGAGCAATCTTGCGCAGAACCCTGCCCAGCAGGGGGAATGGAGGGAAGACATACAGAAACTGAAAGTCCTGCCATGACATTGCTAGAGCATCCGTGGTCAAGGCCAGAGGATCCTGAGACAGGGAGACAAAGGTCAGCAACTTGTGATTGTGACGGGACGCAAACAGATCCACATCTGGTTGGCCCCAACGGTGACACAGAGATTGGGACCATTCTCCCTGGCGAGAGATCCCCCTGCTCAGAGAGTCTGCTAGGAGGTTTTCCACCCCCGGGATGTACACAGCTGATATGCAGGGAACATTGGTCTCCGCCCAGGTCAGGATCAGAGACACTTCCTGGAGGGCCCCCTTGCTCCGGGTCCCTCCCTAATGATTGATGTAGGCAACTACCGTCTGGTTGTCTGAGCGCACCTGAACAGGCAGGCCCCGAAGGTGAGTAGTCAACTGAGCGGGCCTCCTGAGGGCCCCACCTCCCCTGGAACCGCAGGGACTTCCAGAAACCCCCCCAACCTGACAGACTGGCATCCATGGAGACAGTCTCCCAGGAAGAGGTAAGAAAGGATCTGCCCCCCAAACAGGTTCCTTGAGTCCATCCACCACAAGAGGGACCTCCTGACCAGGGGGGAGAGCACACAGACCCTGTCCAGGGACGCTGGATCCTTGTCCCACACTGACAAGAGGTGGGGTTGCAGAGGCCTCAGGTGGAACTGAGCATAAGGGACCGACTCGAAGCACGCCACCATCAGGCCCACCAGCTGCATTCCCTGCCTGATGGAGGGATGAAGGCAAGATAGCAGGAACTGGACCTGTGCAATCAGACCGTCCACCTTCTGTTGAGGAAGGAAGATCCTTGCCTGAACTGTATCCAGATTCATTCCTAGGAATGGAGTCAAAAAGGAGGGGGACAGTAAGGACTTGAGGTGGTTGATCACCCATCCATCGGGCTGTAAAGCCCCGCTCGCCTGCGAGAGCGTGATACTTCATGTCTTCGCAGTTTCAGCACTGCACAGAAATCTGGGGATTTGTGGGAGGTCCCTCGGTATATGTAGGGCCGGGAGGAGCTTGTTTTCTACATGACTGCAGTGCACGGCGCCGGAGGCGGAGGATTACCCACATGTTATTACTATATCTGGAGCAGGACGTGCTGTATGCTTAGAAAAAAAACACAACAGGCCAGAAAACTATGAGGATTAATTGGAAGAAAAACATCCAGAAGTGGTACCACACTGTCCCAAAAACCTGCAAGTTATAGCCTAGCAACTGTCATTATCACACCCAATCCAATCAAAGTGAAGTGAAGAGGCAGACAGCTTTTCCCACTTTTCCTACCACTAGCAACCTTGGAAGTGATGGGGAATCGGCTGCACCACGGCCACCACAGGGGAGGCGAGTTTCCCGGCAGCTGCTTTCTTATTTTAACAGCGGCGATACGCAGCTCAGGTGCGGACCTGCTGCCAAGTAGTAATGCAGAACTAGTTCTGTTTAATCTTATGTAAAGGGGCAAATATTTTATGGAGTAAGGGGCATATCTCCAGATCGAATGTGGCCGACAACCGTCTCTCTGTGATGAATGTGGCTCCTAAGTTAAGGAAGGTTGGGGTTACAAAGTTACTATGGTTAAAAAAAAAAAAAAAAAAAAAGACTTGTATATCAAGTTCAACCAAGGGACCTGTTAGGCACTTACCTCGTCGCCGTCCCTGGTCCCGCGGCGCGGCGTCGGGTGGCCCGCGGCTGTCTCCTACCCGGCGGTCCTCTGGTGTGCCGGCTCCTCGGCGCTGTCGTGGGGACCGGGGGTCGGCGGCGTTGGGTGGTGCGGGTGGCCGCCGGGCTTCCTGTAAGTGTGGCGCTTCCGATCATCAACGTGCGCGCGCGCGAGCACGTCCTGTTTGTGCCTCCCGGCGGCGCTTCCCCCAGCGCGCCTGCCGGGGGCAAATTTGAAGTGACCAATCCCTGGCGTTATCCTGGGAGCGGACCCAGGGACTGGTCGGCCTGTCTGGCCTGGGCCGTCCAATTCCTGGGACCGCTCCCGTTTTTACTGTTGCACCAATCACTGTCCTTCCCTCCATTTGCCCCCTTCCTTAGTGGCAAGTATCCCCTTTATATTCTGACTGCTCCATTATCCCAGTGCCCGTTATAGCCTCTGGGTTGTTGGGAGCGTTATAGATTGTCTTTTCTCTAATCATACTCGGCTTTGTATTTTGACCACCCTTGCTTGCTGCCTGCCTGACCTTTTGCCTGCCTGACCACGATTTCGCCTGACCCCTCCGATACCTCACCCCGTGACCTTCTGGAATTGACCTCGGCTTGTTTGGCTTCTCTTTGCTACCTCCGTTGGATACCTCGCTCCGTGATCTCCCGGTTTTGACCTCGGCTTGTTTATTGGACTTCCGCCTTCATCCTCACTTGGGACTCCCTGCCGTTCATCAGTCTCCACCTTAAGCTGGTAATCTTTGCGCCCTATAAGTCCTGGGGGTAACCGAGTCAGGAGAGGCATAATCCGCGTCTCCTGCGAGCGGGGACTTGTCTATAGGCAGAAGAGGCGGTGGAGATTGGGGATTATCAGCTTAAGACAGAAAGGTGTCCGGTACAGTCCTTACAGGACCATTTGAGGAAAGCTTTTTTTTTTTTTTTTTTTATTATATACAGATACCTGCTAATAGTAACTGTTAATTATGTGTTATTCTAAAGAAAAAAGCATCTAATCCTTTTTAAGCCACCAGCTATGAATCAGGAATGGTACTGGCACTGTATAGTGGGGGACAGGAAATAACTGTGCCCTGCGAAGAAGCATGTCTATTGGTAGGGTGTGCGGTGTTGACCAGATTGGATAAGGGCAGTATCTCTCTAATTCAGGGCTTACTAATGACATAAGAGGGTAGCTTGGGATGGCAGTAGACGGTTTAACGCAGACCTCTCCAGTCAAAAGAAATCAAAGCTTAGTAAATTGCTCGCTACAGCCCCTCTGTGGCAATCAGCGACATAGATTATTGAGAGGTAATAACACCATGCAGATGTTCGGAATATCAAGCAGATTCTGCAGCCTTAAACATGCATGGCAGCGGCCATTTTGCAACATAGACGAAGTAGTGGATTCTGAAAAAAATGAGCCTCTCAGTGACAATTGCCTCATAGCTCTGTTAAATCATCTCTTATTTCTAGCAAGAAGTAGAAAGCCTTCAGTTGTAATGACTCATCATTGAATAAAATCCATTGTATCCCCTAACCGAGTTCAATTTTCTAGACATTCTTTTTTTGACTGGAGAGCCTCTGTGAGGCATGCCAGTAGGTCTGCATGCAATTTTCATATAAATATGTCTAGTAGCAGACTGGGTTACAGACTATTCAGTGATCTGAGATTTAAAGTGAACCAAGATGCCAAACTGTGCATATATAGATCCCCCCAGGGCATTACAGATTGCTGCACATGAAAATTAATTTACCTTTTTCTAACTCCTATTGTGGTAAACTTTAAAAACAAAATGGTGGCTCGTGGTCCCCTGTAAACAGGAAGTTCTGTTGTGTTTCTTGTTACTGTTCATTGTCAGTTATGTCAGGTGAATCCAGGCAGCAGCATGGCTGAGAAACCGAGATAGGGTACATCCAAAATGGCTGCTACCACTAGAAAATTGGTGAGGTAGTGTTTCAGCTTTGAGAAGGATGCAGAACCAAATGTAAGTGCTGACAATGCTTCAGTATCCAAACGTTGCCAGGCTCTTGGTCCGGATTAAACCGGGCCTTCACCATGATTTACTGAAAAGCCCATACCCTTATAAAACGATTCCCCAGCATCTAAAATTAATATATTTTAAGTTTTTAGTCACTTACTTATTCTTTCTCCCACTGGGTTGCAACTCTGTTCAGGACTTTAGGATATGGGCACCGCCATCTTGACTCAGCATCACACTTAGTGCAGAGAGGAGAGTGGGATAAAATATAGGGGGTGGGTTATAGCTGTGCTTTGCTCAGACAGAGCAGAGCTGGGGTCAGAAAAAAGTCAGCAATCCCAAAATGCAGAGCAGCACAGTCAGAAGGCACTTCCTGTTTGGCTGCCTGATGTTCCATGAGCCGCCATCTTGGATGTTTAAAGGCTCATAACATGCAGTAGATGCAGATAGGATAATTTGTGGGCAATCTGTATGTACAGGGTGTGGGAAACATAAGATAGACTCTTATTCAGAGTGAAGGACCGCTTTAAGTGAATCAAAACTTGGGTTTTTCACCATCACAGGCTTTAGTCCTTACCCTTGGGGTATCCCAATTTGGGATGCCCCACTCTGTGAAACCCAGCCAGTGGCCCATTATACATCTCACCAGCGATCCTCCAATTAGCTTTCTAAGCTGTTCAAACATGTTGCGGTGAAAGGGCCATACTCACCACTGGTCCCAGCTTCCATCCTCCAGTCAGGCATTGCTGCAGACAGCTTTGCAGGGGACTGAAGGACTCTATGAAGCCGTCTGCAGCAGTGCTTGACCAGAGATACAGGTCCCACCGCAGCCAAGAACTCCTGCACCCACAAGCTGCTACCTCCTTCTGCAGGTACCTGCTCCTGCACTGGGGGGACAAGTAACAATGGGGTGGCACAGAGTGGCATATACATGCCGCCTACGCTCTACATCACAATGGAGGCACAGCACTGCACTGCATTTTTAATGCAATGCCGATAGAAACACATAGTGTGTAAGTAGCCTCACAGAGGTTTTGTAAAGCTGAAAGGGAGCCTAGCGGCTGCTCGCAGTCAGTGGCGCATCCACTGCACGGTGCTGGGTCCGGTTTGGTCTACTAAAAAGGTTTCCTACAATGTAACAGTATATTATAGCATTGACCATTGTACCTCAGCCCTAGCTGTTTTTTTTTATTTTTTTTGAAACCTCAAAGTCCTTAGCAAAGTTAAAAATATGGACCCACTGTATTACATTTTCTAAAAAGGTCATATAAAAAATAACACTAACTGAAACAAAAAAAAAAAAAAAAGTATAGCTATCCTGGATTTTGTGACCCCCCCCCCCCCCCCCCCCCAGTTCAGCCATAAAAATGGGTTGGTGCAGTTCATGGCATTGAATGGATGCCAGTGGCACCGGGAACCTGGCAGTACGGGACATGGATGGGGTCATCAGTTGAGTGCCAGGCTAGCAACGCTGGTCTGTGGGGGATAAAAGGGGAGTGTATGGTTTTTGTTTTTACTACAGAATGGACTTTAATGTTAATGGACATTACAATAAATGACATTCAATTTAAAGAGGAACTTTGGGGATGACAGAGTTCTGCTCCTTAGGATGCCCCGCTGTGTAAACCCCCCCAAAATCGCCAATACACCCATCCTCTCCCGGGGGCCCTCGCTGCGTCTCCGTGCAGCAGCCACATCCCTACTAACCTCTAGCCACGTGCATAGCCAGCCTTTCTGAATGGGCGGCATGGGCATGCCACAGCTCGAAGGTAAGCAGGGGTTGCAGCAGGTGGCGTACTCGGCTGACAGCAGAGCAGAGTGAAAGCAAGCACACTGATTGGATGAGATGCGCCAGAATCTGCACTGTGGGATTGAAAGGAAGGTGAGTGGATAAGACAACATGGGAGGGGGATACACACAACCTGGCACCCCAAAGTGAAATTCCTGTGTGTTGTTCCCGTTTATGGGCTTGTGTTGCAACATTGTAAAACTTACTGTGAAGCTGCCAATTTTTCTCTATTTAAATGCTTTATCAATGCAGCAGTCCCATCCTGGTGTGCTTTGTATAAAGCAGTTATTGAGGATTTCTAGCCAAACCCTGAGCCCACCTTTTCCAAGAACAGAAGGGGCGATTTACTACACCCCTCCAATAATACTGTTAACACATGAAATGGGAAAGCTGCAGCCAATAGGACCATGATGAATAAAGGCAGCGAAAGGCCAGGTAAGTACCGGTATTTAGCTACTGCCTCTGTGTGCTGCAGGTTTGACTGCCAGACCTTTGTATAGCCGCATTTTATTTATAGTGATTGATGTTACCTTCCGCCTCAGGCCCAATCCCGCCCTTGGGAGTGCCTTGCCGACAGGTACGTGCAGGCGTTACTCAGGACATGCGACATAAATAGAAATGAGTGGCACAACATTTCTTGTGGCAATGTTTTGACATTTACAGCAATTACAGCATTGCACATAATTTTGAAATATGCATGCGCCCGAGCACGAATGGAATACGAGTGATGCTGTACTACCCTGTTTCCCCAAAATTAAGACAGGTCTTATATTAATTTTCGCTTCAAAAATAGGTGCGAGGACTTATTTTCAGCTGGCAAGATGGTGGCAGAAGCTCAAATACAGTATGTGTACAGAGCCGGCTGGCAGTGGGGGAATTTGGCCGTGTGCTCAGGCATGGTGGCGGGTTAAGCTAGAACAAGGTCAAACATTTCACTCCCAACAGCTGGATTATGAATTGTAACTAGGCCTTATTTCAAACATTATTAAAACATGCTGTAAAATTTTACTAGGGCTTATTTTTGAGGAAACAGGTTAACTGGGAGGAAGAGGAAACGCCGGGTCAAGCTTCTAGGGCGACAAAGAGGAAAAGGTAGGAGGAAGACCATGAATGGGAGGGATACCATTCAGGTAGGCAATTTGAAATATCCAACATTTCTGAGGCTACTAAAATGTAGCTTCTACATGGTGGGCACTATGGACACATGGCGCATCATTTACTTCAATGGAGAGGGGCGTGCCATAGTTCCTGTGACAAGGGGGTGGGGGGCACCATAGTCCCCTCCGCAGTGCAGTGTCGCTAAGTCAAATCTAGCAGAGGAGAGAGTGGCGCCCAGCTCGGATCGGGCAATCTGGTAAGTGTGTATACACTGGACTAGCAGCGATAGCCTGCATGGGATGAAAGGCAAGTGTAGCATTTTTTTTTTATTTTTCACTGAAGTAGAACTTCAATTATAATCGATACTTTGTAGCAGGTTGCTAGGCATTGACAGACTAAATCTGACTAATGGTAAACCCACAGCCAGCTTTAGCCTCGTCTAAGACTAGCTAATCATCTCTGACTTTGATACACTGTTTTTATATACCGTCCTCTGCATGCTAGTAAAGTGAAGGGTGTGGTGTTATTCACTGACACATCCCAGTTTTCTAACTACTGACAGATATTAGCCAAAGGCCTGTTGCGAGATTAGAACAATGTCTATTGTTATCTGCCGCAATAAGCCAAAGAAGACAAGTGCCAGAGTAGAATTCTCCTTATCACTTTGTCTTCCTGCAGTATTGGAGCTATAAAACTATATATATACGGTTTACAACTTAATGAACACAATCTTCCTTTGCAACACTGTGTCAGGGACAGTGCTGATCCTCAGGGACACAAAACCTAACTAAACAAACCTATGCACTCCCGCCGTCACCGAGGCCTGCTATGGAGAAATACTCGCCTTTTCCCAGCAGATCTTCATCCCATGGGGGGGGGGGGGGGGGGGGGGGCAGTAGATAGCTGCACGCACACACAAGTGGCAGCTGAACCTTCTCCAGTTAGAGACACTTCTTAATAGGAGTGTGCAGCCATGTCCCGTCCCACATAATACAGAGCTCCATGCCCAATGCGGGCTTCCTACATTTTGAATATAGGTTGGTCCAAAGCCAAGCTTTAGCCACCTAGGTGTTAACAGCGTCTTTATATACATTGTAGATTCTGGATTTTCAACATCTTCCTTGAAGCATATTTTTAAAGGATAGCACTTGCTAACAATTGGGGGTTGTTTTTCGCTCACTTTGGTGACAAAGGCCTTAAAGTGGACCAACACCCAGGATTTTGACTATCCTGGGTTTTGGTCCACTTCGGTGGGGCACCCCGATCGGGGGTGCCCCGCTGTGTGAAACCCCCCAGAAACCCCAAAAAAACTCACCTCTCCCCGCTCCCACGTGAACGCCGCAGCCAATCCCCGCCAACATCCAGGCGGGGGACAGGAGCATACAAGCCGCTTTCGCCGCCGCCGCCTCCCGCGCGTCACTCTCGGCGCCCGCGCCGGCCATTCACAGAGGGCCGGCGCGGGCACGTCTGGAGGGGCGCGCGGGAGGCGGCGGCGGATCAGGTAAGATCTTTTTGGGGTTTCTGGGGGGTTTCACCCCGCGGGACATCCCGATCTCGGATGTCCCGCGGGGTGGGAGGTGATCGGCCCGGGAATCTTATAGATTTCCGGGCCGATCACCCCTGGGTGTTGGTCCACTTTAATTCAGTAGAAGCTTTTACTACTTTTGAGTCCTATGAAAAGTAGTGAACTTTTTATTGTCTAGCTGGAGATTCAGGTGACTGTGACATTCTTATGCTCCTTTCTCCAAGTTATTTTTTTTTTTTTTTACTACCAAGATAATTTTTTAAAATTCTTGGGGGGAAATTGGGGCCAAAATATCTATTACCCCTCTCCCCTCACCAGAAGCTCTGTTCAATCAAAACCATATAAGCTGCAATAAATCCTATTTTTGTGTTAGATGGAAAAGCTTTGTATTCTTATTGAATATTGGCCAATTGAGATAGAGAAAGCATTAAGGTAAAACACCTTAGCCTGCCAATCCAGCTGAGATCCAGGCACGCTTGCCTACCAGATTCAGTGTTCTTGCCTTTGCCCAATCAGGGAGCAGAAGCCATTGCAGATGTAAGAGAGAAGTGTGTACTAAAATTTAGAACAGGCTCCTACATTAACAGGATGCAGGACAGAGCAAAATCAGACCAGGGCACAGTTTAGTCTTGTTTACATCGTGCCTCAGCTGTCCAATGAGCAAACTATCAGCACAGACGCCAATAGCACTGAGTTGCAGGCCCGGGACTGCAATGCAGTGTAAGAGCAGGTAAGTATTCCTCAAAAAAAGAGGAACAATCATCACTGTGGGTGGCCCTGGTGTCTAAAAGACATTTCCTATCCCTGTGCATTCCAGTGTGTACTGGGATTCCGGTGCCCACTGGAAGCAGGAACAAACTGTTCAGGGTGGATGTAGGTCCGCTTTAAGGAGCTTGCCAATACTAGCTTAACCAAATAAAAACTAACAAAAGACAGGAAGATCACCTGCTGCTACTACAGTATTTCTGGACGGCTTATAAAGGATTTCTGTACTTTCATTCCAAAGCAGGCTCAGTGCGCCTTTTCGTCGGCAGACCCCCTCACTACTTGCTCCCTTGACCCTATTCCTTCCCACCTAATTCCTTCCTAGTCCCCTCTTTCCTTAACTACCAGCCCTTCCCAATGCTCCCTTTCACATCCAAACTCCTAGAAAAGCACGTCTACTCAGAACCCGTACGCCATATCTCTGATAACTCCTTACTAAATCCCTTCCAGTCAGGTTTCCACTCTAATCATTCCACTGAAACTGCCCAGACCAAAGTCACCAACTATCTACTAGTCGCAAAATCCATTTTCATCATCTGCATTTGACACTGTCGACCACTCACTCTTACTGCAAATGCTCGCCTCCCTTGGAATCCAAAACCTTACTTTTTAATGGCTCTATTCTTACCTATCAGACCGCACATTCCCACTGACATGGTATCCTCTTCTTGCCCTTTATATGTTGGAGTACCACAAGGATCTGTCCTTCACTCTTTTCAATCTATACCCATTGCCTCGGACAACAGACACTTTTTGCACCACTTCTATGCCTACCTCTCAAGCCCTGACCTCTCCTCCCTCCTATCACGGGCTCCTGACTGTCTAACGGCTATCTCTTCATTCATGTCCTTTCCCTCTCTTAAACTGAACATTGACAAAACAGAACTTTGTCATCTTTTCAACATCCAAGTCTGCTCCCCTCTCCAATATGACTATATTGGTCAGTGACCTCTATATCACGGCAGCCCCTCACTCACATTGTCTTTGCGTTATACTGGACTCCTCTCTTTCATTCTCACCTCACATTCAGTCACTAGCCACCTCCTGTCACCTCCAACTCAAAAATACTTCTTGCATCTGCCCCTTCCTCTTACCTGATAATACTAAAATTCTATTGCATGCCCTGATCATCTCCCACCTAGACTAAGTAAGTAGCTTATTTAGTCCTTTGCTTTGAATGTTCCTTTAAGTGGACCAAAACCCAGCGAGATCGACCCGCGAATCTAACGTCTATCTCTTCATTTATGTCCTTTCCCTCTCTTAAACTCAACATGGTGCGGGCACGCTTCCTGTTAGAGGGCATGCGCCGTAGGACTGGGAAGAGGCAAGTTGCGCTCCGTGATCTGGGGGGTTTCACATAGCAGGGCACCCTGATCAGGGGAAAAGGACCAAAACCCAAGATAGTCAAAATCCTGGGTTTTGGTCCATTTTAAAGCAGGTCAAAACACACGTGGCTGTGCCCTAAAATCTAAAAGATTCCATGCCTGGCCGCACAGCTAGCATACCCTTGGGGGTAGGATGCCCCTCTATGTGAACTTACCTGATAACCCCCCCCCCCCGGGTCCCGCAACGTGATTCGCCTGGCGTCCATATGTGCTCCCGTGCCCAGCCTTACCGAATGGCACCCCCAGACAGACAGTTGCACCTCCTCACCAAGACACTTTTCAGAGAGTCTCTTTCAAAACTGCCGCGGGACGCCCGATTTTCAAACAGCCCACAGCAGCGCCCAGCTGCTTGGGTGGGGGGCCCAAAGAAGAAGCAATGGAGCCAAAACAGAGTTTCCATACACGTATTTGCTCACAAACTGTATTCCATTAAATATGCCTTAAAGTGGAACAAAACCCATGAATTTGACTTTCCTGGGGTTTTGTTCCGTGCCCCTGGGGCATCCCAAAAAGACTTGTGTGAAACTGCCCAGGAAGCCTGAAAAAAACTCACCTTCCCACGCTCCATGCACATGCACGGTCTGTCTTCCAAAGAGAACCGCTTGCTGTGACTATATCATTGATTGATTTGAATGTAGTGCGCTGCATCCCAGGCAGTGTGCATTTTCCAACCCCAGCCATTCAGATGCAGGGGATGCAGCAGCACCCACTCCCCATTATAAACAATGAGAGCCACATGCCGAATGACGTAGCCATTGCGGGGTTTCACACAGTTGAGCATCCTAACTCGGGATGCCCCAGAGAAGAGCAAGCACACGGCCCTAGAATCTTTTAGATTGCATATATATTGGTAAGATAAAGCACCATGTTGCCATTTTACTATAGGAAATGTATTACTAATTATTGGGTATTTATGAAGGAGTCACGCTTTGGCTTCATGACTCCACAGCCCTGCATAAGACTAACCCCAGTCAATGAATGGAAGGAGAGGGAGTAAGCCCAGCACTGGCCTGTGGACCCTGTATAGGGCTATATAGGCTGATAGTAATAACATTAAGTATAAAGAGGATGGGGGGGGGGGGGCAATAGCAGCAGCTATAGATGCTTCTAGAAGGCGCTAATTCCCCTCAGCTGCAGGCCAGCACAGGGTGAGCCTCTCCATTGTCTCCCCAGTGTCACCCCACTGACAGCTGTGGCAGAGGTGTGGGCCGGCCTGAAGTCTATACACAAACAGGGCGAGTCACAGCCATGTTACACTGACACACACACGAGCAGAGCAGCAACATGGACAAGGCCCACGAGGCCCACGCATCCTCCTCACCTGGCCGGGCTCCCGGAAGCTCCGCTTTCTGTCACAGCCGCCACAAATGACATCCACAGCTATCCCGGCTGTCTGTAGCTACCTCCGCCCTCCAGCACCTTCCACCTCTCAGTCTCTTGACGACAGTTACTTCCCTGACAACACAGCTGCTCCCTTCTCTTTCATCCTACTGGACCGACGCGCTGTCCATCACACACATCAATCTCGTGATTGGACGAGATATAAGAGGCATTTTATTGGTCAAGCCTACAGCCTTGCTCCAGAAATGATGCACCAGTGAGTCACCAAGAGTAACCAGTGCGCTCGTCAGGGATTGGCTGGAGGGCGTGTCACTCAGCTCTTTACATAAAGCCCGCTGACCGGACACGTGAGGAAGATGCGAGAAAATAAGATATGAGGTGGCTGCGGATGACGCGGGTCTGGGGGCTGGGCCTGATACCCTGCTGAGCTACAGGAAGAAGACCTGGTGCTAGTGGTACTCGAGGCACGATTTGGGATGCCCCGTTGTGTGAAACCCTGATTTTTGTCCACTGACCCTGCTGGTAATCCTATTGTGCATGCGCAGGCTGTTGGTATCATCCCTCATGCAGCTGCTTGCATGCACCTGCCCTAAGGCTGCTCATTAAAGTGGACCAAAACCCAGGCCGATCGATTCCCTCCCCCCAGGCCATCCAGAATCAAGATGTCCTGCTGTGTGAAACCCCCCAGGTTGCCACATCCATTACCTTGCTTCCCAGTCCAACGTCGCGTGCGCAAGCCGCAGCTGCATCCATGCTATCGCTCTAGCAGGGCATGTGCCCTGCCAGGCATTTGTGAATGGCCCGCACCGACACGCTCCCTGTTAGAGGGAAGTGGGGGATGCGGCTGCCAGCTGCTGATTGGACGAGCGGCCGCACATGCGCCATAGGACCAGAAAGTGGTGAGTTGCGCTTGGCGATCTGGGGGGTTTCACACAGCGGGGCACCCCCAATCGATGTGCCCCAGGAGAAAGGACCATAACCCAGGATAGTCAAAATCCTGGCTTTTGGTCCACTTTAACCCTTCTAGTGCCAGCTACGTGAGTCTCATAGGACTCACCAGGGGGGCTCCGATCCTCCCCCCCCCCCCGGGCTTTCCACGCTGCTAGTGAGGATCCAGAAACGGGCCCTCACCATCCTCTTCGGGTGGCGCTGGCCCTGACCACTTGTGGGAGGAGCGGGATGACGCCATCCCGCTCCTCATAGTGTCACACCCGGCTCCGATCTGTCACTTGTCGGTAGCGATCGGAGCAGGGAGGCTCTGATCTCCCTGCCTCCCACCCTCCCTGCTCCGATCACTATCGACAACTGTCATCTGCAGTGGCGCGGGACACGGGATCAGAGGTAAGTATAAGTGAAAAAAGAATAAAGAATTTTGTGTCTGTGTCTTTTTTTTTACTTAACCCTTTGTGAACTGGTAAGGAGTCCATGAGACCCCTTATACCAGTTCACAAGGCTCTTGGGCTGGCAATCACCTGTGGCTAGCGGGTAACTTGCCAAAACCCCCAGCCCCCCATTACCTGCCTCCCCAACGGCCAGAGGGGGGCAGAAGGGCCCGGGCCACTTAGTGGCTATGTGGGCTAGTAGCCTGTTCTACAAGCCCCCATAGCTGGTCCGGGTCAGTAATGCTGGGTAAGAAGGACCCTACGTCATTTTTTGGGGAATTTTAAGGGGTTTTAACCCTTATAATTAAAAAAAAAATTAGGTCCCCCCCTGGGAGGGGGGACCCTATGTCATTTTTTTTTTTTTAAATTAACCCCTTACAACTATGCAATCATATTGCATAGTGGTATCATATCTGAAATCTCCTAAACTGCTGTTTCAGTTTGGGGGAGTTTCCTGGGCAGGAAAGGGTGTATACCAATACATATGTGGTACCGTTGTAACCGGGAGAAATAGGGCTTTCACACGCAATAATATTTTATTAACAAACTTACATTAAATTACAAATTGTAAAAAATAGATTTTTTTTATTTTTTGCACATATTTCACCCAAAAGTATTGAGAATACACTAAAAAAGGCCAAACAAGACATTTCATGTTGAAGCCCAGACTCTGCTGAAAAAAACAATATATAATTTTCCTGGAAAATCCCTGGAAGTCCCTTCAAAAATCAAGGTTGAACATGTGTAGCGCAAAAACGTGAAAAGTAGTCTGGCAAAAAATCTAGGTAGGCTGGCACTTAAAGGGTTAAAGTGGACCACAACCAAGGATCTTGCCAAGGTTTTGGCTCTTGTCCCTGGGGCATCCCAAATGTAGGATACCCTCACCCTAAAACCCTACCTATTAGTTCGTCCTGGCTTAATCTGTCATTTTGGTCATGCATGGACTCTCATTCAATAAGCACTGTATGTGGTGCACATTAAAGTGGACCTATCACTGCCTATGTTGATCCTCGATTCTAAAAGACTCCAGTGCTGGCTGAGCTGATTGGGTTCCCCTGGGGCATGCCAACTGGGGGAGCCCCCCCCCCAAGATCACCTGCAAGTCCTCTTTATCTTTCCCCGGTCTAGCTGTGATTGCGGGCCATCTCTGCATCCCTGCAGCTGTGCACGCTCCCACCGCCAGCTATTTAGATAGGCCAGGCGTGCAGGTGCGTGCACTACACAGTGGCGCCTGGGATGCAGCGTCTGTCACGCACTATGTCCGCATGCTGTTTAAAACATAGGCTTTATGCTGTTCATTAGTATGCACAACATTAAGCACTGAATGGATGTGGGGGCAGAAAAGGTGGATGGAATGGGCGATCTGGGGGTTTCATACAGCAGGGCATCTTAATTCAGCATGCCCCGCTGGGATATTCAAAATCTTAGTGATAGCTCCCCTTTAAGGTATCGCATTAAAGTGGACCAATCAGGATTTTCACTATTGTGGTGATTTTTCACTTACCTGGGATGCCCTGCTGTGTGAATTCACCCAGATCACCCACTCAACTCCCCCTTATGCCATTCTCACGGTGCATGTGCAGTCTCTCATCCAATCAGCTCTTTAAACTGTGCATACTAGTGTACTTCATAAAGCCATTGTTTTGAACTAAATGACAGCCTAGGGAGTGGCTGCGGCTGCATCCCTGGTTTCCCTGCAGAGTGTGCATCTGAGGGACCAGAGGAAAAGTAAGGCAGATGTGGGTGATCCAAGGGAGTCTTTAGACGCCAGAACCAGCTTGTAGTTGGGCCACTTATATTTGGAACAGGGTGTTGGCATAGAGAGATGGGAGTAGCCAAATCCCTGAACTCCCCGCTGTCTGCGGTGTGCTCCTGTCTGGGCTCGGGAGTGGGCCTCAGCTGCAAGAAGGCCGGGATGCGGCAGAGGGGTGTACTTTATCGGCCAATTTGATGGTTTATTGAAACTGAAAAGTGCCCCTTTTTACAAAAATGGGTGATGTTCCCTGTGCACGGCGACACCTCGTCCGCTGGGACCCCCGCACTGTATTGCCCACCAAAACAAATAATCTACAAATTACTTTTCAAATGGCTCTCCCAGTGTAATTGAGCCACCCGGTTGCATGCTCTACAGGACTCCCCTGAGTATCCGGTCACCGCAGAGCTCACTTTAGCTGGGGAAGTGATTTTAAAAGTAAGATTTTTTTTGTTTTAGTGGATGTTGCAGCGGAAATCAGGGAACTGGCATTTTGTTTAAAGCGGAACAAAATCCACTAGTGGCCGGCCTAGAAACTAAAAAAATCTGGAACTGGTCAATGGCTTTCCCCGGGGCATCCCGAATCAGGATCCTCTGCTGTGTCAAACCCCCCTGGAAGCTCATACTCATCTGCCTTTGCCCGGTTCAACAGCACATGCATGGGCTCTCATTTAACGAGAGCCACCTGCTGAGCTGATGTCATTCAGCAGGTGACTCTTATCGTTTTGAATGGGGATCATTCACTGCTGTATCCCCGGCCTTGTGCGCACCCTCCGCCATGAATGTGTGCACCACCAGGGGTGTGGGGGATGCAACATTGCATGCTTTTTATTGCATCATAGTCAATGAGATCCATTTGCCAAAAGACGTAAACATAGCAAATGTCTCTCGTTGGCCGAGTGGCTGAACATGTGATGCTGGATGGAGGAGAGGTGAGTTTTACTGGGGGAACGGAACAAAACCCGAGAAAAACTAAATTCCAGGTTTCGTTCAGCTTCAATGATTGCTCCCAGGAGAGCCTTACCTAGGATACCTCTACAAGATCTCCTTAGAAAGCTCTGGCATGGAGCTCTATATGATGGTAGTTAAGAAATAGCTGCACACTGCATGTCTACTATTGCAGGAATTGTGGCTGCCACATGTGTGAAGCCATTTCCTTTCCCTTATCCCTGTTTGCGGCACTGCAAATAAAGTTAAGCTTTATTAAGCCTGAGCATGTGCCCATCGTGGTTGTGAGAGTGGCATACTAAAGTCAGATTATATATTTATCTGTTAAGGATAGTCTTAAGGGCAGTAATAAAAGTTTGAAGGGTTGGGAACTGGCAAATATGGTACATTAGAATGTCTTGTCCACTCATCATTCACTTTCACCACAGCAAATGCAGCAGACCCCCCTCGCTCACTGATGATGGCCACTCGCTACAGTGGTAAGAGGGAGATCAAATAGGGCTGGTTCTCTAAACACTCAGTCAAGGTCAATGGCAGTGGTGCTAGGCACAGGACCTATGCCATAGGGCGTAAGGGCTTGCAATGGTCAGGGACCAGATGGGCTGCCCTTGAGCCCTGGAATTACAAGCCCATATGCTTGCTTCGCCGGGTATGTAATGCTTAGAGGGGGGACTCCACGCATTGTTTTTGGTAATTTTGGGCAGGAAAGAATTTTCAAATGTACCCCCCCCAACATATTTAAAAATGTTTTACAAAAAGCATGGGGTCGCCCCCTCTAAGCATCACCGCCCGTCCAGCCCCTGCCCCGACCATTACACGCCCTTATATGCTCTATAGCACAGGTCTGGTGCCCAGCACCTGGGCCACCGGGCTCATCCGCACCACCATGGTGATGCAGGTAATGGAAATTAAACTGGTACAGGGGTCCAAAGTGAAACAAAAAGCACACAAATAGAAAAAAAATGTCTTTGTTAATCATTAACTTATACTTACCTTCTCCAGACGGGCTACCATGCAGGCTCCTTTAAATTTATGCCAGCAGGCCATCTAAGGACACTTTGCCGGCAATTAGAAAGGAGGGGAATACAGTTTCCCCTCTGTCCATCTTAGCTCCTAGTCAGGGACTTCATGATGAGTTGGCGGGGAGCAGATTTTATACTAAGAGGTGGGGCCTTTCAGGAATCTCCCAACATTGCTTATGGTGTCACAAAGGGGGAGGGGCCTATGGGTGTGTGCTGGACAAATCTCTTCTAGGCCCTGCCCATTCTCTGATGTCAGCTATGACGTTGGGGAAATTCCATTGGTGTGCGCACATGGTCTTCCAGGGGTTCCCAAGGCACCCATGGAAGAGCCCTGAGCCCATACCAAAGGGCATAAAGGCTTTTAACTTGCAGGGAAAGGAGCCGCCAATAGCGCGAAAATTCAATTATTGGTAGGCTAAAGCTATAACCACATAGAAATCGCACTTTTGGATGCGCTCAGACCTCTCTTAAGACCTGACCAGACAATAAACAAGTTTTTTGACTTTCTAAATTCTGAAGTAGATTGTAAGTAATGCAACACACATCTTTGTATGTCCAAACAGTGAAATTTTTCCTCTAATGGATGAGTTGCTTTAGTACAAAAGGAAAGGAGAAAAATCTATATTTGACAAAGAAGCCACTTTCTGTAAGAAACCTGGATCTATTTTTAAAACTATCTGATCCCATAGAACATAGAAGGTTGACGGCAGAAGGAGACCATACGGTCCATCTAGTCTTCCCTTATGTGTATACTGTATGTACTCTTTATCTTAGGATAGATGTGTGCTTATCCCAGGCATGTTTAAATTCAGTGACTGTTGATTTTTCAACTACCTCTGCTGGAAGTTTGTTCCAAGCATCTACTACTCTTTCTGTAAAATAATATTTTCTAACATTGCTCCTGATCTTCCCCCCGACTAGCTTCAGGTTGTGCCCCCTTGTTCTATCAGTAAGTTTCTTCTTAAAAACACTTCCCTCCTGAACCTTATTCAATCCTTTCACATATTTAAAGGTCTCAATTATGTCCCCTCTCTCCCTTCTTTCCTCTAGACTGTACAAATTAAGTTCTTTAAGTCTATCCTTTTCCACCCACTTCTCCCTGCTAGCCTCCCTCTTGGCCTCAAGCAGTCGGCACTAGGGTTTTATCATCAATGGTGTCTTCTAATTACCTTGATAAAGTGTTATAAATAAATAAATAAAGGAGTGTTTCCATTAATTTGACCACTATAGATGTTAAACTAACTGGCCTGTAATTACTGGCTTCTTCTCTACTCCCCTTTTTATGGATTGGTACGACATTGGCCATTCTCCAATCATCTGGAACCTCACCAGTTGAAAGGGAATGGTTAAGTAAATCAGTAAAACCTAAGTTCCCTTAGAACTCTGGGGTGGATTCCATCTGGACCCATTGCCTTACTTACCTTTAGATGTGCCAGCTCGGCTAAGACATCAGCCTCCAGAAACTCCGGAGCTGTACTCTCCCAGCTGGATGCTGTGCTATGGCCATGCCTGCTACTATCTGAAAATACCAAACAAAAGTAGCTATTCAGATGGTCAGCCACAGCCTTATCTCCGTCAATATATTTATTTTCCCTATTTCTAATTTTTGAGACTGTATTGTTTTTCTTCTTTCTGTCACCAATATATCGAAAAAAGGTTTTATCTCCACTCTTCATAGATTTGGCCATTTCTTCCTCCTTTTGCCCTTTAGCAGTCCTTATAATTAGTTTTGCTTCCCTCTGTTTAATTTTATACGCCTCTCTGTCAGCTACACTTCCACTTACTTTATACTTCTTATAGGCAGACTTCTTATCTTTTATGATAGTGCTGACTTCCCTAATAAACCATAATGGTTTCTTCTTCCTTTTATTCTTGCTAGTTTGTTTCACGTATTGCTTAGTTGCCTTTAAGATGGCCATTTTTAATATTGACCACTGGGCACTCACTTCTGCTACTCTGTTCCACTCACCTAATTTTCTTTCTACATACTCCGCCATTTCCTTGAAGTTTGTCTTCCTAAAGTCTAGCACTTTGGTTCTGGTGTGTGATTGCACAATGTCTGTTTTTATTCTGAAACATAAGCATTGATGGTCACTGGAACCCAGATTTTCTTCAACCCTGACCTCGGACACCAGATCCCCATTGGTCAGAACTAAGTCCAGAATGTTATCTCCTCTAGTTGGCAATGTCACAATTTGTTTTAGAGACACTCCATTAAGTGCCTCTAACATAGTCCCACTCTTGCAAGTCGATGCACTTGGGATATTCCAGTCCACATCAGGCATGTTGAAGTCACCTGTAATTACAATGTCCCTCTTCTCTGCCATTCCACTGATTTCATCTATTAACAAAAATTTGAATGAATTGTGGATCTGACGATAACGCCTGTCATTCGCTAACCTTCCAGCTGTATTCAAAGCTACTACTGACAGAACCATTTTTATGGTTAGCTTTTCCATAGATTAAGTTTCCAAAGGCTCAAAAGAAGGGTCCATGAGAGCCTGCAGGACACAAATCCCACTGAGGAAATAGCGGTGACTATATATATATATATATATATATATATATATATATATATATATATATATATTTTTTTTTTTTTTTTTTTGGCTGAAGTATACATTCTCAGTTGTCAGTTGTGAAATCAGGATAGGTCTTACAGATTAGACTATATCACTCACCTGTTTAACATGTTTAGATAATACAGTTGCAGCCAATGGTATTACACAATCCTTTAAACAACAGCCTTGGTGTCAGTATGACATACATTATCTATCGCTATCGTATGATGTTACGCATAAGAGAATCATAAAATGGTACATGTAGAGTGAATTATTGAAATAGCTTGTTCACCTATAGAGACACAACTAACCTACCCCACTTTGGTTTTCTCAATGACAAAAGAAAGCCTGAGGCAGGGGAGACCAGCTAACTAGCCTGGGTATGTAGCAGTGCAAGTTCAGTAACCAGGAGATCTACCATCAAGACTCAGAACAAAAGCAGGTTGTGAATCTAAGCTTAAGGCTTTTAAAGGGACATTCCAGGCAAAAGGTTAAATTAGTCAGCTTTCTGCTCTCCCCATGTTGGCTTTGAGGTGTTGCATTTTTTATTTAGCCTGTATAATATTTTTGATCAGCCCTAGTGAACTGTTTCACTTTTGCTGGGCCTCCTCAATCATGCGCAAGTCATGCTCTTCTCCTGTGTGACTGTAAAGGTCTCTGAGAGATGAAAATCACAGAGAGTATGAAGAGTTAGCAGAAGGGAGCAAGTTCAATATTGTTCATGAGGAAATGCAAAAGGCTGGTGAATAAAATATGCAGTAACCCATGATCAATGGTCACTTGCTACTGCACCCATTCCTAATATCAGTACAGAGAGCCAAGATACGAGGGTTTCATTAGTGGGGTTAAATAATGAAACTGTTCCCTTACCCCTATACAAATTGAAGTTACTTCAGATCCAGGGGAAGACCCAGAGTCCTCTCAGGATTCACTGGATGAGGACAGTCAGCCAGAGAGGGGGCATGTTAGTACAAGCTCTCTTTCTGAGGAGCTTTTCTTAGTATACAGTACATCCTGCTCCAGATAGATTACTTACACTTGGGTATTACTCCGCCAGATGGCGCTGGACTGCAGAGACATCGAAAATAGGCTCCTCCCGGCCCCTCAAATACCCAGGGACCTCCCACAATCCCCAGATCTTCTCTGCAGTCTGGACTGCGAAGGACAAGAAGATGGCTCTCTCTTCTCGCAGGTGAGCGGGGCTATTAGCCTGCGGCCCTGTAGGACTATTCCCACCCGTTCCATTAGTAATGTGCCTCCCAGCCTTGGCTGCGCTGGTCGGGTGATGGTAGGCAGCACCGCTGTCAGGTGCTTAGGAGCGCTGCTCCACCGCAATCCCCCACCAAAGGGTAGGCGGTATAGGCTTATGGGATGCCCCTCCCGCACTATTGCCCCTGTCTATCGGTGGGTCCTGTTAAGTGGCCGCTGTCCTCCCTCGCTCTCCTCTAGCCCTCATGGGAGGGGGGGGGGTGTGTATGTGTATTGGCCTTGTGGCTCACTACATTATTTTATTATGCTTAGCGTCAGTCGCCGCGCTGACTTGTTTGCACTTCTTGTGTCCTAAAATTGCTGCCGCCGCCGCGCGCGCTTCCACTGTGTTCCGCGCTTGGCGGCATTACCTAAGGCGCTGGTGCGCCGTCATTGGCTGCTTGTCACGTGTATGGCTTTGCGCTCTTAGGGGGGCGGGGCCCGCTTTTGGTGCGTTCCGCTGTCCCTGCGGCCCGCCCCTCGAGGTATACCCGATGCCATTTTTTTCTTGGTTCCGGCTGCTGCGTGACGGGCTTCTACCTACCGCGGTCCGTGAGTGCCCTCGCGGGCGGCTTTATTATCGTTGTTATTTATTTGTAACTTACGGCTCCCCTTTGCTTATGTCTTTCAGACGGGCCCAACCCTCTTGGCTTCTCCCGGCCCTACTCCCTCTATTTAGTTAATTAACTTGTGAGGCCTAGTGTTAATTACTCCCACTTCCCTAGCGGGTTATTGGGACATCCCGGGTTGCTTTATAGCGTCAATCCCTATCGGCCTATTGTGCCGCTATAATCACCATATGGAGGCGTCTCAGGATAATGTGCTCGGGGTTCCTTCGGGACAAGCCTGGCTGTGTGTAGCTTGTGGGGTGTCCCCTATTAGTGCTGACAATGCGCGGGTCTGTGTACCTTGTGCCGAGCAGGTGCTTGTGCTGCAATCTGGCCTTCCAGTGGCTGGGCCTGCGCCTCGTTTCACTTCACCTACTCCCCCAAGCTTAAATCTCACTCCCTCTGAGTTGCATACAAGTGGGGATTCTCAGCCTGATGTGTCTTCTAGACTGGCTAGTGTTGAGAAGTTAATTGCTAATACCTTGGCGCGTAAGGCCTCTGCAAAAAAGCGGCATTTAACGTCTAATGTTACTCTTTTCCCTATGGAAGCTGATGAGTTTTTGGAACTGTCTGGCTATACCCCTTTGGAGGAAGGGGAGCTATTCTCCGACTCAGGGTCATCTGATGAGAGGCCCAGGGGTCATGACGATTCTGGCTCTGACCCCGGGGCCCCAGATGATACTGATAGACTGTTGGCTCAGATTTTTGAGGTTCTGTCTATTTCTCCCCCTGTTGCGGCCCCCAGGCAACAGGAGGAACTTTTTCATACTGCTAAGTCACGCTTGGAATTTCCTGAGCAAGCCCATTTTAATAACCTTGTGCTCAAGGAATGGGAGCGCCCCAGCAGGCTTCCCGGTGTACCTAAGTGTTGGGATAGGAAGTATCCCTTTCCTGCTGATGTGGTGAAGTCCTGAGGTGGATGCCCCGGTCCTAGGGTTATCTAACACCTCTGTCATGCACTCCCCTGACTCTACTACTCTGCGGGACGCTGAGGACCGGCGCATTGATCAGCTGGCGTCCCATGCCTTAGAGTGTGTGGGGACGGCACTGCGCCCGGTCTGTGCCTCTGTCATTATGGCTGTGGCTATTAGGACCCTGCTCAGAAGTATCCTTGATGGTGCCCCTGATGATGTGTCTAGGGAAGAGTTTAATGCACTATCTAGTTGTGATGTTTTTGTGACCTATGTCCTCTCTGCCTTGGATGACACCATTAGAATGTGTGGCAGAACCTCTGCCCTTGTGGTGGCAATACGCTGCTCGGTTTGGCTGCGCCAGTGGGCTTCTGACAACGCTGCCAAGAAAGCCCTCACTGGTTTTCCCTTTAATGGACTACGCCTGTTTGGGGACCGCCTGGACCTGTTTGCTAAGGGAGGCAGGTTACCCCAGCGCAGGCGGCAGTCTCAGCCCTTTCGGGGTCAGGGATCCTTTTCCTCCCCTTACCGTGGTGCTAGACATGGGAGGGGGGTTTCCTTTACTGAGGCCTGAGGAGACTTCTGGGGTAGGGGCAGAGGACGTGGGCATCCTGGCTCCTCCTTGGGCTCCAAGCTTAAGTCCTCTCCCAAGCCCCCTCAGGCATGATGGGGCGCCCTCACCCATCCGGGTGGGGGGACGGCTTCAGCGCTTTGCTCACGTATGGAGGCTTCATGTCTCAGACCGGTGGATTCAGGAGGTAGTGTCCTCCGGTTACAAGATAGAGTTTGCTGTCTTCCCCCCCAAGGTTCGTCAGATCCTGGATTCCTCAGGACCCTGTTTCAGCTCAGGATCTAGTGCAGGCGGTGCAAAGCCTTCTGGAGCTGGGGGTCATCTGCAAGGTCCCTTTAAGAGAAAAGGGCAAGGGCTTCTATTCCAACCTCTTCACAGTGCCCAAAAAAGATGGGTCAGTCAGGCCCATCCTGGACTTGAAGATCCTCAACAAATTTGTCACGTGCAGGCGTTTTTGCATGGAAACTCTGCGCTCTGCCATCAGTTCCCTGCGCCCAGGGGATTTCATGACGTCTGTGGACATCAAAGATGCTTACCTTCATATTCCTGTATTTCCAGGTCATCAAAGGTTCCTCAGGTTCGCTCTGGAGGATCAACACTAACAATTTGTGGCATTGCCTTTTGGTCTCACTTCAGCTCCCAGGGTGTTCACCAAGGTGCTGGCAGGAGTGATGTCTCTGCTCAGGTTTTAGGGCATCCGCGTGCTGCCCTACCTGGAAGACATTCTCATCACTTCCCAGTCTCTACATCAGGCAGAGTTGGATACTCAGCTGGTGGTGTCCACCCTGGAGTCATTTGGCTGGGTGATCAACCACCCCAAGTCTTCTCTATCTCCCTCCTTGGTGACTTCATTCCTGGGAATGAATCTGGATACAGTCCAGGCAAGGATTTTTCTTCCTCAGCAGAAGGTGGACAGTCTGATTGCACAGGTCCAGTTCCTGCTATCTTGTCATCATCCCTCCATCAGGCGGGGAATGCAGCTGGTGGGCCTGATGGTGGCGTGCTTCGAGGTGGTCCCTTATGCTCAGTTCCACTTGAGGCCTCTGCAACTCCACCTCTTGTCAGTATGGGACAAGGACACTGCGTCCTTGGACCGGGTCTTTGCGCTCCCCCCCCCCCGGTCAGGCGGTCCCTCTCGTGGTGGCTGGACTCCAGGAACCTGTTGGGGGGCAGATCCTTTCTGACCCCCTCCTGGGAGACGGTCACCACGGATGCCAGTCTGTCAGGTTGGGGGGGTTTCTGGAAGTCCCTGCAGTTCCAGGGGAGGTGGGGCCCTCAGGAGGGCCACACACCTATCAACGTCTTGGAGCTGCGGGCGATCAGGTTGGTTCTGGCTCAGTTGACTCATCACCTTCGGGGCCTGCCTGTTCAGGTGCGCTCGGACAACCAGACCCTCCAGGAAGTGTCTCGTATCCTGACCTGGACGGAGGCCAATGTTCCCTGCATATCTGCGGTGTACATCCCGGGGGTGGAAAATCTGCTAGCAGACTCTCTGAGCAGGGGGATCTCTCGCCAGGGAGAATGGTCCCTCTGCAACAGGGTGTTCTAATCTCTGTGTCACCGTTGGGGCCATCCAGATGTGGATCTGTTTGCGTCCCGTCACAATCACAAGCTCCCGGCCTTTATTCTAAGTATACAGTACGTCCTGCTCCAGATATAATACTTACACTTGGGTTATCCTCTGCCAGAGGGTGCTGTGCACTGCAGACATGCAAAAACAGGCTCCTCCCGGCCCTTCATATACCCAGGGACCTCCCACAAATCCCCAGATTTCTCTGCAGTGCTGACTGCGAATATCACTCTCTCGCAGGTGAGCGGGGCTATTACAGCCTGCGGCCCTGTTGGACTATTCCCGCCCGTCCTCCTTGTGATGTGCCTCCCAGCCTGGGCTGCGCTGGTCGGGTGAAGGTAGGCAGCACCATGGGTGCTTAACGGAGCCATGCTCCACTGCAGTCCCCCACCATAGGGTAGGCGGTTTAGGCTGATGGTGAGCCTCATAGTGGATGTACCTCCCGCATTATTGCCCCATGCCCCGTGTAGAGGTGGACCCTGTTTAAAGGGTCGCCATCCTCCCTCGCTTTCCCCCGTATTCAGGGGAAAAGAAGGGGGGGTGTGTGTGTGGCGGTCTCAGTGTACACTATTGTCACGATTATAGCCGTACTTTTGCCCCTGACCGACATCTAGGTGTCAGAGCCGCGCTACTTGCTCCGTCTATTCTGGCCGCCGCCGTCTGTTTTTGACTTCTCAATCTATGCAATTGTGTACAGCACGTGCTGCCTTATCATCCTGAAACTTGAGGCAGGAAGCTAATCTTTGTACAACGCCTACGGGCGGCGGAATGGTGGCGGCGTCTTTGGACTTTACGAGTACCCACTAGCAGACGCTCTTACTCATACTATATGATTGACTTGTCAGCCTTAACGACCGCTTCAGAGCTTCGCGCTCTTTGGGGGAGGCGGGGACCTGGCATGGCACGCTCCGCGTCACGCCCAGATCAGACCCGCCCTCTGAGGTTCTTTATTAATCCTTTTTGCTGCGCATGGTCCTGACACCTATTGTTCCCCTTCTGTCTTTCAAACGTTAATGACTCCGGTGGCTTCTCCCGGCCTAACATAACTCGTAGCGGGCTTACAAAAATTCTTCCACATTCCTAGCGGGTCTTTGGGACATCCAGGGTTGCTTATTGCATAAATCCCTACCTACTTATATTGCACTGATAATCACCATATGGAGGCATCTCGGAATTTTGTACCCGGGGTCCCTCTGGGACAAGACCCGCTGTGTATAACGTGTGGCTACCCCCACTTTGGTGCTGAGAGCACACTGATCTGTGCACGCTGTGCCGATCAAGTACTGGTCCGGCTGCCAGGATCGCCAGGGGCTGTTCCTCGCCCTAACACTCCTATTCAGCAAACGTGAAGGGGTGCACCACTAATAAACTAAAATAATGTGCTCACTCCTCAAACCATCCAACCTATTTCTATAGGAGTGGCCATGAAAAAATCATGCCTTCCTCCCCATGAGGAGCACCAAGAGAAGTATACTGACAACCTATCAATGCAAAAATTATTTTATTGACACATATAAATGTTAAAAAATACAAACACACAAACCACAGGACGATTAAAAACAAGTAGCAGGTCCCTGTAATAATTAGTAACTCTGAATATACAGTATCAAAAAACCCCAATTAATGGGTAATATAGGTAATCTGTGATGCAGGCGCTCCCAAATTAATAAATAAAATGAGGCAAAAAAGTAGTGAGTACAAGAAAAGGGCACAGGAGTCTGTCAGCGCAGGGACTAAAAGTCCCTGCACCCACTTACCCCCGTACCTGTGCCGGCACCAACCAGATCAAAAGGATCTGTATACCACCAAAATTTAGACAAATTAAAAAAACCTTGTGAATAAAGAAAACACCTACTCCTAAAGACCTATATAAAAAACCCTAAAAAAGTGAGAAGCTACACACTGAAATGCAGTAAAAAATGTGAGTACAGAATAAGCTCCCCACAGTGAACATCAACAGTTATCATGTATTAATATATAGAACAAAACTATCACTAATAAATATATGATTAAATCCCTATAAGCATATGGGCATAATAAATATCATGATACCAGTAACCACATCAATAAAGCATATAAATACATAATCAATAGATAAACTAATATGTATACATTAACTAAGTGCCTAAATGAATGTATATAAACTAACAACCCCACCAGTGAACCCCCGAGTATAGTGGACCGATATGACAAGGTGTTGAAGATACCAAAATTCAGAAACAACAGATGGTGTCAGCAAAATTAGACCAAGATACTACCAGAGCCCATGTGAACGGGAGACACAGCCAGCATCACGTCATATCAAACAAGGGACCGCACACAACCCCGGCCACCCGCGCCCGCCGCCCCCATGCGGCTTCAGAAGGGTGAAAGGTGAAATCAGTCTCCATTACAAGTCCTTATATGTATGCCACCTACCTATTGTGTATCCCGACGGCGCTCCCGCCAAATGCACCGTCCAACGCTCCGCCCGCACGCGCAGCCCCACCGCCAGAACTGGCGGGGTGACGTCAGAACGCCGACCGCGGCACGTGACCACGCAGCCGCGCAGTCCCTGGCCCGTGTGCGCGTGCCCGCCGCCTGCGCGTATCACAGCAGAACTTGCTGCGTGCGCACAGCCGCCCAGCCAGTACCATGGAGAGCGTACCGGCGGCGCGACCAAGGGCGTGCAGCAGAGCGCGGACGGGGCACAAAGAGGGAGAACACCAACAGGACACACAACAGCAGTGTCCCAATAACATATTAATTCAAATCACATGATTCTAATTCTATTATGCTTAAAATAAAACATCATATATAACATATTGGGCCAGAGTCAATACTGAATGAGGCAATTATCGCCCATAAACACAGCAATCAATGTAAATGTGCAGCGCACTTATATACACAATTTTGGAATATAAAAAGGGAAACAAGAGGGGGAAAGAGAAAAGGAAGGGAGGAGGGGAGAGGGGGGGGGAAGGGGAAGAGAAATGTGGAGGGGAAGGCAGAGAGGAACCAAACAAACAAAGGGAGATCCAATAATAATACTATAAGGGTCAATTCCTAAACGTGCCTGGCTCCTGAGGGGAGACAACCAATATTAAAGTGTCCATAATGTCCATAAAGAAGAATCAAATCCAGATGTGATCATGAGGCCAGCCCAATTGTAGGGGTGACGTCTGAGCGTACTCCCGCATGCCACCACTTCTAGAATTGCGGTGCTGTTATTATATTGTCCAAGCGGCGCAAAAAGCAATTGCACCAAATCTCATCGGTCGCCCAACATCCTGGATACCACTCCTGTGGAAACAAGTAGAGGCCGTATACAGACAGATACACATATTCGGTGTCGGCATGACGACCATCTCCAGGGGGGATTTTTGGCATCAGTGGAACATCCCATCTTCAAACCAGACTCACTCCCATAAGGGAAAATCCATATGAGTAAAGTGACCTGTGAACTACAAAACATAACATAACCAACATGTGCATAACTGACCCTAATATAAATAACATGTGTAATCAATAAGTAATTAGTTGAACATACAGTGCCAATGAAACTAAAAATGTGTGAGGGGGTACCCCGTGCATGTCTATCAAAACTGAAAAATAATAAAAAAGAGGAGGGTGATGTACTGTCAACCAGCACAACCCCAAAGTGAAATAAAATAAACATAAAATTACTGGTGTGCAGTGATCCAATTAAGACCGCTAGATGCCCACCCCCCTGTATGTACCTCCAGGAGGCCATCGTCTAAACCAGGATGCAGGCTCCCGAAAGGGCAGGTGATACCCACCCCTAAATATGATGACCTAAGCATCACAACTACCCACTGGAGTATGCAGTGGAGAGCATGCGGACCATCACTCAATGCCCCATATATAACTACTATCCCTCCAACACAATTTTGTACCCGGGGTCCCTCTGGGACAAGACCCGCTGTGTATAACGTGTGGCTACCCCCACTTTGGTGCTGAGAGCACACTGATCTGTGCACGCTGTGCCGATCAAGTACTGGTCCGGCTGCCAGGACACTCCTATTCCCCCAGGCTTGAATCTCGCGGCTGCCGAGTCGCTTATGAGTAAGGAGTTACAGCTGGCTGCGTCTTCCAGACTGCCCGCGGCTGACCAGACTGTTACAGGGTCGACAAAACGCTCGGGCCCTGATAAGAAGCGGTCCTCTACGCCCTCTGTTTCTGCCCCTGCTAAGGGATCGGAGGAGTTCGCTACTCCGCGTGCCTGCACCACTTCTGATGAAGGAAGGTTGTTCTCGGACTTGGGCTCATCCGATGAGGAGCCGAGGAGTCATGACGATTCTAACCTCGAAGACTGGAACCAGTTTGATACCGTTGGCTTGTTGAGTAGGATCTTTAAGACCCTGTCTATCTCCCTCCCTAACGCGGCTCCCCAGCCGAGAGAGGAGCGTTTCCATACAGCGACACCGCGCTTGGAGTTCCTAGAGCAGGCTCACTTCCATGCTCTCGTACTCTAGGAATGGGAACACCCCGGTAAGCTTCTAGGGGCCCCAGGGGACTGGGATTGGAAATACCCTTTCCCCCCTGAGATGGTTGATTGTTGGTCATCGCCCCCTGTGGTAGACGCTCCGATCATTGGGGTTCCTAAACCCCCCTTTATTGCAGCTCCTGCTTACAATACCCTTTGGGACGCCGAGAACCGGCGCATGGATAAGCTGGCTTCACACGCTTTTTCTTGTGCAGGAACGGCGCTGCGCCCGGTCTGTGCCGCGGCCATCACTGCGGTGGCCGCCAAAACCCTCATCGGACAGATGCTTGAGCATCACATTAACAATCTCTCCTAAAAGGGGTTTAATGTAAGATTTATCCTTTTAGCTATGGATGACACCATTAGAATGTGTGCGAGAACTTCCGCCCTTGGGTTGCTATGCGCCCCATGGTCTGGCTGCGAGAGTGGGGTGCTGACTATGCTGCTAAAAGGACTCTTACCAGGTTCCCCTTTAAAGGGCATCGCCTGTTTGGGGCCAGTCTGGACCTGTTTGGAAAGAAGAGCAAGTCACCCCGGCGCAGGCGCCCGTCTCGGCCCCCTCGGGACAGGGACACCCCTCCCCCTCCATACCATAGCGTTAAACAAGAACCGGGGGTGTCCTCCCGGAGTCTTAGTACAGACCCCTGCCCCACGAGCAACAGACACCGTTCTGGGCCCTCCGGCAGGGTGAAACCTAAATCTTCCACCAAATCCCCTCAAGCATGATGGGGCGCCCTCGCCCGCCTGGGCGAGGGGACGACTGCAGCACCTTGCTCCTATCAGGAGGCATTTTGCCTCTTTCTGGTGGATACAGGAGGTAGTTTCCTCCGGATACAAGATAAAGTTTGCTGCGCGGCCTCCCCCATGATTGTCAGGGTACTCCTGGTCCCTGCCTCTGCTCACTCAGGGTCCCTTACGCCATCCCAATTTACAAACTCTGGCTGCTGAAACCTTCATCTTGATTGAGAAGGGGCTGTCTACCTCGGTTGTTGATACCATGATAAAGGCTAGGAAGAAGTCTTCTTCTTCCATTTATTACAGGGTTTGTGCCTCAGGTTTCTGCCCTGGCTGTTTTCTTCCAGAAGTCTTTTGCTCAGCATTCTCTGATCAGGACTTTTTTCCAGGGGGTTACTCATGTGCGTCCCCTGCTTAAGCCTATGATGCCTGTTTGGGATTTGAACTTAGTCTTGTCAGCCTTGCAGGGTGCTCCCTTTGAACCTGTGCAGGATGCTGCCCTGGCCATTCTTACTCTCAAAGTTGTCTTTTTGGTGGCTATCACCTCTGTTAGACGTGTGTCTGAGTTGGCGGCGCTCTCCATCCAGCCCCCCTACTATGAGAGACACCAGGACAAGGCGGTGTTCCGCTTCAAGCCAGACTTTCTGCCTAAGGTTGTGTCTGCCTTTCATTTGAATCAGGACATTGTTCTTCCGTCATTGTGCCTTAATCCTAGTAATGCTAAGGAGAGGGTGTTACATTCTTTGGATGTGGTTAGGCGTCTGAAGTACTATCTGGTGGCTACTACACATTTCAGAAAAACTGCTCTTTTTGTGGTCCCTTCTGGTCCTAGGAAGGGATTGGCTCCTGCCAAGTCTACTATCAGCAAATGGATCCGTCAGGCTGTGATTCAGGCCTACTCTGCTAAGGGGAAGAATCCTCCCTTCCGCCTTTCTGCTCATTCTACTCGTGCTATTGGTGCCTCTTGGGCTTTTCAGCACCAGGCTTCTGTTGAAAAAGTTTGCAAGGCCGCTACTTGGTCTTCTGTTCATACCTTTTCAAAGTTTTACAAGGTTGATGTTAGGGTCTCAGCTGATGCTGCTTTTGGCCATAAGATTCTGCAGGTGGCAGTGGTATGACCTGTCTGCTGTTACCTTTGGGGATACCACCCTACTTTATGGACACTGCTATTGGATGTCCCAAGTGTAAGTAATCTATCTGGAGCAGGACGTACTGTATACTAAGAATAATACAATTCTGTGATTACTCACCTGTATAATTGGTATTATGCGTATACAGTACGCCCTGCTCCACCCCACCCTTGGTTTTGCATTATCTTGGATCCCCTGTATGGTGATTATTATCATTGTTGTAGTTACCAGTTTGGGTTGTTTTAATTCTCCCGGCTTCTCGTTAACTGCTTTTCAATGCTGGGGATTGTGGGAGGTCCCTGGGTATTTGAGGGGCCGGGAGGAGCCTATTTTCGATGTCTCTGCAGTCCAGCGCCATCTGGCGGAGTAATACCCTAGTGTAAGTAATCTATCTGGAGCAGGACGTACTGTATACTCATAATACCAATTCTACAGGTGAGTAATCACAGAATTATATTTTTCCAATCCATTCGGTTCTAAAGGATATGGATAACCCGGAAAAACATTTTTTTCTGCCTAGAGCCTTAAAAAGAAAATACCCTTTTAAAGTTCCCATTATGGATTCTTGGACAAAATGCCCTAAAGTGGACGCACCTGCTGGTCAAATGTCTAAAACCTCAGATTTAAGTTTTGAGGACATGGATTCGCTACGTGATCCTATGGATCGAAGAGGGGAGCATATTTTAAAAAGAGCTTGGGATGCTACTCTTTTTCAATTTAAACCAGCCATGGCATCAGATGTAGTCCTGAAAAGTATGTCCAAATGGATAGACAACCTTAAAGCTCATGTTGGGAATAGAGTTCCACCGCAAGATGTTATGGCAACTCTTCCTACATTATACAGAGCTATGTCTTTTCTAACACATGCTTGTCAAGAAATCATCAGGGCCTCAGCCAGAACTTCGGCTTTAATAGCCTGTGCCTGTCGAGCGGTTTGGTTGAAAACCTGGTCTGGGGACAATAGTTCTATAAATAGGCTATGTGCAATCCCTTTTCAAGGAGGACGCTTGTTTGGGGAAGACCTAGATAATATTCTGTCAAGGTCCACAGAATCAGGAAAGAAGTTTCCTACTAAAAATACAATTCTGTGATTACTCACCTGTAGAATTGGTATTATGAGTATACAGTACGTCCTGCTCCAAATCTAATACTTACATTTGGGATATACTCCGCCAGATGGCGCTGGACTGCAGAGACATTTAAAATAGGCTCCTCCCGGCCCTTCAAATACCCGGGGACCTCCCACAAATCCCCAGCATTGAAAAGCAGTAAATGAGAAGCCGGGAGAATTAAACAACCCAAACTATCAACTATAACAATGATAACAATCACCATACAGGGGATCCAAGAAAATGCAAACCAAGGGTGGGTTGGAGCAGGAGGTACTGTATACTCATAATACCAATTCTACAGGTGAGTAATCACAGAATTGTATTATTCTTAGTATACAGTACGTCCTGCTCCAAATCTAATACTTACAGTTGGGACATCCAATAGCAGTGTCCATAAGTAGGGTAGGATCCCCAAGAAAAATCAGCAGCAGGCAGTTTAAACCACTGCCGCCTGCAGAACCTTTCGGCCAAAAACAGCATCAGCTGAGGCCCTAACATCAACCTTGTAAAACTTTGAAAAGGTATGAACAGAAGACCAAGTAGCAGCCTTGCAAACTTGTTCAACAGAAGCCTGGTGCTGAAAAGCCCAAGAGGCACCAATAGCACTAGTGGAATGAGCAGTAAGGCGGAAGGGAGGATTCTTCCCCTTAGCAGAGTAGGCCTGAATCACAGCCTGACGAATCCACTTGCTGATAGTAGACTTGGCAGGAGGCAAACCCTTCCTAGGACCAGAAGGGACCAGAAAAAGAGCATCAGTTTTTCTGAAAGGTGCAGTAGCCACCAGATAGTACTTCAGACACCTAACCACATCCAAAGAGTGCAAAACTCTCTCCTTAGCATTGCTAGGATTAGGGCACAAAGAAGGAAGAACAATATCCTGATTCAAATGAAAAGCAGACACTACCTTAGGTAGAAAGTCAGATTTGAAAGGAAACACCACCTTGTCTTGGTGTCTCTCATAGTAAGGGGGCTGAATGGACAGCGCCGCCAACTCAGACACAAGCCTGACAGAAGTGATAGCCACCAGAAATACAACCTTGAGCGTAAGAATGGCCAAGGCAGCATCCTGCACAGGTTCAAAGGGAGCACCCTGCAAGGCTGACAGAACCAAGTTCAGATCCCAAACAGGCACCATAGGCTTACGTGGGGGACGCACATGAGTGACCCCCTGGGAAAAAGTCCTGAAAGGACTTCTGGAAGAAAATAGCCAGGTCAGAAACCTGACCCTTCAGAGTACTGAGTTGGAGCCCCATCTCCTGGGAATAGAGAACACACGACAGGGAAGGGACTTAGACTCACACCAGTCAATGTAGGCACGCCAAACCCTGTAGTAAATGGAAGAGGAAGACTTTTTCCTAGCTTTAATCAAAGTATCCACAACCGAGGAAGATAGCCCCTTCTCCATCAAGATGGAGGTTTCAGCAGCCAAGCCGTCAAAGCCAGAGTTTGTAAATTGGGATGGCGTAGTGAGCCCTGAGTGAGCAGATCTGGCACCAAGGGCAGAGCGTATTGATCTACAGCCAGCTGCACCACGTCTGCGAACCACACTCTTCTTGGCCACCTGGGGGCCACCAGAATTGCTGGCACCCCTTCCAGAGCAATCTTGCGCAGAACCCTTCCCAGCAGGGGAATTGGAGGGAAGACATACAGGAACTGAAAATCCTTCCATGACATTGCTAGCGCATCCGAGGTCAGGGCCAGAGGATCCCTGGACAGAGAGACAAAAGCTGGGAGCTTGTGATTGTGTCGGAACGCAAACAGATCCACATCTGGTTGGCCCCAACGGTGACACAGAGATTGAAACACCCTGCTGCATAGGGACCATTCTCCCTGGCGAGAGGTCCCCCTGCTCAGAGAGTCCACCAGGTGATTTTCCACCCCCGGGATGTACACAGCTGAAATGCAGGGGACATTGGCCTCCACCCAAGTCAGGATCAGAGACGCTTCCTGGAGGGCCCCCTTGCTCCGGGTCCCCCCCGATGATTGATGTAGGCGACTGCCATCTGGTTGTCCGAGCACACCTGAACAGGCAGGCCCCGGAGATGAGTAGTCAAGCGAGCCAGAACTAACCTGATCGCCCGCAGCTCCAAGACATTGATAGGTGTGTGGGCCTCCTGAGGGCCCCACCTCCCCTGGAACCGCAGGGACTTCCCGAAGCCCCCCCCAACCTGACAGACTGGCATCCGTGGTGACCGTCTCCCAGGAAGGGGCAAGAAAGGATCTTCCCCCCAACAGCTTCCTTGAGTCCATCCACCACAAGAGGGACCTCCTGACCAGGGGGGAGAGCACACAGACCCTGTCCAGGGACGCTGGGTCCTTGTCCCATACAGACAATAGGTGAAGTTGCAGAGGCCTCAAGTGGAACTGAGCATAAGGGACCGCTTCGAAGCACGCCACCATCAGGCCCACATCAAGCTGCATCCCCTGCCTGATGGAGGGATGGGGACAAGCTAGGAGGGACTGAGCCTGTGCAATCAGACTGTCCACCTTCTGCTGAGGAAGGAAGATCCTTGCCTGAACTGTATCCAGATTCATTCCTAGGAATGGAGTTACCAAGGAAGGGGACAGTGAGGACTTGGGGTGGTTGATCACCCAAATGACTTCAGAGTGGACACCACCAGCTGAGTATCCAACTCTGCCTGATGTAGAGACTGGGAAGTGATGAGGATGTCGTCCAGATAGGGAAGCACGCGGACGCCCTGACATCTGAGCAGAGACATCACGCCAGCCAGCACTTTGGTGAACACCCTGGGAGCTGAAGGGAGGCCGAATTGCAAGGCCACAAATTGGTAGTGTTGATCCATAAGAGCGAACCTGAGGAACCTTTGATGACCTGGGAACACAGGAATATGAAGGTAAGCATCTTTGATGTCCACAGAAGTCATGAAGTCCCCTTGGCGCAGGGAACTGATGGCAGAGCGCAGAGTCTCCATGCGAAAGTGCCTGCCCCTGACAAACTTGTTGAGAATCTTTAAGTCCAGGATGGGCCTGACAGAACCATCCTTTTTGGGTACTGTGAATAGGTTGGAATAAAAGCCCTTGCCTTTTTCTCTTAAAGGGACCTGGCAGATGACCCCCAGCTCCAGGAGGCCTTGCACCGCTTGCACTAGCTCCTGAGCTGACACAGGATCCTGAGGAATCCGGGATCTGATGAATCTTGAAGGGGGATCAGCAGCAAACTCCAACTTGTAACCGGAGGACACTACCTCCTGAATCCACCGGTCTGAGACATGAAGCCTCCAGACGTGAGCGAAGTGCTGCAGCCGTCCCCCCACCCGGATGGGTGAGGGTGCCCCATCATGCCTGAGTGGGCTTGGGAGAGGATTTAGCTTTGGGACACCAGGAGGAGCCAGGATGTCCACGTCCTCTGCCTCTACCCCAGAAATCTCCCCGGGCCCCAGGGAAAGAAACCCCCCTTCCCTGTCTTGCACCACGGTAAGGGGAGGAGAAGGAACCCTGACCCCGAAAGGGCCAAGATTGCCGCCTGCGCTGGGGTAACCTGCCTCCCTTAGCAAAAAGGTCCAGGCAGTCTCCAAACAGACGCAGTCCTTTAAAGGGAAAACCAGTGAGGGCCTTCATGGCAGCGTTGTCAGCAGCCCACTGGCGCAACCAAACCGAGCGGCGTATAGCCACCACGAGGGCAGAAGTTCTGGCACACATTCTGATGGTGTCATCCAATGCTGACAACTGGAGAGTGCATTAAACACCTCACAAGGCAAATCATCGGGGGCACTATCAAGCATATTTCTAATAAGGGTTCTAGTGGCCACAGTAGTAATGGCAGAGGCATGACTCACACAAATACAGACATCTGGTTATTTGCTGAGCTGGCCAATGACCATACTGACAAAATTAGCAAAAAATGAACTCACTTTTAATGGTATTGAAAACGGACTCACAACGCATATGACAAACAAGACTTACTGACACACACTAATTAAAATCGCAATTGCGATAGGACATGTACAGATGAATGGAGGCCCCTGCCAGGCCGACCTGGACTCCACACTCACACCCGCAGATACTCAACTCACAACAAAAAATGCTGGCCAGCATATACTATAGGGACAAAAAAACTATCCACAATGGGGGCAAGCATATGGCATAAATCATTTGGCATCAAAGCAAGGGACGTCAGGCATATGATGCTGTCCACCAGCTCCAAAATGATGAGTGTTGGTAATGGAATTTAAAGCTGATTCATAGAGGCTCAAATCTTAGAGCACATAAATGCGGAACTAAAGCTCTGTCCAACATTTACAGATAGATTATGTCTGTAATAGAGTGATACGCTGGTTTTGGTGAGGGCTCAAAGCATAGAGCACAATGTAGGCGATCCTATATACACGGGTTCATAATTGCATATAGCTGAAGATGCCAGGCCCCTTCCACATGGACTTCATACCGCCGCAAGAGACTAAATAAAGTCAACTAAGCAGGAGTACAGAGTGCTTATACCAAGGCACTCCAGCATAGATATACTTGCGCTTTCTGTGGGGGCCAATGCAGGCATTTTAGAGATCATTCCCGTAAGGGCGCCATAAAAAGTTCCTCAGACATTCAAAGTATGCTGTGCGGCGTTGCCATCTAAAATCTCGGCACTCTTGTTCAGCCCGGTCCCTTCCGCCAATGATATGTCCAAGCTAGAACCTCCTTGCAAGTGCGGCCATACTGTGAGCGAACCCACGTGGTGGGTGTGGGCAGGGGCCCCGACCGACAGCTGTTTCGCTCCTACTCGGGAGCTTCGTCAGGGTGGGCGGGGCTAGCGCTGTTGCGTCATTTTTATAGGCGACTTTCAATAGAAGAGGAGCCAATCGCTTTCTTGCTCTCGCGGCTGCGCAGTGTACAGACGGAGACACTTGCTTCCCATAGCTCCTGCATACAGCTTGTCATACTTGACTCTGCGTCTGCGCAGACGGCTTGCAAACGTCACCCGCAGCACGCGCATGCGCAGTAGAAATCACCTGCAGACGGAAACACTTGCTTCTCATGACTCTTGTATTCAACTTGTCACAATTAACTCTGCGTCTGCGTAATCAGCTTGTAAACATCACACGCAGCGCGCACATGCGCGATCAATGTCTCCTCAACGCCCGCAGCTTGCACATTGCGCATTAACTCTTTCAATATTAGTCAATGACCAAAAAATATCCGCAGACTCAGTCCTTGGTATCCACGGTATATTGGCATTAATGACTTATACGCCAGCTTAAAGTCCTCCCTAATTTATCAAAACTATACACAATTCTTATGTGGTTATTGGTATTGATATTAATATTAACACAATCATCACGTATCCAGCAAACTCATACAACCCTTAGCCTACGTGTACAGGAGATGCAGTAAAACAGATACCATCCTAACCTATCTCAAAACCTTATAGCAACCCTGGATGCCCCAATAACCCGCTAGGGAAGTGGGAGTATAATTTTTACAAGGCCTACAAGTAATATACTAAAACAGGGCCGGGAGAAGCCAAGAAGGGTTCGTCCCGCCTGAAAGACATAAGCAGACAAGACCTTAAGTACATCGTAACAAAAGTGAAGGAGATAAAGCCGCCCGCGAGGGCACTTACGGACCGCGGTAGGTAGGAGTACATAGGCCAACCAAGCAGAAAAGATGGCGTCAGTATACCTCGAGGGGAGGGCCAGTAACAGCGATGACGCGGACCGCGCCAAAGACGGGCCCCGCCCCCCCGAAGAGCACGAAGCCAGAAAGGCCAACAGCCAATGATGGCGCACCGGCGCCTGAGGTAATGCCGCCGCCAAGCGCGGAACCAAGTCAGCACGCGGCGGCGGCAAATTTAAAAAGCAGTAAAGACAAGTCAGCGCGGCGGCTGACACAAGAAAAAAGGCATGTGGAAAGAAAAAGCACAGACTGCATAACATACATATCTATACACATACACACACACACACACACACACCTCTTTTCCCCCGAAGACTACAAGGAGGATGAGGGAGGACGGCGGCCACTTAAATAGGGCCCACCGATAGGCAGGGGCAAGGGGCAATAGTGCGGGAGGGGCATCCCATAGAGGCTCACCATAAGCCTGAACCGCCTACCCTTTGGTGGGGGATTGCAGTGGAACAGCGCTCCTAAGCACCAACAGCGGTGCTGCCTACCTTCACCTGACCAGCGCAGCCAAGGCTGGGAGGCATATTACTAGTGGAACGGAATAGTCCTACAGGGCCGCAGGTTAATAACCCCGCTCACCTGCGAGTAGACAGCCAATTTCTCGTCCTTCGCAGCCAGACTGCAGAGAAATTCTGGGGATTTGTGGGAGGTCCCCGGGTATTTGAGGGGCCGGGAGGAGCCTATTTTCGATGTCTCTGCAGTCCAGCGCCATCTGGCGGAGTATATACCAACTGTATTAGATTTGAAGCAGGACGTACTGTATACTAAGAATAAGAAGACTTACTCCTTTAAGTCAGCTAATAAGGTCAGACCAACTACTAGTCATACCCACAGAAAGGCGGACACAAAGAAACGCTGGGTGCAGCCTAGGCCACAAAGGAAATATTCCTTGGTGAACAAGGCTCCGGAAGGACCTAGGCAGCAGTCCTGACAATCCTTTTCAGGTGGGGGGGGAAGACTTTCCAGGTTTGTACCCACTTGGAAAGACATTACCTGAGATCAGTTTGTATTAAAAACACTGGAAGAAGGGTATCATTTAGAATTTTCTTCCCTTCCCCCATTTGCCTTCTTAGTGACAAAGTTACCAAAAGATCCCAAACAAAGGAGTGCTTTCCCATTAGTGTTGCAGGAACTCTTACAGAAAGAGGTGATAGAAATAGTTCCACCAAGTCGATTTCTGGAGGGCTATTACTCTCATGTTTTTCTAGTGATAAAGCCGTCAGGAACGTACAGGAGGATTCTGAATCTGAAAAGATTAAACAGATTCATTCGGTACAAAAGATTCAGAATGGAGTCAATCTACTCGGTGAGACGCACCCTGATTCAAGATGCCTTGATGGCCATTCTGGATCTTCAGGATGCATATCTGCACATTCCAATTCTGGAAGCTCACCGCAAATACTTGAGGTTTGCAATACAGCTAGGCCACAGAACCTTGTATCTCCCGTACAGGGCACTTCCTTTCGGCCTCCCCCAGAATTTTTACAAAAATACTAGCAGAGCCAATGGCCTTCCTGAGGCAATTAGGAATCAACATCGTACCATACCTGGACGATCTGCTGATTCTAAGCAATTCCAGAGAGACTCTGTTGGTGCATTTGAAAAAAGCAATAAAGGTCTTAAGAAATCTGGGTTGGATAGTAAACCTGGAGAAATCCAGTCTAGTGCCCTCACAGCAGTGCAAGTTTCTGGGGTTCCTAATAGACAGTACCCAGGGAAAAGTAATTCTGCCAGAGGAAAAGGCTCTAAAGATAAAAAGCGAGGTGATAACATTGGTAAAAGAACCAAAGGCATCCCTGAGGGGAATAATGAAGGTGCTAGGGTTAATGACAGCAACAATTCCAGCAGTAAACTGGGCTCAGTTACAGATGAGAACACTGCAGGTATTCCTGTTAGAAAAGTGGGACAAAAATCAAAAGTCACTGGACCAGTTAATAAAGTTAAACTCAACGTTCCTGAGAGAACTACTCTGGTGGACAGAGACCACAAATCTAACAAAAGGGAGAGAATGGAGACAGACCAATCCAGTGGTATTAACCATGGATGCAAGCAGCTGGGGTTGGGGCGCCCATTTAGGGGTTCACCAAGCCCAGGGAAAATGGTCAAAAGTTATTTCAAGAAGGTCCTCAAACTTCAGGGAACTTCTGTCTGTAAAACTAGCACTAAACCATTTTCAGACAGAAATATGGGGAAAGGAGGTACAGGTAAGATCAGACAATGCAACGGCAGTGGCTTACCTAAACCATCAAGGGGGGACAAAATCAAAGGTACTGGCAGCACTAGCATTAGATCTGTAACTTGCAAAGTCAAATAGAATCCCTGACGGCAGTTCATTTGAGGGGAACTCTAAACACGCTAGCAGACTCCTTAAGTCGGGGAAAGGTGCATCAAATGGAATGGTGTCTGAAGCAAGACATATTCGATTTGATCACAAGTGTTTGGGGTCAACCTCAAATAGACCTGTTTGCAACCAAGGAGAATACCAAATGTCAAAGGTTTTTCTCCCTAGTGAAGGAGAAAGGTGCAGTAGCAATAGATGCACTTGCTCAGATTTGGAACTTTCACCTTGCCTATGCTTTTCCACCTTTCAGAATCCTGCCGCAAGTGATCCGGAAGGTGGCTCAAGAAAGAGCAAATGTGATATTCATAGCTCCATACTGGCCAAGAAGAGTATGGTTTGCAGAATTGACCAGAATGGCGGTAAAGGGTCCTTGGAAATTGCCGGAAGTCCCAGACATCCTACATCCAGACATCGCTCACCCAGCGAAGCGGCACGGGCGGCCGCGTTCGAAGGTGTCCCTCTGTTGGTTCCCCACTCCTTACTTGACGTGATATACCCTGAAGTCCGGCTGAGTATTTCTCCCTGCCTCCCCCTCCCCTCTTTATTTCGTGGTGATTGTGTGGGTTTATAGTTCTGAGATGTCTTTTTGCAAATTTTGTTTGTGTCCATGACCAGCATTATGCACTTTTGGATTCTAGCACTGTCTTAAAGCACTGCCAATCGGTTCTGAGGCACTGCTTTGAGATAGTGATTTTTGGATAGCACTGTTGACACCTTATTTTTCATACACATTTTTTACTTGTTTCATATTACTTGCATGTAATTTTTATGTTGTTAATTGGTTAGTGTTTACATAGAGGTAGAATTATTTGTTAGTATACTTGTTAGTTATCATGCTGTTAGGTCTTATATGCACTGTCACTTTAAATGTGTTACTAGTCAGGTGAGGTGGGTGTTTTGTGCCGGCACAAAATTAGTAATCTTTTAGGATCTTTAAACACGCATTGATATTGTAGGAGATACCCAGATATTTTGGCTGTGTATGCAGCACTGGATGGATATTGGGGACATACAGTGATTTTAATGTGTTTGTACTATGTCTTGTGCGTCATGTTTTATTTGGATTCATGTGATTTTCAATAAAAGGTAATGTTATTTTTTCTATTTAATTGGTGCTCCTGTTGTTTGGGTTTCTGGGCTATGTCCCATGAGCCTATTTCTTCTGTTGATATTCATAGCTCCATACTGGCCAAGAAGAGTATGGTTTGCAGAATTGACCAGAATGGCGGTAAAGGGTCCTTGGAAATTGCCGGAAGTCCCAGACATCCTACATCAACAATCAATACTTCACCCAAACTCGACGAAGCTTCAAATGACAGCATGGATCCTGAAAGGGCACTTCTGAGAAAAAAGGGATGTTCACACAGAGTAATAGAAACGGTACTTCAAAGCCGTAAGTTAACTACAAGAAAGATTCACGGAAAGGTATGGAAAACATTTTCTTCTTTTTGTGAAGTTAACAAGGGAAAGGATATAGCTTCAGTGCTAGAATTTCTGCAAGAAGGATTTGAAAAGGGACTGGCAGTAAGTACCCTGAAGAGTCAAGCCTCTGCGTTATCAGTTTTCTTGGAATGTAAACTTAGACAAAATGAACTCGTTAACCGTTTTTTCAAATCTATTGTATGTAAAAGGCCAGCTACATTTAAAGGCCTTCCCACCTGGGACTTGTCGATAGTTCTAAAAGGCTTATTAGAGCCTCTGTTTGAATCCCTAGAAGAGGTTTCAGAAAAATGGTTGTCCATGAAATTTTGTTTCTTGATAGCGATAACATCTGCAAGAAGGGTGAGTGAGCTTCAAGTACTATCTATCAAAAAACCTTATTGTGCTGTACTACCAGATAAGGTAATCCTTAGACCCAATCCAATGTTTTTACCTAAAGTAGTAACTTCAGACAACAGGTCGCAAGAGATAGTTCTCCCGACACTGCCTAATGCAGCTGGGAAGGAGGAAGATCTTTCGCTGCTTGATGTCAAAAGAGCACTGATTATATATCTGGAAAGATCAAAAGACTGGCGCCTAGCAGAGCAAATGCTAGTAACTTTTAGTGAGAAAAATAAGGGGTCAGCAGCCTCTAAGGCTACTATTGCGAGATGCATAAAACAGACTATCGCTAAAACATATGAAATTAAGGGAATGACGCCTCCTGAAGTTTTAGCTCACTCAACAAGGGCTATGGCCGCATCCTGGGCAGAAAGAACTGGGGCTTCTATTGATGAAATGTGTAAAGCTGCCATGTGGTCTTCGCCCCACACCTTCCTTAAACACTATAGACTTGACCTACTGTCTGCAAAACATCAGTCCTTTGGAAGAAGTGTACTCCTTGCAGCATCCCATCCCTAAGGTATAATTACTTGCCTAAGTTCTCTCCACGTGGTCAAGCTGAAGGATGACTTGGAAAAACCTCAGTTACTTACCGGTAACGTCCTTTTTAGGAATCCTTCAGCTTGACCGCTGATTACCCGCCCAGTAGTCAAGGGTTGGAGTATGGTTACTGTTCTATAACTGAAGTGGGGAGGAAGGGGTGGGGCTTTTAAAATCTGTTCCTGTTTTGTGTTTCCTCCCAGGGGGTGGAGCATAATCTCTCCACGTGGTCAAGCTGAAGGATTCCTAAAAAGGACGTTACCGGTAAGTAACAGAGTTTTTTTCTTTTACCAGGATTTGGGGTGCCCCCATGTAAAACCCCTTTCAATTAGAGGGATTGAGATGACAAAGTTGGAGGCTTTACCATATTTAAGCAGAATATATATGTTGGTGGTGGGAAATCTGTGTATATAAAGATTGTAGATGCACCACTTTTAAACAGTCTAACAAAACATAGTTCGCAGGAAATGATGCATAGTACTGTCCAGTTGGGATATCTTAAAGTGGACCAAAACCCAGGATTTTGACTATCTTGGGTTTTGTCCTTTCCCCAATCGGAGATGCCCCACTGCGTGAAGCCCCCCATATCGCCTAAGGCAACTCACCTCTTACCAGTCCTACCGCGCATGCTCCGAGCCGCTAACGCCACGCTGTCTAAGGCTCCATCTAAGAGCAGTGGCTCTGAGCGCGCTGATGGCTGCATCCCCCGCTTCCCTCTAACAGGGAGCGTGCCCGCGCTGTCCATTCACAAATGCCTGCCGTGGACAGGCACGATGCTAGAGGGATAGCTGGGATGTGGCTTTCAAATGCGCCGGGAACAAAGGTGTTTCACACATTGGGGCATCACAATTTTGGATGCCCCTGGGGGGTTTGATCAGCCTGGAAATCTTACAGATTCCCAGGTCCAACTCTAAAATTTAAAAAAACAAAAAAGATCATTAATAGTCATGCAAATCGCTGCTTATTAATACCCTATTCACCTTACCATGCCGCCGGCTCCCAATCATCTTGCTCCTGTGCCGCCATCTTGCTACGCCCGGGAGTATGTATCCCACAATGTTCTCAGGTGTAGCCTTTGACCTAGCATCTGTCCCTCACAGATAGTAGACGGCTTTTCTTCCCTCGCGGCATCGAGAAGTGAGTGGGAGCTGCAGTGTGGGACCTTCAGGACTAATGCCACCGGCCAGCGATCTGCAGCTTTATATTGGTTCATGTAGTGTGGTTTACTGCACTACATGAACATGAAAGCAGCTGGCACAAGCAGCAGACAGTGCGTCTGCAAGATAAGTCCTCTGGGCTTTTTTTCCCTCACTTTTGGTCCACTTTAACTTACTGCAACTCCCTTGCATGCAATCCACTAGCTTAAAAGTGGACCAAAACCCACATTTTGAACTAGCTTCCCATGAATTGCTCCCCCCATGAAGAGTACCTTATTCTAAGCAGACAGCACGTCCTGCTCCAGACATAGTCCTTACATGTGGGTATACCTCCGCCTTCAGCGCCGTGCACTGCAGAACATGAAGAAAACAAGCTCCTCCCAGCCCTAAATATACCGGAGGACCTCCCACAAATCCCCAGTTTTCTCTGCAGTGCTGGAACTGCGAAGACATGAAGTATCACGCTCTCGCAAGCGAGCGGGGCTTGACAGCCCGAGGCCCTGCGGGACTATTTCCACCCGTCCTCATTGTGAATTAATGCCTCCCAGCCTGGACTGCGCGGGTCGGGTGAAGGTAGGCAGCACCTAGTGTGCTTATGGAGCTAGACTTCACCGCAATCCCCCTCCATAGGGCAGGCGGTTAAGGCGTGTGGTGAGCCTTCTATTGGATGCCCCTCCCGCACTAGTGCCCCTCGCCCGATGTAGCGGTGAACCCAGTATATTGGATCACCTTCCTCCCTGGATTTCCCCGTTAGTGGGGGAAAAAAGAGGGGGGGGGGTCGTGTGTACGACGGCTAATCCTGGCCCTAATCACACTAGTCAACCGTTGTCTTATTTGGTCCTTGGAGTCAGAGCTGCGCTTCAATCTCAGCCTTTTGCTTTCCTACTGCGCCCTCATGTATTACTCAGCACGTACTTCAGTTTTATTCAATAGACGCTTGGCGTTCTATCACTTTTTCACCCTGTCAGATCTCTCTGAGGTGATATCTCCCTGACAATATCTGTCGCTTCTGATTGGCTGCGCGCCTTCGAGCTTCGCGCTCTCCGGGGGGGGGGGGGGGGCGTGGTTCGGTTTGGCGCGCTCCGCGTCATCGTCCGCTCTGGCCCGCCCTTCGCGGTTCGCTTGGCGCCATTCCTTCTCACATGCGCGTGGTGAAGACGGTCCTCCCCTCGCTGTTCTGTAAGTGCCCTCTTGGGCGATCCCTTTCCTAACTTTGACTTCTTCGCGCTTGGCTCTGACGTCCCTTTTTCCCTTGTGTCTTTCAGACCGCGGACTTCGGTGGCTTCTCCCGGCCCGTTGTAGAGTCCGGCCCAGAACCTTTTAATAAATCACTCCCACTTCCCAGCGGGTGTTTGGGGCATCCAGGGTTGCTTTACAGCGTCAATCCCTACTGGCATATTGAATATAATAATCACCATATGGAGGCATCTCGGGATATTGTGAACGGGGTTCCTTCGGGACAAGCCCGTCTGTGTGTAGCTTGTGGGGTCTTACCTAGCAGTGGTGACAATGCACGGGTCTGCGTTCCTTGTGCCCAGCAGGCGCTAGCTGGCCTACCCACCTCTTCTGAGGCTGGGCCCGCGCCTCGCCTTGTTTCTCCTACTCCCCCAAGCCTGAGTCTAACACCCAATCCTAGCGGGGACTCTCATGCTGACTTTGCCGCTAGACTGGCTAGCGTGGAAAGTTTAGTCGCTGGCTCCTTGGCGCGCAAGGCTACCTCTAAAAGGCGCCACCTGAATCCTGAAGCCACTATTCTTCCTGTAGACTCGGATGATTTACATTTGTCCTACGCATACTCCCCCTCAGAGGAAGGGGAACTGTTTTCTGACTCGGGGTCCTACGACGATGAGTCCAGGAGTCAGGATGAATCTGGTTCTGATCTTTGGTCCCAGGATGACGTTGATAGGTTGCTGGCTCAGATCTTTGATGTGTTATCCCTCTCTCCCCCGCCTGTGGCTCCTCGGCAAAGAGGTGACCTGTTCCATGCCGCTAAGGTGCGGTTGGAATTCCCTGAACAAACTCATTTTAATAATCTAGTCTTAAAGGAGTGGGAACATCCCAGCAAACTCCAGGGGGTTCCTAAGACTGTGGATAAGAAGTATCCGTTCCCTGCTGCCCTGATCAAGTGTTGGACTTCGCCGCCCGAAGTCGATGCCCCGATCCTGGGTCTGTCCAATACCTCTATTATGCACTCCCCTGACACTACTACGCTGCGGGATCTGGAGGATCATGTCATGCCTTTGCATTTGGGGGAGCCTCGCTCCGCCCGGTTTGCGCCTTAGCCATCACGGCGGTGGCGCTCAGGACTGTGGTTAAGACTGCTCTTGAAGGAGCGGATGACTTGCCATCCGATGCCGCCAATGCTTTGGTTACCTGTGAGACTTTTATCAATTATATACTGTCTGCATTGGACGATGCTATCAAGCTGAGTGCTAGATCCTCTGCTCTGGTGGTAGCCATACGCCGAGTGGTCTGGTTACGCCAGTGGGCAGCTGACAATGTCGCCAAAAGGCCCTTACGGGGCTTCCTTTCAAAGGGCTGCGCCTGTTTGGAGAAAGGTTAGATATCTTTGCTAAAGGGGCAAGCTGCCCCAGCGCAAGCGTCAGCTTCGGCCTTTTCGTGGCCCAAGCTCCCACTCGACCCCCTACCGTGGGGCTAAACAGGGAAGAGGGGTGTCCTTCGCCAGAGCGCGCACAGATTCCTGGAACAAGAACAGAGGACGCCGCCCCAGCTCTTCCTGGGGGCCAAAGCCCCTCCCAAGACCCCCCAGGCATGAAGGGGCGCCCTCGCCCGTCAGGGTGGGGGGACGTCTATGGCATTTTCAGCATTTCTGGAGACGCCACGTCCCAGACCGGTGGATTCAGGAGGTAGTGTCCTCCGGTTACAAGATAGAGTTTGCTGTACTGCCCCCTACCAGGTTCGTCGGGTCCCGAATCCCACAGGATCCTGCCTCAGCTCAAGTCTTGATGCTAGCGGTGCAGGACCTTCTAGACCTGGGGGTCATTTGCAAGGTCCCCTTAAAAGACAGGGGTGTGGGGTTTTATTCCAACTTGTTCACGGGGCCCAAAAAGGACGGGTCAGTCAGACCCATTCTGGACTTAAAAATCTTAAACAGATTTGTCAGAAACAGGCATTTTCGTATGGAAACTCTGCGCTCGGCCATTGCCTCGCTGCGCCCAGGGGACTTCATGACATCTGTGGACATCAAGGACGCTAACCTGCACGTTCCAGTGTTCCCAGGGCATCAAAGGTTTCTCAGATTTGCGCTGCTGGATCAGCATTACCAGTTTGTGGCTCTGCCATTCGGACTTACGTCAGCCCCCAGGGTATTCACCAAGGTGCTGGCAGGAGTAATGTCTCTGTTGAGACTAAAGGGCATACGAGTGTTTCCCTACCTGGACGATATACTTATCTCATCCCAGTCTCTGCAGCAGGCAGAGCTGGACACGCGGTTGGTGGTGTCCACCCTGGAGTCCTTCGGCTGGGTGATCAATTACCCAAAGTCCTCTCTGTCCCCCTCCTCAGTGACACCGTTTCTGGGGATGATTCTGGATTCAGTTCAGTCAAGGATATTCCTTCCTCCACAGAAGGTGGAAGCTCTGACAACGCAGGTGAGGTCCCTGCTCTCGAGCCCTCATCCCTCTATTAGGCAGGGAATGCAGTTGGTGGGCTCAATGGTGGCAAGCTTCGAGGCGGTGCCATTTGCCCAATTCCATTTGAGAACTCTGCAGATTCACCTTCTGTCAGTTTGGAACAAGGACCCAGCGTCCTTGGACGAGATCTGGGTGCTTCCCCCCTCGGTCAGACAATCCCTGGCGTGGTGGCTGGACCACGGGAACTTGACAAGGGGCAGATCCTTCCTGGCTCCCTCCTGGGAGACGGTCATGACGGATGCCAGTCTCTCGGGCTGGGGGGGTTTCTGGAAGTCCCTGCGTTTCCAGGGGAGGTGGGGCCCTCAGGAGGCCCATCTACCCATCAATGTCCTGGAACTCAGGGCGGTCAGGTTGGTGCTGGAACAATTGACACAGCACCTGAAGGGTCTGGCGATTCAGGTACGCTCAGACAACAGGACGGCGATGGCCTACATCAATCATCAGGGAGGAACCCGGAGCAAGGGTGCTCTCCAGGAGGTGTCTCTGATTCTAACATGGGCAGAGACCAATGTTCAATGCATCTCGGCTGTTTACATTCCGGGGGCGGAAAATTTGCTAGCAGATGCCCTGAGCAGGGGGTCGTCCCGTCAGGGGGAGTGGTCCCTCTCCAACTCGGTATTTCAATCCCTGTGTCACCGTTGGGGTGTCCCAGACGTGGATCTGTTTGCGTCCCGTCACAATCACAAGCTACCGAGCTTTGTATCTCTGTCTCAGGATCCTCTGGCTCTGGCCACGGATGCCCTGTTAATGTCTTGGAAGGAGTTTTGGCTCCTGTATGCATTTCCACCTCTTCCCCTTCTGGGCAGAGTGCTACGCAAGATCGCTCTGGAAGGGGTACCCACTATTCTGGTGGCCCCAAGGTGGCCAAGAAGAGTGTGGTTCGCAGACGTGGTTCAAATGGCAGTAGATCAGTTTGATCTACCAAGGTTTCCAGACCTCCTAACTCAGGGGTCTCTACGCCATCCCAATTTACTAGCTCTGGCTTTGACGGCTTGGCTATTGAGACCACCATTTTGAAGGAAAAGGGTTTGTCCGCTTCTGTAGTGGCTACCATGGTCCAAGCCAGGAAGAAGACCTCTTCTGCCATATATTATAGGGTATGGCATGCCTACATTGACTGGTGTGAATCCAGGTCTCTTCCCTGCCGGGAATTCTTAGTCTCCAGGGTGCTGGAGTTTTTACAACATGGTCTAGACTTAGGTCTGAAGCTTAGTACCTTGAAGGGCCAGGTTTCGGCCCTGTCTATTTTCTTTCAGAAGACCTTTGCCCAGCACTCTCTTATCAAGACTTTCTTTCAGGGGGTCACTCATGTGCGCCCCCCTCGGAAACCTATGGTTCCTGTCTGGGATCTGAATTTGGTTTTGTCGGCCCTACAGGGTCCTCCTTTTGAGCCTATTCATGAAGCAGCTCTTGCTGTTCTCACGCTCAAGGTGGTCTTTCTGGTAGCCATTACCTCGGTTAGATGTGTGTCTGAGTTGGTTGCCTTGTCTATTCAGCCTCCCTACTTTGAGAGACACCGGGATAAGGTGGTGTTTCGCTTCAAGACAGACTTCCTGCCTAAGGTTGTGTCTGCGTTTCATTTGAATCAAGATATTGTTCTTCCTTCCTTGTGCCCTAATCCTAGTAACCCTAAAGAGAGGGTTTTACATTTCCTGGATGTGGTCAGGTGTGTCAAGTCTTACCTGGTTACCACTCAGGCATTTAGAAAGACGGATGCTCTCTTCGTTGTGCCTCACGGGCCTAGGAAAGGTTTGGCTCCCGCCAAGTCTACTATCAGTAAATGGATTCGTCAGGCTGTGGTTCAAGCCTATACTACTAAGGGGAAGACTCCCCCCTTTCGTCTTACCGCTCATTCTACTAGAGCTGTTGGGGCTTCTTGGGCTTTTCAGCACCAGGCCTCTGTGGAGTTGCAAGTTTGCAAGGCCGCTACTTGGTCTTCCGTTCATACCTTTACAAAGTTTTACAAGGTTGATGTTAAGGCCTCAGCTGACGCTGCGTTTGGCCGCAAGGTTCTGCAGGCCGTAGTTGTTTAAACGGCTTGCTGTTGCCTTCTGTTGGGGATCCCACCCTTCTTTACGGACACTGCTATTGGATGTCCCACATGTAAGGACTATGTCTGGAGCAGGACGTGCTGTCTGCTTAGAATAATACAAGTCTGTGAAGTACTCACCTGTAGAGTTGGTATTATATGCAGACAGCACGTCCTGCTCCACCCCACCCTGGTTTCACTTTGTTCTGGATCCCCTGTTTGGCGATTGTTATACTTGATATTTTGTTTTGCCAGTTTTGGGTGGTTGTTTCTCCTGGCCTCTCCTTCTCACTGCTTTTCAATGCTGGGGATTTGTGGGAGGTCCTCCGGTATATGTAGGGCCTGGAGGAGCTTGTTTTCTTCATGATTCTGCAGTGCACGGCGCTGAAGGCGGAGGTATACCCACATGTAAGGACTATGTCTGGAGCAGGACGTGCTGTCTGCATATAATACCAACTCTACAGGTGAGTACTTCACAGAGTTGTATTTTTAACAATTTTCACTGCCCCTACTAATCCAAGATAATGGCGCCTGTTTTAGCTGTAAATCTCTGCCTCCTCCATTCATTGCCATTGTTGTGTGTGGCAATGATGTCATTGCCACACCGATGTTATAACTGATTGCCTGCCATCTAACAGAGAGGGACAGCAAAAAAACGTGTTCGAGGAGGATTTAAAAAGTGAAAATACCCGAGTTCTACACCCGAAGAAGGGAGTATCGGCAGGGGCTTTGGCCAAATGTATTTTACAAGTTTTGTGGGCTTTGGTCCGCTTTAAAGTGATCTTATATCCAAAAAGGAGGTTTATGTTGTCACATTTTATCCCCAGCCCAGTGCCCCAAAAGAGCCGGTGTTTCTTTTAATACTAAAGCCTTTACTCCATATTTCTAAAAACACTGGTTGCAGTCTGATGTTTGATTGGGGCGGCTATATAGTTCCCTGGTCATGAACCAGCGCCCCCTGGTGCCCTCCAGTAATTATTCATTCAGTTACAGTAAACAAAGCTCAGCATAGACAATAGAGGGTATGCTGCATTGCAGTTATTATAACAGAAAAGCCTGGGGGGTACACACAGTGGGGAATCCCAATTCAGGATGCCGCCGCACTGAGAAACAACACATGGGAAAGTGAAATTCCTGTGTGGTGTTCCTCTTTTACTATAGCAGATAGTGTTTACCACAGGGCATAATGTGCTATACTAATCACAGTTTTTCTAGTAATGTAATTATGAAGCATGTGGGAACTATTTTAGAAAAGCATGAACAGATATCTGAGTGCAAGAGAAGATTTACAAAAAGAGAAAAACAATTTATTATTCTTGGCTTGATATTCCGTACCATTCAATCCCTATACTAATGTAAAGGTTAGGGGTAGCAAGCCACCTGCCCATTGTGGCTTGCTGATAACCTTGTGCAAAAGAGTCCGGTGCCCGTTGGCATGGGCAGGGCCGGCTCCAGGGTTTTGTGGGCCCCTGGGCAACAGAGTCTCAGTCAGCCCTTTGTGTCCCTTCACATGCCCCACTGTGTTAAACCCCTGGGATAGCCGGTATACTCACCTTGCCTATTAAACCACGGGCCATCCCAATTGTGGATGCCACGCTATTTGAAACAACCCCCCCCCCATGTACAGACACACAGCCAATAGCCTGGAGCTGGGGGCATGCTGGCCATTCACAAATGCCTGTCTGGTTGTGGAGCACAAACATGGCCCGCACCTGCACCGTTGAATCAGTGGTGAGAAGAAAAAATAAGGAAAAGTGAGAAGAGCAAGAGAAACAGCATTAAGGAAAAAGACAGAAATGGACAAAAAGGGTGAAAGAGAAAATAAAGGGATAGTGTGAGGAGAGGGAGAAAGAAAAGAGAAAGAAGAAGAAAAGGGAGAAATGATAATGAAAAGAGAAAGTGAGGAGGAAGAGTGGAAAAAAAGTGAGAACAAGAGAAGGCAAAATAAAAAGGAAGTGAGTGAAGCAAGGAAGAAAGGTAAAACAGAAAGGGGGAGGTAATGAAGAAAGAGAGAAAGAAAAAGCTAGAAGAGAGGAATAAAGAAAGATGTATATGAGATGTAGAAAGATGAAAAAGTGTGATTGAGAGTGAAAGAAAATAGAAAGGGAGGGAATAAGGAAAGAATAAAACAATGAAGGAACGGAGAGAGGAAATGAGAAAGAAAAATAAAAAAAAAACAAATATGAAGAGGGGGGACAGAGAGGGGAGGAAAAAGAGAAACAGGAAGGGAAGGAGAGAGGGCAGCAAGGACTGAAGAAAGATAGGGAGAAAGAAAAGAAGCACAAAGAGAGGGGATGAGAAGTAGGAAGCGACAGAATAAAAGGAAGAAAGAGGCAGTAGCAAGGGAGAAAGAGAAGGAAAGAAAGGCAAAAAGGGAAGAATGTAAGGAAGGAAGGGAAGAATGTAAGGAAGGAAGAAAAGATGGGGAAGGAGGATGGAAGGAGTAAGGGAGCGGTGGGTGGGGGGAAGAAATAAAGAGTGAAATGAGAGAGAGAAGAAGAGAGGGAGGAAAGTTGAGAAGAAGTTGAGCAAGGCAGAAAAGAAGGGAGGAAAAAGAAAGAGAACATGGAGAGCTCCACAAAATTGAACTGACCTGCCTGCTGCCCATATTCCCTCTGTCTCTCCTTACACAACCCCAATAAACTAAATAAAACAGCCCCCCACAAGAATAGTCCTCTTGCTTCTCCACCATTATCCCCCCCCCCCCCCCCCAGACAAAGCAGCATCTTACCCACATTATGCGTTCCTGCATGACTGCTGACTTAATGGGCAGCGCTGACATCTGATCTGATCTGACCTCACTTGGCTTCTTCCCAGGCTCCTGATTGCCCGCTCGTCTCAAGTCAGACCCCGCTGCCGCTGACTAGGCCCCTCTGCTAATGGCCCGGCAAACCTGTCACTCCCTGGGGCCCAACGGAGGATCCTCCGATGGCCCAGTCTGACCCTGGACAGGACGTTTACATGGCCATTCAAAAGCAGCCAGCATCCATGTCGGGGTTGGTGCCGATGGGCAAGGGAGGCAGCCATATTTCCTTGGCTGTGCTGCCTGTCAGTAGACCCCAGCGCCCTGGGCCCTCAGCAGATGCCTGACCTTGCCGGGTGCTAGCGCCAGCCCTGGGCATGGGCCCAGTGTCCCTACAAGGGTGCCTATTGTTGGGGCAACCCTGGAAGAGCACTGGACCTACCTGGACATTTGTTAAATTAGGCCACGCCCCCTTATTGAGGGATGGATAGGAGATACATTGTAACAGTTACAACATTAGAAACATTTTGAATATGCAAATGAATCATTTATTGATGCAGATCTGCATGTTATACCACAAAGAGGGGCAAATGAGAATAACGAGGGACAGGGGGACAAGGACTCAAAAGAGGGAAAGTTCCTCTAAATCAGGGACACTCGGGAGGTATGGGGATACCAGCCCCTATGTCTGATGAATGGGAAGGAACCACACGTTTTTTTGTGAAAAAAGTAAAAAATAATTGGTTAGTTTACCCTTCAAAGTACAGAACCTGTGCTGTGTAAACCAGCAGACAGAGACCAAATGCTTTTATTCATAGGAAAAGTTGTATGCAGCAGAAAAGCACAGGGTTCCCAGAGCTCTTTGATTCAGTGTGAAATACCTATGGTTCACTCTTGTGCATTTTTAATTGGCTTTGCTGAAACAAAGCCATTGTCTCATGCTGCCCCACTGCTCTATAGATTAAGCCCATTTGACCAAAGGCATAAGTAAATGTGAATGTGCTCATACAGTAATTTACACATTTAAATTGGAACAAAACCCAGGATTTTCACTATCCTGGATGTTATTCCATTCCCCGGGGGCATCCCAAATTGGGGTCTTTTACTCTGTGGAACCCCCCCAGAACGCCCATACAAGCTCAGCTTTCCTCATTCCTACGGCACATCTTGGGCTCTCGTCCAATCAAAGATGTTTACCGTGCATATGTAATGCTCTGCATACGGCTCTGTTTACATACAGAGATTCAGCAATCGGGAGCGCAGTGAGCGCATCACCATCAGTGCAGAAACGCACTCAAAGCCCAAAGATACAGGGGAATTTCACACAGCGAGGCATCCCCATTTGGGATGCCCCCTGTTAACATGTAGATGATGGGGTCCCTTAACATCATGGACCCTGATACAGTCCCTACCTCTACACCCACTATTGTTCCACACCCTGAATTTCACTAATCCCCTGTTACAATTAACATCCACAAAAATCTGTTAACCCGTTCGCTGCCAACTTACCAGGAGATGTCACTCTCTGCTGCCAGGCCATTTTTTACTATTTTGTGCTATACATGTTTACCTGTGATTTTTGCTGGAATTTCCTGGAAAATTATATATTCTTTTCCTCAGCAGAGTTTGGGCTTTAAAACGACAGGTGGACAGTGATCGTCAAAAGCTGAGTTCTGGAGGCTGGGGATTGGAGACCCTTGCCTCCCCCCATCACCGTCTGTTTCTGGCGACTCACCGGTGCCGGAAATGGGCTTTTATACTTCTCCTAAGAATGCTTCACACTGCGCGCGGCCTGGCTGAGCTGTCAGAAGCGAGGGGGTCCCGGGCGAAAGGAAAACCCGCACCACAGGATCATGGACCAGACTGAGTGGCTTTTTTTTTTTGCCACCAACAGGGGGAAACACCAGGCTGGCGTTTAACTGGTGGAGAAGCAGTCACTTGAAGTACACAGGTTTCTCATTTAAAGGGTTAATGCCAGTGAGGTTGATTGTGTCGTCACATGGCAAGCCAGCACAGCTTTTTCCGATGTGGTAAATCTGAAAGACAATGAGTCGCCATTTAGACATAAAAATATGCAAAGTGTAGAGACCAATACCGGCCAAAGAGCCAAGAACAGTAAGATTGTTGATGCCTGGTCGCTGTAGGTTATACCATATACCTTCATAAATCTTACCACTGCATTAGGGCTGCTGAATTTAATATATCATTTTTATACATGTTTGCACATCATGCTGCTTTATTTCCTGCTGTTATGACTTTTATTTGCCAAGTTATGTGCCCATTTTTATTATTGCTTCCTGAGTGAAAATCAAGCCAAGCCAGGCGGTTTCCAAGGCATGACTACAGCCTGAGCAGGCATCATGAGTCATAGCAAGGAAAATGAATGCAGGGATATAGATGGCCTGGAAATAATCCAATTTAACTCCCATTTGTAATGTTACATATGCTTTTCTCCAGGACAACTGTAATCCAGTGATGGACTCTGCCCTTTTGCACAGGCAACCCCATCTGTCTGGGCTTTTTGCCACCTGGAAGGTTTTCTAGTGATATCCTAGATGGTTCCACTGGGAGGAGATTTTTCCAAGACTGTATTCCTTAGCCTGGTTTTTCTATGAACAGGGAGGTCAGGAAAAATGACTTCCCTGTGCCCATATGCAGGAGGCTGTTATGGGTGCTGGTTCTGGAAAAGACAACCAAAAGAGGGGAGGGAGTAAGGGTTATGGCAAGCCACACCACAAGTCTGCAGTCGTTCAAGAGGGCACAGGTAAGCTGTATGTAGCCGTATACCCCTCATTTCCAGTGATATGTTGGCCACATGAGGCTCCATCTCTCTAGTATAAAAGATTTCTCCTTTGTATAATGCTGGGTTTATATGAGCAAATCAATTGGCTGTTCGCTCCACGAGCAACCAACTATACAAATCTTCTGCGAGTGAGTGACTGTTTCAGACTGTGAAGATTTGTTGGTCATTCAGTCACCAGAGCGATCGCTAATGCGATCCTTCTTCTAGAAAAAACACAAGGAAGAACCAGCACTCCAAATCAATTCAAAAGATCAAAGTCAAAATTTCGGGTGTGTGTATGCCCCCTTCATTAGGACAATGTAGCAACAACAAGAACAACAATAGCAGACTACTTTAAATAATGCAGAACAAATTTGCGCCTGCCGTCACTGGCTCTGTGTAAACATAACAAGGTCACCATAAACAAGTGTGTAACAAATGTGTGCAAACCACAATTAATGATACCCCGCAATAAGAAGCCCTTGATGAACAAATATGTGGGCAGCGGGGGCACTGCCGCATCCATTGCGTGGCCAGTTGCATTGTAATCTCCACCAAGGGAGCGGTGGAGGGAGTTGCATAGAAAAACACTTTTAGGGCAACTTCTGTTTACACATTCAAACCATCAAGCAATGAAAGAGAAACTTTTGGTCAGCCAAAACGATACTACGGCCAGCCGATTAACCAATTCTCTTTCATCACTTCATTTCAGCGGCTATTTCCACGGAGCAATAATTGCTAAGTTGTGGTCGCTTTAGCGATCTCTCGCTCGATAATCACTCTGTGTAAACCCAGCATAACTGTCACTACCCTTTGACTGAAAACCAAGGAAGTTGGAGGAGGGAGCTGTGTCCCCCCTTCAATCCATTTGCCAACGGGCATCTAAAAGAATGCCCTTCACTTTTGCTAGCTAAATGCTATTTTCACCAGCTAAAGGTTGCACAACTCATTCCACACAACTGTAACACTTTCTCATATGTATAAAAAGACAGATTTGCCTGTTGAACCATGCGAGTAAGGCTCTGTTCACACCTCTGCCGTTAATGTGCGTTGTAACACAGTTACAATGCAGAGAAAACACATTATTCTACATTATATATTTTTCTATATGTGATAGTTCACAAATCTGCGCTGGGTTGTTCAACGTAATAAAAAAAGTATTGCAGACACCTTTTCCAGCGCAAAGTAGTAACAGCGCAGGTCAGTGAAATCCTATCACAATGCCAGTGCAACGCATGTATAACACTTATATAACACAGTGTGCTGGTGCTGCATTTCCATAAAATGTACCATTTACTGAGTATGCAAAAATGTTTTTCTTTTTAAAAACACAAGCGCATTGCCAACTTTTGAAAAGTGCAGCAAATGTTTTGATACTTTGCTCCTCTGGCATACTTACAAAATGCATGCTCTTTAAGTGGACCAAAATCCACAAAAACAAGTGTTCCTAAAAACGCTTAACATACTGGCAGACTTACCTTTTGACGACCCTCACATACTTCTGGCCCTCACAGCGCCCGTTTTTGTCATTTTTAAATACCCGAAGTCTCACCCTCCAGCTCTTAGACCACTGTTGGAGTGACAATGCTGCTCCTTAGACGTACATTCCTCTTCTGCTCCTGCGCTCGCAGGATTCCATGTACCGTTCGGTACAGGGAAGGGCTGCTCGCTCTCGATGTAAGCGCCGCTTCCGATAGCTACTACTCATGCGCGAGATTTCAAGAAGTAGGAGCAGGGGAAAGGCCAGAATTTCACTTCCGCCTGAGCCGAAATCCAAGATGGCGACGATGAAAAGAAACAGATGCGATGCCGCGCAGGCGGTTCAAAGGTAAGTTTTATTAGCTGAAATAGCTTAACTGGGTCCTGGGGCATGTTGGCCAATAATTAAAAAAAGAGGTGTGATCAGAGCCTAAGTGTGCGGAAATAGGAACGTATCCAAAAAATGCACTAAACTGATCCACTGCCACAAAAAATTGCACAGAGAAAAACAGTGCTGAATTGAAAAAAGAAAAGAAAAACATGAGAAAAAATATTTTCTCACATAAGAATTAAGGAAAAAAAATGTTGAATCAGCCCTTATATTATCACTTCCAACTGTATTTACCAGCTAAGAGTTTTTTAACCCTTCCAAATCCTAATTAGCAATTGCTAAGTCTCACACAGGTTCCCAGGATCATTGTGTTTTTGACCCTGCCCGATACATTACCACCACCCTGAACAGCAACATGTTGCCTCCTTTCAAACGGCAACATATTTGGATGCTACAGTTAATCTCACCACCACGGCCCCACACATCAGCCTCTTTGCTGCTTAAGCTCACTAGCGTATTCTTTTAGGGAACACATTAAACCATGATTGTACACTTTTGAAACAAGTGGACAAAAATCATTGTGGCGTCCTGGCTCGACTTTGTTTCTCTTCTTTTTTTTTTTTTACCAGCCCAGCCTCCAGATTACCATCCCAATGCACCATAGGGGCTGGTAACCCAGGTATAGGGGCTGAATTACAAGTTCACAATTCCATGCCACCCCACACGCACACCTTCTCTCCCACGCAGCACGTCCCGGACAGTCCGATGCTCGGAAGCGTTCCTGTTCCCACCCCAATTCCATCCCACCCCACATGTCAGTTACACAGCAACGTCCATTCATTGCAATGGAGGGGTGGGCCAGGCACACCTTCTCTCCCACGCAGCACATCCCGGACATTCCGACGCTTGGAAACGTTCCTGTTCCCACCCCAATTCCATCCCACCCCTCACGTCAGTTACACAGCAACATCCATTCATTGCAATGGAGGGGTGGGCCATACACGCTACTCCATTGCAATGAATGGATGGCACACAGTGACCAGCTCGACCAATGGAAGCTTCGCTGTTGGTCGTGGAGCGCTGCCACCCCTCATTCTCGGGCTGAAGCTGCTGTGAGAGAGAGAAGGTAAGTTTTCTTTTGTTGTTTAATGTTTGGTAACTCTTTAAAGCTGACCAAAACCCACATTTTTAACTAGCATACCCTAGATTGCTCCTCCCATAAATAGTAACTTTTGCCTATTTTTACTGCTCTCATTTCATTCTAATCCCAGATAATGCTGCCTGTTTTAGCTGTAAAGCTCCGCCTCCTCCTTTCACTGCCACTGTTATGTAGTCATTCAATGACTGATCACCTGCCATCTTACAGAGAGGGACAGCAAAAAAAAACAGTGTTCCAGAGCGATTTGATAAGTGAAAATATTTCTAGTTCTACATCCTAAGATGAGAGTATCGTCAGGGGCTTTGGTCAAATGTATTTCGCAAGTTCAGTGGGTTTTGGTCCGCTTTAAGTAAAAAAGAAAAACTGACCCACAAGGGTAGGTGGGCCAGGTGAGCTTCCAGTACCCCCTCCTGATTACTTACATCCCCTCCTGGGCACTGGGGGAGCGACATAGGCCTGGTTGTAAAACCTGTTGTAAAAAAGAAGCCAAACCAGTGCTGAATCGCACATTTCTTTTACACCTGTTAATTTCAGGTGTATTTATATTCTTAGTATACAGTACGTCCTGCTCCAGATATAGTACTTACACTTGGGTTATCCTCCACCAGATGGCGCTGCACTGCAGAGACATGTAAAAACAGGCTCCTCCCGGCCCCTCAAATACCCGGGACCTCCCACAAATCCCAGATTTCTCTGCAGTGCTTACTGCGAAGACATGAAATTATCACTCTCTCGCAGGTGAGCGGGGCTACTAGCCTGCGGCCCTGTTGGACTATTCCCACCCGTTCCTCATGTGATGTGCCTCCCAGCCTGGGCTGCGCTGGTTGGGTGAAGGTAGGCAGCACCATGCGTGCTTATGGAGCGCTGCTCCTCCGCAGTCCCCCACCAAAGGGTAGGCGGTATAGGCTGATGGTGAGCTTTTATGGATGCCCCTCCCGCATTATTGTCCCATGCCCCGTGTAGCTGTGGGTCCTGTACAAAGGGCCTCCCTCATTCTCCCTGTAGCCTTCGGGAGGAAAAGAAGGGGGGTGTGTGGGTTAGCCTGTAGCGTGATTCGTGCATACGGCGTTTGTCATGTCTTTTGACTAGTATATGTGGTGTCTGCCGCCGCGCTGACTTGTCTTTTTTACTATTACAAATGCAGCTGCCTCCGCACGCGTTTTTTCCTTCATTTGGGTGTTCCGCGCAGGGCGGCGGCTTTACCTCAGACGCTTCTGCGTTATCATTGGCTGCTTGCCTGTGGGCTTCGCGCTCTTCGGGGGGCGGGGCCTGGCTTGGCGCGCCCTGCGTCATGGCTCGCTCTGGCCCGCCCTTCGAGGTACTCTCGGCGCCATTTTGTCAGCGCGCGTGTGACGGTTATACTTACCGCGGTCCTTAAGTGCCCTCGCGGGCGGTTTTATACTCATTGTAGTGTGTTTGATTCTGACACCCCTTCTTCCCACTGTGTCTTTCAGACGGGTGAAGCCATTGACTTCTCCCGGCCCGGTGTAATTGATAATTGGGCCTTGTATAATTACTCCCACTTCCATAGCGGGTCATTGGGGCATCCAGGGTTGCTTATAGCGTAAATCCCTAATGGCATATCGTGCCTAATAATCACCATATGGAGGCATCCCAGGAACCGCAATCTGGCCTGCCAGTGGCTGCGCCTCGTTTCACCTCACCTACTCCCCCAAGCTTAAATCTCACTTCCGTTGAGTTGCATACTAGTGGGGATTCTCAGCCTGGTGTGTCTTCTAGACTGGCTACTGTTGAACAGATTATTTTGAGGTCTTTAGAGTGTAAGGGCCCTGGTAAGAAGCGGCACTTGACGCCTAATGTTACTGTTTTCCCTATGGGAACTGAGGAGTTTATGAATCTGTGTGGCTATACCCCGTCTGATGAAGGGGAGCTCCTTTCTGATTCAGGCTCATCTGATGAGAGACCAAGGGGTCATGACGATTCTGGCTCTGACCCCTGGGCCCCGGATGACACTGACAGATTATTGACCCAGACCTTGAGGTTCTGTCTATCTCTCTCCCTGTTGAGGCTCCCAGGCAAAAAAGGGGAGCAAAAACACATTTGGAGATTCCAGGGCAGGCACATTTCCATAACTTTGTGCTCAAGGAATGGGAGCGCCCCAGTAAACTTCCCGGGGCTCCAAAGATTTGGGATAGGAAGTATCCCTTGCCTGCTGAGGTGGGTAAAGGTTGGTCATCCCCCCCCCTCGAGGTGGATGCCCCGATCCTAGGGCTATCTAACACCTCTGTCATGCATTCCCCTGATTCCACTACCCTGTGGGATGCTGAGGACCGGCGCATTGACCAGCTGGCCTCCCACGCCTTTACATGTGCGGGGACGGCGCTGCGCCCGGTCTGTGCCTCTGCTATTACTGCTGTGGCCACTAGACCTTATCAGAAATATGCTTGATAGTGCCCCTGATGATTTGCCTTGTGAGGTGTTTATTGCACTCTCTAGTTGATGTTTTGTGTAAATTTTGTCCTGTCAGCATTGGATGACACCATCAGAATGTGTGCCAGAACTTCTGCCCTCGTGGTGGCTGTGCGCTGCTTGGGTTTGGCTGCGCTAGTGGGCCGCTGACAATGCTGCCAAGAAGGCCCTCACTGGTTTTCCCTTTAAAGGACTGCGTTTGTTTGGAGACCGCCTGGACCTTTCTTGCTAAGGGAGGCAGGTTACACCAGCGCAGGCGGCAACCTCGGCCCTTTAGGGGTCAGGGTTCCTTCTCCTCCCCTTACCGTGATGCAAGACAGGGAAGGGGGGGTATCCTTCCCTGGGGCCCGGGGAGATTTCTGGGGTAGAGGCAGAGGACGTGGACGTCCTGGCTTCTCCTGGGACCCCAAAAGCTAAATCCTCTCCCAAGCCCCCTCAGGCATGTTGGGGCGCCCCCACCCATCCGCGTGGGGGGGACGGCTGCAGCACTTCGTTCAGGTCTGCAGGATTCAGGTCTCAGACCGGTGAATTCAGGAGGTAGTGTCCTCCGGTTACAAGTTGGAGTTTGCTGCCGATCCCCCTCCAAGATTCATCAGGTCCCGGATTCCTCAGGACCCTGTGTCAGCTCAGGAGCTAGTGCAAGCGGTGCAAGGCCTCCTGGAGCTGGGGGTCATCTGCCAGGTGCCTTTAAGAAAAAAAGGCAAGGGCTTTTATTCCAACCTATTCACAGTACCCAAAAAGGATGGTTCTGTCAGGTTCATCCTGGACTTAAAGATTCTTAACAAGTTTTTGTCAAGGGCAGGTGCTTTCGCATGAAGACTCTGCGCTCTGCCATCTGTTCCCTGCGCCAAGGGGATTTCATGGCTTCTGTGGACATCAAAGATGCTTACCTTCATATTCCTGTGTTCCCAGGTCATCAAAAGTCCCTCAGGTTCACTCTGATGGATCAACATTACCAATTTGTGGCCTTGCCCTTCAGCCTCACTTCAGCTCCCAGGGTGTTCACCAAGGTGCTGGCTGGCGTGATGTCTCTGCTCAGATGTTAGGGTGTCAGCGTGTTTCCCTATCTGGACGACATCCTCTTCACTTCCACAGTCTCTGCATCAGGCAGAGTTGGATACTCAGCTGGTGGTGCCCATTCTGAAGTCATTTGGATGGGTGATCAACCACCCCAAGTCCCCACTGTCCCCTTCATTGGTAACTCCATTCCTAGGAATGAATCTGGATACAGTTCAGGCAAGGATCTTCCTTCCTCAGCAGGAGGTGGACAGTCTGATTGCACAGGCCCAGTCCCTCCTAGCTTGTCCCCATCCCTCCATCAGGCAGGGGATGCAGTTGGTGGGCCTGATGGCGGCGTCCTTCGAAACGGTCCCTTATGCTCAGTTCCAATTGAGGCCTCTGCAACTTCACCTATTGTCAGTATGGGACAAGGACCCAGCGTCCCTGGACAGGGTCTGTGTGCTCTCCCCCCTGGTCAGGAGGTCCCTCTTGTGGTGGATGGACTCAAGGAACCTGTTGGGGGGGCAGATCCTTTCTTGCCCCTTCCTGTGAGACGGTCACCACGGATGCCAGTCTGTCAGGTTGGGGCGGTTTCTGGAATTCCCTGCGGTTCCAGGGGAGGTGGGGCCATCAGGAGGCCCACACACCTATCAATATCTTGGAGCTGCGAGCGATCAGGTTAGTTCTGGCTTGCTTGACTACTCATCTTTAGGGCCTGCCTGTTCGGTTGGCGCTCGGACAACCAGACGGCAGTTGCCTACATCAATCATCAAGGAGGGACCCGGAGCAAGAGGGGCCTCCAGGAAGTGTCTCCGATCCTGACCTGGGTGGAGGCCAATGTTCCCTGCATTTCAGCGGTGTACATTCCGGGGATGAAAAATCTGCTGGCAGATCCTCTGAGCAGGGGGACCTCTCGCTAGGGAGCATGGTCCCTCTGCAACAGGGGGTTCCAATCTCTGTACCACCGTTGGGGACAACCAGATGTGGATCTGTTTGCGTCCCGTCACAATCACAAGCTCCCGGCCTTTGTCTCCCTGTCCCAGGATCCTCTGGGCCACAGATGCCCTAGCAATGTCATGGCAGGACTTCAGCTCCTGTATGTCTTTCCTCCATTCCCCCTGCTGGGCAGGGTTCTGCGCAAGATTGCTCTGGAAGGGGTGCCAGCAATTCTGGTGGCCCCCAGGTGGCCAAGAAGAGTGTGGTTCGCAGACGTGGTGCAGATGGCAGTAGACCATTCTGCCAAGGGTGCCAGATCTGCTCACTCAGGGCCCCTTACGCCATCCCAATTTACAAACTCTTGATGGCCTGGCTGCTGAAACCTCCATCTTGATGGAAAAAGGCTTGTCCGCCTCGGTGGTTGATACCATGGTGAAGGCTAGGAAGAAAACTTCTTCTTCCATCTATTACAGGGTATGGCATGCCTACTTTGACTGGTGTGAGTCTAGGTCTCTTCCCTGTCGGGTGTTTTCAGTCCCCAGGGTTCTGGAGTTCTTACAGCATGGGTTGGAGTCGGGACTCCAACTCAGTACTCTGAAGGGTCAGGTTTCTGCCCTGTCTGTTTTCTTTCAGAAGTTTTTTGCTCAGCATTCTTTGATTAAGATCTTTTTTCCAGGGGGTCACTCATGTGCGTCCCCCACGTAAACTTGTGGTCCCTGTTTAGGATTTTAACTTGGTTTTGTCTGCCTTGCAGGGTGCTCCCTTTGAACCTATGCAGGATGCTGCTCTGGCTGTTCTTACCCTCAAGGTTGTCTTTCTGGTAGCCATTACTTCGGTAAGGCGTGTGTCTGAGTTGGCGGCTCTTTCTATTCAGCCCCCATACCTTGGGAAGACACCAGGACAAGGTGGTGTTCTGCTTTAAGCCAGGTTTTCTACCTGAGGTAGTGTCTGCCTTTCATTGAATCAAGATATTGTTCTTCCTTCTTTGTGCCCTAATCCTAGCTACACTAAGGAGAGGGTTTTGCATTCCTTGGATGTGGTCAGGTGTTTGAAGTATTACCTGGTGGTCACTGCGTCCTTCAGGAAAACTGATGCTTTTTTTGTGGTCCCTTCTGGGCCCAGGCAGGGTTTGGCTACTGCCAAGTCTATTATTAGCAAATGGATCCGTCAGGCCGTGATTCGGGCCTATTTTTGCTAAGGGGAAGGGTCCTCTTTTTTGCCTTAGTACTCATTCTATGCGTGCTATTGGTGCCTCTTGGGCCTTCCAGCACCAGGCTTCTGTTGAGCAAGTTTGCAAGGCCGCTACTTGGTCTTCTGTTTATACCTTTTCAAAGTTTTACAAGGTTGATGTTTGGGCCTCAGCTCATGCTGTTTTTGGCCGAAAGGTTGCAGGGGGCAGTGGTTAAACTGTCTGCTGTTACCTTTTTTGTTGGGGATCCCACCCTACTTTATGGACACTGCTATTGGATGTCCCAAGTGTAAGTACTATATCTGAAGCAGGACGTACTGTATACTAAGAATAATACAATTCTGTGAAATACTCACCTGTAGAATTGGTATTATAAGTATACAGTACGTCCTGCTCCACCCCACCCTGGTTTTTGCTTTTTTCTGGATCCCCTGTTTGGTGATTGTTATCATTGTTATAGTTACCAGTTTGGGTGGTTAATTTCTCCCGGCTTCTCGTTCACTGCTTTTCAATGCTGGGGATTTGTGGGAGGTCCCGGGTATTTGAGGGGCCGGGAGGAGCCTGTTTTTACATGTCTCTGCAGTGCAGCACCATCTGGCGGAGGATAACCCAAGTGTAAGTACTATATCTGGAGCAGGACGTACTGTATACTTATCATACCAATTCTACAGGTGAGTATTTCACAGAATTGTATTTTTCACCTATACAATATTGTAAGTAAAAACAATAACGCCTTTTCCTGTTCCTGAATCTCACAGACCTGTAAAAAGGAACAATCTGTTTATTTCTTATTCTAACACTCCTCCTGGCTGCAGTAACCAAACCAGAGGTGACCCTAGATCTCCCAAGCTGGGTCCCACACAACAGAAATGCACAATACCATGGGGTTCATTGTATAGATCACAGCTATATATCCATCACTTCCTCAGACCCACCAATCACCACTTTAGCTTTGCTTCCTTGCTTAAAAGATGGTCCTCACTCTGTTTCTGGCTGACAAGGGAAGTGGAAACTTTAAACCCCAATAACTTTAAATTGTTTTTATTTCTTGTTTTAACCTAAACACACTCTGCTACTTATATCATGTATGATATTTTATTTGCTTTTATTTAAATTGTTTTTAAAAGATGTCTGCCTGGATACTGTTTGTATAGAGCTGATTTTCTGCTACACTCTTTTTTTGTTTGTAAAAGGGCACACCACCTGGGCACAGTGGGTAGTGCAGCCCTGTAACTTTTCGATAGTACAATTTACCCTGGTACAGCATTATTCTGAAGTGGTGAGAGTGTGTTTATATAAGAGTGTGTTTTCTTTTTCTTACTGGAGATTTTCGCTAACACACAAGATGCCTTTTTTACTCATTTAAAAAATAAAACGTACCTAGCCCCTGTGATCCAGCACGTTCCTCTGCGTTTCTAGTCATTGCCCATTAATGTAGGCACTATATTGTCTTATCTAGAAACGGCGGATATATGCACACCATACACATGAGTTTCTTGCAAGTAAAAAGGTATTTATATAAGTAGTATATGACAAATCAGGACAATGTATATATTTCCAAGCTATACAAAAAGGATACAATAAAGGTACTTTGGTATGTGGAAGTATGAACAGTCTCCAGGATCGTGAACCACCTCAAGATAAAGAGAAGTAAATGATACTATGTAAACTTATACAGATCAATAATGTCTATAGTAGGGTAAAATATGGTGTAACCCAGACATCTTGGTCATCCTGGTTCTCCTCTGGTTGTCCTCGTGTCATCCACTATGGAGCTCGGTGGTGGATATCCCCTCGACAATGTTGTTCCGACACGAACCTACCACCTCATCCACGAAGTCACCACGAACCACGGTATGCTGGGGAGGCACCAAATTACACACAAGGAGAATATCATATGTAAGTCCCTGAGCAAGAAAGAAAGGCAAATTGGTGAACAACCTACTACAAAAAGGTACACAAATCCTCAAAGAAAAGGGTGACAAAAACACACCAAAAATACAACTCAGAAAAACAAAAAATTGTGTGAGTATGTGAAAACGTGAAAACTCATGTACACGAATTGTTGTGAGTGACTCTAACAGGGACAACTGAAATAAAGTGACAATATCCATTTAGTCACGACCCGAAAAGGATGAAAACCCAAAATCTTCATTGATACCGTACGGTGCTTGTGTTCTCAAAGTGTGTATCCACCGAGCCTCCTGTTGCTCAAGTCTCCTTTTTAATAGTAGTGGAATGAAACATTGACTCATTTGAGGTGTGCTGAAAACCTAAAATTTTGTATATTAATTCTGTGTAGGCACTATATTGCCACTTCCACATTCACTTGTATGGCAACCAATTATGTGACCTCCATGTTTGACATGCAAGCCTACTCACCTATCCCATTTGGTCACTGGCAGTCACATAATTACATAGTATGTAAGGCTGAATAAAGACTTTAGTCCATCCAGTTCAGCCTGTTTAACTCCTTCCAGTGGTCTAGTAGCCATAGCTGGAAATGTTATTACATGCCAGGAAGGCATCAAGGCCACTTTTGAACGTTTTTACTGTATCCATCATTACTACCTCCTCTGGCTGCAAGTTCCATAGTCTCACTGCTCTTGCAGAGAAGAATCCCCTCCAATGTCGGTGGAGAAAGCACCTTTCCTCTAACCTTAGTGGATGCCCCCGGGTTATAGTCACACTCGAGGGGTATAAATAGATTGTGGGACAGATCTTTGTATTGACCCCGAATATATTTATACATAGTTATTAGATCATCCCTCAAGCATCTTTTTTCTAAACTAAATAAACCTAACTTTGACAATCTTTCAGGGTAATCTAGTCCCCGCACTCCTTTTATTAACTTTGTTTCCCTTCTTTGAACGCGCTCCAGTTCTGATATGTCCTTCTTAAGCACAGGTGCCCAGAACTGTACACAGTACTTCATATGGGGTCTGACCAGTGACCTGTACAGGGGTAAAATGATGCTCTGGTCATGAGCACCTATGCCCCTCCTGATGCACCCCATGATCCTATTTGCTTTGGCAGCAGCTGCCTGGCATTGATTACTACAGTTGAGCTTATTGTTAACTAAAACCCCTAGGTCCTTTTCCATTGTTGTTTTACCAAGTGTTTCTTTATTTAGTGTGTAATCATGACAGATTTCTCCTTCCCATGTGCATAACCTTACATTTATCTGTGTTAAACTTCATTTGCCATTTAACTGATTGGCAGCAATACTTGAATAATGTATTGCCCTGGGGAGGTGTGCATATGACCACTGTTTCTTGTAAGCGTTGGCCCAGTTTTAAAGCGGTCCCACACCCGTTTTTAGGTGTGGGACTGCATTGTGGTAGGCTCGGGGGGGATCCAGATTGCTGGAGCCCCCCTGCACAATTACCTCCCCTTACCCTGAGAACTCTTACCTTAACTTCGATCCCCGGCTGAAATGCAGTGCTCTGATTGGCCGACAGCAGTGGGCCAGCCTTGGGAAAAACATGTACCTTGAGAGTTTATTTCAACACCAACTTAAAGATTTTATGGGCCTAATACAACCTAAATACTTGAGGGGACTAAAGAGCAGCGGGTCAGGGGAGATGCGGACTGACTGACTATCAAACAATGGAACATGAGGCTAGACTGGGTCATTATGTTTCTCTTTGCATGCCCCAACTAAGTTTAGTTTTTGACCTACACCTCCAGCGATCCAAAAGCTGGTAGTGTGGCACCAGACATCAGGCTGTGGTCAACACAACAGAAGCAGGCCAATAGTAACAAGGGTTGCCTCGTGCCCATATATCACCCCTGATCTGAGGTCTGATCAGAGGGTGGACAAAAGTAAACCCTTCACTAAATATGTATATTAACATTTTAAAACGCACACACATATTATTCCCACAGATGTGGCTAATTTATTAGAAGGCATTAAAAAGCATTGAGTTCAAGCCATTGTTTTTGTAGCCCACACACTGGGTTAGACAGTGGCACCCTGAGGTATCCTAATATTTGCAGGTGGGGGGGATGCTGACAGGTACTCTTTATACTTTCTTTTGTTTGCTTCTTAAAAAATATTCACTTACTTTATTAGAGTAAAGTTCACATTCAGAATAAGTGTTCAGCAGTACAATTCCGACAGGAACCTTTAATGGTGTATTCTAGTACAAAAACCTGATTTGCACAGTCTGTTACCGCCTCCTAGCAAAGCAGCGGTATAGTCTTATCCGTGTAATTCCTCTTGCATCTTATGAGAATTAAGGTCTCTTCTCTTCCTGCAATTTTCTTTTTTCCTATTCCATGGCACGGCCTGCTTCAAGAAGTCCTTACGTATGGGATATTCTGCCACAAGGTGGCGCAGTGTACTGCAGAAGAGTTGTGGCTCCTCCTGGCACCCTATAAAAACCAGATCACCATAGACTTCTCCAGTGTTTCCTCTGCAGTGACACTGCGAAGATAGAAGATGGCTCTTTATATTGCAAACAACCGGGGCAAACAAGCCTGCGGCCCTGCATGTCTATTTCCACCCGTTTCCGGACCCTCTCTGCCTCCCAGCCTTGGCTGTCGGATCGGGTGAGGATAGAGGAGCACTAGGGTCAGGTGCTCAAGGAGCGCTGCTCCTGGCCGCAGACCCTGCACCACAAAGGGTAGCCGGCCATAGGCTTTATGGTGAGCCTACTAGGGATGCGGAGGGGGTAAGTGTTTTGGGGACTATGTGCCTTGTTTTGGGTGTTTGGGGTCCCCCCCCCCCCTTGGCCTGGGCTCTTGCCGCTGCCTGCTCACTCCCCCCCCCCTCACCAGCATGTGTTCAGGGAGGGGGGGGGGGGCAGGTGGAAGCGGCGAGTGTTTTTAGCTGTTTTAATCTGTTTTTAAACCGTTTTTCCGCCGCCGCTTTGTACTACGCTCCGCGGCGGGCAGCCCTATATCTGTGAGGCTGTTTTTCGCTATGTGGTGATGACGCCGGCGCGGTCACGTGAGCGCCGTTTTCGCGCTCTTCGGGGGGGGGTGGGGACGGAGGATGACGCGTATCGCTGCTGCGCGTCTGGGGCCCCTCTTCCTCCCTGAGCTGCGGCGGTGATCTCTGCCTATGTCGCTTCCTCCTGTGGTCTTGCGGCTTGGTGACTGCTTGGTCCGCGAGTCCCCTTTGGGGGTTTTGTTTCCTTGGGGCATGGGCTGCGGGATGCTTATGTGTTTTTACTTATGTCTTTCAGGCGGGACACCTGTGGTTGTGGTTTCTTCCGGTCCTGCTCCTTACCCTCCCTCATCTCCCCTTTACTAAATTCTGGGGGCATCCCAGGTGGTTTTTTTATAAGCCCTTACCCTGTGCTGGCCTATTGCACCTGTGTTAATCACCATATGGAGGCTTCTAGGGATAGAATGCTTGGGGGTCCTTCGGGGCAATCCCGGCTGTGTTCAACGTGCGGGGTATCCGCTGTGAGTAACAGTGTCACGGTGTGTGTGCCGTGCGCCCAAGGTATCATTGCGGCCCAGGCTGGGCTGCCCGCCTCTCTCCCCAGTTCAGCACCCCCTTTGGCATCGCCTGCCCCTCCGCGTCTGAATTTAGCCCCCAGTGAGGGGGATACTAGCAGGGGGTCACAATCTGATCTGGCACTTCGTGTGGCCAGCATTGAAGGGCAGCTTGCCAGGCCTATTCCACGTAAGGCCTCTAGCAAGAAGCGGCACCTGGCTCCCACGCCCTCCCTCTTTACTGAGGAGTATGAGGAAATTGATGCTTTTGGTGACCGTTACTCCCTAGAGGAGGAGGAGCTTTTCCAGGACTCTGATTCCTCTGGGGACCAGCAGTTGGGCTGCGACAGTGACCCTGGGTCTGAGTCTGGGGATGATTCATGGTTCCCCGATGACAGTGATAGTCTGTTGTCTCACATTTTTTAAATCTTGCACATTGTCCCCCCTGAGGTGGCTAAGAGGAAGCAGGGTGAGCTCTTTCGTCCTGATAAACAGCGTCTGGAGTTCCCTGAGCAGAGCCATTTCACTTATATGGTGCTCAAGGAGTGGGAACGTCCTAATAGATTGCCTGCGGTGCCCAAGGGGTTGGATAAGAGGTATCCCTTTTCTGCTGAGCTGGTTAAGCGATGTACCCTCCTGTTCTGGGGATTTCCAAAACCTCGGTCATGCCTTCCCCTGACACTACTACACTGCGGGACAGCGAGGACCGGCGTATGGATCAGCTGGCCTGCCATGCCTTTACTTTTGTGGGGGCTGGGCTGCATCCGGTCTGCGCCGCTGCCATTACAGCTATTGCCCTTAAGAAACAGCTCAAGCATCTCCTTGATGGCGCTACGGCTGGTAGGAGGGGGGAGGATTATAGGGCCCTCTTGCTTTGCTCTGATTTTGTTGCCTTTGTCCTTACTGCCATGGATGATGCGGTACGGCTGAGTGGTAGGGTCTCTGCCCTTTTGGTGGCTATGCGTCGCTCTGTTTGGTTGCATCAGCGGGCAGCTGATGCTGCTGCTAAGAAGGCTCTCACTGGGCTACCTTTTACGGGGCTGCGGCTCTTTGGTGAGCGTCTGGATTTTCTAGCCAAGGATGGTAGGTTACCTCAGCGTAGGAGGCAGCCCTGGCCCTTTCGGGGGCCCTCCTCTTCCCTCCCCTCCTTTCGTGCTCCCAGAGGAGGCCATGGCTCCCTCTTCTCGGGTAGCCGCAGAGATTCTTGGGGTCGTGGTAGATCCCATGGTCGTCCTGGTCTCTCCTGGGGTCCCAAGCCCAAACCTCCTCCCAAGCCCTCTCAGGCATGAGGTGGCGCCCTCACCCATCCGGGTGGGGGGACAGCTTCGGCTCTTTGCTCACGTCTGGAGGCTCCACGTCTCAGACCGGTGGATTCGGTGGTGTCCTCTGGTTACAAGATAGAGTTTGCAGCCTGGCCGCCCCCAAGATTCCACAGATCCCGGATGTCTCAAAACCCTCTGTCAGCTCAAGGTTTGCACCTCGCAGTTCAATGTCTGTTGGAGTCAGGAGTCATTTGTCTGGTGCCTCCACAAGAACAGGGTCAGGGGTACTATTCCAATCTTTTCAAGGTCCCCAAAAACGACCGGTCTTTGAGGCCCATCCTGGACTTGAAGGGTCTCAACAAGTTTGTCAGGTTCAAGCCAAAAACAATGTAACAACATGTGATCAAACATAAGTTCAGAATAAGAAGGTAAATACCGCCCAGTACGTGGAGAGATGGTGCCTGGAGGCCAAGCTGCTGCCCTGTGCGCTCCGCCGTGCACCCGCGGCTTTCTCTTTGTTTTTTGTAAGCCCTTGTTTTTGTTTTTTGGCTGATAGCAACAGTTTATCCAACACTTCGCACATTGTTTATATTGGTGCTTTATATCTTAGCACTGGTCACTTTATTTATTCAGGGTTGGTCATTAACTTTGACACTTACACCGCCACTGTGGCGGTACTCAGTTTTTTTACTTGTATCAGTTTTTTTAATAGATTGAATATATTCGTTGTCACACACATTATACTTGCTTGCACTGTTTATAGTGTTTGCAGATTGGGGTAGATTTTTAGAGTAGCAGTAGTACTTTAAGGAGGGCTTTTTTTGATATGCACATTTGTATTATTATTAATTTTTATTATTCTGCCGCCCGTGCCTGGTGTTATTAATTGCCATAAATGAGTATATTGATGAATTATTGATGTTCAATGTTGTAGATTGTTTGTCATGTATCCTGGAGGCCATTCATTAGTGTTTTTAATTTAGTCCTGTGTGTTTTTGTTGTTTTTAATTGATGACTTACTCACAATAAATCTTTAAATTTGGTTGTACCCGCTGGAGTGCCCATATATGCGTGTGAATTCTAAGTGCTTTTTTTCTTGAAGTTTTATACTGGGAGACTGTCACCACAGATGCCAGTCTGACCGGTTGGGGGCTTTTGGAAGTCTCTGCAGTTCCAGGGTCGGTGGGGCCCCCAGGAGGCCCATGCTCCCATCAATGTCCCGGAACTGAGGGCGATCAGGTTGGTTCTTTCTCAGCTGACCACACACCTTCGGAGTCGGGCTGTTCAGATCCGCTCGGACAACCAGGCGGCGGTTGCCTACATCAATCATCAGGGAGGGACTCGGAGCAAGCGAGCCTTCAAGGAAGTGTCCCTGATACTGTCTTGGGCGGTCTATATTCCGGAGGGTGGAGAACCAAGAGGCAGACTCCCTGAGCAGGGGGACATCTCAGCTGGGGGAATGGTCCCTCAGCAACAAGGTATTTCACTCCCTGTGTATCCGTTGGGGTCAGCCGGATGTGGACCTGTTTGCGTCCTGCCACAATCACAAGCTTCCCAGATTTGTCTCCCTTTTGCAGGATCCTCTGGCCTTAGCCACGGATGTGCTAGCAATGCCTTGGACGGAGTTTCGGCTCCTCTGTGTGTTCCCTCCTTTTCCTCTGTTGGGCAGGGTGCTGCGCAAGATAGCCCAGAAGGGGGTACCGGATATCCTGGTGGCCCCCTGTTGGCCAAGGAGGGTGTGGTTCGCAGACGTCGTGCAGTTGGCAGTAGATCGGTACCTCTTGCCCGAGGATCCAGATCTGCTCACTCCATCCCAATTTACAAACGCTGGCTTTAACGGCTTGGCTGCAGAAACCTCCATTTTGATGGATAAGGGGTTGCCGACCTCTGTTGTTGATACTATGATTCGGGCTAGGAAGAAGTCCTCATCCATTATCTACTACAGGGTCTGGCATGCTTACATTGCCTGGTGTGAGTCCAAGTCTTTTTCTTGTCGGGTGTTTTTCTATACCCAGGATTCTGGAATTTTTGCAACATGGTGTCAGGAACCGCTTACCTGATCCCCGTTCCAGCGACGTCTCCAGGCGGCCAGCTGCAGCTGTCACTGTGCGGCGACCGCGCCGAGCGGCGTCGGCTCCAGCAGCGTCGGCTCGAGCGGCGCCCAGCTCAGCCACGCCCCCCGCTTCCTCCTCCAGGAGACGTGCTCGCGCGCGGCTGCGAGCACGTGTCTGTTATGCCCTCCGGCTGAGGATCAATTAAAGGGTTAATGAATCCTAGGGGATTGAGGGCTTCGCCCTCTTCTGCTCTGCAGCCAATTACCCTTGGAATCCTATGTGCTCCAATCAGTACACTGCTTCCCTCAGACCTGTTCCTATAAAGGCAATTCCCTCTCAGTTGTGAATTGCCTGTGATAGCGCTCAGAACCCTGTGTTACCTACTCCTGTGAAGTCTAGCCTGTTGCCGATTTGATTGTACGACCATTCTCGATCCTGAATCCTTGTTGCCGACCTCTGCCTGAATTGACGCCTCTCGATCCTGAATCCTTGTTGCCGACCTTTGCCTGAACTGACGCTTCTAGATCCTGATCCCCAGTTGCTGACCTCTGCCTGAACCCCGACTACGTCTTGCCTGACCCCTGGTGCCGCTACGATCTCTGCCTTCCCGTTATCGACCTATTGCCTGTCTCTGGACTTCCGTCACTCACGCTCTTGCTATTGGTTCTCCAGTCCTCCCACATATAAGCTTACATCCTTTGAGCCATTAAGTCCTGGGGGCAACCGATCCCGGGTAGGCGTATCTTGCGTCCCGGCAAGCGGGGGCTCCTACAGGTGAAGCTGGCTGTGGAGATTGGGGGTTGTGAGCTTATTAAGAGGGCTGGAGTTACCCCGAGCGTGACATTATCACAGGCCCAAAAATGGATGACCTGGTACAGCAGGTGCAAGCTATGGCCACAGCGATCAACCAACTCGCTCAAAGAGTGCCAACTTCCTCTGTACCACCTCATTTCTCCGAACCTAAGATTCCACTGCCTGAGAAATTTTTTGGAGAACGAGCAAAATTTTCCAATTTCAAGAATGCCTGCGAACTATATTTTAAGTTAAGACCTTTCTCATCTGGCACAGAGGTCCAACGAGTAGGCCTAGTCATTTCCTTGCTTCAAGGAGACCCACAGTCCTGGGCCTTTACTTTACCGTCCCATGACATTGCTCTACAATCAGTGACTGCCTTCTTCAATGCTATGGGCGTTTTATACGCCGATCCAGATATACAGTCTACCGCAGAGAATAGGCTTCGGGCCTTAAAACAAGGACGGAATTCGGCTGAAGACTACTGTGCTGAATTCCGCCGCTGGGCTATCGAAGCTAGGTGGAACGATCCAGCTTTGTGTAGTCAGTTCAGGGTGGGACTGTCGGATAGCATCAAGGATGCCTTAGTCAATTTTCCCCCGCCAGCGGACCTAGATCAATTAATGCAGGTCTCCATTAAAATAGACCGACGTCTTAGAGAAAGGGCCAGGGAGAGAGTCGGGGCTCCCACGTCCTTTAGACCAGTCCAGAGTCATAGATCCCCGGTTCCCCGTGGAGAAAATACCTCATCATCTTCCCAGGAAGAACCTATGCAATTAGGGAGAACCCGCTTATCCCAAGAGGAGAAACAGCGTAGGCGATCCGAGGGGTTATGCCTGTATTGCGGGAATTCTGGTCATTTTGCAGGGTCCTGTCCCAACAAGGGGAAACCGGCGGAAAACTTCCGCACCCAGACCAGGTAGAGAGTACTGATCTGGGTGAGTCAGTTTGTAACTCTCGCCAGAATAAGATGCTTGTACCTATTGATTTGTTTTGGGGGTCCTCTAAGCAGACAGTTTCCGCCTTCATAGACAGTGGTGCGGCTGGAAACTTTTTGGACAGGAGCATGATCTCCACCTTAGGGATCCCTGTAGTTCCTCTTGAAAGATCCCTACAAGTTTTAGCTATCAATGGAAAGGCAATCCAGGGAGGTCCTATAAATACCAAGACCCCACCTCTCAGACTAATTGTCGGCTCTTCTCACTCTGAATTCTTAGAATTCTTTATTTTTGATTGTCCGGAAACTCCGGTGGTTTTGGGATACCCCTGGTTGCAACTCCATAACCCGGTGTTAGATTGGCGGGCTGGGGAGTTGGTCAAGTGGAGTGACCACTGTAAAGGTCACTGTTTTAATACAGGCCTCAGAAGCGTTCAAGTCTTACCACAGGAATTACCTCAGCCATACGCTGATTGGATCGATGTATTCTCTGAACGCTCTGCTGAAACTCTTCCTCCACATCGGTCCTATGACTGCCCCATTGACTTGCTGCCTGGCACTATTCCCCCGAGGGGAAAGATTTATAACCTTACCCTGCCCGAGGAGCAAGCAATGAGGGAGTATATTACCGAAAATCTTAGGAAAGGATTTATCCGTCCCTCTACCTCGCCTGCTGGGGCCGGGTTCTTTTTTGTAGAGAAAAAAGATGGTGGCTTGAGACCGTGCATAGATTATCGAGCCTTGAATAAGATCACTGTAAAAAACCGATACCCCTTACCCTTGATTGGGGATCTGTTCAATCAAGTCACAGGAGCTCGAATTTTCTCCAAATTGGATTTGAGAGGGGCTTACAATCTGATTCGCATCCGACAGGGGGACGAGTGGAAAACTGCATTTAATGTGAAGGATGGGCACTATGAGTACCTGGTCATGCCCTTCGGTCTTTGTAATGCGCCAGCCGTTTTCCAAGATTTTGTTAATGATATATTCAGGGAATATCTCGGTAGATTTGTAGTCATCTACTTGGATGATATTCTCATTTTTTCTAATTCTTTACCGGAGCACAGACACCATGTTAAGTTGGTGCTACAAAAATTAAGAGAGAACAACTTATTTGCTAAACTGTCTTAAGTGTGTGTTTGAAGTCACTACAGTTCCCTTCCTAGGGTATGTTATTACCAACCAGGGTTTGGAGATGGACGCGGGGAAGGTTTCAGCAGTTCAGGATTGGGTCCAACCCAAAACTTTAAAGGAATTGCAACGTTTTCTAGGTTTTGCAAATTTTTATCGGCGTTTCATAAAAGGCTTTTCCCATGTTGTTGCACCCCTTACCAACCTTACCCGCAAGGGGGCTTTTACTGCTAACTGGTCCCCCTCTGCCTGTGAGGCCTTTCTAACCTTGAAACGGGCCTTTACTTCGGCACCTGTCTTAGTGCATCCAGATATTCATAAAGCTTTTATTATTGAAGTGGATGCTTCTGAGCTGGGAGTGGGTGCAGTTTTGTCACAATATTCTGGTAACCCTGAGCGTCTCCATCCATGCGCTTATTTTTCGCGTAAATTCAGTACCGCGGAACAAAATTATGATGTTGGCAATAGGGAACTATTAGCTATTAAACTGGCATTTGATGAATGGCGACACTGGTTGGAGGGCTCATTACATCCTATAACTGTGTATACCGATCATAAAAATCTCGAATACATAGGTTCTGCCAAGAGGCTGAACTCTCGTCAGGCACGTTGGGCATTATTCTTCTCGCGTTTCAATTTTATTATTACTTTCAAGCCGGGTGTAAAAAATACTAAAGCTGATGCTCTATCTCGCATGTTCGGTGAATGTAAGGATCGGGGTGATTCTGGTGAACCAATTTTACCCACAGGTTGTGTGGTGGGGGCGTTACTTCCTGATCTCTCCAATACCTTGGCGCCGTTTCAAGATGAATCTCCTAGTGATGTACCCTTGGGATGCCAGTTTGTTCCGCCGCACCTGCGTTCGGATGTAATTCGCGAATTTCACGATGCCAAAACTGCTGGTCATTTGGGTAACCGTAAGACATTTATGCTTGCCCGTCGTCATGTATGGTGGCCTACCATGAGACGCGATATCACTGCCTTTATCGACGCTTGTGCTATTTGTGCTCGAAGTAAAGGAGTTCACAAGGCTCCTAGTGGCAGTTTGGTTCCTCTTGAAATTCCTGCTGAGCCATGGACCCATATTTCTATGGATTTTATTGTAGATTTGCCTCTCTCACATGGTAATACTGTCATTTGGGTGGTCGTAGATCGTTTCAGTAAGATGGCACATTTCGTTCCTTTGGCCAAACTTCCTTCTGCACCTGAGCTTTCGCGGCTGTTTACTTCGCATATTTTTCGTATTCATGGTATTCCGTCCAATATAGTCTCTGATCGGGGTGTTCAATTTACTTCCCGTTTTTGGAAACACTTCTGTTCGCGGTTGGGAATACAGATCTCTCTTTCTTCTGCCTACCATCCCCAGACTAATGGGCAGACGGAAAGAACTAATCAAACTTTGGAACAATACTTAAGGTGTTATGTTTCTGATGCCCAAGAACAATGGGCGGAATTTATTGATTTCGCCGAGTTTGCTTACAATAACGCGCCTAGTGAGAGTACCAAGGTATCTCCTTTTTATTGTAACTTAGGGAAAAATCCTAGAGCTTCCAATCTGCCGGCGTTGGAGGAGTGGCTTCAAGAACGGAAGAATATCTGGACACACGTTCAGGAGATTCTTAAGACCACTGGTTTGAGGTATAAGAAATTTGCTGACCGCCGCAGATCACAGGAACCTACTCTTCGAGTAGGCGATCTAGTTTGGGTCTCCACTAAAAATATTGCGCTCCGTCAGCCATCTAGCAAATTAGGTCCAAAATTTATTGGTCCTTTTCCAATCGTCAAGAAGTTGAATAATGTGTCTTTTAAAGTTCAACTCCCGCTAACTATGAAAATACCTAATTCCTTTCACGTTTCACTGTTAAAACCGGCGAAGAATGCTCCTCTTGCTGGTCCTGCACCAATTCTTCTTAATAATGAGCCCGAGTATGAAGTGAATAAGATCTTGGATTGACGTAAAGTGCGTAATTCTTTACAGTATTTGGTGGATTGGGTTGGCTATGGTCCGGAGGAAAGATGCTGGGTGGCAGCGAGGAATGTTCATGCCAAGGCTCTTGTAAGAAGGTTCCATCGTGACAATCCAGGGAAACCGGGTGAGGGTCCGGAGGCCCCTCGTGAAGGGGGGGGTAGTGTCAGGAACCGCTTACCTGATCCCTGTTCCAGCGACGTCTCCAGGCGGCCAGCTGCAGCTGTCACTGTGCGGCGACCGCGCCGAGCGGCGTCGGCTCGAGCGGCGCCCAGCTCAGCCACGCCCCCCGCTTCCTCCTCCAGGAGACGTGCTCGAGCGCGGCTGCGAGCACGTGTCTGTTATGCCCTCCAGCAGCGCTGTGCGGCGCGCACCCGCCGGAGGATCAATTAAAGGGTTAATGAATCCTAGGGGATTGAGGGCTTCGCCCTCTTCTGCTCTGCAGCCAATTACCCTTGGAATCCTATGTGCTCCAATCCGTACACTGCTTCCCTCAGACCTGTTCCTATAAAGGCAATTCCCTCTCAGTTGTGAATTGCCTGTGATAGCGCTCAGAACCCTGTGTTACCTACTCCTGTGAAGTCTAGCCTGTTGCCGATTTGATTGTACGACCATTCTCGATCCTGAATCCTTGTTGCCGACCTCTGCCTGAATTGACGCCTCTCGATCCTGAATCCTTGTTGCCGACCTTTGCCTGAACTGACGCTTCTAGATCCTGATCCCCAGTTGCTGACCTCTGCCTGAACCCCGACTACGTCTTGCCTGACCCCTGGTGCCGCTACGATCTCTGCCTTCCCGTTATCGACCTATTGCCTGTCTCTGGACTTCCGTCACTCACGCTCTTGCTATTGGTTCTCCAGTCCTCCCACATATAAGCTTACATCCTTTGAGCCATTAAGTCCTGGGGGCAACCGATCCCGGGTAGGCGTATCTTGCGTCCCGGCAAGCGGGGGCTCCTACAGGTGAAGCTGGCTGTGGAGATTGGGGGTTGTGAGCTTATTAAGAGGGCTGGAGTTACCCCGAGCGTGACACATGGTTTGGATTCGGGACTTCAGCTTAGTACCCTCAAGGGGCAGGTGTCAGTTCTGGCAATTTTTTTCCAAAGATCCTTTGCCAATCACCGGTTGGTTAAGACTTTTTTCAGGGAGTTACTCATGTGCATCCGCCACGTAAGCCTATGCTACCGGTTTGGGACTTGAATCTGGTGTTGTCTGCTCTACAGGGTCCCCCCTTTGAGCCTATTCGTGGGGCTGTGTTGCCCATTCCGACTCTTAAGTTGGCCTTTTTGGTGGCTATTACTTCGGTCAGGCGAGTTTCTGAGCTGGCGGCGCTTTCCATCAAACCTCCTTATTTTGAGAGGCATCAGGATAAGGTGGTGTTAAGCTTAAGCCGGATTTCTTGCCTAAGGCTGTGTCTGCTTTTCATCTCAATCAGGACATTGTTTTGCCTTCTTTGTGTCCTAACCCTGCTAATTCCAAGGAGCGGACCCTTCGTTCTCTGGATGTTGTCAGGGCATTAAAGTTTTATTTGGTTGCTACTGAGTCTTTCAGGAAATCTGACGCTCTTTTTGTTCTTCCTGCTGGACCTAGGAAGGGTTTGCCTCTGGCTAAATCCACTATCAGCAAGTGGATCCGTCAGGCGGTGGATCAGGCCTATTCTGCCAGGGGGAAGGTTCCTCCTTTTAGGGTTACTGCTCATTGCACTCGTGCTATTGGTGCGTCTTGTGTTTTTCAGCGCCAAGCTTCTGTTGAAAAAGTTTGTAAGGCCGAAACTTGGTCTTCTGTTACTTTTTCCAAGTTTTACAAGGTTGATGTTAAGACCTCAGCTGATGCTGCTTTTGGCCGCAAGGTACTTCAGGCGGTGGTGGTTTAAACTACCCGCTGTTACCTTTTGGGGATCCCACCCTACTTTACGGACACTATTGGATGTCCCATGCGTAAGGAAAAGTTCAGTCTAGTTCCGTATCAGATCATGACTTATCTAGAGTTCGAAATCAATACGATCCTTTAGAATATTGTCTTGCTTTCCCAGATGATAAAGACCCTCCAGGAAACAGTTCAGATGGCCCTGGTGCGTCAAGCTATGAGGGTCTTGGGGTTATTGAACTCAGCCTTCCCGACGGTAAGGTGGGGTCAGCTACATTTAAGGACTCTCCAGCTGCACATCCTAAGCACTTGGGACAAGTCTCAGGAATCCCTAAAAATGTGATTTCCGACCTAGTGAAGAACTCGCTGACGTGGTGGCTATGCAAGGACATATTTAACAATGGTCTACCATGAAGAGATCCCAACGAGGAAATTGTAATGACAGACACCTCCCTCATTGGTTTGGGGGCCCATTGTGGGTCCTTGACTATTGATTTCGAACCCTAGATAAGTCATAATCTGATACGGAACTAGACTGAACTTTTCGTAATTCAGAACCCAACCTAGTTGGAGCAACAACTTCCTTGTCACATATAGATCCTGGTAATCTCTCCTGCCATGGTGCAAAAAGTAGGAGATCTTCCAAATAAGCTATGATCCCAATCACTTTTTGCCTTAAATACGCCAGAGGTTCAGCTAGAACCTTGGTAAAGATCCTGGGAGCTGAAGCCAGACCAAAAGGAAAACAGACATATGAAGCACAATGGCAACTCGCTCAGGTTGGCCGGGGGGGGGGGGGGGGGGGGGGCAGCGTCATCAGAGTGCCCAAAACATGGTGGATGGACCACCAAAATCCATTTTAGCCCTCTCCTTGTATCTTCCTTCTGCAAATGTGGAATATTTAATGTAATGGACTGACAGGACCTTGTGGGCTAGGTGGATAATGTTCTCGATCGACCTTTGTCTATCCACCGCCATGCCGGGCGCTTTGATGGTGCTGCCCCCCTGGCTGACCTGAAAGAGTCGCCACGTCTATGCGACCTCGCTCAGGCTGGAGGAAAACAAGCAGCAGTTTGACAGAGAGGCTCCTGGAAAACGGCGGCTAATCAGGCTAGCCACTCCAGTTAATCCTCTGTTACCTAGCAGAAACGCTCGAGGGAAGATGTGGCGTCACACCCCTCTCCTGCACCGGGATAGGCTGGCGGATCCCTTAGCGACTGAACACAACGGCCGAGGTTGCAGCGGTGTCTGACAGTCACAGAGTGCCAGTAGGCGCTCCATATCTGCTATCAAGGGAACGATCTGCCCCCACATGGAATGCTAGAATAAAGGTACAGATGTAATAATGTGATAATAGTAACTTTATTCTTTTTTTTTTTGTTTAGCGACGTCACTAGTGACATCAGGCATGTTTCTGACGAGGGATGGGAGAAGGGGACCACCCACAGTAGCACATGTGATTGTCTCCAATTGGCTGTCTTTTGTATTTAAAGTGGACCAAAACCCAGGATTTTCCCCCAGGGCACCCCGATCGGGGGTGTCCCACTGCGTGAAACCCCCCAGATCGCTGAAGCCAACTGACCACTCTTCCCGTTCCTACGGCGCATGCACGGCCGCTTGTCCAATCTGTGCGCTCGGAGGCGCTGGCGTCACGTTGTGTAAGCCTTCGTCTAAGGCCAGCGCTGCTGACAGCTGCATCCCCCGCTACCCTCTAACAGGGAGCGTGCTCCGCCGGCCATTCATGAATGCCTAGTGTGGGCACACTCCCTGCTAGAAGGATAGAAAGGATGTGGCTGTGGCTTGCGCCGTTGGACGGGGGAAACTAGGTAAGTGTATGGGGGGACCTGGGGGGTTTCACACAGCGGAGCATCCCGATTTTGGATGCCACAGGGGAGGGAATTGATTCCCAGACCGATCGTCATGGGTTTTGGTACACTATAAGTGTGTCTCTTACAACACTAATGGTTTGCTTATTCCTTGAGAAAGGGCTCCTGTATGACCCCAAAACGTAACGTTGGATGGTTTACCTGATGAATATATTGTTTATTACACTGAAAAGAGTGCTGGCTCTTTATTTGGATTTAGGGATGGCCCAGTACTCACCTGGATCTGGCAATCCACGGGCCTCCGATGCACTGCAGTCAGCATGGGTCCGGATAGGTGTGACAACATACAAGGGCCTAACTGAGTCACTCCCAGCTTTTTTGGCTATGGTCCATAGTGCACACTGCAGTTACGGTAATTAATAGCTGGTGACCAAAATAATGTGACTTTACTGCCTATATCCCGTTTGCCGAGCACATAGTTTGCCAAGCCTGCACATGCGATATAGGTTCCGGGAAAGGTGGGTTGTACTGGGCACCTCCACCAAAAGTTGAAGTGGAACAAAACCCATATTGGAATGCCCTGCCCTGTGATCCCCCCTCACCTGGGGTGCCACAAAACTCAACCTTCCATCTTCGTGCTGTGAACGCACCCCCTCCCCCAGACGTGCGCTGTTGGACCGGGAAGAGTTTTACAAGGCATTCTGGGGAGTTTCACACCCGGGGGAACAGAACAGAACACGGGATAGTGAAAATATAAGGGTTGTTCCACTTAAAAGGAATTGACCACTCACCAAGTATTAGCCAATTGTATAGGGCCAAGCTTAGTAATGCCCTAGCTGTTTTCTCTTTTGAAATTGACGTTTGACCTCATTTCTTTTTTCAAGCATTTAAGGGTGGCCTGGAGGCTGTGATGCAATACATTTTGTGCTTAGAATCATTATAATAGGTGGTCTGCAAGACCGCTCTTATGCCTCTGCAGCTCATTAAAAAAAATGGCATGCGGTTCCACCTCCCGTGGCTACCAACTGGCACACCAGGCATATGACCCAGTGATCTGTGATCATGGCTCCATGTCCGATGCTCTCACCGCTGTGCTGCTTGCTATAGTGTGTGTGTGTGTGTGTGTGTGTGTGTGTGTGTGTGTGTGTGTGTTTCTCCCCTGGGTACTAACGCTCCTTGTTTTCACTTTGCTGGCTGGCTTTTAATGGGACCTTCACCCTAAATAAGAGCCTTATAAGTTTCCCACACCTTATACATACAGATTGCTCACATTAAAAATCATCCTACCTGCACCTAGTACATTTTCTGAGCCTTTAAAGTGCACCATCACCCTCGGTGATCGGCCCGGAAATCTATAAGATTCCCGGGCCGATCACCTCCCTCCCCGCGGGACATCCCGACCCCCCCCCCCCCAAACCCCCTTACCTTAGCTTCGGCCGCCGCCGCCTCCCTCGCGCCCCTCTAGGCGTGCGCGCCCCCGCGCCGGCCGTCTGTGAATGGCCGGCGCGGGCGCGTCAAGAGGGGCGCGCGGGAGGCGGCGGCGGAGGAGCCACGGACAAGCGGCTGTCAAATCGCTTGTCCGTCGGCGCTGGGAGCGGGGAGAGGTGAGTTTTTAGGGTGATCGGGGGGGTTTCACACAGCGGGGCACCCCGATCGGGGGTGCCCCACCGAAGTGGACCAAGACCCAGGATAGTCAAAATCCTGGGTGTTGGTCCACTTTAAACATCCGTGATGGCAGCTCATGGAATCTCAGGCTGGCTGCAGACAGGAAGTGACTATGTCACTCTGCATTGTGGGATTGCTGTTCTCTTCCTGACCCCAGCTCTGCTCTGTTTGTGCAGAACACAGTTATAACCCACCCAAGTTACCTGCCTTCATGGCAGTGGGTGACTTACCGTTACCTCTGGCCCATTACCCGTACTCCCAATGGCCATGGAGGTAGGAAAGAGCCCAGTGCCCATTGGCGTGGGCCTGGTGTTCACCAGATCTGCACTGAAGGGCTTAGGGGTTGGGGTCCTGGCATGGGGAAGTCCATGTACCAGCTGGTAGCCTTAGGAGGAGAGACTGCACATCTTTTTTTTTTTGTTATGCACATAACCAGGCTATTTTCAAATATCCCTGATTATGCTGATGCCTAACACCATATTTTGGGTGGACATACAATGCAATGGATAAATGGGGAGCAGCTCATCAGAGGTTACCTTATACCTCAAGAGCTGCACATGAGGGACATCAAAAGCCATCCTATTCTGATTAAGACATCCCCCCCCCCCCCCAATGTGCTTTCATAAATACAAAAGATAAAAGGTGGCAGCCACTCAAATCAATTTATAACTAACCTGTAAGGTGCACGTGTGCAGGGGAAATTAGACCTCCATCAAAAGCCTACAGTAAATATCACCAACAACCTGCACCACAAATCAGTAGCATCAGCAGTTGCCTCCACCACCGTCAGAAAGAAACTGTCATCCTGGCTGCAATACCTCTTGGTTTCCTGCTGGTGACACTGCACCACCTGGATCGTTTTTTCGGCTCTGTTCGCTCTTCCTTACCAGCAGGTCGCTTTTGCCAGCTTACATCACTGCGGTAATTGACCCTACCCGAAAATAATCAAAATTCCCCAAGTAGGCTCTGCAAGCAAGTAGGGGTGCTCCAGTATTAGGTCCACCTTCCCCATGTCCACCCAAGGCCTTTTCAGCTCTCATCTATCCAGTATTCTCCTGTTACCTCTCATCCAGCCCTCCATCATTATTCACAGGTGAATCTGGTGATCCTGACCATTCGGTCTTGTTCTGCTCCAGTCTGTCATCCTGGTCCTCTGAATACAGTCAATTCAGTCCTGGTTCTTATCATTATGTCCTTGCTGTGGAGCCCTCTTTGTTAATCAGTCTACAGTTTTGTCCTGTTTTTGTGGTGTGCTCTGCTATATACTGTAGTGGTGTGGTCAGCAGTGGTGTTAGTGTTATTGGTGTTATGGTTTGCTGTGCTATTGTATTAGTTGTGTATTTTGACTGATTCAGAATAAATTACATTTGTATAATTGCATATTTTCTGGCACATTGTCCGTCAGTTGCTGGTCATACCTTGCAGCCCTGACAACCACCAAGCAAAAAATGTCACTAACCACTGCCTCTAACACTATGCTTAAAGTTCTATCAACCAAGCACAAAAAATACCATCAACAACCTCCACCAAGCAAAACATATGAACCACTGCCTCCACCACTAAGCTAAGTAACATCAACCACAACCACTAAGCAAAAATATCAACCACTGCCTCTAAGCTTAAAATAACATCAACCACAACCACCAAGCACAAAAAGTACCATCAACAACCTCCACCAAGCAAAAAATATCAACCACTGCCTCTAACACTAAGCTTAAAGAGGAACAACGCACCCAATTTTCACTTTTTGGGATGTTGTTCCTTTCAGTGGGGGCATCCCAAATTGGGATGCCCTGCTGTGTGTATGCCTTAGGTCACTCACCTTTCTGTTGCTCCCACGACTCGGGCGAGAACGAGCATGCTGATTAGCTGAGTGTCCCATTCAACCAATCAGCACGCTCGCTGATGGCGCCGAAAGGAACACAGTGCACCGCCAGCCTTATCCCCACTCACCTCCCAGCCATCTTGTGCCGGCACCACCCATTCAGAAAGGCTGGGTGCCTAGAGGTAAACCTGGATGTGTCGACTCTGGGACAAGGTGAGTGAAATTAGGCTTCTGCAGGGTATCTCAATTCAGGATGCCCCAAGGAGTGGAACTTGGATGGCCCTGGAGACTCTAGGGCCTCCAATGTTCCACCAAAGTGGACCAACACCCAGGATTTTCACTATCCTGGGTGTTGGTCCACTTCCGCGGGGCACCCCGATGGGGGGTGCACCGCTGTGTGAAACCCCCCAGTAAGCCCCAAAAACTCACCTGACCCCACTCCCACGTGACTCGCTCCACCAATCACCGCCGACGGACAAGCGAGGTCCGTCGACGGACAAGGTGAGAGCCGCCGCTGCCTCTCGCACGTCCCTGTTACAGGGAGCGTGCTGGCCATTCACAAAAGGCCGGCGCGGGTGCGCGCCCTGCTAGAGGGATGCGTGAGAGGCGGCGGCGGCCCGCGCATGCGCCGTTGGAACGAGGAACAGGTAGGATTTGCCGGCGTCCTGGGGGGTTTCACACAGCGGGGCACCCCGATCGGGCAGGGAGCTGATCGGCCTGGGAATCTTATAGATTCCCGGCCCGATCAGCATCGGGTGTTGGTCCACTTTAAAGTGCTGTCCACCACAACCACCAAGAGCAAAAAATAGCATCAACAACCTCCACCAAGCAATAAATGTCATAAACCACTGACTCCTTCACTAAGCCCCAAGTAACATCAACCACAAACACCAAGTGTAATACCAGCAACAACCTCCACCAAGCAAAATATATCAACCACTGACTCCACCACTAAGCATAAAGTAACATAAACCACAACCACCAAGCATAATACCAGCAACAGCCTCCACTAAGCAAAATATATCAACCACTGCACTCCACCACTAAGCATAAAGTAACAAACCACAACCACCAAGCATAATACCAGCAACAGCCTCCACTAAGCAAAATATATCAACCACTGCCTCCACCACTAAGCATAAAGTAACATAAACCACAACCACCAAGCATAATACCAGCAACAGCCTCCACTAAGCAAAATATATCAACCACTGCCTCCACCACTAAGCATAAAGTAACATAAACCACAACCACCAAGCATAATACCAGCAACAGCCTCCACTAAGCAAAATATATCAACCACTGCACTCCACCACTAAGCATAAAGTAACAAACCACAACCACCAAGCATAATACCAGCAACAGCCTCCACTAAGCAAAATATATCAACCACTGCCTCCACCACTAAGCATAAAGTAACATAAACCACAACCACCAAGCGTAATACCAGCAACAACCTCTACCAAGCAAAATATATCAACCACTGCCTCCACCACTAAGCATAAAGTAACAAACCACAACCACCAAGCGTAATACCAGCAACAACCTCCTCCAAGCAATAAATGTCAAACCACTGCCTCCACTGCTAAAGCCCCTAGAAACATCAACCACAACCACCAAGCACAAAAAATATCATCAACAATTTCCACCAAGCAAAAAAATGTTCTCAAACATGACCTTCTCCATCAAATATAAACTACCATCAATGGTGACCTCCACCACCAATTATTTAGTACCATCAACCACTGCCTCCATCACTAAGCATAAAAGTAACATCAACCACTATCACCGCCACCAAACACCTTAATCCCTACCTTTTACACCAAACATATATTACCATTAACCTCTGCCTCCACTACTAAGTATAAAGTACCATCATCCACCACCAAATATAAAATACCATCCTCCACCACCAAATATAAAGTGCCATCATCCACCAAGTGTAAAATACCTTGACCCAGCTCCAGCACTAAGCATAGTACCATCATCCACCACCTTTACCACCAAATATGAACCACCAACACCACTGGCAAGCATAAAATACCACCAAGCAGTAATATCAGCAGCTCCCTCCACCGCCTAGCATCATCAACTTGTACCTCCACTATATTATATCACCAAAGCAGAACAAAACCCTGCTGGCCTTCCCCTGGAACATCCCAGATTGGAATGCTGTGAGCGCGCTCCCGTCCCCAGCTATTCAGATGGCTGAGGGCAGAAGCATGCACGCTGCTGGGAATCCACCCGCTTAGAAGCTTGGAGCTGCTGGCTGGGCATTGCTATGGATGAATGAGCCAGTGCTGTGGAGGAATTTTACTCCAGCTGAATGGATCTGCTGGTTAGGCTGTGCTTTGGATGAATGAGGCTGTGGGTCCGGTAGTGCTGTGGAAGAATCTGTCTATGGGTCATGTTTATTCCGGGAGAATGGAGCTGCTAGTTAGGCTGTGCTATGGATGAACGAGGCTGTGGGTCAGGCAGTACTGTGGGTGAGATTTTTGGGGCCAGGCGAATAGGAACTGCTGGTCGGTAGCTGACACAGACTAATGAAGTTGTGGGTCAGGATATATGGCTGTTAAATGGAGCTTCACATAGATCAATGGGGCAGATGAATGAAGCTGCTGGTCAGGTTACATGGCAGATGAATGAAGCTTTATATAGGTCAATGGGGCTGCTAGTTAGGTGGTGACCCAGATGAATGGGGCTGTGGGTGGGATTATACTGAAGAATGGAGCTTAATACAGATGAATGGGGCTGCAGGTCAGGTTATATGGCAGATAAATGAAGCTTCGTATAAATGAATGGGGCTGCTGGTCATGGGCTGACCCAGATGAATGGGGCTGTGGGTCGGGCCATATGGCAGGTGAATGGAGCTTCGTATAGATGAATGGGGCTGCTGGTCATGGGCTGACCCAGATGAATGGGACTGTGGGTCGGGCCATATGGCAGGTGAATGGAGCTTTGTATAGATGAATGGGGCTGCTGGTCAGGTGGTGACACAGATGAATGGGGCTGTGGGTCGGCCATATGGCAGGTGAATGGAGCTTCGTATAGATGAATGGGGCTGCTGGTCAGGTGGTGACACAGATGAATGGGGCTGTGGGTCGGGCCATATGGCAGGTGAATGGAGCTTCGTATAGATGAATGGGGCTGCTGGTCATGGGCTGACCCAGATGAATGGGGCTGTGGGTCGGCCCATATGGCAGGTGAATGGAGCTTCGTATAGATGAATGGGGCTGCTGGTCAGGTGGTGACACAGATGAATGGGGCTGTGGGACAGATTATATTGCAGGTGAATGGAGCTTCGTATAGATGAACGTGGCTGCTGGTCAGGTGGTTCCAGATGCATATGTCAGTGAGGTGGGTGAGGACCCATGGAGAATGGAGAGGAGGCGGCTGGCGTCCCACTCCCGGCTGTGCACTCAGCACACTCTCCCGCCCGCCTCGCTCCCTGTATCTAGCGCCTGGCTGCCTCTGCCTCTCTGCCCTCCCTGATTGGATGGCGCTCGCAGTCACGTGACCCCCAGCTGCAATCTCGGGGCAGAGTGCGGTGTGAAATCCGTCCGGAACAGCCAAAATCCTGAAAGCGCCCGACACCGCCATTGCTGCCATCATGGGCTCCGGGGAGCTGAGCCGCCTGGCGCTCGCCGTACTCACCTGCTGCTGGCTGCTGATCGGGGTGCGGGGTGAGTGATCCGGGCACTTTATACCGAGCTGTCACTTGTTGCCTGTTACAGGGCACTGCCCCGCCGCTCACAGTCACTGGGGCAACATAGGCTGAGATAGGGAGTCATCGGCTACACATGGGAGATTATAGGTGAAGGGTGCAGGGGGGAACCGATTTCAGATCCGAATAAAAACAATGGCACACCTTAAAGTAGACCTAAACCCTCCCTCTCATGTGCCTGGGAGGGTTCAGGTCCATGGGGACACTAAACCCACTTAAGCTACCCACTGATGTCATCGCTGAGCCCGGCATTAGAGATATTTGTTCCCATCTCATAAGCTGACCATTTTATCAGAGGGATATGTTTAGGACGCTTAAATTGTGACAGTTTAAAGAGGATCACTCATCAAGATTTTCATTACCCTCCTCTTGCCTGGGGTATCCTGATCTGGGATGCCCCACTGTGTGAAACCCTGCAGATTTCCCACTCAACCTATCTTTCCACGGCGTGTGTGCCATTATCGCAGACACTGGACTTCCTCTTTAAAGTGGATCAAAACCTGCAGAGCCCGAGAAAGTGAGCTTGTTGGCTAGGTAGGCATATCGGGTGCATGGAGGGGGTTCACACAGCAGGGCATCCCAAATCAGGATGTGTGAGCCCCCCAGATTGCCCACAAGAGCCTTAACTTACCCTAGGCCCTGGTGGCATCCTTGCAGCTGTGCGCACCCCTGCGCCCAGCCTATCTGTAGGAGTGTGCACTCCACAGGGGAGCTGGGGATGCAGCTGCCACTCTATGCCACTGCGCCATTTTGCTTTATGCTTTGTATTAGTATGGCATAAAGTGGAGCGCTTGTGCATGCACCATGGGAATGGCGGCAAGGTGAGTGCAGTGGACGATCTGGGGTGTTTCACGCCCCTGGGGAAAGGACCTATCACCAGGATAAGGGACATCCTGAATTGGGATGCTCGCTGTTTGAACCCCCCCAGATCGCTGGACCGTCTGCGACATGCCTCTTCCATTCAGATTACCTTGCCACACTGACGTCATTGCGCTCATTAGCCGAGCGGCCCATGTGCGAACCAGGAAGAGGTCAGTTTTCTGGCAAACCATGGGGATAATGTGGGTTTCAATGTCGGGATGCCCCACCAGAGAGCAACAAACCCCAAGAAAATCAATTTCTTGGGTTGGGTATGGTTCCTCTTCAACTCAGCAGTGGGGCGAGGGGAGCACCCTAAAGAGGGATGCCCATCATTGCATACTTACAACAAAAGCCTGGTTATGGGACCCGGCTCTCACCTGCTTCTGTGTTCCCAGGGTGCATTGCAGTCCACAGGATGGCCGGCAGCTAGTTTTTGGGGCAGGTTTGCACAATGCTGTGCGCCCGTCTGCCCAGCAAACACCGCAGGCTGCTAACGGTCATGTGAGTCCACACTCGTACCCAGGGTGGACAGAGCTAAGTACTGCGGCCTAACCAGTGTGCATCCTTCTTTCAGATGCCCATCACCGACGATTTAAGGGGCTGGAGGGTATAAAGCAGACCTAAAGTAAAATAGTGATGAATTGGTGATGTAAGTCTTCCCCCCCCCCCCCCCCCCCGGGCATTCAGTTGTGGGATACCCCTTCTATTTAAAGTGGACCAGATCTCAGGTTTTTCATTTACCTGGGTATTAGTCTGTATTGCTGGGGCATCCCAAATCTGGATGCCCCTGTGTGAGAAACCCCTAGGATTAGCGGGTGCTCACCCTTTTTAGACTTCATGGGCATGCATGGCCACTCCCTACTTCTGTGTGCCGGCGCCACCAGCCCTTCAGATCTGATGGCGGCGGGTGAGCGCATCAGGTAGTGGAAGGCGCAGGATTCTGCTGGAGGCCTTCACATCTGTAGTAGGGTTGAATCCGGCAATGTATATATGCTGGGGGGGGGGGGTTACAGGCCACAGCCCAGGATAGTAAAAATTCCAGGTTTTGGTCTACTTTTAAATGAAACAAGAGCTGTGGTTGGGATTCTTCTGTGAATGTATGTTTTTGCTGAACCTGATCCTTTTATATCTATTATATAGGGTCAGATATTACTGATGATATGACAGGTGACGCGGGGCTTTAGACTGGGCATAGCTTCTATATGGGTAGAAGGACATAGGAATAATTCTATGATTACCCTGGAGGCTAATACAGATCCATATATTTACTCCACTCCGTGTTGGGTATCCTTTTAATGATGTAATGTCTGGCTGTCTGTCTGCAGGGGATGCAGCACAGGACCTCTCGACAAGGTGCGAGCTTACCTGTGGCATTCGGAAACATCAAGGGTTACCTTTCTCACATTTGATTCTCTTAATATTTTAAGTATAAGCTTTTAGCACAAATACAAACTGGAGTCTGTAACCTAAAGTTCTTGGTTCAGCAGCGGCCATTTTTCCAATACCACTTTTTTTTTGTAATAAAAAGTGTCATTTTTTAAGGTTAGTGCTATTTTTTTTAATGCAAAAAATGTTTTTTGTTTCCTCATTTTTGGCACATATTGGATCATATAAATGGTAAGAAATGAGTCAAATTGCAAAGAGGGGACCTGGATAATATTCAGGTTTAAATAGTTTTTTTCTACACCTACTATGGGCTGCTGTAAAAAGTACACTGCACACCATGCAAAGTGACTGGTATCCCAGGGCTTGGATACCAAACCTTTGGCCTCTGGCCTATGCTCTTTAACCCTACATCCCGTCCGGTGAGCCCTGAGCTCTTCCATGCCCCCAGGAGGGTTTCGGACAAATGCCAGCTTAAAATCAAAAGGTTGCATGCAACCACTATTTGTATGTGTTGCTGAATCACCTGTATAAGTTGAAAGGTGAAACACTTGCGGTGTGTTTCACACACATCGGGGCACCCCTGATGTTCAAAATCCTGAATTTTGGTCCACTTTAAGTTTCCTGAAGCCCTAATAAGAGGAGGGACATCCCATGTCAAACCTTAATTCCAAATCTGGCTTTTATATATAATGTACCCAAGATGTTTCTGAAGAAGAGGACCCTGGGGGATCAGATAAGTGAGTTGACAGATAAGATTAAATTTGAGATAAGATAGGTCAAATAGTTACATGTACTATCTGGACTGAGATAAGCAGAGGAGCAATAAAGAAGTTGTGCTTTGTTAGGTGGGTATATTTCCCTTCCCTTGCTATAAGCTAGTGTCTGTGAATGGCCTGTGAATCACGGGGAGCTGGGGTGGTAGACGAGTGAAAGTAATCCTGTTCATTTCCTATCCTGGGTGTTGTCTTATATATGATCCCGATCCTCCGTCATTGTATTTTATGAGCACATGCCACAGCGGCAGCTATTTCAGGCCACGCCAGGTGGTGACTTGGCTTGTGGCGTGACTCTGAAATAGATTTAGGAGATGCTATGTTTTCCTTTTAACTCCTTCTCTTCCGAGCAAAGCCTGTGGCCAAAAAGCTGCATATTTCAGGATTAGTTTTCACTTATTTTAATGACTTAATCCGATGACCGCATTCTTTAGTGTGGCGTGACCAGAATCTCAATAGACTTATGTCTGTGGTGGGAAATGATTATTTCCGATATTGACCTTTCTGCATGTAGACCATACAATAGGAGTCCAGGACATAGCTGGGTGCTTGGTTGTGTTTGTGACAGGTGTTGATGGGCGTCTGCAGCCTGTTTTCCAGTATCAGCGGCACGTGCTGGGCGTTGTTAGTGAGAGAATGAGAAGTTGCTGGAAACAAGGCGGCCAATGGAGGCAGCTATTCTGCTCGCTACTATGCTGTTACATGAGAGATCCTCCCCAATAAAACACTAAGCTGGCGGCATACATTAGAGAAATCACTGGCTGGCATATAGCCAGTTTCTACCCTCTTTATGGCGTCTAATGGTTATATAGGGGTTAATAGGTTTTATAAGGGATCTGTGCAGAGGAAATCTTCTTAGCACAGATCATAATGTCTAGACATGCAGCACTGTCAGGGTTATCGGCTGTAATGCAATTAAGGGGTCTATTTACTGATCTGCCATTGTTGCCAGCTTTACCACTTCTGAGGAGACCAGACAATGTTGTGTTTGTCCTGATAGTCGGGGTAGAATTAACATATGGGTGTCGCCTAACCCCCTGTCTATGACCTTTTGTTCATTAATCTAATTGCTGTAGAGTCAGTCAGGTAGAGATATCTTTTTTATGTTTTTTTTTAAAAGTACCATTGTTCTCATTAGAAGTGAGAATATGGCTGATTCTGCACCATTCAGATTTACTTTTCTCACACTTTCAGTGCAGTTCAGCACCATTTTAATCTGTGCAGTTTTTAAATTACCATTGCTAAGAATGGTGCTGAATTACACCAAGCAAAAGAATAATTATACAAAAAATGTGAGAGAAAAAAATCTCAGTGCTGATTCGGACCTTAGGTCTGTCCAGGCCACAACAATTACAAGGCAGCAAGCCGCTCACTTGATGCCTGTCTCATTTGTCTCTCCTTTTCCTACAGAATGCTGTAGATGCTGCCTTGCTTTGAATGTCATTCCTCCATGACCAAGCAAAAAAAAAGCTGTCGGATAGCCACTCTGTCCCTTGGAGCTCTTGGTGCGAGCGCGGCGAGCCGCAGTGGTCCAACAGCCTTCTCTGACCGTGGCAGAGTGTGTTTAAAGTGGACCACAACCCAGGATTTTGACTATCCTGGTTTTTGGTCCTTTCCCCCCGGGGCACCCCGCTGTGTGAAACCCCCCAGATTGCCAAAGGCAACTCCTCTCCTCCCGCACCTACGGCGCATGCGCAGCTGCTGGTCCAATCAGCACGCTCAGAGCCACCGATGTCACATTGTCTATGGCCAGCAGCTCTGAGCACCTCTAACAGGGTGTGTGCTACTCACACATGCACCGCTGGACCGGGAAACCAGGTAGGTGTACGGGGTGACCTGGGGGGTTTCACACACACGGTGGGGAATCGATCATAGATTCCCGGGCCGATCGCGGTGGGTTTTGGTTCACTTTATGACTCGCAAAGCTGTATCACGACATGCCCTTCCCAGCTTAGCCTTGCCTGGGAGCTTACAATAAATAAGATAGATGAAACAAAACCCAGCAGTGGCGGTGATAACTCACCATTCCCTGGTCCAACTGCACATGTGCAGGCTCTCGTCCAATGAGAGCCGCCCGTTGTGACTACGTGGTTCGACAGGTGGCTATCATTGTTTACAATGGCGAGTGTGTGCTGCCGTCCAAGCCATTCTGATAGGTTGGTTTTCAGAAGCCCCTTTCAAGTCAATGGGAGCTTTAATTTTAGATTTTGAGATGCTTTGACAGAGGATTTCCAAGCAGTATCCTGTACTTTCTTAGTGGAGGCCATTCCCTGTTGTATGGGGTTTGCTGGATTAATCCTATTCTATCGGGGTTATGCTAAAGATCTGGAGAAGTAAGTTTCCCTTTGGATGTGTTTTTATTTATTTTTTTTTTTTTGAGACAACAGCACCCTATGAGTATGCAGTATGATTTTTGCAAATTCTTTAGCATAGCCCATAGGAAACTGATACCCCTCACCTGTAAATATGCCCAATCACAGGGGTAGGTGATTTTTTTGTGATTAATTAGAATATTTTTAGTGTGTTGAAGTGAAAAAGCTCAGATGAAAACTTCACTTCTCAACCCGAAAGCACACCCAAAGGTTAACTTGCTCACAATATCTTTAGCATAACTCCGATTGTTGAGCCCAGTAGACTTTCAGACTGTGCAAGTGTGGCCATCTCTCAGACAAAGAGTAGGATGCCTGGGGACGGGATGTGTCCATGGAGGGGGGCGTGGCGTGTCTGCTACATAGGTGTGCATGTCATTTACATTAAAGTGGACCAAAACACGTCTGGATCCACAGCCCATCCATTCCCTCCCAGCAGGGCATCCAAAATCAGAATGCCCCACTGTGTGAAACCCCCCCCCCCAGGTCCCCCGCTACACTTATCTTTATCCCGGTCCAACGGCGCATGCGCGGGCTGCGACTTCATCCCGCTATCAATCTAGCAGGGCGTGTGGCCGGCGCGGGCATGCTCCCTGTTAGAGGGAAGCGCGAGATGCGGGTGCTAGCGCGCTGGGAGCCGCTGAGCTAAGACGACGCTCAGACGTGCATAGCTCAGCGGCTCCGAGGGCGCTGATTGGACGAGCGGCTGCATATGCGCCGTAGGACCGTGGTGAGGTGAGTTGAAACAGCAGAGACAAATGGAGCTGCCTTTTTGTAAATGATGCGAAGTAAGCACAAAACTGATAAATACGGTAGAGGAAAAACAATGATGAGGCCTCCTGAGCTTTGGTGGGGTCGCCCCTGGTTGTTTGTAGTTAATCACTTTCCTAAAAGGGGCAACAAGTGAGACTCTAGAGACAATAAGCCCTGAAGCAAGACTGTCAAAGAAGACTTTCGTCTCCTAATACATCAGATCCGTGCCAGGTATTTACATATGCCCCGGAGCTGGATTATCACTGTGTGTGTGTGTGCATCAAACATCAAAAGGAAATATGTGAACTCAAATTCTCGCTCAAAACTCTATCACTTGTTTATACTTTCCTCATTCATTGTATAAACCTGTAAGAAATGGTAGGTGACCTTTCTCTACTACGTCATTTATTGTGATGGGGCCCTTTCACAGCTCATACAGTAAACTCCTTTCTGTCTTTAAGAGGATCGGGCCAGCTTTTCAGCTTTGGGCAATTTGGACTTCACCAGGGCATCCATCTCCTGGGTCACTTGGATTGCGGGTTGCACAGTCTTGTATCCCATCCGGCACTGCACGCGGCCTGCGATTTGAGATACAATAGGGACAGTCCAAAAAGCCTCAAGACTTTGCAGCTGCTCTGTCAGGTAGCAATAGATAGAGGATCGGGATATATATATATAATTGTTATTTTTTTTTTTTTAAGTCTGATGTTTCTCTTTAACTTTATTTGGATGCAACTAGACATCTAAAGACTGAAACAGCAGAGACAAATAGTGCGTCTTTCTCTAAATGATAAGTGATCACAAATATAAGGTAGAGGAGCAACACTGATGGGGCCCCTCAGACCTCTAGTCCCCAGTGCGGTCACATGCCCTGCACCTCGTCAAGTTAGGCCCCTGTACGGTACTTTGCGACTACCAAGAGTCTCATAGTTGTAGAGAACATTGTTAGCCCAGTGGCCAGTGGGCTTATTAAAGTGAATGTGCAGTCTAAGTGTAAACCTGCCCTGCTGGACTCCCCTGGCTCTATTTTTTGTTACAAAAATAAAACCTCATGCTTACCTCACCCAGGATCCAGCGCTGATCGCCGGTGATTCTGGGCGCAATCATCCTGGATCTCCAAGCTCCGTGCGTGGTCCCATTCACTTGAATGTTCTGACAGAGTAGAGAGCCAGTATCTCGGGGCTTAGCTGGAGCAGGAGACATCAGATCTCTTTTGTCGAGGAGCTGGCTGCAGGCTATTGAAGTGGCCATTGACCATTGTGCTGCTGTAGAAGCTGGCAGGCGCTTGTTTCGTCACAAGGGAATGAGCAGTTCACCCAGGAACCTGTTTGTCTGTGAGATGTATTATGACATTGTGTATGAATGAGTCACCCGCAGCTACTTTTCTGTTCGGGTCAGCACGTGTTGTCTCTAATAAAGCTGTTTAGGTTGCCAGGGGCTTACTAAAGAGGCCATTTTCTGGATGTTTACTAGCCAGGAGCTCATTTACATTTCAGGAGATTTCAATTCTCTAATGCGGAACATTAAAGCCACTGTCTAGGATTTTTTACATTTTAAATCGCCCCAAATTCACCCCCGCCCTTTGTCCTGGATCCCCTAGAGACTGTGCAAAGGCTCTTCCTGCCTCTACAGGGGTCATCTTCTCCTTCTGCTCCCATTCATCTGTAGGGGATGTGTGTCTTACTTGTGGAGAACAGCTTGTGTCTGAGGAGGTGGGAAGGAGAGAGGGTGTTTTTAAACCGGACCTTCAGCGTGATTTAATGAAAAGCCCAAACTCTTAAAAAACTGTTCCCCAGCATCTAAAATTAATATATTTTATGTTTTTAGTCACTAACTTATTATTCGTTCCCCCACTGGGCTGCGACTCTATTCAGGAATTTAGGATACGGGCTCCGCCATCTTGACTCAGAAGCATCACACTTACTGAGGAGAGGAGAGTGGGATAAGGTACAGGGGGGCGGGTTATAGCTGTGCTTTGCTCAGACAGAGCAGAGCTGGGGTCAGGTAACGGTCAGCAGTCCCAGAATGCAGTGCAGCACAGTCAAGAGTCACTTCCTGTTTGCAGGCTGCCTGATAAGATGGCGGCTTCCATAAGCCACCATCTTGGATGTTTAAAGGCTCATAACATGCAGTAGATGCAGGTAGGATGATTTTTAATGTGAGCAATCTGTATGTACAGGGTGTAGGAAACATATAAGATAGACTCTTATTCAGAGTGAAGGTCCGCTTTAACCCAGAACAAAATTCAGTGCTGCCAGCCCTGGAATTTAAGACTCTGCCTCTGGCCTCCTGGGGCATCCCAAATGATGCCATTGCAAAACTAGCCTTTGCTCTGGTTTCCATGGTGATGTAAATGGCAAATGCATCTGCAGCATCTCTGGGCTGAGGCACGATCCAGCAGCAAACTATTCAGATAGGCTGTGGGCAGGAGCGTGCCCTCTTCTAAAGGGAAACCGAGGATGCGGCTACTCCTGCTTCTTGTTGCCCAGCTCTGTGTCTAAACAGAGGACATTAATATGCATAGCATACAGCGTTTATTGGATGAGTGAAACCTCTGAATCGCTTGTAGAAAGGGTGCAGGAAAACTGCAAGGTATTGGAAATTGATATCCCCCCCCCGGGGGCAAGAAACAAAACCCGGGGTAGTGAAAATCCCATGTAGTGTTCTGCCTTCAAGTGGACCTAGGGTCAAGAAAATGTAAGTCTGCTTAAAGAAGACATTCAGCATGATTTAATAAAAAAAACCTTTGTTCCGGACTTTAGGATACGGGTATCACCATCTTGCCTCAGAAGCCTCATACATTGAGGAGCGGGGTGAAAAGTCCAGGGGAGGGGCAGATTATAGCTGTGCTTTGCTCAGACAGATCAGAGATGGGGTCAAAAAAGAACAGCAATTCCATATACAGAGCGACACAGCCAGAAGTCACTTCCTGTTTGCACGCAGGCTGAGACTCCATGTGCCGCCATCTTGGATGTTTAATGGCTCAGAAAATGCAGTAGATGCAAGTAGGGTGATTTTTAATGTTGGGCAATCTGTATGTACAGGGTGGCACAAACATATAAGATAGGCTCTTATTCAGGGTGAATGTCTGATTTAATGCCATGATTGCTTATTATCTGAAATTAAACCCTAGCAAAATTGAGTTAGTCATTGCTCTCATGCCCACTTAACTAACAATGACTAGTCAGGATCAATGGGGGTGTGTGTGCACACTGCCTGACAGGAGGAGGAGTCTGTGGTTGGCACATCATAGGTTCCCAACAGAGGGTCTGTAAAAGCAATGGCAATAATAAGGCAGCTAGAAGCTTACCAAGGGGATTCTACTGTTCCCCTGTGGGCCAGTCAAAGTCTGGATCTTGAAGGTGAAAATTAAAGTGTATTGCCACTTTCGATTACATTTTTAAAAGTTTTTATTGTGTGGCTAAATGTCCTCCAATGTGCTAAGCTTTTTTAATTCTCCATTTGTTTGCAACTCTTTGTTTTCTTTTGGAACAATGTGTTTACCTTAGCTATGTACACCAAAGTGGTGAATTCGAGACTTCCTCACTTTATCTTGCTAATCATCTGATAGCTAGCGCCCGGCAAAGTTGGGCATCTGCCAAGGGCCTCGGCGGTGGGAGGGACCTACTGAGGCAGCACAGCCTATAAAAAGGCTTTCTGTGCTGTACATCCACGCCGCAGGCGCTGGTTGGTTTGACAGGTGGGCAGCGCGATCTCCCCTTCCAGCCCACACCTCCTCCTGCCCCAATGTGCTGACTGGCTGGCCAATGAGAGCCACCTGCCGAATGGCATAGTCGCAGCAGCTGGCTCTCATTGGATGAGAGGCCACACATGTGCCATTGGAACAAGGAAGAGGTGAGTGAATAGCTGTGTTCTGGGGGTTTTACACAGCAGGGCATTCCAATTCGGGATGCCCCAGGGGAAAAGTCAGCAGCCAGCCCTGGAATCTCTTATGGCCAGACTTGCTACACTTTGACACATCCCTTTTTGGGATTCCCTGGGGAGAGGGAATAAGTCTGGTTTTGGTCCACTTTAAAGTGGACCAACACCCAGGATTTTGACGATCCTGGGTGTTGGTCCACTTAGGTGGGGCACCCCGATCGGGGGTGCCCCACTGTGTGAAACCCCCCCCCGATCGCCGCAAAAACTCACCTCTCCCCGCTTCCACGTGACCTCGTCCGGCCAATGACAGCGCTCAGAGCCGCTCTGGTATGCGCGTCCAAAGCCGCTTGGACGCACATACCAGAGCGCTGTCATTGGCTGCGTCTCTCGCTTCCCTCTAACAGGGAGCGCGCCTGCGCCGGCCATTCACAAAACGGCCAGCGCGGGAGCGCGCCCTGCTAGAGGGAAGCGAGAGACGCGGCCGCGTCTCGCGCATGCGCCGTTGGATCGCCGGTAAGGTAAGGATTGTGGGCCTCCTGGGGGGTTCCTCCCCGCGGGACATCCCGATTTCGGATGCCCCGCGGGGAGGGATCTGATCGGTCCGGGAATCTTATAGATTCCCGGGCCAATCCCACCTGGGTGTTGGTCCACTTTAAGCTTCTTATCCACGACGGCACATGTGACTATGACATTCAGCAGGCTGCTCTCGTTGCTCCGAGGAGTGTGGGGGATGCGGCAGCGCATGCTCCCCATTGTAGCCCATGATGGCTATTTGATAAATGACATGGTCACGGCAGATGGCTCTCATTGGACGGAAGCCCGCACATGTGCCGTTGGAACAAGGAAGAGGTGAGTGAATAGCGGCTCTCTGGGGGGTTTCACACAGCAGGGCATCCTAGTTTGGGATGTCGCGGGGAGAAACAATTGGCCCTTGAATCTATTAGATGTGCTGCCCAGATCTTCAAGCTAGGTAGAGTGCATCAGTTCACTCCATATGCCAGATCGTGACAAAGGGTGCCCCACTGAGACACTGTCACGCAAGAGCCCACAAAACCCTGGAGTTGGCCCTGGGTCTCAGCCTTGTGTTCCAGTAGCAGAAGGGGTTTCACTCAAGGCCATAAAATCCATGTAGCACTGTAGCCAGGAATATGAGAAATTTGGAAACCTTGTGCTGATAAGTAAATCACAGGTCTGGGGGCACACTTCTAACACAAATGATCATTTTACATTCCAATCAGGCAGAACACAGTTTTTTTTAGCTGTGCATGGCCAGAGCTGAAACTGGGTCCCTGTACTTGTAATTGGTGCTTCCATCCACCCCTCGCCCCCCTTTTTAGAACCACCTATCTCTCCAGTATTTGTTCTGTAGCGTGTTAAATGCCAGTTTTAGTTCTTAAGTTGATGCACCCTGTTCCTAGTAACACATCACAAGGCGTGTGAATCATATAATAATATACATGTTCCCTTATTTCCTAAAAACATTTTAGGATTTTTAAACTTCCCACATACAAAACCAAATGACTGCTTCTGGTTCCAGGAAACACATGAGTCATATAGACTAGATTCTGTAATATTTTGCACAGCTTTCTATGTTATGAATTCTCAAGGGATCACTTTTCAGCATCTTCCCACATTACACAGTAGTCAAAAAAACAAGAATGCTTGAATAATATAATTAGGAGAACCCACCACCAGAACGGTGTCAGTGGGATGTGCTAAGTGATGAAAATATTATTGCACATGGGTGTTATGTTACAGAGCTTTAGTGTTGTTTTTCTACATCTACATGTCACATTGCCTGTTCCTTAAAGTGGACCAACACCCTGAGGTGATCGGCCCGGGAATCTATAGGATTCCCGGGCCGATCACCTCACACACCGCGGGACATCCGAGATCGGGATGTCCCGCGGGGTGTAAACCCCCGAAAAACCTTACCTCTCCAGCCGCTGCTTCCGCCGCCGCCTCACTCGCGCTCCTCTAGACGTGCCCGCGCCGGCGTCTCTGAATGGCCGGCGCTGGCGCGCACACGTCAAGAGTGACGCGCGGGAGGCGCCGACGGGCAAGCTGCTTGTACGTTGCTGTCAATCAGCTTGTCCGTCGGCGCCGATTGGACGGCGCGGCCACGTGGGAGCAGGGAGAGGTGAGTTTTGGGGGCTTTCTGGGGGGTTTCACACAGCGGGGCACCCCCGATCGGGGTGCCCCGGGGAAGTGGACCAATACCCAGGATAGTCAAAATCCTGGGTGTTGGTCCACTATAATTCCTAAAGTGGACCAAAACCCCCCCGGCTGCGTGAAACCCCCTAGATCGCCGAAGCCAACTCGCCTCTTCCAGGTCCGATGGCGCATGCGCAGCCGCTCGTCCAGTAAGCGCGCTCGGAGCTGCTGATGTCATGTCGTCTTAGGCTAGCTGCATTGAGCGTGCTGACGGCCACATCCCCCACGGCCATTCAAAAATGCCTGGTGCGTGCACATGCTCTGCTAGAGGGGTGGGGGATGTGGGCTTGTCCCGCACATGCGCCATTGGACCGGGAAACAAGGTAAGTGTATGGGCGACCTGGGGGGTTTCACACAGTAGGACATCCCGGTTTTAGATGCCCTAGGGGAAGGGAATTTGCCAATTGCCATGGGTTTTGGTCCACTTTAAAGAGAACCTACAAGCTAAAGAAGAAAAAAACTCCTCCCCTTATACATGTCTGTCCCGCCTGGTGGCGACCCCGTTTCCCTAGGTGAGCTAGGCAGAAACGTCACAGATCAACTGCCTGCTGGGGACTGCTCACTAACTGGCTGAGGAGGAGGAATGCTGGCAACTGGGACAGGTAAGTAGACTAGGTACAAGTGATGCACAAAGATTTGTATAGGGCTCGGTTATTTTTAATATAAAGATTGCCAGGAGGTGTGTAATAGGGTGGATATTCTGGCAGTGTTTGTAATATGGAAAATTATTCAGCTTTACTGGATAAATGGTTTAGACAATGGAAACTGCGGCTTATACAAACCCTATTAATGACATTCCCACAAGCATTATTTCTTTGGAAATTATCGAACACTTCTTTAATGGCATCCACGTTTAAAGGAAAAATCCAAACAACTTTAAAAAAAAAAATTGGCGTGCGGCATCACTCGCTTCCTTCGGCTGTACGTGGCCACATCAACTATTCAGTCACGGCGGGCATGGGCGAACACAGCCTGAGAAGGATGCGAGTGATGCCATCTGTAGCGCATGCGTAGTTGGCGTGGTAAGTGCATCGGGCCTCTGTGGGGGGGGGTTCACACAATGAGGCAAACCAGGATGCCCGGGGGAAGGGAATCAGGTGGCCCTCATAGAATCCAGGGCAGCTTTTGGTCCAGTTCAAGTTGCCTGGACAGGGACTTTAAATGGACATTCCAGGTTATGGCAATAATGAGGCAGCAAAGGGCTTACCTGAAGCCTGTCCCATCTGCCCTTCCTTTTACATTTCCTGCAGCGTGCTGTAGATGCTGTAGCAGGGATCCAAAGTTTGCCTTTCCTCTTCATTTCTCCTCTAGGTGTGTGCGAACCCACGGTCATTGCACTTGCTGGGCTCTTTCACACTAAGAGCAATGTGTGACAGGGATAGCTGTGCGACCACATTTGTGTGTGGTCATGGAGGAATGAAACTGAAAGGGGGGGCAAACTCTTGAAATCTATTACAGCAACATACAATACGAAAATAATTCATTAGAGCTGGCAGCAGAGTTACATGGAATGCAAAAGGGTTTTAAGTCATTTCATATTTTTACATTTCAGTCTTGGTGTGCCTATTGAATATTTACTACCTTCTGAGTGCTGCCTATGCTTAACTGTAACCTGCTGCCACATCTAGCTATGACTAGAGGATTCTGGACAGTTCCCATCACTGTGGGTATGATAAGTGGTCCTGAGCTAATATCAAAGTGCTGAGTTTTATGACTCCCAGCAGGTGACTGTGTCCTCTAGTAGATGCATTTTGCCCCTAAATGGGGCAATTGGCTATTCATCTAATCTTGCAGGGATTGTTTTGTTCAATTACAAATTTGATCGATATGTAGTCATTAGATAAGAACAATGTCTCAATTGCATCCAGACGGCTTCTCAATTTCCTGTTTACAATAGCGCTGTTTCTCTGTTGCAGGGAACAAGTAGCACAATTCTTCTCTCGGGCATGTCGCTAGCAGATCTTATTCATGTCTAGAGTTATTTATACATTTGTGGTTTCTTTGTATCCAGGTGAGACCTGTGAAAAAAACATCTGTCATAACGGTGGAACCTGTTTTACAAGTAGAAGCAAGGAGCCCTTCTGTATATGCACTGATGGCTTTACCGGAACATATTGCAATGTGACTGAGAATGGTAAGCACCCGGACCCGATGGGAAATGTCACCTTAAAGTGAACCTGTCTTTTACCACCTTCATGATGGCTTCCCAGGTGAAGCATATTGATCCACTGTTACACATCTCTTTGGGCACATACAGCCAGGCAGTCGTAGGCTGTACCTTAAAATTTCAGTTATGGGAAAGAGTAAGCCAGAAGAAAGGAATGCCCAGCGAGGAAATGTAGATGTAGAAATGGTAATGGTAAGCACCTGGACCCAATGGGAAATGTCACCTTAACGTGAGCCTGTCATTCACCACCTTCATGGCTTCCCAGTGGTTTCTCCCCTGTAACCAAACATAAAGCGAATTGATCCACTGTTACACTTTCATGCACCCATCTCTTTGGGCACATACAGCCATTTAGTTATAGGAAAGAAGAAGCCAGAAGAAAGGAATGTCCAGCATTTAGATGTAGAAACACTCACTTTTATTGTATCCATAGATCATCCATAAAAAGCGACCCCTCTCACCATAAAATAGCAGTGTCCATATAAAGTTCAGAAATGTTCATGCGTTTCGGGCAGATCTCGCACCTAATCATGACAATAAACAATTCCAATCGCATTTTTTAAATACTAAAAAAATGCTGAGGCCTTGCCCCTCCCATTTCCCGTGCTACTGATCATAACAATCATCTTCCATAAGGCATGCTGGATCTCATAGTTCCATGCTTATTTTCTCTGCTGTTCAGCCACATCCACTTCATCAAAAATGGTCTGGCTGCCTACATCCAATTTGGCGCATGTAGTGTAGTAAGGGCAGGACAGACATAAAATAAATAGACAAACAGAAATAGAGAGCTGTGACGTGTACGCTGACAAATAGAAACTAATAGCGTCTCTAAAAATGACTCCTCACCTAATCATAAGCACGAGAAGGAGGAGAGACTTCGGGGTAGGCGGGATGAAGGGCGGTCCGGGGATGGGACATATCATGATCAGCAACAGGGCGGGGGGTATAGTGCAAGATCTGCCCCTTTCAGAAACTGAAGCTATTTCCTTCTCAATGTGTAAGATAATCATATATATTGGCAGCCAACAACATGGCTGTCACACCGGGGCGGGAACGATGTAAAAATAGCAGCAGGATCCCGCTTCGGGAAGGGCCTTCTTGCTCACTAATTTATACAAGATTTACAGCACACCCATATGAGCAATCTAATATTAAATAATTTAAATAACAGCATATCTAAAATCTATACAAATGAAAATTAATTGCTACAAAAAAGAATCCATAAAAATACAGCCCAATTAATAATCATCACATAAAAAATGTATAGCAGCAATGAATTCATATCTAATATTAGAACTCTTAGTTAAGATAATTTGGTTATATCTATCTATCTATCTATCTATCTATCTATCTATCTCTATCTGCATTAATATGCATGGCATAAGGCACTGATCAGCCCGAGAGCCTGCGTGAGCACCTGTGGCGTGGACAAAAAGGTAAGTTGTGTGGGTGATATAGGACATGCATACAGCAGGGCATCCCCCAAATCGAGATGCCCCGCTAATTGATAAAATATTATGATTAACTCAAAACAATTACAGAGTAAGGAAGGCACAAGTCTACATCCCACCGGGTATTTAATCCATCAGAAAGCCTGAGCTCGAATTAAAAAAATATTACTATTCAAGTTTAGCTGGAACTAACTTTTAGCATCGTTTTGGGCTACCTCCGCATGATCAATGTGCAAAATGCTGTAGCAAACCTCTTTCCCAAGCAACTGAGGTTTTATAGGTTGCTTTGTGTTGCTACACTTACAAATCATCCTTAAACTGTGCACTTTATTATTAATCTTTTACCTTTTTCTCACTGGCAGGCCCCTGTCAGCCGAATCCTTGCCACAATGGAGGGGAGTGTCAGGCGCTGTCCTACACGCGGAGAGGCGATACCTTTGCACAGTATACCTGCAAGTGTCTTCCTGGCTTTGATGGCGAGCACTGTGAAATTGGTGAGGATGAATCCTGAAGTTTTATTTACAGCTCCCACCTGTCCCACAGACACAGCTTTAATAAAGTGATCCTATACCCAGATAGGAAGTTTGTGTAGTCACCTTCTATCCCTAGCCCAGTACCCCAAAACAGCCTGTGTTCCTTTTTTTTTTTTTTCCAATATTCCTAAAAACCGTATGCAGTATAATGTTCGTATAGCACCCATATTCTAATTCTTTCAGCTACAAGCTATACTGTCCCGTAACGGCAGTTAGACAATTTGAACAGCAGACTAAATCCAGTTCCTGTTTCTATGAATATTGGGCAAAAAAAAAACAGGCTGCTTTGGGGCACTGGGCTGGGGGATAGAAGGTGACGACATAAGCTTCCTTTCTGGGTATAGGTGCACTTTAAAGCACATCTACAGGTATTAAACAAACTGGCCTAAACATTTTTTTTTCTGCAGAAATCTTCTTCTTGTGTGATCTTTTTTTCTCTAGCACATGCTAATCTGGCTAGCTTCAGCTAAGGTCAGCATGCTCATTCCCTCAGTCAGCGTAGGAGCATGCTCTGAACCCCAAACGCTAGATATTTTTAGAGCTGGAGCCAGCCAGGGGAGCTCTAGCTGGAAGAAGAAATTAAGCAATTGCTGCTGAAAGGAGCTGGAATGTCCACTGTGTAACCCCTCCCCACAGTCACTGAAAAACTCACTTTTGCCTTGGCACCCATGGCAATGTAAATCATGCCATACTCTCTGCTGAGGCCTGCTCCCGTGCCCAACCAATCAGATGGGGGCAGGAGCGATCTCCAGTCTAAAGGGTAAACTGTGGACACAGACGAGCTCTGAATCTAAATAGAGCCGTATGCCAGACATTAATGCTCACATCATGTGGTGCCATGTGACTGGGAAAAGGTACATTTTTCTATTCAAGGATAGTTGTGCATAGTAGAGCATCCCAAATTCAGATGCCCCTGGGGCAAGGTCCAAAACCCCAGATAGTGAATGTGGGTGGCATTATTGATTAAAATATTTGTATTGCTCACTTTGCTAAGCATGCTCGATACTCTGAGATACCACAACGGTTAAAGCAGACCAACAGATATTTTTGCGCAAATGACTGTTGCGTGCAGAGTGGCAAGTCTGGAAATCTGAATGGAATGAGTGCTGCTGATGAGTAGGCTATGCATGTGTTGTGGGAACAGGGAAAAGGTGAGTTTACGGACAATCCCTGGGGTATAAACTCGAGGAGGATTGTGTCGCTTCTGATCCCTGCCGCACAAAGACATAGCGAGGAAGGAGTGTGCCTGCAGAGAAGCAAGCCCCCGTGCCTCTAGGGGGCTCACACAGCAGGGCATCCCCAAATCAGGATGCCCCTGAGACAAGAATAGTGAAAATGCTGATGATTGGTCCACTTTAAATAAATAAATATAATAAAAAAAAAAAAAAAAAATATATATATATATATATATATATATATATATATTATGATATTAATATATATTTTATAATAATAGATTGTATATAATAATAAAAAATACAAAAAATACTAAAAAGAATACAAATATATAAACAATTTATAAAGAGAGATACAATGTTGCAATCTTGTTCATCGCATGTTTAGTCAGTCCGGCCTACAGATCCTGTGCCCTGTGTGTTCTGTAAGTGGTAATAAAGTATTTTTGGATTTCAGACATAAACAATCTGGGAACTAGAATCCATGCAGGTCTTTGAGCGAGTGACTCATAACTGAAATCTTTCCAGAAATATCTCCAGGCTGACTTTAGAAGCATAGTGGGACTTCTCTGTAGCTAAGAAACAAATGAATAATACACAGCCATGGTTTAAGATACTTTTGAAATAGTATTGTTGGTAGTAGTCTTTAAAGTGGACCAAAACCCTCTAAAAATCCCAAGTTGGGATGCCCAGCTGTATGTATCCTCCAAGGTAAAACTCACCTTCCATTTGTCCCCCCAGCTCTCAGTTTCTCTCAGCTCCCATTGGCTCTGCTAGCTGCTGAACCACCTGCTGCTTCCCCCTCTTGGCTTCTAGCTGTGGTGTGCCCGCCCATTCTGAAAGTTCTGGTGTGGGTACATGTACAGCTAGAGTTGAGCAGTGATGCAGCCACGGTGCACTGAGGGCTCCGGGAGCAGGTGAGTGAAACTGGTGATCCGTGGGGTTTCACACAGCAGTGCATCCCAATTTGGGATGCCCCAGGGAGCGGAACTCGGATGGCCCTGAATTCCAGGGCCTCTGAAGTTCCTCTTTAAAAAACCAAAAACTCTCCTTTTAGCAATTCCCGCAGTGCCTCTTCCGATGTAATTGTCACCATCCATTGATGAAGCGGTCAGTGAAAGAAGTCCCAAAGTAATGTTGCATCCAGCACTGATTGGGTGACTAGGCAATCAGTTAAACTGGACCAACTGTAGCTGTAGCACATTTTAGAAACAAGATGGTGGCTCATGCATTCTGCAAACAGGAAGTGCTGCTGGGCTTCCTGTTACTGTGCTTTGTCAGTTATGGATACTAGGAATCCCTGCTCCTCGGCACTTCTTCCAGCAGGGTCTCGGGCACTGTTGAGGTGAGGTGCTGTGTGTGTGTTTTTTTTCTTTTAAGTTTTTTTTTTTTACCCTAACTGGTCTTGTTGCCTGGAAGGGGTAAAGGACATTTCGGGGGATGAGTGCCGCCCGGTGGCCAGACAGCTGCTTCAAGCTTGGCATTTAACACTATTCAGCTGAACCTTGTTCAGAAAGGTGGATCATCTGGCAACATCATCAAATATTTTAGCCTGGACTAAAATCTTCCTGACCGCACTTGGCAAGTAAAATTGGTCTGTTCCTGTCAGGTGTTAGATCCATAAGCATTAGTGCCACCAGGGTTTTGTAGGATTCACTATTGTTAGTGCATACTAGTAACTGGCACCCTCAGTCAAAAAGTTTGGTGACAAATGATATATATCAACCTACTGGGAGAACAGCCTGGAAGTTAGCGGTCAACCCATCAAAGACTGCGGAGATGGTTTTCGACTTTAGATGACTTGTTCTGAACAAAGCTCAGCAGAGGTTATACTTTTTAGAGCATTAAAGTTACTCTAAAGGCAAACTTGATTGTTGTCCCACTTCAGTCCCTTAAGTTCCTAAGTCACCTTTAAAAATATTAGAGCATTGGGGATGCTGCGAGAAAATGAGAATTGGTGGATGTGGCAACAGCGATGTGATGTAAGCAGACTGTGCTTTACATATACCATAGTGAAAAAAAATATGTGCATTGTTGTGCCTCTAGTTATTACTGCCAGTACATAGGGGTGGGAAATGTTGCAGGCTAAGAGCGCCCCAGCCTTGCCAGGACATAGTGTGACCAGGGAGGGGGGTGGGGTTTTATAGCTGCAGAGAGAGGCAGCAGCTCAAATGCTGTCTTTAATTTGCCTAGGCAGAGTGCCAGGCTTTAGAGGCACAAGGTTCAAATGCAACAATTATCCATTGGCCACCAACTATTCCACAGGGGACCTATATGGTGACATTCTGTATCCTTGGACTTCACTCTTTTTTGATACTGCACTAGTGTACGTTTGTATTGTTTTGTTTTATTCTGCACTCCTTATTTATTGTATGCCTCTGATTCTGTGGTCTGTAATCTGGCTCTGTAGGAGTTTGCTAAAAATACTATGGGGGTTATTTAAGAAGGGCTAGCGCCAGGTAGTGCCTTGTAGTGGCAGGCAGCATCTGGTGAATGCTGGGTGCTGTATGCAAAACCACATTTATGAAATCGAATCTGGTGAGCACCTATAACGGCGCCATGTAGTGTCACATATATTACAGCGTATAGCGCCAGCACTCTAGGCTCAGGAGCGCCATGTAGTACCCATCGCTCTGTAGCGCTCTACCATACATTTCAATGGGCTTTCATTCTTTCATTTCACTCCTGGTCCCTGCCTCTGTTCGGGTGCTGGTGCAGGCCATGCACGGCCTGCGGGGTCTGAAGGTCACTTGCAGTTTGCCCTTAACAGGCAGAGGCAGGTGCCGCTACACCAACCTCTTCACATTTCCCCAAAGGGATGAGTCAGTCTGCCCTTCTGGATTCACAGGTTTTCGGCAATTCTACTATTACAGGCAGTTTTCTGCATGGAAAATCTGAGATGAGACATCAGTGCCTTGCGCCCAGTGGGCCCTTGCCGTCTGGGGAGATCAAGGATGCTTATGCTCACATCCCTGTGTCGTCTAGACACCGAGGCTCTTTAGGTTTGTGTTGGAAGTCCAACACTGCTAATCTGTGGCCTTGTTATCTGGCCTCTCTTCTGCCTCCAGAGTGCTCACCAAGGTACTGATGGAGGCTATGTCTCTGATGAGACCAAGGGGCGTCCGTGTGAGACCTACCCGGTCGTCCTTTTTCGCTTCCCAATCTCTACGTCAGGTCGAGTTAGCTACTCGGCTGGTGGTGTCCATTGGGAGTCATTTGGATGGGTGTTCATTCACCTCAAGTCCTCCTTGTCCCCTTGATTGGTATCTCCATTCCTAGGGATGAACCTAGATTCGGTTCAGGCGAGAATCTTCCTTCCTCAGCAATAAGGTGGACAATCTGGTTGCGTGGGCTCAGCCCCTCCTTGCTGTTCCCGTCCTTTCACCAGGCGGGAATGCAGCTGGTGGGCCCGTTTGGTGACTTGCTTAGAAGAAGTCCCTTATACTCTTCTATCTGGGGCCCTTCTGCAACTTCTATTGTTAATACTGGACAGGGATCCAGCATCCCTGGAGCAGGGTCATGTGTGCCTTTCCCCCTTGGTTAGGAGCAGGGTGGATTTGATTTAAATCTAACTGATTTAAATCACGATTTAAATCACTAGTCAGTAAGGCTTGATTTAAATCAGTGATTTAAATCAAAGTTTCTACCTAAACTAGTTCTTGCTATTTTAACATGCAAGTAGATGAAGATTTTTAGAATCATTTTTTATATTACTTTTTTCTCCCCAGTTTAATGGGTTAATCATTCATATTTGGACACCACTGTTCTGTTGTACTTAGGAAGGAGAAAAATAATCCTGACCTTAATAACAATTTAAATAGATTTATTCAACTGAAACAATAACATTGCAGCATAAGTTATTTGCTTAAACAAACATCCATGTTTTGTTAACTAATTTGGCTAAACAAAATATATATATATTTTAAGAAACTTAGACTGTCAGCCCAGCCGACACATGAAAAACTTAAATACTGCTGTCCCTGCTGTCCTCTGTAGCTCACTAGTCATAGGTTTGTAGAACAATAGGATTAAAGTGGACCAACACCCACCGGTGATCGGCCCGGGAATCTATAAGATTCCCGGGCCGATCACCTCCCTCCCCGCGGGACATCTGAGATCGGGATGTCCCGCGGGGTGAAACCCCCCCCCAAACACCCCAAACTCCTTACCTCAGTTTCGTCCGCCGCCGCCTCCCTCGCGCCCCTCTAGACGTGCCCGCGCCGGCCGTCTGTGAATGGCCGGCGCGGGCACGCGCGCGTCAAGAGGGACGCGCGGGAGGCGGCGGCGGCGGAGGAGCCGCTTGTCCGCGGCTTGTCCGTCGGCGCGGGGAGAGGTGAGTTCGGGGGGGTTTCACACAGCGTGGCACCCCGATCGGGGGTGCCCCACCGAAGTGGACCAAGACCCAGGATAGTCAAAATCCTGGGTGTTGGTCCACTTTAAGGTCTTTTTCTCAACTCTGTTCATGTTGTAACATTTTTGCTGTGAAGAAGAGGCTGGGACCTCTGCGGAGTCAAATTCAGTTTTGAGAACTGCGTAAGTAAAGCGAGCGTCTGTGATAATATAGGAGAGAAACTGCCCACTAATCCTACAGAAACCTCTGGAAGAGCATGGCATTGTGAATGTTACACATATACAGCCTTTATTCTACTGAGTTAAACAACTCAGCTTTATCTCATGATGGAAGAACCTTTGGATGGTAAAATATTTGCCTCAAAAAGCAGTTTATTGAAAAAAAATCAGATTTAAATCAAAAAAATCCGATTTTTTTTTTTTGATTTTTTAAAAAAAAACATTGATTTTTATCCACCCTGGTTAGGAGTCCCTCTTGGAGTGGATGTACTCTAGGAACCTGTCTGGGGGCAGTTCCCTTCTTGCCCTTCCTAGAGACGGTCTCCATGGATGCCAACCTATCAGGTTGATGGGGAGGTTTTCTTCTGTAACCCCATGCGGGTCCGGGGGAGGTGGGGCCTTTAGGAGGTCCATGCACCTATCAATATTGGAACAGTGAGTTTTCAGGTTGACACTATCTCACTTGACTTCTCCTCTTCACGGCCTGCCTGTTTGGCGGCGCTCGGTTTGTCTGACGACTGTGGCCTACCTTAATCATCAGTGTGGGACCTGGTGCAGGTTGGTCCCCCAGGAAGGTATATGTTCCTGATCTGGGTGGAGGATAATGTTTCCTGCATATCAGTGGTATTCGCTCCGGTGGAGGTCCCTCTGCGACAGGATGTGCTGATTCTTGTGTCACTATGAGGTTCAACCAGTGTGGATCTGTTTGGTGCCCCGTCACTATTTCAGGCTCTCGCCCCTCGTTTCCCTGCCCCTGGATCCTCTGGCCGTGGTCATGATGCTTTAGTAATGTTATGACAGGACATTCTGGTCTGCATGTCTTACCTCTGTTCCCCCTGCTAGGCGGGGTTCTGCGCAGAATTGCTCTGGTAGGGGGACCATTGATACTGGTGGCCCCTGGGTGGCCTAGTGGAGTGTGGATTCGCAGACGTGATACCGAGGGTGGTAGATCTGTACGTTCTGCTAGGGGTGCCGCCCTGTTCGCTCAGGGCCTCCTTTACGTCACTCCAATCTACAGTCTCTGGCCTAACCGGCCTGACTGCTGATTCTTCCGTCTTTATGGAGACAGGCTTCTCTTCTCTGTGTTCGTGACTATTGGAAGTCTAAGAGCAAGCCTCTTCTTCTTCTCCTTCCATCTCTTATGAGGTATGGCGTACCCATATGGATTGGTGTGAGTCTAGGTCTCTTCCCTGTTGGGCGTTCTCTTTTCCCAGGGCTCTAGAGTTTATAGCATGGCTTGGAGTTGGTTCTCCAACTCAGTACTCTGAAGGGTCAGGTTCTGCCCTGTCCACCTTCCTGTAGAAGTCTTTTGCTTATTTTCCTTGGCTAAGCATTCTCTTGGGGGTTGCTCATTGCGTTCCCCACGTAATTCTATGGTCCCTGTTGGGATTTGAATTTTTATTGTTTGCCTTGCCAGGATGCTGTCTGGCTGTCTTTTACCTTCAAAGTTGTCCTTCTGGGACTGTTACTTCAGTCAGACGTGTGTCTGAGCGGGCGGCTCTGTTTAGCTCGCCCTCGTTCCTTGATATGCACCTGGATAAGGTGGTGCTCCACTTTACGCCGGACCTTCTGCCTATGGTGGTGTCTTAGGCTCATGTATTTAAGACATTGTCTTTCTTCTGTGCCTTATTCCTAGTAACGCTGAGGCAAGGGGATCTACTTTCCCTCAACAGGTGCAGGATTTTTTTTCCTGGATTGTCTCTTGTCCCTTAGGGGGACTGATGCTCCTTGGGGTTTGTGGGCACCTATCTCTGTATGTGCCTGATCTCGTCTGCTTCCAGGGGTTAAGCGGCCCTTGGCCTAGCCTTTACTTGGATGGTTGTCCCTTCTGGTCCTAGGGAAGGTTTGGCTTCTTCCTGGACTATTGTTGGCGTTTGATCTTGTCAGGCTTTTACTCAGGCCTCTTCCTTTAAGGGGATGAGTTTCTTCTCGCTTTATTTATGATTCTACTGGTGCCTTGGTATCCTTGGGCCTTTCAGCACCAGGTTTTGTTGAACAAGTTTGCTAGACCGCTACTTGTTTTTTGTTTATACCTTTTCAAAGGTTTTTATGATGTTGATGTTGGAGCCTTTGCTCATGTCGCTTTCGGTGGCAAGGTTTGCAGGTGACAGTGCCTTTACTGGCTGCTGTGCCTTTTTTGGACACTGCTATTGGATGTCCCAAGTGTAAGTATTTATTACTGGAGCAGGACGTACTGTATACTTAGGATAATACAATTCTGTGAAATACTCGCCTGTAGAATTGGTATTATACGTATACAGTACGTCCTGTTCCACCCCACCCTGGTTTTTGCATTATTCTGGATCCCCTTTATGGTGATTGTTATCATTACCAGTTTGTTTTGGTGGTTAAATTCTCCCGGCTTCTGGTTCACTGCTTTTCAATGCTGGGGATTTGTGGGAGGTCCCCGGGTATATGAAGGGCCGGGAGGAGCCTGTTTTTGCATGTCTGCAGTGCACAGCGCCATCTGGCGGAGGATAACCCAAGTGTAAGTATAATATCTGGAGCAGGACGTACTGTATACGTATAATACCAATTCTACAGGTGAGTATTTCACAGAATTGTATTTTTTTGGGGCTCAAATCCTTGTGTGACCTCTCCTGGCTACATTTTGGGGACTTTTTATATTTTTATGCAGATTTGTATTTACAGGTCTGGCACTAAAGTGTTAAAACAATGTCACTCCATGTGTTTTCACTTTGTTACTGGTGTATATGTGTTCAAAATCAGACTTTGATTACACAGCGCCTGGCGCTCTATGCTACAGCGCCCAGCTTAAGGGCGCTAACGCTCTGTGTGTCTAGTGTTTTGTTAAATATGGTGTGAAGTGCTGAGTGCCAGATGCACTCTCGCTTGCTGCAGCCCGATATTATTGTTTGTGCGCCCAACACACATCCCATTCATCAATGCTGGCCAGGTTACTACAGCGACCGCAATGCTAGGTTAAAGCCCCGATACTCGCTTATAGCGTCTACTAGCGGTTGCTCTAAGCACCACTGTACAGACGCTACTAGCCTGCTGCTAGTAGTGAATTGGCCTCCACATCTTTTTATGTGTATGGCAGTAGGGAACATAGCAGGTAGTATTTCACACAGTAGAGCGGGCCACACTTTTGGGATTTATTTCACCACTGCTCATATGACAGATCTCCAAGGGCTTAAGGGAAGGAATGTGCAGAAAATAAACCTTCTCAAACATAAACACCGAGGCTTTTCCTGAAGCTGGGAGTCACGTGTAAAATGATTAAAGTATATGCCAGGGGCCACGAGAGGACAATCAGAAGAAAACGTATGACCCGAGCAATCCGCCTGAGATTAGAGGAATAGGTCCTTGACAAACAAACTGTTGGTCTGGCAAGCTGCAGATTAATTTCTGAAATGCCTCTGTGTTTATTCACTAATGGAGGTTTATTTGTTGCTGGAGGAAATGCATTCTTAAGAGACCATACTTGCTTTTTTTTTCTTCTATTCCATTTACTGCCTTCTTCCCTTGCAGTAACTTGCAGTCAGCTGCGGGCTGGTATGTTAAGTAAAACTAGTTAAGAGTAAAACTTTATTAACTATAATGTATATTTTTATACAGTTAACTTTGTGACACAGAGGCATTTATGGCAGGAGTAAGAAAGGGATTGCTCTCTGTCAAATGGCACAATAGGCTGATGCTAGGGTACAGGTCAGTGGAGACCCTGAAGTCATATTGCCGTTTTGAATAAAAGGCTTAGTACATTTTTTTTTTTTTTTTTTTTGGTGTTTAAATGTTTCAGAGGGGAAGGCTCTGATGGCCGACATGCCAAACTGAATCCACATTCTATGTTAATTGATGGCCTCACCCTTTCTGTATATGTTATGAAGTAAATTGTTTTTAGTCGAAACCTAATCCTTTTTAATTCAGTTAAGTAGTAGACTCAACTGAAGTGATGTTATAAGTAGACAAATAAACAATCCCAAGTGCTATTTTCCTTACAGGCGTTACAATTACCAGTTGGAAATTTTAGCCTGAGGTCTGCTGGTCTCCTGTCATTCTAGAATGCCGCATTCGAGCCATAGCGATTTACCTCAACAGTGCACAAGGTTCAACGCACCCTGATCTACAGTAGTTGCATATCATGCACATTTGTACATTAAATTGGACCTTCGGCATCATTTAATGAGAAGCCCAAACCCTTAAAAACTATTCCTGAGCATCTAAAATTAATATTTTACGTTTTTAGTCAGTTATTATTCTTGCCCCACTTGGCTGAAACTCTGTTCAGTACTCCAGGATATGGGCGCCCCCATTTTGCCTCAGAAGTATCACATACCGAAGAGGGAAGGAAGTGCAGGTTATAACTGTGCTTTGCATAGACAGATTGGAGCTATGGTCAGAAAAAAACAGCAATCCCAGAATGCAGAGCAGCGCAGTCAGAAGACACTTCCTGTCTGCAGGCAGACGGGGCTCCATGGGCTGCCATTTAGATGTTTAAAGGCTCAGAAAAGGCACTAGGTGCAGGTAGGATGATTTTTAATGTGGGCAATCTGTATGTACAGGGTGGGTAGATAAGATAGACTCTTATTAAGGGTCGAAGGACTGGTTTTATAGCTCTCTTAATACCAAGTTCTGTACCAGATGGGATCCTACAGAAATCTATGGGAAATAACTTATAAAGGACATTTACCTAGAATTCCATTTTGCTACTCCCATCCACCCCATGTGAAACATGACAAGAGGGTCAGTGAAGTACAGAAGAGGGATGTTCCCTGCTCTTACACACCACAGCTGGAAGCCTGAAATCCAGAAGTAGCAGTAACCTGCCTCCAGGTTTGCTTTCATAGGTTTGGAGCTCCATGTAACTGCCAGCGGGCAGTGAGCTTTGAGTGGCGGGCTTGAACACCGCTGTGCACTTATGTGGTCTCCTGAAATCTTTTTACACCCATTTCCTATTTCCCTGCTTGAAGTGTCATTTTTGCATTCCCTTGCTGTTAACAAACTTTTAAAGTAAATGTGTTGAAATAATTTGTTTAAGCTGTTTGCACATTGCACATTTTCTTATAGCTTTTCCCCGGGCACCCCTGTTTTGTAAATACAAAATGTATCTGTAGGAATACTGTAGATCAGTGTTAACAAACTTTCTTTCATGGCGTACCGCTTCTCATTTTGCAATTATCCCAAGTACCACCACTTCCACCACTAATACAGACTTCCCTGGAAGGGGACTGACCCAACAATGCAAGCTTTCAGGCTAGCAATGTTGTCCTATCGGGATGCTCCACTCCTGCAGCTTGCTGACTTGACCTCCTGGCACATCCTATTAAAGCAGTAGCTTGTCTGCGGTGCCTTATGTCCCCTTCACTTTTTATCTTGAATACCACCAGAAAGGAGCTTTAGTACCACCAATGGTACTAGAAAAATGGTTGGGAACCTCTGCTGTAAACCATAAATAGGATATTCCCCTTACCTCCCCTGCAGTTCATCACCCCAGGTCTGGTGCATACACTATCTGCTCTGTAGATCACATCTCCGCTCTAAGCAATGCCCCCACTAGCTTGCCCCCCCCCCCCCCCCGCTGTTATAAGTGTAGCATGCAGTTCCACCAGTTGTGGGTGGTTGGCTGTATGCACTGTGCTGTTACAGATGGGTGAAGGTCTGAAGAGAGGGAGATGAAGACAGACCATTTTTGGATATTCATAAATCTGCAATTAATACCCGTCGTTATTTCTTGTGAAATGATTACAGGACATGAGCCTGTGGGGTTGAGGCAGGAGCAGCATAGACCTGTATTGATTTTCATGTAGTGTTAGCATTGCAGTAGGGACAAATATCTCATCTCAATCAGCCAGCCCTGCTGCTCTTCATGTGCCTGAAGTCTCGCTGTGCTTATGAAAAAAGGGATTACTATTACACTGTATAAAAATATATATATATATATTTTTTTTTTAACTATCCCAGGTTGTGTTCTTGTCCGCTGTGTGTAACCTTCAATCCCGCAACGCATGTGCAGGCACTCCTCTAATCGGCAATCTATGCATCCATATCAAAGAGCTCCATAGAGGCAAAATAAATGGGAAGGCCAAATCTCCTTACAAAAGCTGTGTATACCTGTGGCATGGCACAGATGAGCACAGCAACCAAAGGAATGCAGTTCTGGGCCGTACAAGCCTTGTAACATAATATGTAAGGCTGAAAAAAGACTTTAGTCCATCCGTTTCGGCTTGTTTGTTAGTGATCTATTAGCCATAGCTGGTAATGTTATTACATGCAAGGAAGCCATCCAGGCCACTAGTGGAATCGGAAAGGTAAGCAGGGCATGCCAAGCTCTAGGCCAGCTGACCGCCTGCCTTACCCTGTGGCATCCCAAACTGGTGGCCGCATTCCCAGCATCTTTGGCTGTGTTCGCGCTCCCGTCCCCAGCCACTGAGGATGACTGAGGGTGGTACTGTGCTTGCTAGTGGGGACTACCGATTTGCCAATTGCCGAGCATTAAATATGCACAGCAGACTGCTCTGGTTTGACAAGAGCCTGCACATGTGCCATACAACCAGGGAAAGGTGAGTGTTTCTGGGCAATCTTGGGAGCTTTACATAGCTTGGCATCCCAAATCAGGATGCCCCGGGGGCAGGGAACAAGCCCAGGATAGTCCAAATGACAGGTTTAAAGACTAAAGATCGCCAGCAGCATTCAATGGGTTGGACATGCTGTATAAAGAATTACATTCCATTGCATAGTGGTGCTGATCCTTGTGTGAAGGCATCGTTGAATTTTTTGGCAAGACTGCATCTGGGCAGATGTTTAGTGTTTTTCTTAGCCTTTTCTCCACAGTCAGCAGGTTACTCAAACCATTAGGTTTCCACTGACGCTGGGAAAATGTAAGCTCATGTCTACAATTATAAGAATGTTTTCCTGCAGAGAATGAAGAGTGTGTATATTATAAGGGTAAAATATACTGACCAGCTGCATCGAGGGCTAGGATCATCACATCTAGGACCTCAAGGCTTTGTGGTGGATAGTGATAGCTGAGAACATTGTTGGGGTGTTCTGCAAAAAAGGTGTCTCCAACCATGGAGCAAAAAAAGCTCGCTTAAGTGTCATAATGAAGCAAATATGTAGTATGATAATTCACATTATATTGAAATGTAATGCTTTTATTTCTTAGACAAAAATCATTGTTCCTCATTACCTTGTAAAAATGGAGGAGTATGCAGTCCCCTTGATGAGGACTTCAGTTGCCATTGCGCCTCTCCCTATATTGGAAAATCTTGCCAGATTCGTAAGTAGTTAATGGACTGTTTTACATGTTACTAATATATACTAGACTTTGTTGCCTTGGAAAAACAGTTTTTTTAAATAATGTCGTGTGAAAGTATATTTGCCATTTAAACCGGACCTTCACCCTGAATAAGAACCTAATCTTGTATGTTTCCTCACTCTGTACATACAAATTGCCCACATTAAATAGCATCCTACCTGCATCTACTGCATTTTCTGAACCTTTAAACATCCAAGATGACAACACATGGAGTCTTGTGCTGCCTGCAAATAGGACGTCTTCTGCCGCACTGCATTATGGGATGCTGTTTTATCCTGCCCCTAGCTCTGCTCTGTCCCCCCCCCCCAGTATGTAATGCTACTCAGGCAAGATGGTGGTGCCCGTATCCTGAACAGAGTTGCAGCCCAGTGGGGGAAAGAATAATAAGTAAGCAACGTAAAATATATTTTTAGATGCTGGGGAATAGTTTTTAAGGGTTTGGGCTTTTCATTAAATGAAGCTGAAGGTCTGGTTGCTAGCAGGGCCTTTAAAGTGGAAAACCAGTGATTTTCACTATCCTGGGTGTTTTGGTTTATCCCCCCCCCCGGCATCCTGATTTGGGATGCCCTGCTGTGTGAAACCCTTCCAGTTGCCCGCTTCTCTTATCTTTCCAAGGAGCTCACTGTGCAGATGTGGCTCTCCTCCAATCAGCTTCTACGCCCTGCATATTATTGTGCGGCTGGAGAAGCTGAATGTAAATTCTAGCCGCACTGGCGAATAGTGCACGGAACCCTTCCCTTGGCTCTGTGCGGCCATGGCAGCCATTCAGTTACGATGGGCGTGCAAAGCTAAAAAAAAAAAAAAAAAAAAGAGGCAAGAGATGCCGCTGGCCAAACAAGCGCTTTGGGCTCGTTGGATATGTAAGAAAAGTGGTGGGTTGTCAGGGTTTCACACAGCAGAGCATTCCAAATCGGGATGCTCAAAGGGTAGGTCTGTTTATTCAGACCTAGTGTCTCTATTCGTTTAGGTCCACTTTAAAAGGACCTTTATTTCTACTATCCCCCCAGCTCACGTGTAGGGATAAACTCTTCCTTCTTAATTGGTTTATGAGGTGCACCTGACCTTGATAAGTATGCTGCTGCATTGACATCTTCATGCTTTGTTCACTGCTCGCTGGAAACATAGGAGAAATGAGCAACATTGTGTGGATGCAATGGAGTATATGTAAAGCGTTTAGGACCTACTAACTTTATATTCCAGTTTTTTTCCTCATCATTTTGCTAATTCAACCATTTTAAAGATTATAGGGCTGATTTAGCACCATGAGAATTTTTCTTTATAATTGTTTTGCTTAACGCAATTTCAGCATCGAATGTTTAGTGCAATTCACCATTTTCAGCTGTGTGAATCATTTAAAGAAAAAAATCTGACCTAAAACAAGAGGAAGAAAAATTCAGTGCTGATCCAGCCCATAAATAATCTGTCCAAAAACATTCTGGACAATGCTTATTAGTTTTGCTTATGTTTAATTCATTTTGGCAATCATTGATCATCTATTCTGACTCTTGAAAGTGCACCTATACCCATAAAATAAGTGTGTCGTCACCTTCAATCCCCAGCCCAGTGCCCCAATAATTTTTTTTTCTTTAACTAAAGCCTTTGCCTAATATTTATAAAAAAACAGGAACTGGAAGTAGTATTATATCTGAATGGCAGCTGTATGATAATGCAGTCAGTTACAACTAAACTGCCAAATACTGGCAGTTTAGGTTGAAGTGCTCCCCAATGAAGTGTGAGTACTGTAACTGCTGGGGAAAAAAGGGGTCAGAGCTGCTCGGCCAGGGAGCTATATGACGGATTTCATCCAGTTAATGTTTTTATGAATATTGGGCAAAGGCTTTAAATAAATAAATAAATAAAACAAGCTGTTTTGGGACACTGATGGGGTGATGACAAAAACTTTCTGGCTATAGGCGCACTTTAAATGCTGTGCATTGTTGCAGCCTCAACACAATCAGCTTCATTAGGCTCTACGTTTCATGTCGCCAAACATGTGATTGCTATAGCAAGCTAATGTACAGCTAGTCAGAATCCACAGAGCTTTGGATGCTTAGTAGTATTAGGACATGAAAATTCCAGGGATTGGGAGTCTATATATGCAATTTGAGTAATTTATTTGATTTAATAATCCACAGGGAAAAGTCTGGTATTGTGATTGAATCTATTGACACATTTACTTCTATGCCTGTAGGGTGTGCCAATGCGCTGGGCATGGAGGGTGGAGCTATAACCGATGCCCAGGTCACCTCTTCTTCCTTGTACTATAGCTTTCTTGGAATACAGCGTTGGGGTCCAAACCTTGCCCGTCTGAACAATAAAGGTTTGGTCAATGCATGGACTTCAAGTAGCTATGACCAGCATCCTTGGATTCAGGTATGATACTCTGCAGAAACAAGGATATTATGGATGTAGTTGCTGAAGAAGCCTATAAAGAAGGGCGAGGGGAGGTCTTCAGGTCACTTTTAACCGAACATCCAGATCACATCCACTAACTTGTTTAAATGAAGGCACTGATATTGTTTCTGGTGAATCTTAAAGGTCCATTTTGACTATCCAGGGTTTTGGTCCTTGCCACTGTGGCACCCTGATCCAAAATTCCCTGTTGTGTGAAACCCCCAGGTCACCCAGTCTAACTCTCCTTTCCTTGGTTCTACGGCGCATGCATGGCCTCGTCCAATCAGCGTGCTCACCTCAACTCGTTTAAGACTCTGCTCCAGCCGAGCAAACCAGCAGCTGTGTTCCCGCTACCATCCAACAGGGTGCGTGCCTGCGCCGCCATTGGCATGTGTCGGGTGCACCCCCTGCTAAAAGTATAGCAGGTGACGGCTGCTGCTCAAGCATGCACCATTGGATCAGGGGAGAAGGTGTTTACTGTGTGATCTGTGGAGGTTTCTCACAGCGGGGAGGAAATCCAGGGCCGTCATCCATGAGTTTTGGTCTACTTCAATTACTGTCAGGGTTTTAAAGTGTCTGTCCAGACAGAAAAAGAAAAATTGACCCCTGGTTGGTATTTTTTTTTTCTTTTTTTTTTACTTTACTGACCTGCTTGTATTTTGTTTTTTTTTACTAGTAATTGAGGATGGGAAAAATATACCCGCAAATATAATTACCAGTAAAAAACAAATACCAGCACAGTGTGCTTCTCTTCTGGCCTAGCTGTGTGTCCGTTCTGCTGGTCATGAGGGAGTAGGCTCCTTTGTTGATTTGGCAGCAAGGATCACATCATGTGACCTTGCGCTGATTTGAATTCAGAGTCTACATTTTTTTTCCCCTCTATGCCATTATGCACCATTTTTAGCGGTGCAAATTATTTAAACATTTGGACGGTGCTGAATTGCACAAAAAAAAAAATAATAATTTAGAAAGTTTTTCTCACAAAAAAACATGAGGAAAAATTTCTCTGGAGGTTTTTTTTGTGAGGTAAAAAAGTTCTTGATTTGATTTTTTTTTTTTTTTTCCTCTGAGCAAATTATTTAAATATTTGCACAGCTATAAATGGTGCTTTTTCCCTCACAAAAAATGCCCTTGAGTGAGAATCCAGGGCTGGAGCCTGCAACCTATAGGACATCAGTTCCTTTATTCCAAGTATGTCACACACCCTGCTTCCAATATTCATGACATATGGGTTATGTCCAGTAGAGGGCGAACTTCTGCAGAGATGACTAGAAAAAAAGAAGCCCCTCCCGGTCCATAAATACCTGGGACCTCCCACATATTCCCCAGTTTTCGTCTCTGCAGATGGCGAGCAAATCAGAAGATGGCTGTATCTCCTCCTTGCAGGTAGCCGGGTTACCCCCGGCCAATTGTTTCTATTGCTGCCTGGACCTTTTTATTTAAGTCCTCATAATGCCTCCCAGCCTAGGCTGTGGGTCCGGGCAATGGTAGGCAGCACCTTAGTGGTGTATACAGGGAGCCATGCTCCCCCGTGAGACCCCATACTAAGGGGTAGGCGGCGTCTGGGTTGGTGATCCCGGTTTGGGATGCCCCGTCCCTATTCTGTTCCTTCCACCTATGTGGTGTGGAATCCCCCCTTCCCGGGTCTCCCTGTGCCCCTCTTTAGGGGGGGGGGGGGCTTCTCTTCCCATAACTTTTAATTGTGTATTTGTGGGTGTTGTGTGTGCCTTTCCTTAACTGGCCAGTCATTAGCTATCCGGCGCCTGCCGTATGTGACGGCCATTATCGGTGGGAGAGCTTCTTCCCCTCAGGTGGGGGGGGTCGGGCGCTTGCCGCGGCCCGCCCCCCTTGATCATTGGTGCCATGGCGGAGCCCGGCCACTGGCTGGGAGGCGCGTTTCTCGCTGAGGGGAGGGGGCGGGGCCAGGCGCGGAGCGCGATCCGTGCTTGCCCGCCCTTCTTCTCCCTCTCTCTTCTGGAGCTGCTGGCCGGACGCCATTGCCTTTTTGGTTGTGAGTGCCCTCTGGGCCCCCTTCCTTATTTACTTATTGCGCTGCGCCTTGCTTTATAGCGCTTGGAGCAGCTTCCTAGGCCTTTAGTTTAAAATTATATATTTCGACGTATATTATATGTATGTGCATATATTGTTTTGTATACGACATATGAGTATGGTGTGTGCATGATTGTACATTCTTATGGGTCCCTTTGATTGTGTCTTTCAGGAGGACTCCCTATCTAGTGTTGAAAAAGGGGGTTCTCACGGTCCTAGGGTCCCTTGGAGTTTAAATTGGGTTCCTAAAAATCCTCGAACTTGGGACTTGAAGGGGCATCCTGGGTAGCTCAAGTAGCGTAATTCCCTCTGGTCCTTGCGACTACATTAAAATCACCATTTGGAGGCTCCCCAGGATACCGGGCTCGGGCTCCCTTCGGGATAATCCCGTCAGTGTGTGGTTTGTGGGGTATACCTTACGGGGGATAATGTACTGATTTGCATACCATGTGCTCAGCAGGCCATAACGCGGCAGTCGGGGTCCCAGGCGTCTGGGTCCGTGCCTCCGGCCTCATCTCCTATCCTATCGCCTTATCTGTACCCCAAGTGACACTGTCATTAGCGGGGAGTTGCAATCTGATGTATGTGCTAGATTGGCCAACATCGAGAAATTGATTTCTAGCTCTGCGGCCAGAAAGGCCCCAGCTAAGAGAAGACATTTGTCACCGGCCGCGTCGGTTCTGGATGTTGATGACTATGATTCCCTTGACTGGTCTGATTGTTCCCCGCTTGAGGAGGGGGAATTGTTTGCTGAATCTGATGCTGAGGATCAACAGTTTTTTTATGCTGATACTGGGCAGGCGCAGGGGGATGCTCTTGATACCCCCAAAGTTCTGGCCCATTTTTTTGAGGTGCTGGATATTTCTCTTCCAGCGGAGTCCCCTCCGCAGAAAGGGGAATTCTTTGGGACTTCTAAGCCTCGCTTGGAGTTCCCAAATCAGAATCTTTTTGAAAGCATGATAATTAAGGAATGGGAGAGACCTGCCTGGCTCCCCGGTGTTCTTCAGGGTTGGGATAGGGTGTATCCCTTTCCGGTGGACACGGTGAAGCGCTGGTCGTCCCCTTCCGAGGTTGATGCGCCCGTTCTGGGATTGTCCAACACCTCTGTTGTACATTCTCCAGACGCCACCGCTCTTAAAGATGATGAAGACAGGCGCATTGACCAAATGGCCTGCCATGCCTTCGCTAGTGTGGGTTCAGCCTTGCGGCCTGTTTGTGCGTCCGCGTTCACGGCTGTGGCTACCAGGTCTGTAGTTAGGGACCTGTTAAGTGGTTCCCAGCTTAAGCGGTGTGAATTGTTCATGTCTTTTGTTTTATCCGCCCTGGATGACACAATATGCATGTGTAGTAGAACCTCGACGTTGCTAGTGGCTATTCGCCGATCGGTCTGGTTGCACCAATGGGCGGCTGACATTGCGGCTAAGTAATCACTTACAGGGCTACCCTTCCTGGGTATGCGGCTGTTTGGAGATAAATTGGATTCGGTGGCAAAAGGGGGAAAGTTACCACAACGTAAGAAGCAGCGTCGCTCCTTTCGGGGGGCAGGCTTCTTTAATCTTTCGTTTCGCGTGCCAGAGCAGGCAGAGGTTTTGCCTACTCTACCTTCAGAGGTGATTCCTGGAACAGAGGCAGAGGACGTGCTCGTCCTGGACTTGCCTGGGGTTCCAAGGCCAAGCCCGCTGCCAAGCCAGCTCAGCAATGAGGGGCGCCCTCACCCTTGCGGGTGGGGGGGACGGCTGCGACACTTCTTCCAGGTTTGGGCCTGGGAGGTCACAGACAAATGGATCTTGGAAGTGGTCTCTTCCGGATACAAACAGGAGTTCGAGTACCGGCCTCCTCACAGATTCCTCAGATCGCGGGTGCCCTCGGATCCCCGGGCTGCGCAGGGGCTCCTGTGGGTGGTAAAAAATCTTCTGGACATGGAGGTCATTGGCCCGGTGCCTTTCTCAGGGAGAGGCCGGGGCTATTACTCCAACCACTTCACGGTTCCCAAAAAGGTTGGCTCCATAAGACCCATTCTGGATCTGAAGCTTCTCAACTGGTTTATTTGAACCAAGAAGTTCTGCATGGAGACTCTGCGCTCAGCCATCCTTTCTCTTCGTCAGGGGGACTTCATGACGTCCATAGACATCAAGGATGCTTACCTTCATGTACCAATCTTCCCAGCACACCAGAGATTTCTCAGGTTTGTGGTGGGAGATCAGCGTTTTCAGTTTGTTGCCCTTACTTTCAGGCTGACCTCGGCACCAAGGGTGTTCACCAAGGTGCTAGCGGGCATAATGGCCCTCCTCCGAGCCCAGGGCATTCGCATTGTGCCGTATCTGGACGACATCCTCGTTACGGCATCCTCTCTGATAGGCGGAGCTAGACACCAGGACGGTGGTGACGACGCTGGAGAGGTTCGGCTGGGTGATCATCCATCCTCTCTATCCCCATCAAGGGGGATTTTGTTTCTGGGCATGAATCTGGATACCGTTCAGACTAGGGTGTTCCTACCTCAGTCGAAGGTGCAGATGGTTCAAGATCTGATACGTCTTCTCCTGTCCAACCCTCGCCCGTCTATCCGGCTAGGGATGAGACTGGTGGGATTGATGGTGGCTTCCTTCGAGGCGGTTCCCTTTGCTCAGTTCCACATGAGGTCGCTCCAGCTCCATTTACTGTTGGACTGGGACAAATGTCCGCTGTCTTTGGATCAGTCATTTCTGGTGTCTCCCCTGGTTCGGCAGTCTCTTCAGTGGTGGCTGGAACCAAGGAATCTTCTGAGGGGCGGGTCTTTTTTGACCCCTTGTTGGGAGACTGTTACCACGGATGCCAGCCTGTCGGGCTGGGGGGGGGGGGTTTCTGGAAGGAACATCAGTTCCAGGGGCTGTGGGGTCCTTGGGAGGCTCACACCCCCATCAATGTCTTGGAACTGAGAGCTATTTGGTTGGTTCGGTCACTCTTGACGCATCACCTCCAGGGTTTACCGGTTCAGGTTCGATCAGACAATCGGACTGCGGTCGCTTACATCAATCACCAAGGAGGGACTCGCAGCAGTAGTGTGCTCAGGGAAGTTTCTCTGATTATTGCATGGGCGGAGAGCAATGTCCTATGCATCTAGGTAATGTACATTCCGGGAGTGGAAAACATGGAGGTGGACTCCCTGAGCAGGGGATCCTCTCGCCGAGGGGAATGGTCGCTCAACCACAAGGTGTTCCGGTCCCTTTGTCACAAGTGGGGGATTCCGGAGGTGGATCTCTTTGCCTCACGTCACAATCACAAGCTTCCTGCATTGGTGTCTCTGTCTCAGGATCCTCTGGCCCTGACCGTGGACGCCTTGTCTCTTGCCTGGAGGGATCTGGGTTTTCTGTACCTGTTTCCCCCCTTCCCCATGGTAGGCAAGGTGGTTCGCAAGCTGGCTCAAGAGGGTGCGCCAACAATTCTGGGGGCCCAAGGTGGCCAAGACAGGTTTGGTTCGCAGACGTCTTACGGCTGGCGGTAGATCAGTACATGTTGCCCCTGTTTCCGGATCCGATCACTCAAGGTCAACTTCGTACCCCAATTTACAAACGCTGGCTTTGACGGCGTGGCTGCTGAAACCTCCATCTTAATGGAGAAAGGTTTGTCTGATGCTGTGATTCAGACGCTTGTTAGAGCTAGGAAGAGATCTTCCTCTAACATCTACTACAGGACTTGGAGGTCCTATATTGACTGGTGTGAGGCTAGGGCATTGCCTTGCAGGGTGTTTTCGATTTCTAGGATTTTGGATTTTCTTCAACAAGGTCTGGACCTGGGGTTCCAGCTTAGTACCTTGAAAGGGCAGGTCTCTGCCCTGGCAGTCTTCTTTCAAAGGTCCCTTGCTCTGCATCCCTTGGTTAGGACTTTTTCCAGGGGGTCACTCATGTGCGGCCCCCTAGAAAGCTTTGTTGCCCGTTTGGTTTTTGAATTTGGTTCTGTCGGCCCTCCAGGGGCCTCCTTTTGAGCCGGTGCAGGATGTTGCACTTTCTATGTTCACACAAAAGGTTGCCTTTTTGGTGGCTATTACCTCTGTTCGACGTGTCTCTGGGTTGGCGGCTTTGTCCATTCAGGCCCCTTACTGTGAGAGACACCAGGACAAGGTGGTCTTTCCTTGTTGGATGTAGTTCGTTGTGTGAAGTTCTATTTGGTGGCTACTTCTTCCTTTCATAAAGACGGACGCCTTGTTCGTGGTGCCCTCCGGGCCCAGGAAAGGTTTGGCGCCTGCCAAGTCTACCATTAGTAAATGGATACGTCAGGCCATTGTTGGGGCCTATACTGCCAAGGGGAGGGTCCCCCCTTTTCAGATCACTGCTCACTCTACTTGTGCTGTTGGGGCTTCCTGGGCTTTCCAGCACCAGGCCTCTGTTGAACAAGTTTGTAAGGCTGCTACTTGGTCTTCTGTTCATACTTTTTCCAAGTTTTATAAGGTTGACGTGCGGGCCTCAGCGGATGCTGTTTTTGGCCGCAAGCTTCTGCAAGCTGCAGTAGTTTAAATTTGTGTATTTTTGCCTTTTTTGGAACCCCGCCCATGTTGAACACTGTTGTTGGATTTCCCATATGTCATGAAAATTGAAAGCGGGGTGTGTGACATACTTGGAATAATACCATTTTGTGATTACTCACCTGTAAAATGGGTATTATAAGTATGTCTCACACCCTGCTTCATCCCGCCTTTTATTGTATTCTGGATCCTTTATATGGTGAACCTTTTTATTGTTATTGGCTCTTCCTGGTCCCCTTACTTCTTTCCTATACTGGGGAATATGTGGGAGGTCCCAGGTATTTATGGACTGGGAGGGGCTTCTTTTTTTCTAGTCATCTCTGCAGAAGTTCGCCCTCTACTGGACATAACCCATATGTCATGAATATTGGAAGCGGGGTGTGTGACATTCTTATAATACCCATTTTACAAGTGAGTAATCACAAAATGGTATTTTTTCCTTTGTTACACCCAGGTTCACTTTTAAAGTGGAAGTCCAGGCTTTTACTGGTAGTTGAGGATGGGAAAAATATACCCGCAGTTAAAATTACCAGTTAAAAAAAAAAAAAAAAAAAAAACCGGCACCACCAGGCCAGTAAAGTAAATCCAGAAACTGTGACCAGTTGGTGGCCCTTGTGAAGAGGTTCTAGATGTTTGAGGTTGCCAGTCGGCTCTGTGCACATACTGTACTGGAGCTTCTGTACTGCTGCCACCATCTTGCAAGCTACCAACAAGTTATAATAGGCCAACACCTATTTTTGGAGCAAAAATTAATATAAGGCCTGTCTTATTTTTGGTGGAACACCATATATGATTTTACATTTAATGGACCCTTTAATTTGACATCCTTCTAAACTGGAGGCATATGCTTCTGGCAGTGTGGAGCTCTGATAATGCCGTCCTGGGGGTCTCGCAGGCTTTTCCACTGGCTTTCATCAGAAATCAGCTTGTCCAATGCTGGAGCCCCTTCATCTGTCATAAAGGAACTCTGCAGCTTCCGGGTGGCTTCCTGGAGGAGAATGTTGTCTGTGCCATCAGAGCTCACTGCACAGGCTTACATTTTGTTATGTCACATCCTGCTGAATTATTGTGGATTTTTAGGCCACGGGAAATGGTCCCCCGATGCCATAATAATCCTCCTGCCATTGACTAAGATGGCTTCGATTGGTCACTTGCTTTTAGCCTCTTATAATTTATTCCTTCCCTTGCAGGTTAACCTGTTAAGACAGATACGGGTGTCTGGAATCATCACCCAGGGAGCAAGTCGCGTTGGAAAGGCAGAGTACTTGAAGGAGTTTAAAGTGGCCTACAGTGTCGATGGGCATGAGTTTCTCTTCTATAAAGGCGAAGGACAGGCCAAAGAAAAAGTAGGAGACTCTTCACAGGATTCTGAGGTTACACAAGGACACACACATGTTGTGATAGAGAAACTATAGATGTACTTCCACGTCATGAAACTTGTTGAGCCAAATAGCTCTCCAAGAAAAATAGCACATAATCCTCTTATGTCTAGCTACAGCTTCTCTCTTACAGGTAGTGATATGTCCCTAAAGTCTAAGTAAAGGGAGTTTCCTGTTTTCTTTTCAACTTTTTATACACAAACCTTGTGTGTAAACATTTACACATAGATTTCAAGCGGACCCTAAAGTGGGCCAGTCACCGCCAATGCTGGCCCTGTAGTTTAAAGGACTAGGTGCCCCTGGGGAATGGCGATTTAGCATGCCCTTTCCCTGGTCCCTCACTGCAGTGGCGGGCTGCATCCCCGGAATCCCTACAGCCGTGGGCACTCCCATGTGCATGAGGAGTCGGGGATGTGGCCACCGGTGTTCCCTATTCAGATTAGTATGCATGACATATAGCGCTGATTGGACATATGGGACATATGCGCTGTGGGAACAGGGCATAGGTGAGTGGAGTGAGCAATCTGGGGGGGATTTCACACAGCAGGGCATCTCAATTCGGGATGCCCCCGGGACAAGTACCATCGTCATGATAGTCAAAATCCTGGTGATGGGTCCTCTTTAAAGCGGACCAACACCCTCCAGCGCTAAAATAACAGGCTGGGGGGGGGGGGGGCATCCAGAATGCTGGAGCCTGAAAGTACCTGAGCCTCTTTTAAACTGGCCCTGAAAAGTCTAAAAAGTCCTAATTTGTGATGCCCCACAATGTAAAAATACATCCTGTTTTCAGGTTAAATTACTGACCCCCCCCCTCCTTGATGCAACTAACAGCTGCAACACCCACTCACTTCATCAGGGGAAATGCATCTCTGCTACCCCAACTCTCCGGCCAGACAAGCCCAATAGATTGCAGGGTGGCATGGACGCCCAGTGCTAAGATTCAAGCTATGATCTCCACTCTGCTGCTTGTTTTCTATTATAGTGCGGGGGCATCCCATATCGGCCCACCACCAAGTGTTTTTAAAGTCTTTTTTTAGGAGCACTTTAAGAAGGACCTCCAGCTAAAAAATGACTAACAATTTTGCCTTGGGGATCCTGAATTTGGATCCCCCTCCAGTCAAATATCTTCCAAAAAAGCCAAGACGGACATAGAAATCTGTGTAATGTGGAACAAGAAGTGGCTGGGCGCTGTTATAAAGCAGATGCAACTGCTTGATGTAGCGCCCCATCAGTGGACACTCAGGAGAACCCATCAATATGTGAGTATGGAGGGCTCACACTGTGGAGGGGTGTAATTCACCTGTTCAGTAAGGTGTTGGCTCTCTTTATGCTTCATGATTTGAATGAAAAAACAAACAAGGAATTTCAATCTAGAAGTTTACATGCTTTATCACATAAATCTGTGTTTAGCAATTCTGAGAAATCAGTGAAAATATTGCAAAGGGTAAAGTTACAGTAACATGTCATGTACCTGTAGCTTGGCCAATTATCTTTTAAAAAGCACTATCCCCAAAAATGTCCCAGTGATAAAAATGCATATAAATATGCTGGATGGTGGGGGAGAGGTCACTAATACACCCGGCATCAAGAAATATTCAGCCAGGCTTGTTGTTTTTTTTATTATTTTAATGGAAGGAAGAGAAAATCAAATAGACTAAACCTGTCACCCCTGGATATTCCTACTACGGGAGAAGAAACCACAAGCTTGGCGGGAGTTTTATTCAGTTCAGGTGTATAAGTGACGCCTCCTCTGATTAGCCGACGGGTTTTAAATGGATTTTAAATGTTACACAATTTTGTGATCGTGCTCCTTTAATTCTTATAACGGCATGATGTATGAAGTATGAAGTTTTGACGTCACTACAGCCTTCACCTCCTTCTGATCGCCTTTCTGTTGCTTTTATCTTTTAGGTGTTTCAGGGAAATGTAGACAATGATGGTCGGAAAGCCAATATCTTCAGTCCCCCCATCACTGCACAGTACATTCGCATCTACCCCGTGACCTGTCACCGCGCCTGCACTCTACGCTTTGAGCTTTTTGGCTGTGAAATGAGCGGTAATTGTTTTTTATTTCACCTCACAGCTTAATAATCTCATACACTTGGCGCATAAATGTCGCTGGCATCTCCCTGATTTATTCATATGAGTGGTAACATTAGATTTCAGATTGTTAGATTTATTCTTACAGCATCACCGTCTGCTCGTACCTCAATCATGATTTGGGATGACTTACTTCCCAAATCATGATTGAGGTGGTCGCGATTTGGGTTGGCCTTACAATTAGTGGGACTGTCAGAAACCAAAACACAAAGTCTATAACTGTAGCTTATCTGTGTAGGTCTGGTGTTTCCTTGCAGATACAGTGTAGATCCACTTTAAAAGTTACAAATGGTGCAAAACCTCTTTCTATCTACACCTGGTCTGTGCATCTACACCACTGTTCTGCTGGCACTTCACACATCTGTCCAGCGAACTCCATTGACTGCACATGAATATGGGCACAGTTAGTTAACTTACTTAATTTCGATTTAAACTGGCAATTCCACATCTGGAAGCCCTGGTGGTAGGGTGGTGAACAAGCTGTCTTTTCAGACTGAAGGTTTGTTTTAAAGTGGACCAACACCCAGGGGTGATCGGCCCGGGAATCTTATAGATTCCCGGGCCGATCACCCCTCACCGCGGGGCATCCGAGATCGGGATGTCCCGTGGGGTGAAACCCCCCCCAAAAGCCCCCAAAAACCTTACCTTATCAGCCGCCTCCCTGTAAGAGGGACGCGCGGGAGGCGGTGGCTTGTCCGTCGCCGAAAAGGTACGTTTTTTGGGGGCTTTTGGGGGGGGTTTCACACAGCGGGGCATCCTGATCTCGGATGCCCCGCTGAAGTGGACCAACACCCAGGATAGTGAAAATCCTGGGTGTTGGTCCACGTTAAAATGAGTTTAGCAATAACTTTGTTTGCTTTTCTAATCTATCCAAAATCATAGGTGAGGTATATGTTAATTCTCTGCCTGTCATATATTTAACCCTTTTAGGCTCTGCTTTATGTCATACCCCAAGATGCTGTATTCGCCTGTGTTAGCCAGGACCTCGGAGGAGAGAGATTTAGGGGTACTGATTACTGATAGCTGCAAGATGAGTGGACAGTGTAGTGGGAAAAGCAAGCAGGATGCTCGGCTGCATAGCTCGAGGCATCACCAGTAGGAAGAGGGAGGTTGTGATGCCGCTGTATAGAGCCCTGGTAAGGCCACAGCTAGAATACTGTGTGCAGTTCTGGAGACCTTACCTGCAAAAATACATTATTCAAATAGAACGTGTCCAAAGGCGGGCAACGAAAATGGTGGAAGGACTTAAACTTAAAACTTATCAGGAGAGACTTAAAGAACTTAATTTGTACAGTCTGGAGGAAAGAAGGGAGAGAGGGGACATGATTGAGACCTTTAAATATGTGAAAGGATTGAATAAGGTTCAGGAGGGAAGTGTTTTTAAGAAGAAGCTTAATGATAGAACAAGGGGGCACAACCTGAAGCTAGTCGGGGGAAGATCAGGAGCAATGTTAGAAAATATTATTTTACAGAAAGAGTAGTAGATGCTTGGAACAAACTTCCAGCAGAGGTAGTTGAAAAATCAGCAGTCACTGAATTTAAACATGCCTGGGATAAGCACACATCTATCCTAAGATAAAGAGTACATACAGTATACACATAAGGGCAGACTAGATGGACCGTATGGTCTCCTTCTGCCGTCAACCTTCTATGTTTCTATACTTACTGCTACTTATGATAGTTTCTGGTAGGCTTATACATTTTAAATGTGCTTTTCGTTAAGTGGACCAAGACTCAGCTGGCTGGCCAGATTTCCATAAGGTCGTCCTGTTTTGGGATGTTTCGCGGTGTGCAACCTCCCTGACTTTCGAGTAACCTGACCTCCGCCCTTGATCACACAGCTTAGACAAAGCTGAGGCACGTTCAGCAGCATCCCCATTCCATGGCCTTTGCAGCCCCACCTTCAGACATTCAGGTCTGCAGGGTAGTGCAAGCATTAAGAATTGCAGGGGGGTTCACAAAGGGGGGCATTCTGATTCGGGATGCCCCCCTTTGTGAACCCCCCTGCAATTCTTAATGCTTGCACTACCCTGCAGACCAGGGGAACTTAGTCAGCCAGGGCAGTGATAGGTCCACTTTAAATCAGGATGTCTCTAAGAGAAAGATGTCTTTTAGACATTCTGATCCACTTTAGTCATACTACTTCTATGGATAGAGTTTGGCTTGTGTTCTTGGCCTTTCTCAATTGCTTAGCTTTTTATATTTTCTCTTAAACTGCTGACGCCTTTGTTTAAACATGTTAGTCCACCGTTTCTCAACCTGCACAATAAGAGCTGTCTTACTGGTCTGGTTTATTAATTTAACAGTGAAACATTATCTCTGCATGCTTTAAAAGTACTCTGTGGCCTGTGGCCTACTTATTCTGGCACCATACATAAGTGATCATCCACTTGGGGGTACTTGGTTGGAACTTCTTGTCACTACTTTGTGTAAAAAAGGTAGAGAACCACTGTGTTAGCAAGACCTTATAGAAAACTGTCGCTATAGTCTTTGTAGCAGTGTCTCCATCTAATGATGCAGACTGGAACTGCAGCCTTTCATCCAAAACACTGACAATCATTGGATTCACTAAAGGTAGAAAAAAAAATTAACACTTGAAAATTGGTTTGCGTGCAGTTCAGAAAGGCAGTTGATTTAAATACATGTGTGCTCAGAGGCGCTCGAATTTCTAGACACATTTTTTTCGAGCACAGTTGAAAATCACTTTACAACTGGTAAAACAAAATGCTGTGTGTGTCATTTTTATTCATTTATTTATTTTTCCCTGCTACTTAGTAGTGGAGCTCTATGATCTTCTTCTTTTTTTTTTTTTTGCCCTATGTTTTTCCTGACTTTATAATGAATGCATTTATATGTGAATGTGAGTTTGGCCATGAGTGTTATTTACAGTCAGCCTTGTTATGACTTAGATTGTTAGCATGCAGATAGGTCATTCAATGCAGATCTATTTTAACGCGCGAGTTCATAGAGGGCATCAACATAGAAAGGGGTAGCCAACACAGCCAAAGTTATTAAAACGTCCAAAATGTATTCCAGTTATTTAAAATCAGCATAATGCCACCATGGCCAAAATGACATAAACTGAGAGCACAACCTGGACCTGAGGAGATGAGGTAAGATGAAAGATCTTATGCATTTTGGACTTGCATTTGTGCTTCACAGTGGCACACCCAGGCTTTTGTCCTTGGGGGTCCAGTTGGGGTGGAAGGGGGGCGTGGCCTAGAAAAGCACTGGCACCTCAAAAGAAGCTCATGTTTTTTTTCAGCTTTACTAAGCCACTTTTATATCGGCTCTGTCAGAGTGACTTAGTAAATATAAATGGAGCACTACCCACTGAGAGCCACAAGAGAGCATGTGCATGCGTCATGGGATCACTGGCAAGGTAAGAATTGTTATATTGGAATGCCCCGCTAGGCAAATCACAAAGATAGTCAAATCACAAAGAAAATTCTGGTGATTATTCCTCTTTAACCCTCCCTCCTTCTGCCACCTGTGAGCTCTGCCGGGCAAAGATACCTACCCATTTCTCCTGGTGCTTTATTTGAAGAGGGACTTGGAAATGGTTGCACGCTGGGCTAGGTTTATTGTGGGTTGTGGGTCAGCTCCTAGGTACTCGCCACCACATCCAGATCCTTGCTGTCATTCTCCCTGTCTTCTCATCAGCTCATGCCCTCTGGTACTTACTGCTCCCGTCTGGTTCTCCAGTTTTTGCCCCTTCCTCCTGCTGAGCCTTCTGCTAGGTTAGGTCAGAGGTGCTGGGGGTGGTGAGTAGTAGAGGACAGTGACAGGTGTGGAGAGGTTAGGTGAGTGGCAGAGGACATTGGCGGGGCTTGGAGGGGTTAGGTGAGCAGTAAAGGACAGTGGTAGGGGGTGGAGGAGTTGGGTAAGTGGTGGAGGGGGTAGGTGAGTGGTAGAGGACAGCAGCAGGGGGTAAAGGGCAGCGGCAGGGAGTTGAGGGGTTAGGTGATTTGTAAAGGACAGTGGCAGGTGGTGGAGGACAGCAGCAGGTGGTGAAGGGGTTAGGTTGGTGGTAGAGGACGGTGGCACCTTTGCACAGTGCAGAATCCTAAATCGGATAGGGATAGTCAAAATCACAGGATTTGGTCCATTAGAATGAATCCTAGGGGGGATCTTGATTAGGGATGCCCCACAGGCCCAAACGCTATGGACCCCCCTCCCAGTCAGAATCACATGGTCCTCTGATGTTGCATTTGAACAGTGTAGGGTGCCAAAATTAGAGGGGCTTTCCTCTGCAGCGGTGTCCCCGCTCTCTTCTGCTCTGCCAGCTGCCTGTGTAAGATTCTTTCTCCAGGGCACAACAGCATCCATCTGCTCAAACTTTAGAGAACAGCTCCATGGTTGAAGACGGCAAATAGTTTTCTCCTGTAAAGCAGCATTCTCTCCTCCTATAAGCTGCATAAAAAGATTTGTGTGAAACACTACAATTTAATTCCTGTGAGGACACAATCCAGAGCATATGAATCACTTGAAATATTTTGCAGTCGCAAATTCCACACAAAAGTTTCAAGTAATTTGACAAGATTTTTTCAGGTGCATTTTCTCATGCTCAAATTTAATTGGTAGAAATTTAGGGTTGATGAATCAACTGCAAAAAAACGCTTCTTTTTAAAACCCAGGATAGTCGAAATCCTGGGTTTTGGTCTTTGCCCTCCGGGGTGCCCTTCTGTGTGAAACCCCCCAGGTCACCTGATCTCACTTGCCCTTCCCTGGTCCTACGGCGCGCGCAGCCCTCTCGTCTAATCAGCACGCTCAAGACTGCTTCAGCCCCTTAGATCAGCTCGCATTAGATGAGCTCCTGGACGAAGTGTGTTGGCGGCCACATCCCTCGCTACTCTTTAACAGGGAGCATACCTGTGCCGGCCATTCACAAATGCCTGGCGCGGGGATGCTGCCGCTGCTCGCTCGTGTGCCGTTGGACCGGGAATAGGGGGTTTGACACAACAAGGGGGGGGGGGACGAAGGTAGACTCCGAGGTGGGCCTTGGTCCACTTAAAGGGTACATTTTAGATTTATACTGGTGGATTTCACACAGCGGAGCATACCAAAATGGAGAAAGGGAACTGTCTGGCTCTAAACTCTTGGGGTTCAATTCCAGGGTTGTCCCAAATGTGTTTTGGTTCGCTTTAATGACTAGAGTAGCTTGTTTTGTTAGGGGAGCATTTCTGAACTGAACTGTTAATAGTATCATAATTAATCATAGTTAATATGGTTTAAAAAAAGACATCTGTCCATCAAGTTCAACCAAGGGTCGGGATTGGAGAAAGTTATATTCCAAGTATGTCACACATCCCGCTTCCCCTATTCATGACATATGGGTTATGGTCCAGTAGAGGGCGAACTTCTGCAGAGATGAAAGCAAAAAAGAAGCCCCTCCCGGTCCATAAATACCTGGGACCTCCCACACATTCCCAGTTCCTTCTCTGCAGGACGGCGAGCAAGTTAGAATATGTATGCTGCTCTTCCTTGCAGGTAAGCCGGGCATGCACCTGGCCATTTTTTGCCCTATTTCTGCCCGGACCTTTATATTTTAAGCCCTTTACTAGCCTCCCAGCCTCGGCTGCAGGTCCGGGTGAGGGTAGGAATCACCTTAATAGGTGCCTAGGGAGCCATGCTCCCCCGTGAGACCCCACACAAGGGGGTAGGCGGTATCCGGGTTGGTGATCCCGGTTTGGGATGCCCAATGGGTCCCAGCTCAACCCGGACAGCGTTGAATTCACAACCCTTAAGAGGTGTGAATTGTTCATGAATTTTGTTTTGTCGGCTATGGATGACACTAATACCATGTGTAGTAGAACTTCGGCCCTGTTGGTGGCCATGCGCCGATCGGTCTGGCTGCGCCAGTGGGCGGCGGACATTGCGGCCAAGAAGTCACTTACAGCTTTGCCCTTTTTGGGAACGCGGCTGTTTGGAGACAAATTGGATTCTGTGGCGAAGGGTGGGAAGCTACCTCAGTGTAAGAAGCTGCGTCGCTCCTTTCGGGGGGCAAGCTCCTTTAATTCTTCCTTTCGCAGTGCCAGAGGGGGCAGAGGTCTGGGGTTCCAGGCCCAAGCCTGCTGCCAAACCAGCTCAACAATGAGGAGGCGCCCTCACCCTTGCGGGTGGGGGGACGGCTGCGGCTCTTCTTCCAGGTCTGGGCCCAGGAGCTCACAGACAAGTGGATATTGGATGTGGTCTTGTCTGGGTACAAACTGGAGTTCGAGTCCCGGCCTCCTCCCAGATTCCTAAGGTCTCGGGTGCCATTGGATCCTCGGGCGGCGCAGGGGCTCCTGTTGGCTGTAAAGAATCTCACGGACATGGCGGTCATATGCCCGATGCCTCTTTCAGAGAGAGGCAGAGGCTATTATTCCAACCTCTTCACGGTTCCCAAAAAGGATGGCTCCATAAGATCCATCCTAGATTTGAAGCTTCTCAACAGGTTCATCAGAACCAAGAAGTTCCGCATGGAGACTCTGCGTTCAGCCATAGGTTCCCTTCGTCAGGGGGATTTCATGACATCCATAGACATCAAGGATGCTTACCTTCATGTACCAATTTTCCCAGCACACCAGAGATTTCTCAGGTTCGTGGTGGGAGATCAGCATTTTCAGTTTGTGGCCCTCCCGTTCGGGCTAACCTCGGCACCGAGGGTGTTTACCAAGGTTCTGGCGGGCATAATGGCCCTGCTCAGAGCCCAGGGCATTTGCATTGTGCCGAATTTGGACGACCTACTCATTACAGCTTCTTCCCTCTGCCAGGTGGAGTTGGACACCAGGACGATGGTGGCGACACTGGAAAGGTTCGGATGGGTGATCAACCACCCCAAGTCTTCTCTCTCCCCATCAAGGGAGATCTCCTTTCTGGGCATGAATCTGGATACCATTCAGGCCAGAGTGTTCCTACCCCAGCCAAAGGTGCAGAGGGGGTGTGTGACATACTTGGAATTATACCATTTTGTGATTACTCACCTTTTAAATGGGTATTATAAATATGTCACACACCCCTCTTCATCCCGCCCTTTTTGTATTCTGGATCCTTTATATGGTGAACCTTTTTATTGTTAAGAATGTTTTATTAGCTCTTCCTGGTCCCCTTACTGCTGTCATATACTGGGGAATGTGTGGGAGGTCCCAGGTATTTATGGACCGGGAGGGGCTTCTTTTTTCCTTTCATCTCTGCAGAAGTTCGCCCTCTACTGGACTATAACCCATATGTCATGAATAGTGGAAGCAGGGTGTGTGACATACTTATAATACCCATTTTAAAGGTGAGTAATCACAAAATGGTATTTTTTTATTTTATTTTTTAGTTTTAAGGTTACTTAATCAAACTATTGGATCACATCATGCATGCTAGCATCATGTTCATTACCACCCTTCTACTGGAAAAGGTTCTGCACTGTCCTAGAGGCCATGTGTCTTGTGGTTATAGCTTTACAGACTATTGCAAAAATGTGCTCAAACTGCTGGGGATAATAATGGGCGAGTGGCACCGTAATCCATCAGAATTGCCTGCTCAGGATGGTTTTAAATGAAGCTATGGTTTTATACCAAAAGGTATTTTCCTTTTTAACCAGTGGGAATGTCTTTGTTGGACCATTTTGAAATCAATATTCCTAATCCATATGGGGGGGGGGGGGGGGGGGCGAATTATAATTTTCTGTACACCTCAACTTTGCCCATGAGTTTATAAGCCACAAATATGCAAGACACACATCTTGGTGGTACATGTGGTTGGGATTGTGCTCTCTAGTGGCCCCCATTCCTTTCCTCTGAGGACCATCAAAATTGCGAGCAGCTTGTTTTTCTGCTTCTGCTAGGGTGACCACCTTTCTACTACTTTCCTTCTGTGATGTATGTGCATGGTGCTTTCTTTGTATATGTGCTGCATTGTAAGTGCCTTTTCTTATTATTACTAAGCTTTAAAAACACAAAGGTCCCCCCAGTAGAAAGCATAGTGGCAGGGATTTGGGGGTTTCAAATCCGCACTGTCCACCTCTGACCATGCAAGGATGGCAACCATTTGGCATAGGTCCGTTGGTCTGCCAAGGGACAGCTTGTCACCTACACCCTTCTGAACTGATAGAAGCCCAGTTTACTAGTAGTGTAAGAGTTCCCCCAAGCCAGGGCTGCGCTCTGTTTTGTTGCAGGCATCCTTTGGTTGAATTTTCAAGTGTTTATTGCTTTTGCTCTGAATTTCACGCTTGCATTGAGCTTGTAATGCTGAGCACTCCTCTCTTCCCATCCTTTTGTGAACCGTTGTGTTACAGTGTATTTCAACACGGTAGGTTGCTCTGAGCCACTTGGAATGAAGTCCCGCCTCATCCCTGATAAGCAAATTACTGCTTCCAGCGTGTTCAAGACCTGGGGGATTGACGCATTCACTTGGCACCCACACTATGCGCGTCTGGACAAGATCGGCAAATCAAATGCTTGGACTGCTTTGGAGAATACTCAATCTGAATGGCTGCAGGTATGTGATGCTCACAGGACAAAATGTGCACTGAATGACTCTGCATCTCTTATTTCAGTAGTGGTCATGTGTTTGATTTGGCAAACCAAACGTCAACGTCAAGTTTGCCAGAATCGTTGGCATTGGACCTCCTCCTTTTTCTATTGCATGTGAAATACGGGACAGAAACAAATTGGTTTCTTCTTTTAAATTATGTTCTTAACCCCCCTCTGTGGCACAGTATACATGACTGCAGCTTGCCCACAAAATATTAGAACACAGGGATCCCCAACTTTTTACCTCCTGGAAGATGGTCGAGCCACATTCAATATTTGACACCAAAGAACAGTTTTAAAACGGGAAACCCCTTTTATTGATCAAAAAAGGAATGCAATTATGTACTTGAGAATATCACATGTGACACACTTGCAGGTCCCATCTAATTTTCCCAAAAAATGAAAAGCAGAATGTATGCGCATCCCCCTTGCCCACAAATTGCCCATAACCTTGCTTTTTTCCCCCTTCCCTCCTACGATGCATATGTGAGCCATTGGCCAATCCCTGGAACACATAACATTCAACTTTTGCTTTGCTGCTCAGAAGCTTCAAACAAAACTGAATTTAGTGCACGCCTATTGCCGCTCCTCTGTACACCCGCACCAGCCATTCTGAAATGCCTCCAGGTGTAGTGGCACGCGGGTTACGCAGGGGCCAGGTAGTTAATTTTACATGCATTCCTGGGGGTTTCGCACTCCAGATAGATTCCCACAAAGTGGGAGACCACCAGCCCTAGACTCTACTTAGAGATTCTGTCACCCTTTGTTGCCAGACAATTTTAAGCACTTTGCACTATGTATGTTTAACTGTGATATTCTAAGTATGTCACACACCCCGCTTCAGATAGTCATTACACTTGGGTTATACCGACCTGTAGAGGGCGATCTTGTAGAGATGTCATGAAAAAAAGGGAGCCCCTCCCGTCCATAAGTACCTGGTACCTCCCACTCATTCCTCAGTCTTTCATCTCTGCAGACGGCGAACAAGTCAGAAGATGGATGTCTCCTCCTTGCAGGTAGCCGGGATAACTCCCGGCCCCTCTATTGAGTCTATTTCTGTCCGGATCCCTTTTAACTGATTTTACTTTGCCTCTCAGCACAGGCTGCTGGTTCGGACAATGGTAGACGGCACCCTATGGTGCTTAGAAGCTATGCTCCACCGTGAGACCCCATACCAAGGGGTAGGCGGTTGTCAGGTTGGTGATCCTGATTTGGGATGCCGTGTCCGTTTTTAAAGCCCTCACTACATAACCTAAATCGGCTTTACCCCCTTTCTCCCTGTTAGTGGAGGGGGGGATATGTATACTAGATAGATAGATATTATATAATATAATATAATATAATTTTTATTGTGTATGTGTTTTCACATTGTTTTTTCTCTTCAGCCCACGTGCCTTCCATTGCGGCGGGCCGGTCACCTCGCAGCCGGCTCCCGCATGGCAGGGAGCTTGGCTGGTTGTATGCTCTGAGGGAGGGGAGGGGGTGTGGCCTAGCGCTCGGCGCGCTGCCCGCTCCCTTCGCTCTCTCTTGTCTCGTTCGCTGAGGCCGGCTCCCACTTGACAGGGGAGCGCGGCTGTCTCGGGGGGGCCTGTTTGCGGTCCCTAGAGCTGCCATGCGGCGCCATGTTTCTTCCCTCAGAGGTGTTCCTGTCTCTATTATTATTACCTGTTATATATGAACAGCAATCATTTACCTGCCTGTCATGGCGATCCTGTTTACACAGGCACATTAACTATGGGGTGAGAAGAAGTGTAATGGCGCCAGGGAGCAGCATCTATTAATCCTGGCGTTGATAGGGGGCGTGACCTAGCGCTCGGCGCGCTACTCTGGCGGCCCGCCCCTTTGGCTTAGTATTGTAGACAAGGCAGGCTCTCGCATTGGATGGGGAGCTTGGCCGCTTGTAAGTTTCCCCGCGCTCTCTCACTTCATCTACCCCCTCTGGTCGCCATCTTGTCACCCATAGCGTGGGTGAGTGCCCCCTGCCGGGCTGTTTATTGTCTTCATGTGCATGTATTTTATGGGTACATTTTCTTTTGTGTCATGTGCATCCTCTGTGGCTTGGGGGCTGCATTGTATTTTATGTATATAGTTATATATGTTATGCGGGTGATGGTTATTGTGTCTTCCGGAGGATTTTCAATTTAGCGCTTTCCCGGGTCTTGTGGCCTTTCCCCTCATATTGCCCTCTCATAAATTTCCTATATATATATATATATATATATATATATATATATATATATATATATAAAAATCCTCCCACTGACGGACATTTAAGGGGCATCTCGGGTAGCTCAACAGCGTAATTCTCATCGGTCATTGCGGCTACCAAAAATCACCTTATGGAGGCTTCCCAGGATGCTGTGCTCGGGGTCCCCTCGGGGCATCCCCGGCTGTGTATGGTATGCGGGGCATCCCTTGTGGGCATTATTGTGCTAGATTGTGTATCTTGTGCGCAGTAGGTGCTGGCGCGGCAATCTGGGCCCGTGCCCCCGGATCAGTTTGGCTGATCTCACCACCCACACCCCCGCACCTGGGTATGACCCCTAGTGTCCTTAACACTAGCGGGGAGTCACGTTTTATGGTTGTGCTAGACTAGACAACACTGATCTTGATTGCTAGCCTTGCAGCCGAAAGGCTCCAGCTGACCTATGCATTAACATCATGATTAATATTATTCTATTACTGTACACCCCTTGTGTAAAGGGATATTATTCAGATTATGTCCCTCTGATGATCAGCCTGCCATGGCACTGATGCCGCCTCAGAGCAGTGGAATGCTGACGTCTCCCTATACCCCTTACTTTAGTAGTACGGGCCCCCTTTTTTCTCCACGTGGTGACTCCTATGCAGCAGGGGAAAGATTTTTTTGGTACGGCAAATCCACTGTTTGCATTACCAGAACCGACGCTTGACCTAAGGGGTGGGATAGGAGGTATACCCTTCCTCGCGTATTGGTCAATTATCCCACTAGGTGGATGCCCCCATCCGGGGGCTGTGTATTGCGTCTGTGGTGCGTTCCCTCATTCCATTGCTTGATGGATAGTGAGGACTGACGTATCGACTAACGGGCCTCTCATGCCCTTGTCTGTGTGGCCCGGCGCCCGGTGGTGGTCTCCACTATTACGGCCGTGGCTTTTAGGACCTTATTTAGGGGTTGGCTTTAGGCTCCCCTTGGACCCTTCTGGTGCTGGTTTTAGAGCTTGTCGCTATGTGAGCTATTTATCTCCTAAGAGGTATTGTTGACCTCGGCTGGATTGTCTAATCCAGTCGCCCGGTCTTGTGGCGCCGGTCGGCGGCTGACAAGGCTGTCAGGAAGGCGGTCTAGGGGCTTCCCCATGTTGGGTTGAGCCTGTTGGTGATGGTGGAGCTTTGGCTAAAGGTGGTAAGTTGCGACATCACATAGCAGCCACGACCCTTTCGGGGGTCAAGGTCCTTCACTACCTCTTTCATGAGCCTGGGTCAGGCAGTGGGGTACCCTCGCACGACAAGGGGAGATCCCGGGGCATAGGCTGTTGCTGGGCCCGACTTGGATCTTTCTGGGATGCCAGGACTAAATCCTCTGCTAGCCCGCTCAGCATTGAGGGGGTGCCTTCTCCCCTCTGGTGGGGGGTGGCTGCTGCTCTTCACTCCTCCTCCCAGATTCTCATCATGGACTTCTTCAGGTCCCTGGGCAGTTTAGGGCCTGTTGACGGCGTTGCTAGGCCATGGGGGTTGTTTGTCAGGTTCCCACCAGGGAGAGAGGTCAGTGTCTGCTATTCCAGTCCCTTTGCGGTTCCCATCAAAGGCCCTTCTGGTTTGAAGTTCCTTAACCGGTTCATCGGCACTAAACGGTTTTGCATGGAGACGTTGCGCTCCGCTGTCAGTTCCCTACGCCTGGGGGACTCCATGGCACCTATAGATATCGAAGACGCTTACCTTCATGTGCCGGTCATCCCAGGGCACCAGTGGTTCCTCAGGCTTGCGGTAGGGGAGCAGCACTACCAATTCGTGACTCTCCCGTTCGGACTCACCTGTGCACACATGGTGTTCACCAAGGTGCTGGCGGGTGCGATGACTCTTATAAGGACCCAGGCCTTTCGCATTCTCCCTTATCTGGGGTGGATGATCAACAACCTGCTCGTTACGTCTCCCTCGCTCCATCAGGTGGAGCTGGACACTCGGACGGTGGTGGCAACACTGAAGGATTCGGGTGGGTGATCAATTACCCCAAGTCCTCACCCTCCCTGTCACGGGTGGCTTCCTTCCTGCGCATGACGCTGGATACCATTCAGGCCAGGATTTTCTTGGCTCAGCAGATGGTGGATGTTCTCCTAGCGCTGATTCGTATGGTCCTGACGATCCCTCATTGTCCATTCGGCAAGGGATGAGACTGGTGGGACTGATGGTGGCCTGTTTCTAGGCAGTGCCTTTTGGCTCAATTTCACATGAGGCTTCTTCAGCTCCATCTCCTGTCGGCCTGGGACAAGTGTACCCTGTCTTTGGATCAGTCCTTTTTTCTGGGGGGGGGGGGGGGGCTACTGGGGAGCCCTCCAATCCCTGGGCCTGTGGGGCCCTCAGGAGCCGCCCGCCCCCATCAACATTCTGGAGCTGAGGGCGGTTGGGTTGGTGCTGTTGCACCTGACACATCACCTTCAGGGCTTACCAGTTCAGGTTCGCTCCGACAATCGGACAGCTGTCGCTTACATCAATCACCAAGGAGGGACTCGCAGCAGGAGTGCCCTCCGGGAAGTGTCTCTGATTCTTGCTTGGGCCGAGAGCATTGTTCCGTGCATCTCGGCAGTCTACATTCCAGGGGTGGAGAACCTGGAAGCGGACTCCCTGAGCAGGGGGACCTCTCGCCAGGGGGGAATGGTCCCTCAGCAACAAGGTATTTCTATCCCTCTGTCGCAGGTGGGGGAGGCCGGAGGTGGATCTGTTTGCCTCTCCTCACAATCACAAGCTCCCAGCCTTTGTGTCTCTGTCCCAGGACCCTCTGGCTATGGCAGTGGTTGCCATGTCTCTGTCCTGGCGGGAGCTCGGTCTCCTGTATCTGTTTCCTCCCTTTCCCATGGTGGGCAAGGTGGTACGCAAGCTGGCTCAAGAGGGTGTGCCAGCAATCCTGGTGGCCCCAAGGGGGCCAAGACAGGTGTGATTCGTAGACGTCGTCCGGCTGGCGGTCGATCAATTCACGCTGCCTCTGGTTCTGGATATGATCACACAAGGTCAACTTTGTTACCTCAATTTACAAATGTTGGCTTTGACGGCGTGGCTGCTGAAACCTTCATCTTAAAGGAAAGGGGTTTGTCTGAGGCCGTTGTCCAGACTCTCGTCAGGGCTAGGAAGAATTCTTCCTCTAATGTCTATTACAGGACCTGGCGGACCTACATTGATTGGATGAGGCTAGGGCCTTTCCTTGTCGGGTGTTTTCCATTCCTCGGATTTTGGAGTTTCTTCAGCATGGTCTGGACATGGGTTTTCAACTTAGCACCCTTAAGGTGCATGTGTCCGCTCTGGCGGTTTTCTTTCGCTCTTCATCCTTTGGTTAACACCTTTTTTTCAGGGGGTCACTCATGTGCGCCCTCCTCGCAAACCCATATTGCCTGTTTGGGATTTAAATTTGGTGTTGTGTGCCCTTCAGGGTCCTCCTTTTGAACCAGTGCAGGATGCTGCACTATCCATTTTCACCTTAAATTTTAAATCTTAAACCAGACTTCCTGCCAAAGGTTGTCTCTGCTTTTCACCTCAATCAGGACATGGTGCTTCCTTCATTGTGTCCTAAACCTAGCAATGACAAGGAGAGGGCTTTGCACTCTCTGGATGTCGTTAGATGTGAAAAGTACTATCTGGTGGCTACTTCACCATTCCGGAAGACGGACGCCTTTTTTTTTTTTTTTTATGTGGTGCCCTCCGGGCCAAGAAGGGTTTGGCGCCAGTCAAGTCTACCATTAGTAAATGGATTCGTCAGGCCGTTATTAGGGCCTACTCTTCCAAGGGGAGGGATCTCCCTTTCCAGATCACTGCTCTTTCTACTCGTGCTTGTAGCGATAACCCTTATCGCCGGAGGGCTTCACCGCCCGAGACGTCCTTTTCCCAACCGTAAGAGGTGCTGCTGGAATTCCAGAGTCGTCCGTGAGGAAACAGGAACAGCCCTTACAAGGGCTAGTGAATTGTAATATAGCGTTTCCCCCAATAAGAGACAGAACTTCAGTATTGAGGTGAAGGTGAAGTGTCTTTATTAGTGCCACACTGGGCCTTATATGCAAGCCTCCATGCAAGGTGGACCTCCCCCATGGACCTGATGGAGGACTGCATGACAAATACACAGACCAATGGGAGCAGGGCACACAATCCCTCAACTCTGCCGGTGACGCAATCAGCAACACAATAGACGTCTGTAATACAATCAGTATAACAATAGCAGTCTGTAATACAATCAATCAGAACAATGAATAACGTAATCAATCAACACAATGGCAGTCTGTAACATGCTTAAGAAAAGGAAAGTAATGAACCTGTGTAAAGTCCAAAGGGCAGAGAGTCTGTCACAATGCCCCCTTTTTGTGGAACACCCGGCAGACCCGGATTGACCCTGTTTGGGTTAACGTGGGGCTGTCCGGACTCTTGTTATGGGCAGAGTTCTTTGTAAGGACAAGTCTGCAAATAGTGAGTAACAGGACTAAACATTGACGTGGGCTGTACATAGGAATCGGTCATGGGTGGGGTCCAAACACTGGGATATTGTGGCGTTGGTGAGTTCAGCACCAAAGTCCTTGGTTGGATGTGTGCACAGGTGCTTTGCTTTCTTATAGCTGGTCCAAGTTTCAATCTCTTTCCATGGAAGCTGATCGGAGAATCCACAATCTTCTGCACATCTACATCATCATAAAAGGAGACAAAACCATAACCCTTAGAAACACCAGAGGCATCCCTAATAATTTTGACATTCTTTACAGCGCCATACTTTGAAAAAACATCCTTAATTTCAGGCCGATTAATCCGACGGTCAATGCCCCCAACAAAAATAGTGTTTGGCATAAGTTTCCCTTCTGGAAGGACGTAACCTGATGGCTGATCCTCTTCTTGACTTCGTGTAATAGACATGACGTGATGCAGACGAAACCCCTGGGTCTCCCTGACCAGTGGGCTGGAGTCGGCAGCTCGGGCTGGAGACCGGGTTGTAACAGGGTTGACGCTGGCTGGCCCAGAGGTAGCGTAGGCAGAAGTCATTGGTCCTAGATCATTTCCCAATAGTACTTCTGCTGGTAAGTTGTCCATAAGTCCCACCTGTACCCTGCCGGATCCAGCGCCCCAGTCAGGATGTACTCGGGCGGTGGGGAGTCGAAACACAGCTCCCCCCGCCACCCTTACTGCAACGGTGTGTCCAGTGTGGTCTTTGTTCTTGACCAAATGAGGTTGGAGCAAGGTAAGTGTGGCTCCGGTGTCGCCCATTGACTCGTACCTCCTGGCAATGGTGCTGTCGGTTGTCTTGGATGGCCGCTTGTACGGGATCAGCTTCATACAGTACCACCAGATACTCTTCCGAACTGCTCTCAGCTTCCAAACAGTGTGCCACAGGAGTACGGGAGGTGGAAGGTTGCTTTTGCCCCCACGTGTTTCGGGGAGGCTCTAGGGCGCAATCACTGCGATAATGTCCCCATTGTTTGCAACGATGGCACTGAACTGTGGAGAGGTTCGGTTGCTGCGCTGGCCTATGTGGCCCAGAGTCACGAGTTGGCGCTGAAGCCACAGGTGCTTGAAATTTGATGGGAGGTTGTGGTTTTGGAGCGGACTGTTCTGTCCGGCGCGCATCGGTGTACTCGCCGGCTAGACGAGCAGCCTCAGGTAGCGTTAGAGGCCTCCGGTCACGTACCCACTCTCTTAGCTCTGGTTGCAGGGCATTGAGAAAATGTTCTAGTAAAAACAACTGTAGTACATCCTCAGCGGTCGTGGCTTTGCATCCCGTGACCCAGTGTGATGCTGTACGATGGAGGCGACATGCCCACTCCGTGTAGGAATCCCCTCCCTTCTTTTGGGATTCCCGAAATCGTCGCCTGTAGGCTTCCGGGGTGACAGCGTACCGGGCTAACAAAGCCTCCTTTACCAGATGGTAGTGTGGTAAGTCCGCATCAGAGATGGCCCGGAAAGCATCGGAAGCTTTCCCAGATAGTTTCCCTGATAATATGGTGACCCATTCCTCCGTGGGTACCCGGTGTAAAGCGCACTGCCTTTCAAAATCGGCCAAAAATCCGTCAATCTCGCCGTCACTTTCCTGGAAGGACTTAAATGCTGCAAATGGAATCTTTCTCCCCCCAGTGTAACTGAGGCTGAGAGGCTGCTGGGTTGAAAGTCGCTGATCTTCCCTTCGCTTACTGGCCTCTGCCTCCGCTGCGGCAAAGACTTTGGTCGATCAGTTCCTGTGATGGATTCGGGCCATAGACCGACAATCTGTTCCGAACCGCTTGAACGAGAGCAGCGTCTTCATCGATCTATATATTGGTTTCGGTCCTCACTGCTGCACGATCCATTTCGATCAGCTCGGCTATCAGTTCCTGACGTGGGCGGTTGCTAGCTGACCTTCCCCGGCTCTCGAGTAGATCCTTCAGGGTCAGCCTTTTCAACTTGTCCTACTGACTCTCCATCAGGGTAGCACTCTCTCTGGGTAGAAAGGACCATCCGACCGCTTGCCACCAATTGTAGCGATAACCCTTATCGCCGGAGGGCTTCACCGCCCGAGACGTCCTTTTCCCAATCGTAAGAGGTGCTGCTGGAATTCCAGAGTCTTCCGTGAGGAAACAGGAACAGCCCTTACAAGGGCTAGTGAATTGTAATATAGAGTTTCCCCCAATAAGAGACAGAACTTCAGTATTGAGGGTGAAGGTGAAGTGTCTTTATTAGTGCCACACTGGGCCTTATATGCAAGCCTCCATGCAAGGTGGACCTCCCCCATGGACCTGATGGAGGACTACATGACAAATACACAGACCAATGGGAGCAGGGCACACAATCCCTCAACTCTGCCGGTGAGGCAATCAGCAACACAATAGACGTCTGTAATACAATCAGTATAACAATAGCAGTCTGTAATACAATCAATCAGAACAATGAATAACGTAATCAATCAACACAATGGCAGTCTGTAACATGCTTAAGAAAAGGAAAGTAATGAACCTGTGTAAAGTCCAAAAGGCAGAGAGTCTGTCACAGTGCTGTTGGGGCTTCCTGGGCCTTTCAGCACCAGGCCTTTGTTGAACAAGATTGTAAGGCTGCTACTTGGTTTCTGTTCATACTTTTTCCAAGTTTTATAAGGTTGATGTGCGGGCCTCAGCGGGTGCTGTTTTTGGCCGCAAAGTTCTGCATGCTGCAGTGGTTTAATTTGTGCACTATTGCCTTGTTTTGGATCCCCGCCCTTTATGGACACTGCTATTGGATGTCCCAAGTGTAATGACTATCTGAAGCGGGGTGTGTGACATACTTAGAATAATACCATTTTGTGAATACTCACCTGTAAAATGGGTATTATAAGTATGTCACACACCCTGCTTCACCCCGCCCTTTGGTATTCTGGATCCTTTCTATGGTGAACCTTTTTTACTGTTACTGGTTATTTTGTCTCTTCCTGGTCCCTTTACTGCTGTCTTAATACTGGGGAAGTGGGAGGTACCAGGTATTTATGGATCGGGAGGGGCTCCCTTTTTTTCATGACATCTCTGCAAGATCGCCCTCTACAGGTCGATATAACCCAAGTGTAATGACTATCTGAAGCTGGGTGTGTGACATACTTATAATACCCATTTTACAGGTAAGTATTCACAAAATTGTATTTTTTGTAAGGATTTCCAGATTTTTAGGAAAAATGTTTTTTTCAGCAGAGTTTGGGGTTTAACATTAAATGTCTTGTTCGTGAAAGCCCCATTAATCCCAATTACAATAATACCACACCGGTAGCCACCCTTTCCTGTCCAGGAGACACCACAAACTGCACAACAAAACTGCATTTTAATGGATATTTTCAAATAAAATACACAAATGCACATATCAAAGCCCTTTCCCATGTTCTTCGGTTCATCTCCCCCTTCCTTCTTTTCCTACAAATGGTAACCACTGCTATGTGTCAAGCAAATTCTCTTGTATGTAATGTATTTGGTAAACTATAAACTGATTCATGGGTTAAACCCTTAAAATATTTTTACCAAAAACTGTGTGGGGTCCCCCTTCTTTGGGGGGGGGGGCATGTTCCCAAGCATTTTTTTTAAAGGGTTCGACATGGAGGCTGAGCAGTTTTGCACACCACTGGCCTTTGGAGATGGGGGGGTTGGTTGGCATGTCACCGGCAGTTACCATTTTACAAAGGGTTAGTGTAGAAAGAAAAAAAAGCACACCCTGACATCTCACTCCCTGGTATAAATAGCCGGCGGTGGATGAGCTGTCAGAAGCTGTGCTTGGGGCAGAAAAACAGTGTTCTCTGTCCCGTTAAAGAAACCATCAAGAGGGCTGGAGGCTCGCTGGAGGGAAGAGGAGGCCCCTGGCGCTGGGTCCTGGAGGAAGGTGAGGTGTGTAAAATTTTCGGAACTGGCACTTAAACGATCGTAGATGCAGCCCTGTAAATGTTACCTGCTTGGCATTTAAAGAGTTAAAGCGGACCTTCAGCATCATTTAATGAAAAGCCCAAACCCTTAAAAAACTATTCCCCAGAATCTAAAATTAATATATTTAAAGTTTTTTAATCGCTTACTTTTTATTCTTTCCTTCATTGGCCTGCAACTCTGTTCAGCACTCTAGGATACGGGCGCGGCCATCTTGGCTCAGTAGCATCACATACTGAGGAGAGGCGAGGGGTCATAAGTGCAAGGGAGCGGGGTTATAGCTGTGCTTTGCACAGAGCAGAACTGGGGGTCAGGAAAAAGTCAGCAATCACAGAATGCAGAGCGACATGGTCAGAAGACACTTCCTGTTTGCAGGCTGCCTGCACCTCCATGGGTAGCCATCTTGGATGTTTAAATTCTCAGAAAATGCAATAGATGCAGGTAGGAAGATTTTTAATGTGGGCAATCTATATGTATAGCATGGCGGAAACATATAAGATAGACTCTTATTTAGGGTGAAGGTCCGTTTTAAGTGCAATAAAAAAAAGTTTCTAAAGCTCTTATAATATCCTCATCTGGGCATTTAGCAGACTGTGAATATAGCCTGTAATAACTGTGATTTCCCCTTCATTCCTATCCCACGGACAGCTTTGGTTGTTGGGGAATTTCCAACTGCTTTTGCTTAGTGAGTGACAAACAGTAGTTACACCATGTTCCATGTACTATTTCCCTGGCATGCCACGGCCTTGTATATTTACTTCTGATACATGTAACAGCTGAATGATAGAGCTGCTGATGGTTTGTTAGTTTAGTTTAAGAACATCAAGAGCACTCTTTAGATCACAGCAGAATTCACGCGTGCAAGTCAACCAGCTACACAACCATGACCATAAATACCAGCAAGGGCAACACAAGTGAAGTTGCTCTCGGATACATTTAATGATATTCTAGCCTTTGCTAAGACTAAAGGCCTCTTTGATACACAGACCCCTGTATGGCTTTGTCACCATGTTTTAATTCCATACGTGGCCTAAAGTAACCCAATGTAAATAAGTCATAACTGTGATGTTCAGATTGCTGTTACAGCTTGAACGCAGATGTTATCTCTGTGGCCTTTGCCTTGCTTTCCTAGGCTTTTTGGTTAAGCGTGTCACTTACTTCTGGAACTCGTATAATGTCTGAATTAAGAGTTTGTTTACTTCCTTTTTGTGGATGATATTGTGGGTTTGCTTCAGTAAATATTGGACCTTTCATCCCCCAGTCATGTGGCACAGATTTCTGAACACCTGAGCACAGGCTTCACTTAGTAGGTTTCATTTAAAGTGGACCACAACCCAGGATTTTGACTATCCTGGGTCTTGGTACTTGCCCCCACTGTGTGAAACCCCCCCAGGTCACCAAAACAAACTCGCCTCTTTCTGGTCCTAGCCTGGAGGGATCTGGGGTTCCCGCACCTGTTTGCCCCCTTCTCCATAGTAGGCACGGTGGTGCGCAAGCTGGCTCTAGAGGGTGCGCCAGCAATTCTGGTGGGCCCAAGGTGGCCAAGACAGGTTTGGTTCGCAGACGTTGTAAGGCTGGCGGTAGATCAGTACAGGCTGCCCCTGTTTCCGGATCTGATCTCTCAAGGTCCACTACGTTACCCCAATGTACAAATGCTGGCTTTGACGGCGTGGCTGCTGAAACCTCCATCTTAAGGAGGAAGGTTTGTCTGAGGCTGTGATACAGACTCTTGTTAGAGCTAGGAAGAGATCTTCCTTTAACATATACTACAGGACTTGGAGGTCCTATATTGACTGGTGTGAGGCTAGGGCTTTGCCTTGCAGGGTGTTTTCGATTCCTAGGATCTTGGAGTTTCTTCAACACGGTCTGGACCTGGGGTTCCAGCTTAGTACCTTGAAAGGGCAGATCTCTGCCCTGGCGGTCTTCTTTCAAATGTCTTTTGCTCTGTGTCCTCTGGTTAAGACCTTTTTCCAGGGGGTCACTCATGTGCGGCCCCCTAGAAAGCCTTTGGTGCCCGTTTGGGGTTTGAATTTTGTTCTGTCGGCCCTCCAGGGGCCTCCTTTTGAGCCGGTGCAGGATGTTGCACTTTCTGTGCTGACTCAAAAGGTTGCCTTTTTGGTGGCTATTACCTCTGTTCGGCGTGCCTCTGAGTTGGCGCCTCTGTCCATTCAGGCCCCTTACTTTGAGAGACACCAGGACAAGGTGGTTTTTCGCTTTAAGACAGATTTCCTTCCTAAGGTGGTTTCTACCTTCCACCTCAATCAGGATGTAGTTCGCCCTTCCTTGTGTCCTAAGCCTAGCAATGACAAGGAGAGGGTTTTGCATTCTTTGGATGTGGTTTGTTGTGTGAAGTACTATTTGGTGGCTACTTCTCCTTTTCGTAAGATGGACGCCTTGTTCGTGGTGCCCTCCGGGCCCAGGAAAGGTTTGGCGCCTGCCAAGTCTACCATTAGTAAATGGATACGCCAGGCCATTGTTGGGGCCTATACTGCCAAGGGGAAGGTTCCCCCTTTTCAGATCACTGCTCATTCTACTTGTGCTGTTGGGCCTTTCAGCACCAGGCTTCTGTTGAACAAGTTTGTAAGGCTGCTACTTGGTCTTCCGTTCATACTTTTTCCAAGTTTTATAAGGTTGATGTGCGGGCCTCAGCGGATGCTGTTTTTTGGCCGCAAGGTTCTGCAAGCTGCAGTGGTTTAAAATTTGTGCATTTTTTGCCGTATTGGGATCCCCACCCATGATGGACACTGCTATTGGATGTCCCACATGTCATGAATATTGGAAGCGGGGTGTGTGACATACTTGGAATAATACCATTTTGTGATTACTCACCTGTAAAATGGGTATTATAAGTATGTCACACACCCTGCTTCATCCCGCCCTTATTGGTATTTTGGATCCTTTATATGGTGAACCTTTTAGTGTTGTGATTGTTTGTTTATATTTGGCTCTTCCTGGTCCCTTTACTGCTGTCCTATACTGGGGAATGTGTGGGAGGTCCCAGGTATTTATCAATCGGGAGGGGCTTCCTTTTTTTCTTGTCATTTCTGCATCTTCGCCCTCTACAGGACATAACCCACATGCCGTCATGAATATTGGAAGCGGGGTGTGTGACATACTTATAATACCCATTTTACAGGTGAGTAATCACAAAATGGTATTTTTGAATGCCCCAAGGGGAAGCAGTCGATCGGCCCAGAAATCCATCAAATCCATCAAACTCTGTACCAGAACAGATGTACACTGTACTAGGGTTTAACAGTTGTAACTGGTAAATGTTTGTTATATAATTAAGCATTCTATATTCAGGTAAAAGAGTATAAAACAATCTCTTTGGTTGTACCAGTTTATGTGGGTAGTCTTCAAGTAACAAAAATAGATTCAACCTCAAGCTCTGGAGTATATATTCTAAGCATACAGCACGTCCTGCTCCAGTAATAGTAATAACATGTGGGTAATCCTCCGCCTCCGGCGCCGTGCACTGCAGACATGTAGAAAACAAGCTCCTCCCGGCCCTACATATACCGAGGGACCTCCCACAAATCCCCAGATTTCTCTGCAGTGCTGGAACTGCGAAGACATGAAGTATCACGCTCTTGCAGGCGAGCGGGGCTTGACAGCCCGAGGCCCTGCGGGACTATTTCCACCCGTCCTCATTGTGAATTAATGCCTCCCAGCCTGGGCTGCGTTGGTCGGGTGAAGGTAGGCAGCACCTAGTGTGCTTACGGAGCTAGTCTCCACCGCAATCCCCCACCATAGGGTAGGCGGTTAAGGCGAATGGTGAGCCTTCAGATGGATGCCCCTCCCGCACCAGTGCCCCCATGTCCCATCTAACGGTGAACCCTCTATTCGGGTCACCTTCCTCCCCAGATTCCCCCGTTAGTGGGGGGGAAATGAGGGGGGGTGTGTGTTTGATGGCCTATCCTTGCCCTAATTACACTATAGATGGCTTTACCGCTACGGGGTGTCAGAGCGCGCTCCACTTTTAGTTTTTTTTTTTTAACTAACCGCAGCTTTTTACTGTTCTTTATGGCGCATACGGCAGCCCTGTTCAGGGAAGCTACGGCGTTTTCTATCTCCTTATTCACTGTGTCAGACGTTTTCTCTGAAGTGATGCTGACTTATCTACTGTCCTCTCCTGATTGGCTGCGCGCCTTTGAGCTTCGCGCTCTCCGAGGGGGGGAGGGGTGGTTCGGTCTGGCGCGTTCCGCGTCATCGCCCGCTCTGGCCCGCCCTTCGAGGTTCGCTGGGTGCCATTTCCTTCTCGCATGTGCGTGGTGAAGTCGGTCCTCCCCTCGCAGACCTGTAAGTGCCCTCATGGGCGATCTTTTCCCTAGCTTGCTTCTTTGCGCTCGGCTCTGACATCCCTGTTCCCCTTGTGTCTTTCAGACAGCGGTCCTCGGTGGCTTCTCCCGGCCCGACGCAGCTCCCGGTCCAGACCATTTTTCAGAAATTACTCCCACTTCCCAGCGGGTTATTGGGGCATCCAGGGTTGCTTAAAGCGTCAATCCCTACTGGCATATTGAATTTAATAATCACCATATGGAGGCATCCCAGGATATTGTGAACGGGGTCCCCTTGGGACAAGCCCGTCTGTGTGTAGCTTGTGGGGTTTTACCTAGCAGCGGTGACAATGCACGGGTCTGCGTCCCTTGTGCCCAGCAGGCGCTAGCCGGTCTCCCCACCTCTTCCGAGGCTGGGCCCGCACCTCGCCTTACTTCCCCTACTCCCCCAAGCTTGAGCCTAACCCCCAATACTAGTGGGGATTCTCACGCTGATTTGGCCTCTAGATTGGCTAGTGTGGAAAGCTTTATTGCTGGCTCCTTGGCGCGCAAGGCTACTGCCAAGAGGCATCATTTGAATCCTGAAGCTACTATTCTCCCTGTAGAATCTGATGATTTACGGCTTTCCTATGCACAGTCCTCATCAGAGGAAGGGGCACTGCTCTCTGACTCAGGGTACTACGAGGACGAGTCCAGGAGTCAGGAGGAGTCTGGGTCTGATCATTGGTCTCAGGACCACATTGATAGACTGCTGTCCCAGATCTTTGACGTGTTATCCCTCTCTCCCCCTCCCGCAGCCCCTCGGCAAAGGGGTGATCTGTTTCATACCGCTAGGGTGCGGTTGGAGTTTCCCGAACAAACTCATTTTAATAGCCTAGTGCTGAAAGAATGGGAACATCCCAGCAAACTCCAGGGGATTCCTAAAGCTGTGGATAAGAAGTATCCATTTCCTGCTGATCTGGTTAAGTGTTGGACATCGCTGCCCGAGGTCGATGCCCCGATTCTGAGTCTGTCCAACACCTCTATTATGCACTCCCCTGACACTACTACGCTGCGGGATTTAGAGGATCCGCGAGTTGATCAATTGGCATGTCATGCCTTTGCATTTGGGGGAGCGTCGCTCCGCCCGGTTTGTGCCTTAGCCATCACGGTGGTGGCGCTCAGGACGGTGGTTAAGACTGCCCTGGAAGGGGCGGATGACTTCCCCTCTGAGGCCGCCAACGCTCTGGCCACGTGAGACCTTTGTGAATTATATCCTATCTGCATCGGACGATGCTATTAAGCTGAGCGCTAGATCCTCTGCTCTGGTGGTGGCCATACGCCGCGCGATCTGGTTACGCCAGTGGGCTGCTGACAACGTCGCCAAGAAGGCCCTTACGGGGCTTCCATTTAAAGGGCTGCGCCTGTTTGGAGAAAGGTTAGATATCTTTGCCAAGGGTGGCAAGTTGTTGCCCCAGCGCAAGCGTCAGATTCGGCCCTTTCGTGGCCCAAGCTCCCATTGGACCCCCTACCGTGGGGCCAAGCAGGGTAGAGGGGTGTCCTTTGCTGGGTCTCGCGCAGAGTCCTGGAACAAGAACAGAGGACGCCGTCCTGGCTTCTCCTGGGGGCCCAAGCCCAAAGCCCCCCCCCCCCCCCCAAGCATGAAGGGGCGCCCTCGCCCGTCAGGGTGGGGGGGACGTCTACAGCACTTCGAGCATGTCTGGAGACGCCTTGTCCCAGACCGGTGGATTCAGGAGGTAGTTTCCTCCGGTTACAAGATAGAATTTGCTGTACTGCCCCCTACCAGGTTCGTTGGGTCTCGGATCCCACAGGATCCTGCCTCAGCTCGAGTCTTGATGCTGGAACTCAGGGCGGTCAGGTTCGTGCTGGAACGATTGACCCAGCACCTGAAGGGTCTGGCGGTTCAGGTACGCTCAGACAACAGGACGGCGGTAGCCTACATCAATCATCAGGGAGGAACCCGGAGCAAGGGTGCTCTCCAGGAGGTGTCTCTGATTCTAACATGGGCAGAGACCAATGTACAATGCATCTCGGCTGTCTACATTCTGGGGGCAGAGAATCTGCTAGCAGATGCTCTGAGCACGGGGTCGTCCCGTCAGGGGGAATGGTCCCTCTGCGACAGGGTATTTCAGTCCCTGTGTCACCGTTGGGGTGTGCCAGACGTGGATCTCTTTGCGTCACGTCACAATCACAAGCTACCGAGCTTTGTATCCCTGTCTCAGGATCCTCTGGCTCTGGCTTCGGATGCCCTGTCAATGTCTTGGAGGGAGTTTTGGCTCCTGTATGTGTTTCCACCAATTCCCCTTCTGGGCAGAGTGCTGCGCAAGATTGCTCTGGAAGGGGTACCTGCGATTCTGGTGGCCCCAAGGTGGCCAAGAAGACTGTGGTTCGCGGACGTGGTTCAAATGGCAGTAGATCAGTACGATCTGCCAAGGTTGCCAGATCTTCTAACCCAGGGGTCTCTATGCCATCCCAATTTACTAACTCTGGCTTTGACGGCTTGGCTATTGAAACCTCCATCTTAATGGAAAAGGGTTTGTCTGCTTCTGTTGTGGCTACTATGGTGCAAGCCAGGAAGAAGACTTCTGCTGCTATCTATTATAGAGTATGGGGTGCTTACATTGACTGGTGTGAATCCAGGTCTCTTCCCTGCCGGGAATTCTTAGTCTCCAGGGTGCTGGAGTTTTTACAACATGGTCTAGACTTGGGTCTTAAGCTTAGTACCTTGAAGGGCCAGGTTTCGGCCCTGTCTATCTTCTTTCAGGAGACCTTTGCCCGGCACCCTCTTATCAAGACCTTCTTTCAGGGGGTCACTCATGTGCGTCCTCCTCGGAAACCTATGGTTCCTGTTTGGGATCTGAACTAGGTGTTGTCGGCCCTGCAGGGGGCGCCTTTCGAGCCTATTCATGAGGCCGCTCTCGCTGTGCTCACACTCAAGGTTGTCCTCCTGGTAGCTATCACTTCGGTTAGACGTGTGTCTGAGTTGGCTGCTTTGTCTATTCAGCCTCCCTACTTTGAGAGACATCGGGATATGGTGGTGTTTCGCTTCAAGCCAGACTTCCTGCCTAAGGTTGTGTCTGCATTTCATTTAAATCAAGATATTGTACTTCCTTCCTTGTGCCCTAATCCTAGTAACCCTAAGGAAAGGGTTTTGCATTCCTTGGATGTGGTTAGGTGTGTCAAGTCTTACCTGGTTACCACTCAGGCCTTTAGGAAGACGGATGCTCTCTTCGTTGTGCCTCATGGGCCTAGGAAGGGTTTGGCTCCCGCCAAGTCTACCATCAGTAAATGGATTCGTCAGGCTGTGGTTCCAAGCCTATACTGCTAAGGGGAAGACTCCCCCCTTTCGTCTTACTGCTCATTCTACTAGAGCTGTTGGGGCTTCTTGGGCTTTTCAGCACCAGGCCTCTGTGGAGCAAGTTTCCAAGGCCACTACTTGGTCTTCCGTTCATACCTTTACAAAGTTTTACAAGGTTGATGTTAGGACCTCAGCTGACGCTGTTTGGCCGCAAGGTTTTGCAGGCAGCAGTAGTTTAGACTGCTTGCTGTTGCCTTCTGTTGGGGATCCCACCCTTCTTTATGGACACTGCTATTGGATGTCCCACATGTTATTACTATTACTGGAGCAAGACGTGCTGTATGCTTAGAATAATACAACTCTGTGAAGTACTCACCTGTAGAGTTGATATTATATGCATACAGCATGTCCTGCTCCACCCCACCCTGTTTCACCTTGTTCTGGATCCCCTGTTTGGTGATTGTTATCTTTGATATTATTGCCAGTTTTGGGTGGTTGTTTCTCCTGGCCTCTCTTTCTCACTGCTTTTCAATGCTGGGGATTTGTGGGAGGTCCCTCGGTATATGTAGGGCCGGGAGGAGCTTGTTTTCTACATGTCTGCAGTGCACGGAGGCGGAGGATTACCCACATGTTATTACTATTACTGGAGCAGGACGTGCTGTATGCATATAATATCAACTCTACAGGTGAGTACTTCACAGAGTTGTATTTTTGTGGACTTTCACTTTCAGCAAATCCAATTTTGTTTCTAAATAGGTTGACCTAGGATTTGTTAAGAAGATCACCGGAATTGTGACACAGGGCGCCAAAGACTTTGGAAATATTCAGTATGTGGAATCCTTTAAAGTAGCATATAGTAACGATGGCTCTACCTGGAATATATATCAGGACAAGAGGGCGAAGCAGGATAAGGTACAGTACATGGTGCTTATTCCCTCATATGACATTGTGCTAAATACAGGTGCATCTCAATAAATTACGATGTCATCAAAAAGTTGATTTATGTCAGCAATTCAAAGAGTGAAACTCGTGACCTGTTTCCCATGAACCTCAATGTAAACAATTGAATAATAATAAATAATATTAATAATATCTCCTGGCTGGCGCAAGCCAATTATGTAAACAATTTAACTAGCATAAAAAATATTAATAATATTATATATATATATTTATCCTGCCCGGCTCAACTAAAATAGGCAACACATATACCAATATTATCAATATCTGGCCAATGGATACACGCATAAGACTATAAGACTGTAGGTTCTTTTGACTTCTGGTATATGCAAGGAACACTGGGACAAGTAGTAAATAAAAAGATATATTGTTGACAAAATAACACAATAATGCAATCAAATCTCAAATCAAACACAATACAATCCAGTTATGAGACTGGCATACATATATACAGGGAAAGACACATTACCCTCCTGAAACGGCACTCACAAGCGGCAGACCTTTTCAGCTGGTAGCCTTCATTCCCTCTTTGCCCTGTCTTCTCCTCCTGCCTCTCACCTGGCCCTTCTCATGTGCAAGCAGTCTCAGGTCCAAGCCGTCTCCTTCCTTCTGCCCCCTTCCTTCTGTCTCCTCTGTCCCTCTGCCTAAGGTTTTCCCCCAATTATACACAAAAAAAAGCCTTTGATCTCTGGTCTTCTTTGATGACTGGTCTTTCTCCTCTTTTACGACCCTGGTCATAAGTTTTATGTTCTCCTAGTCCCAACCTTTGTTTGGATTTTATTGTCTCAGAATGCTGATATTAACTTCTTGGAAAACCTGCCCTAGGCCTTCCTCCTGCTGTTGTGCCATAAATTCTTTATTTTGTATATCACTTGTATATCTCATCTCATGTCATGCCATGCTGTATTAACAATATTGATTTTCCATAAAGGCCCCTTATTTACATCAACATTTGAAATTTTAATAAATAAACTCATGAAAAAGAGCACTCATGAAAGAGTTTAGATTATCCTTAGATTATTCATCACATTTTTCCCTGTGTCCTGTTCAGGTCGCTCGATTTCTTACATGTGGGAAGTCCGCCACCAGGTGGCGCAGTGACTGCAAGATCAAAAACTGTAGCTCCTCCCGGCCCCCTATAGGGCAGATGTCTCACCAAGAATCCCCAGAGTTGTCTTGCAGTCATGCTGCGAAGATCGTCTGGAAGCTCTCTCTAGATTATGGCAGCTGAGCAGGGCATTTTTTATGCCCGTCTGCCACTGCCTCCCTATTGCCTCTGTTCCTGTGGACCCAGTATGCCTCCCAGCCTCGGCTGACGGGAACAGATGAAGGTAGGGGGAACGCCGGGGTCAGGCGTTCAGAGCTAAGCTCTGGGCCGCAGACCCTCCCTAAAAAGGTAGCCGGCCATAGGCTAATGGTGAGGCTAATGGTGAGCCTAATGGGGGGGGGGGGGAGAACCACTATGCCCAGGTACCCCACATAGTATTCCCACAGCTTTATTATATTTTGTGTGTTTTGTGTTTACTTCACTGATACTTACCCTCCTTTGCTCCCTCGGCTTCTCCCTTTCTCTCCTCCATCTTTCAGGCTCTGCTGTGAGGAGGAGGGGGGGTGGACCGTGGGCTCCGTGTGGCGCTCTTTCTGCGAGGACTCGGTAATGGCGGGGCGCGCTGCGCTCCGTTTCCGAGGAAGGGAGAGGCCCCTCTGGGTCGCCCTTCCTCTCTTTGACGCCATTTTGTGCTCAGGCTGCGGCGCTCTTTCGCACCGCAGTCGGGGGGGGGGGGGCCTCGAGGGACCTGCGGGCACCATTTTCTTCTGCTCGTGGGGGAATCCTGCTGGACGGCCGCATGAGTTAGGCTGCTGCTGTGCGCTCTGCAGGAAAAGGCTACGCTGGGCCCCTGTCTAACTTGGGGCTACTGTGCTGTCAGTCGGTACCTCGCGGCCCCTGACTGCGCCTCCACAGCCACCTGCGGTCCATGAGTCCCTCTTTGGAAATTTTGCATATATTTCTATATGTATATACTTTTACTCTGTGCATGTGCTGTGGGATCTCAAAAAAACTCTCCCATTGTGTCTTTTAGGAGGGTCCCCTGGTCAGCCGTGGGTTGTGGTTCCTCCCGGTCTCCTCCCCCCCTCTCTCTCTCCGCACCTTCTCCCCTTAAAGAGGGATTACTATAAAGAGGGAGTCGCTTAGGTTTGGGCCGTATTTTAGTCACCATAATGGAGGCTTCTGGGGATAATGAGCTAGGGGCCCGATCTGGGCTGGTGAAGCTCTGCCCCATGTGCGGTACCACCCCCCCTGGGCGGACTTAGCACGGTTTGTGGCACTTGCGCTGGGAGCGTACTTTTGGGACGTTAGGGCGGACGTCCCTGCCCCTAGCCCTCTTTTGCCTGCGGCCTCGCCAACCCCTCCACTACTGCATTCAGCCTTCAGTGAGGTGGAAGCCAGCAGGGGGTCCCAACCCAATTTGACTCACCGGGTGGCCAGCCTAGAGAAACAGTTGTCTCGCACGGCTAAGGGGAAGGCCATGAGTAAGAAGCGGCATATCGAGCCGGATTTCTCAGATTTTGCCGATGATGACCTTTTTGGTGGTCTGGACTCCATGGAGGAGGGACAGTTGTTTAAGAACTCCGCTTCCTCAGGGGATCGGTCGGTTGGCTATGACAGCGAGCTGTGGCTCCCTGACGACACGGAGCAGTTGCTGTCTCCTGTGTTTGAGACTTTGCATATTGTCCCTCCTAAAGCGGCTAAGAGGAAGCAGGGTGATTTGTTCGGGCCTGAGAGACAGAGTCTTGTCTTTCCGGAGCAGGCCCATTTTTCTAATATGGTGTTTAAGGAATGGGAAAGACCTTATAAATTGCCATCGGTACCTAAGGGCCTGGACAGGCGGTATCCCTTCCCTGCAGAGCTGATCCGCCTCTGGTCCCGTCCTCCCGATGTGGATGCTCCTGTGTCGGGGTTATCCAATACTATGGTTATGCCGTCACCCGATACTGCTTCCTTGCGCGACCCTGCTGACAGGCAAATGGATCAACTGGCTTGTCATGCGTTTACCTTTGTGGGTGCCGGGCTTCGCCCTGTCTATGCCGCGGTCATTATCTCTCTGGCCATCAGGAAGAAGGTGAGGCGCCTTGTTGATATTGCCAAGTCTCGCAAGCGGGCAGGAAGTATAAAGACCTCAAGGCCTGTGTGGATTTCATTACCTAGTCTCGGCGATAGTGTCCGGCTTGGCGCCAGGGCTTCGGCCCTGCTTGTTGCGCTTCGCCACTCACTCTGGCTGTGGCAGTGGTGGGCTGACGCTGCGGCCAAGAAGTCGCTCTCTAGTATCCCCCTTCCTAGGGCTCAGGTTATTCAGGGAGCGTCTGAAACTTCTGACCAAGGATGGAAGACTCCCTCAGCGACGGAAGCCTACGCGACCCTTTCGGGGTTCCTCTGCCTATCACTCCTTTCGAGGAAGAAGAGTCTCTTCTTTTTCGGGTGGCCGCAGAGATCCCTGGGGATGAGGAAGGTCTTGCGGTTGACCCATCCCTCCTGGGGAGCTAAATCCAAGCCCTCTGCCAAGTCCTCTCAGACATGAGGGGGGCGCCCTCACCCATCCGGGTGGGGGGAGGGCTTCTGCTATTTGCTCACGTCTGGAGACAGCACGTCTCGGATCGGTGAATTCAGGAGGTGGTTTCCTCCGGGTACAAAATGGAGCTGGCAGTTTGGCCGCCCTCCAGATTTCCCAGAACACACTGACTGCTCAGGGCCTAAGATTGGCCATCCAACACCTTCTGCGGTCAGGTGTGATTTGTCCGGTTCCTCACCAGGAACGGGGTTGAGGGTTCTACTCCAATCTGTTCACGGTGCCCAAGAAGGATGGAACACTGAGTTCTATCCTGGATCTGAAGGGTCTCAACAAGTTTGTCAGAGTCAGACATTTCCGCATGGAGACCCTACGGTCCGTGGTGAGCTCGCGGCGACTTCATGACCACGGTGGACATCAAGGATGCCTATCTGCACATTCTGATTTTTCGGGGACATCAGAGGTTCCTGAGGCTTGCGCTGGAGGATCAGCATTACCAATTTGTGGCACTTTGGATAGCCTCGGCCCCCTGTGTGTTCACCAAGGTGTTCTTCCTTATCTGTACGATTTGCTGATTGCGGCTCAGTCCCTTCAGCAGGCCAAGAGCGACACCCGTACGGTGTTATCCACTCTCGTGGACTTCGGTTGGGTAATCAATTACCTCAAGTCTTCTATCACTCCCTCAATGGGGAGGTCCTTTCTGGGCATGACGTTGGACACCTCTCAGGTCAAGGTATTCCTGCCACAGCAGATGCAGGTGCAGGCCTTACTGTCCTGTCAGTGGCCATCGATCCGTCTGGGGATGAAACTGGTGGGCCTAATGGTGTCATGCTTTGAGGCAGTGCCCTTTGCTCAGTTCCCCATGAGACCTCTTTAATTGACCCTGTTGAACGGTTGGGACCGGACGAAGGAATCCCTGGAACAGGAATTTTCACTGTCCAGACAGTCCCTCTTGTGGTGGTTGGACTCCAGAAATCTGTTGGGGGGCAAGTCCTTTCTGACTCCCCATTGGGAGATTGTCACCACGGACGCCAGTCTGACTGGCGTGGAGGTTTTTCGGAAACTCTGCAGTTCCAGGGTCAGTGGGGCCACAGGAGGCCTACTTGCCCATCAATATCCTGGAGCTGAGAGCAATCCGGTTGGTGCTTCTTCACTTGACTCCCCATCTAAGGGGTTGTGCAATCCAGGTCCGCTCGGACAATCAGAAGGCGGTCGCCTACATCAATCACCAGGGCGGGACTCGGAGCAGGCGAGCCCTCCAGGAGGTGACCCAGATCTTGACTTGGGCAGAGGAGAATGTTCCCTGCATCTCGGAGGTTTACATTTCCGGGGTGGAAAACCAGGAGGCAGACCTCCTGAGCAGGGGGGCCTCTCGTCTGGGGGAATGGTCTCTCAGCAACAAGATCTTTCACGCTCTGTGTCTCCACTGGGGTCAACCGGATGTGGACCTGTTTGCATCCAATCACAAGCTTCCAAGGTTCGTCTCCCTATCAAGGGATCCTCTGGCCTTCACCACAGATGCTCTGGCAATTCCTTGGACGGAGTTCAGGCTCCTTTATGCATTTCCTCCGTTTCCACTCCTGGGCCGAGTGCTGCGCAAGATAGCCCAGGAGGGGGGTTCCAACCATCCTGGTGGCTCCTCGCTGGCCGAGAAGAAGTTGGTTTGCGGACATAGTCCAGTTGTCTGTGGATCGCTGCTTCATGCCCAACGATCCAGGGCTTCTCACACGGGTTGCTGCGCCACCCCAATTTACAGACGCTGGCTTTGACGGCTTGGCTGTTGAAACTCCATCCTGATGGAAAAGGGGCTGTCTGCCACGGTTGTGCGTTCCATGATATATTAGAGTTTGGCATGCCTACATTGCCTGGTGTGAGTCCAAGAGCCTCCCTTGTCGCACATTTTCTATTTCAAGGGTCTTGGAGTTTCTACAACATGGCCTGGACTTGGGTCTCCAACTGAGCACCCTCAAAGGCCAGGTTTCGGCCTTGGCCATTTTTTTTCCCCAAAGATCCTTCGCCAATCATAGACTGATCAAGACTTTTTTCCAAGGAGTTACTCATTTACGTCCACCGCGTAAACCTGTATTACCGATGTGGGACTTGAACTTGGTGCTTTCTGCTCTCCAGGGTCCTCCCTTTGAGCCTTTGTGCGATGCTGCATTGTCTATTTTGACAGTTTTTTTTTTCTGGTAGCAATCACCTCTGTGCGTCGCGTTTGAGAGCTGGCCACGCTTTGTATGAAGCCTCCTTACTTTGAGCGGCATCCAGATAAGGTGGTTTTTCGATTTAAACCTGATTTTTTACCTAAGATTGTTTTTTCCTTTCACCTTAATGAGGACATTGTTTTGCCTTCCTTGTGTCCTGCACCTTCTAATTCTAAGGAATGGACCCTCCATGCCTTGGATGTGGTCAGAGCCATTAAGTACTACCTTGTTGCAACAGAATCCTTCAGGAAATCGGATTCTCTCTTTGTTCTCACTGAAGGTTCTAGGTAAGGCTTGCCTCCGGCCAAATCCATTCTCAGTAAGTGGATCAGACAGGCGGTGGTGCAAGTGTACTCTGCCAAGGGGAAGGAACCTCCCTTTCAAGTTACTGCTCATTCTACTAGAGCTATTGGTGCCTCCTGGGCTTTTCAGCACCAGGCCTCTGTTGAACAAGTTTGTAAGGCCGCTACTTGGTCTTCTGTTAGTACCTTTACGAAGTCTTACAAGGTTGACGTTAGGGCCTCAGCGGATGCTGTCTTCGGCCGTAAGGTGCTTCAGGCGGTCATGAACTATTTGCTGTTGCACTCTGCGTATCCCACCCTTTTTGGACACTGCTTTTGGATGTCCCACATGTAAGAAATGGAGCGACCTGAACAGGACACAGGGAAAAATACAATTCTGTGAGTAATCACCTGTAGAATTGTTTTTGGCTGTGTCCTGTTCAGGTCGCTCCATCCCACCCTTGCTCTCGTTATCTCCTGTTTGCCTGTTATGGTGATTACCATTCTATATGTATTTTGTCCTTGTGTTTTTTGTGAGAGAGTACATGTTGAAGCTATGTGAAGTAACATGGTTTCTGGGCCTCCCGGCCTGTCTCATTCTTACTGCTATTTAATCACCTGGGATTCTTGGTGAGACATCTGCCTTATGGGGGGCCGGGAGGAGCTACAGTTTTTGATCTTGCAGTCACTGCGCCACCTGGTGGCAGACTACCCACATGTAAGAAATGGAGAGACCTGAACAGGACACAGCTAAAAACAATTCTACAGGTGAGTACTCACAGAATTGTATTTTTGTATCATAGCACATTTTCTGTTAGGTTGCATTTTTTCCCACTATTTATTTATGTTAAGTTTAATGCAGGATGCAATACATGGGAACGCCATACACTGAAATGTATCAGAGCAACACATGCATTTTGTGTGATGAAGCCTTACATAGGAGGGTATATCTAGAATTCTCTGCAGACATCGGCTGTCAGAGGGGCACAAGGCTCCGCCACTTACTTTCATCTGATCCTCCTGTGGCAGTTGCTCCCATGCAACTCCAGTAACTTAAAGAGGACCTCCAGTCAAAAAATTGCTCCCCTAAAATGCCTCTGATGATCAGTGGCATAACCCATTTGACAGGGTTTAACTCCATGCAGATATGGAATAGCTGCACTGCACTCCTAGAATTACAAGGGAGTGGCCCTCTTACTAAACACCTGACAGTTCTGCTTACACATTGTTGCGAGGGGGGGGATAAACAGCTGCTGGAGGAATTCTGTGTGCGGGAGAATCTGTTTCTTTGTTTTATTATGTAGGTAGTGCTGCAGAGCATTCGGACATTGTAATGTAACATAGTATGTAAGGCCAGTTCAGCCTGTTTATCTCCTTCCAATGGTCTAGTAGCCATAGCTGGAAATGTTATTACACGCCAGCAAGGCATCCAGGCCACTTTTGAACGCTTTTACTGTATCCTTCATTACTACCTCCTCTGGCAGTTCTATAGTCTCACTGCTCTTACTTAGAAGAATCCCCTCCTGTGTCGATGGAGAAAGCACGTTTTCTCTAACCTTAGTGCATGCCCTTGGGTTATGTCCCATAAATAGATTCTGGAACAAATCTTTGTATTACCCAGAATATATTTATACATAGTTATTAGATCCCCCCTCAGATGTCTCTTTTCCAAACTAAACAAACCTAACTTTGACAATCTTTCATGGTACTCTAGTCTCTGCACTTCTTTTATTAACTTACTGGACGCCCCACACATTCTCCTCTTTTGTACCATTCTTTTATGTGGCACAGTATCAAATGCTTTAGAAAAGTCAAGATGTATGATATCCAATGCCTCCCCCTGATCCATTATTGAACTTACCTTCTCATAAAAGCTGATTAGGTTTGTCTGTCAGAAGCGATTCCTCATGCTGATATGGAGTAATAAGGTCATTTTCCCCAAGATACTCCAGGATATTATACATTAAGAAACCTTCAAACAGCTTGCCCACCACATGTATTTATAATGTATCTAGGAGCTGATAGCAGAGTACTACTGAGTCATTACAGCAGATGGTTTTCTACTTGGCTAGAAATAAAGGATGACTGCACAGAGATCTGAGGCAATTTTTACTGTTGGCTGAGTTTTTCAAGATGGCAATTCACATGCCCTCTCAAGTAGCTTATGTCACTGATTGGCAGAGGGCGGCTTTAGGGGAGCAATTTACTAAGATTTAATTTTTTGACTGGAGCTCCACTTTAAGCAGAATGCCTCCCTCTCAGGTTCTGGTTGTATGGCGGAGTATGAAGAATTGGCGGAGGTGCCTTGTTCTTGCCCTGTACACAAAGGTCCTGATTTATAAATCACACTCTGCCAGACTACGCCTCTATGGTGCAAAATATAACTCATAACTAGCACAGTCTGTACTTGATAAATAGGGTGGTAAAAGGCAATTTTATGCAATCTGCATTTTTTTATACGTTTCCTCTCTATAGAACATTAAGCCACTGCTATTTTCTTGCAAATTTGTCGATCATGCTTTATCCCACATTTGCTCATTAATTTGGTTTAGTCATCTTTGTTTCCTATTAAATTCTATGCATTTTTCCCCAGGTCACATGTGAACTGTGCACAGCATAGCTAGATGTTAAAAGTCTGTTTCTAATTGAATGTTTTCCCTGCAGGTTTTTCTGGGAAACAATGACAACTATTCCCACAAGAGGAACCTCTTCAATCCACCAATTTCAGCCCGTTTCGTGCGTGTTCTTCCTCAGTCTTGGCATGAACGCATCACGCTGAGAATGGAGCTCCTGGGCTGTGACAATTAGGCTGTAGGCCCTTGGATGACTATATAAATGCACAGCAAGTAATCCCGTCACACCCCAAAATGTCCCCAGTGGGGAAGGCCGTGTAACCTCAAGGGCAGTCCCTAATTCAAGTAAAAGTTAAGCGGACTCAGCAACACCTTATTGGTCTGAGAGGTTAGGAATTCAAAATAATACGAGCTATCCTAACTATCCTAAATCCAGTCGCCAAATTAAACGTTCTCATGTATGCTTAACTGTATTATCTGCTGTACAACATTGTGATTGGTGTAATATTTGTTTTATTTTCAGATTTTGAAACCAGTTCAGTATTTTAAGGCTTTGATGTGCTTGTTACTTGATCCCATTTACATGACAGGTAGAACAATGCCATCAGCGTTCAGTTTATTGTATTTCATTACCTCTGCAACATTGTATTTGTAATATTTTGATGACAGGCATGATAACTGGCTACTGTAAAAGCTTTTATGTGATACTATATCGGGTTGGGTTTGGTTGTAGATTTAAATCCACGCCATTACATTCCGCTGTAGAGCTGTTTTTCTAAAGCGGGGCTCCCCAGTCTTCCGTACAAGAGCCACATCCAGCACTAAGACTGTCTTGTGCCACATTCAGTGTTGGTTAATTGGTTATTGCAGGGTCCAACCCCCCAGAGACATATCCCTTTAAAAGGGGTTAAATGGCAGTCAGAGAAAAGTGCAGGTGCACCTATCTCTGGAGCTTCCAGCACAACTTTCAATAGGAGGTTGAGAGCTGCAGAAACAGGTACACTTTTCTTTCTGCCCTATTCTTTGAACCCATGAAGTCCGTGAGCCACAGAGCAAGGGTTCCTCATCCACTGGTTTGGGACTGGTTTTGAGTCCTACACTATTAATAGTTACAAAATTGAAAGTGGCCAAAATGTATAAGATTCCCGGGCCGATTGATTCCCTCCCCGAGGGCATCCGGAATAGAGATGACCTGCTGTGTGCAACCCCCCAGGTCACCTATAAACTCACCTTCTTTCCTGGTCCAACGGCGCGTACGCGAGCAGCAGTCGCATCCCCAATATCCCTCTAGCAGGGCACGTGCCCGCACCAGGCATTTGTGAATGGCTGGCACAGGCACACTCCTGTTAGAAGGTAGCCGCCTGTGCACTCTGACCCGCTCGTATTAGACAAGCTCCTGGGCGAAAGGACTCGAGCACGCTGATTGGACGAGCAGCCGTGCATGCATCGTAGGATCAGGAAGAGGCGCGTTTGTTCTGCCGACTTGTGGGGTTTCCCACAGCAAGGGCAAGGAACAAAACCCACGATTTGATAGCTTGAATTACTTAACAAATAAATGTAATTGGGTAGACATTATACATTTTAGAGGTATCTCTGATTTTAAAAATATAATAAATAAAATACACTTTAGGAGGTTTAAAGCTCACATGAGAAAATATTGCATTACTTACATTAGCTATATTAAAAGGTCCATTTAACACCTTCCATTTAGAAATCAGTAGGAGATTACTCCTTCATCCTCTTTCTTGTGCCCAATGGGGTTGGCTGCCTGGTGAACATATTCAGGGTGTAGCTATCGTAGCCTGGAAGATTAAGCCCAATTTCCAACTTCCTACTAATCTTTAAAATTGGTACGCCCTTGAAGTGGGTTTAACTGACCTAAAGTCATTATTGACATAAGTTTTATTTTAAGTGGTTGTGCCTTGGAATATTACAACAAACATATGAATTATTAACACTATTTTGACATGCCCAGGCTTCAGGTCCTGGAGCCTGCCCTCATCCCTACATGTGCTGGAGATTATTTTCCACCTTGGGGCCAAAAGAGGCAAGCTGCCACACTAGGATCTGTTGTTATAAAGCCAAACTGCAGGGAAAAGGCCCCATATCACATGGCTGATATTATAAATTTACAGAAGCTGCCCATGCAAACTTCACTAAAGTCCTGATCCAGCCTCCCCACCCCACTAGGCTGGATAAAAAATAAAAAAGACCGCTTAGTCAAGTAGTCGGTGCAGTGCAATCTCGTTGGCAGATTTGATGGCAACAGCCACTGCCAATCTGGGGAGAAGCAGGGATCTACATACCACATTTCCACCATGTAATTAAATTAATTAAATGAAAGGACAGTCCACTCAGTGGCAATAAAAAGGAGCTCACCTGAAACCTGTTATCATGTGCTCTTCTCTATTTTCTGCAGTGTGCTATAGATGGCGTAGCAGGTCTTCTAATTTTGTCGAGCCTTTCCTTTCTATTTCACCTCGGCCACCGAGTTTGTGAGCACACTGTGGTCCCTGGTCCTCAGTTCTCCCAGGAGGAGGAAGGTCGACAAGTTCTAGTACTGTGATTTATTGGGCTCGCTCACATGCTGAGGGACAGGGGCAGCCGTGTGACAACATTTGAAGCTTGTAAAGGGAAGAAAGGGAAACTTTGGAGATCTGCTACAGCATATACAGTGAAATTGAAGAGAAGCACATGGGACAGGCTTCAGGTGAGCTAAATATGATCACCTACCTACCCCAGTCTACAGGTGAGCTCCTTGCTGACTTACTATTGCAACGGCTCTTTCTTTAACCCCCAAACTGGGTTCAGAACAAAAGATAACGATGGAAAGGAGTGGGTGGGATTTTTCCTTATTCTGTCTGGACTGCTACTTGTCCAGCACTCGCCATTACTGAATTGTTTCTTGGAATACTTAATGTTTCTGTATCTTTATCCTGTATTCCATGAAAGCGGCACTATAGTCAAGTTAGCCAACTTGTTTCAACTCATTCATTGTATGGCTGCCAGTCACCTGACTGCTGGTAAACAATCGTGGCTGCCAAGTGGGCTTGTACATCAAGCTTGAATGGCTTCAGGCAGCTATGTGATTGGCTACCAAACATGTAAATGAGGAAGTAATGAATTGACATTAGTGTCACTAGGTTTTCGAATATTAATAATGCTATGGGTAAAGCATCAAATAGTTTTGGTCTCTTTAACCGCCTATTTTAAGCCTAACATGGGTCTCTCTCTAAGTGGCTGGCTTCTCTGTTATTCATTAAATATATAGTTTGGCAGACTTTGATTTTATTTGACCACAAGCTGATCTACAATCTCATAACTTTAAATCTGATCAAAACCCTTGGGGACGAGGCACAGGAACCTAAAGGCTCAAGGGCCGGCCAATAGCCTGCCCCCGGGGCAGCCTATAGCCGCGTTCCCAGCTGTGTGATAACTCGCTTTTACCAGAAGCTCCCACAATGCTGTGATTGCAGGCCACTGCATCCCTAACTTCCCTGTAGCTGTGTCCGTGCCTATGCCCAACCTATCTGAATGGCTGGGCATGGAAGCACACGCACTCCAATAAAAAGCCAGGGATGTGGCAAGTCAAGATGGCCTACGGCATCCAAGCAATCCTAAGATCAAAAGTGAGAGTGGCCTCAGCTATGGAAATCCCCAGTTTTTATGAAAACTGGGCCACCGCTGGTTCTTTCGCATCGCTCGATGTACCTTTGGCAGGTAGGGGGGCACAGGGTGTCCCAAAAGGGTTTTGATGCACTTTAAGCTGAGCTGGTTACATTTATAAATATGCACATAAAGGTTTCAGGTGATCTACCTGTATTGAGTGCCTACCTATATTAACGTATAAGACTATGTGGCTTCATTATAAAATTCCTCTACCACTTGCTTACCTGAATACCTGGCTTCACAACACAGTCCCTCCATATTTCACAACTCGGCTGTAGGTTTTGCTAAACTGTCTCATATTACCCAATTTCATCTTTATACAACAATATTAAAAACCAGCTTAAAGCGACATGCCAGGCAAAGGGTTAATTTAGCTCACTTTCTGCTGTGCCCATGTTGGCTGTGAGGAGCTGCATCTTTCATTCAGCCTGCTTTATATTTTCTAACAAGCCCAAGTGAATTCTCTTCCTAGTATTGGGCCTTTCATACTAGGATGAGTCCTCTGCTCTCCATGTATCCCTATGAGGGACAGTGTATTCAAACAGGGGACCCTGAGAATTGAGTCAGCACAAAGGCTCAAGTTCGCTAGGGTTTATCAGGGAATGCCAAGTGCTGGTAAATAAAAGATGCAGCCCCTGAAACCAGCATGGGGAAAGCTGTAAGCAGGCGACTCTAACCCTTGGGTTGGAATGTCCCTTTTGAGAATGGGTATAAAAACACTAAAAGGTTGCCTCTTTCCCGTGTAAGTTGCCAGCTTTTTTAGGATTACTCACAGGCCAAATGTTTTTCGTGTTCTCCAGCTTCTTGTGAAATCTTTGTGTTGCACTGTATCTCTTTTATTAGTAAGGTGAAATACAGGTAGATGATGGATAATGAGTATTCATTCCTTATCCTGTAATTGCACATTTTGTAACTGCACTAAGCATGTATGTAAATTAATTGTGTCCTAAAACGTTTACATGACTGTTTTCTTTGTGATTAAAATTTCTTTAGACTAAAAATAAAATAAAAGGTTTATTTCTAGGGACAAAACCTCTACCATACTACATTTCAGAATTGATGAGTTGAAAGTTCCATGATGGGCAAGGTTTAAAAAGAAAAAAAAATAATCCTTCAACTGCCATGGAACTATGAATGTGGTAGAAAGTTGCTTCTGTAAGAAACCCCTCTTGCTGCCTTCTTGCTCAATGGTAGGAGGCCTGCGAGCCTGTTACATTTCTTATTACTGAACCATTAAACTAGTTATTTAAAGAGGTACATTTAACTTTTGGGCAGGTTAAAAAGTCTAAATGACTCCTTTGGCTCACGTGTGCACTAAGGGTTCCACGGTGGGTTGAGTAAATGGAGGGGATCAGGTGCACTGCATCTTTGCATTCCGGCCGCAATGGAACAACAAGGAACCCAAATGGGCATTACACAATTAAAAAACACATACAAGACAATATAAAACAGGAGGGTAGGGGGAGCTTAGGCGAGGCAATAATGGATAATGAAGTAATCACAATTAATATATGTTAAATTCCATGCCAAGCAATAAAGAAGAGCATGGCATTATATAGTGTTGTCACCAGGCCAATAAGTATAGATTAGACCAATTATTGAACCAAGAATGTGCTATAGGGTGTATGCCCAGAGGTATAGTAGAGACCCTGAAAACAAGGTGTAAGCTGTGTTCAAAAGAGGATAGTAAGAATGCAAAGAGTGTGGCAAATATATAAAGCAAAGTGCCAAAAAGCATGTGACCAGAAATAGCTGTGCAAAGTGAATAAAAGGTATAAATAAATACTGATTGGCCTGGCGAATAGCACAATACAATTCAATCAAGTGTAATAAAGTATAAGATAGTTAGTATGTCACCGTAAGTAGCAATGCCTGCCGGTCTCCCCCACACCAAGGTCAACAACCGCCGACGCGCTGCGTGGATACACCACTTCACCTGGACGGGACATTTGTTGTCTATCAATTTCCCCTCTTTATCGGAGCAGGCGCGCTCACGTGCGCCCGACGTCACATCCGCCCCAGCACACATCCCCCACCTGGCCAACCAGCGTAGAGAGAAAGCCGGAATCGGCGGAAGACGCTGGGCACACGCCGCACAGCCCAGCCAAATGCACGTCGCCGGCCGGCGCCGCCCCCCACACCCCCCATAGCGGGAGGTGCCGGAGCGGCGCCGGCCGGGGCGCGCGGCTGCCGATAGCGCATCCACCGCAAATAATGCAGTGCTGTTAGACAAACAGGGGATGCATGAATTTTACAATATAATCAACATACAAGTCTTTGTTTTTATTATTATTGATACATCCACAAATCACAATACAATACAATACAATTATGGACATAGCCCATTGGATTCAATATAATATACAATCATCCTAACTGTTCTATCTCATATTCTTTTTCATCTGTTTGAGTATCCTATGTATGCTCCATTGAATATAATTATTAAATTATTGTAATATGACAAATATTATTAAATGTATATTTTGAATATATTATATTATTAAATTGATTCATGCTAATTGTAGACAAGTGGCTACAGGGGAAGAAATATTTGCCAATACACTACCTTGCCTTATCCCTAGACAATATCATCCGGGCGATGTAACTATCATGGGAACTAATGTAATAATATAATAATAATTACACTATTTATTGCTCTCCAATATTCTTCAATATTATTAACCAAGTTTGCAATGTTCAAAGAAGTCTGTCTTCAATCCAACCAAGAAACCCATCCATATATCATTCATACAAACAATATTTCTTGTATGTAATGATGATCTAATAATGGTTTGATAATTAATAAATTATAAAGGGTAATGATATTTAAAAAATAATTTTTTGATCAAATCCATAATTGAATGAATTGATGGTTACTACAGACACCCAACAATTCCTATAAATAATAAAAAATTATATTGAATAAATACAAAACTCAGAAGTATTAAGCTAATTCATAATTCTAACCCTAATTGCTAAGTGCTGTAATATATCTGGTAAGTGTAAAATAAATCAAATAGATTAAATCAAATTGAATTGATATTAAATTAAACCACCTAAATAAATAATTGATCAATTAATACATGTGTGTAAAATAATTCATACGTGTATGATGTGATAAATATCAAATTAAATTTGATTATATTAATTTAATTAATGTACTAGTGTGAATAACAACAATTATTGTGTATGTGAGCCATTAAATCCAAGTAACCAAAATAATAGTGAAGAACCCTGGATTAATTGATAATTAATGAAAAAGTAAATAAAAATTATTCATTGATAATTAATAAAAAATAGTGATCAATAAAATTGTGCCATAATATCAATACATTATATGGATATTACAAAAGTGTCATTGTTGTCTCAATACATGAGAACAACCTACTAAAAAGTGAGTACTGTACCTAAAGAGACAAACAGAAAATAGAAGATCCAAAAACATAATGGAAAAAAAACTGAACATTGTTATAACCTAACTCATAATAAATAATTACACTTGATTGCACTTATATAGTCCAATAACTCTATCAAACCAACTTTATCCAAGAAAGATTATTATAGATAATTCACATCTATCTTGGGCTGGACCTGGTATCTTTGTCTCTGTCCACTTGCTATCACATTGACCATAGTCCAGCAATGATTGGGCAGAAGGGGTTTCATTTATAGTCCAGTGGTGGTCAAGTGAAGAGGTGCCACTTGTGTAAGATGGTCACACATACTGAACTGAATATCTTCCCGCTGTTGCCTCATCTATGCTGGTTGAGTAGAGGGATTCCACTTGTGCCGGGTGGTCACATATGTTGGACTAAATTCTTGTGCCATCTGGAACTAAACTGGACTGATGTCCTTCCACTATTATGCCGCTCGGACCTAAATGTATGAATCTGGTATCTTTATCTCTGACCACTCGCTATCCCATTGACCATAGTCCAGCAATGATTGGTCAGAAGGGGTTCCATTGATAGTCCAGTGGTGGTCCAGTAAAAGGGTGCCACTTGTGTAAGATGATCACACATACTGAACTGGATATCTTCCCGCTGTTGCCTCATCTATGCTGGTTGAGTAGAGGGAATCCACTTATGCAGGGTGCTCACATATGTTGGACTGAATTGTTGTGCCATCTGGAACTAAACTGGACTGATGTCTTTCCACCATTATGCCGCTCGGACCTAAGTGTATGAATCTATGAAAGACAAGCTCTTTGTGAATATAAATGTGAATGAGCAAAATAAATCCAAGAAAGAAAAATATATAATGAAACATAAACACAAAAAAATAATAATTAATGATTATTAGTGAACCAACTATGCAAGAAATATATAAAAATAGTAATAGATAAAAATAGGAAAAAACCCTTATTCAAATCAGTGCCAAGTACCAAACCAGACAACCTTGAATTGTCTGATATTTTTCTCAACCAATATTGAAGTGTACCAATCATGTAAAAACAAGTGAATAGACTGTGTATAAACCAAGGATAAAAAGAACAGGAGGCCAACTCCAAATACCTCAACCCCCTCTCATATTTAGTGTGGACCACTGTCCTTCATAGAATCAGGTTTTGTCTAACAGCACTGCATTATTTGCGGTGGATGGCTGCCGACGTGCATTTGGCTGGGCTGTGCGGTGTGTGCCCGGCGTCTTCCGCCGATTCCGGCTCTTCTCTCTACGCTGGTTGGCCAGGTGGGGGATGTGTGCTGGGGCGGATGTGACGTCGGGCGCACGTGAGCGCGCCGGCTCCGATAAAGAGGGGAAATTGATAGACAACAAATGTCCCGTCCAGGTGAAGTGGTGTATCCACGCAGCGCGTCGGCGGTTGTTGACCTTGGTGTGGGGGAGACCGGCAGGCATTGCTACTTACGGTGACGTACTAACTATCTTATACTTTATTACACTTGATTGAATTGTATTGTGCCATTCGCCAGGCCAATCAGTATTTATTTATACCTTTTATTCACTTTGCACAGCTATTTCTGGTCACATGCTTTTTGGCACTTTGCTTTATATATTTGCCACACTCTTTGCATTCTTACTATCCTCTTTTGAACACAGCTTACACCTTGTTTTCAGGGTCTCTACTATACCTCTGGGCATACACCCTATAGCACATTCTTGGTTCAATAATTGGTCTAATCTATACTTATTGGCCTGGTGACAACACTATATAATGCCATGCTCTTCTTTATTGCTTGGCATGAAATTTAACATATATTAATTGTGATTACTTCATTATCCATTATTGCCTCGCCTAAGCTCCCCCTACCCTCCTGTTTTATATTGTCTTGTATATGTTTTTTAATTGTGTAATGCCCATCTGGGTTCCTTGTTGTTCCATTGTTGTATTCAATAAAGTAGCACAACAAATTTTATATATATTGGTTTGTACCAATTATTCAGGGTGAGTGCAGATGTTTGTTGGTGCATGTATGGGACACACCAGAGTGCCCCTTCTATGTTTTTAAATTAATGCAACCAGACATAACATTTTGGTTCTAGTGCAAATGCACTGTGTATTTTTAAATGCTGGTACGAGCACTTCCATAGGGTTTCCATTTCTCCAGCCACCCAGTGAGACAACATACTTTCTAATAACTCATGTAGCACACTTGCGTCACGTTGCAGCTGCATGTACTGTACATGTAACTGTATACTACAGAGCAAGGGCAGGATTGTTTGTCATTGGTCAAAGCACAGAGATATATGTGTGTACATGTGGAAAGCATTTGTCAGTGAAGGTTTAAATATCTTAGCCTGGGAAATCTCTTGTAGCCAGGGTCATCCCAATGGGTCCTATTGTAAAGAAAAAAACAAGAATGCAAATGGTTTGAAACCATGCCACAAGCTGTATTCCCCCTGTCAGAGTGGAGTACTTATAATCTGGTAACCGGAATGCATGACGACAACTAAACATATGACATAACTCTTCCCCTGGGCGGCCCTTCTTCCTGGAGACTGTTGCAGGTCAGGGAAGATAAGGATACAGCCTCACTGTTCTCGTGCAATTATTATTTTTTTGTTTAATTGAAGTGTACAGTTACTGGTTGCAGGCAAAGCTTAGTGCTGTTTTATCTGTAATTGAAAACACTTGCTGATTAGGAGGACTACGAACTGCTAAAATGTTATGCAGTGATGATGCCAGAGGAACAGTACTGGCAGTACTAGAGCCCAAACCTCACAGAGAGCCTTCATTAAAGCCTTCTCTATTTGTTTCGGCCTCCCTGGGGTCACCCAGTTGGATTTAATTAACCATTTGGTGTTACTTGACTCTCACTGTTACTTTTTTCCAAGTATACAACATGTCCTGTTTCACTAATTCCTTACTTCTGGGTTATCCGCCACAAGGTGGCGCAGTGGACTGCAGAAAAGACTTGTGGCATCTCCCGGCCCTATAAAAAGCCAGGAACCTCCCACAAATTCCCAGTTTCCTTCTGCAGTCAGGACTGCGAAGATAGAAGATGGCTCTCTATATTGCGCAGGCGATCGGGGCTTACCAGCCTGCAGCCCTGCAGGACTATTTCCACCCGTTCTGGACCCACTGCCTCCCAGCCTCGTCTGGCTGGTTCGGGTGAAGGTAGGACGGCACCAGGGTCAGGTGCTTCAGGAGCGTTGCTCCAACCGCAGCCCCGGTGCCAAACAAGGGTAGTCTGTTCAGGCTTCATGGTGAGCCTTCTGTGGGATGCCCTTCCCGGCTGTCAGGTATTTTGTTAGTGGCCTTTCCCCCCCCCCCCAATCCAATGTTTGCTTGGGCGCTCTTGCCGCTGCTCTGTCCCCCTTGCTCTCTTCCTGTGGTGCGCTCTGGGGGGGGGGGGGGGGCGTGCCCTGAGAGGTTTTTTTGGCTGTTTAGCTGTGTTCACTGCCGTTCTGTACGGCGCTCCGCGGCGGGTGGCGATAAAGGCTGAGGTGATTCACTGCACTGTCATGGCGCTGGTGGGTCATGTGATCTGGCTTGGTGCTATCGGCCCTCTTGGTCCGTGAGTCCCCTTCAGGGTTGTTTTTTATTATTATTTAGCCGCGCTATGGGATATTTATTGTCATTATTATGTCTTTCAGGCGGGACATCTGTTACTGTGGTATTCTTAGTGTACAGTACGTCCTGCTCCAAATCTAATACTTACAGTTGGGATATACTCCGCCAGATGGCGCTGGACTGCAGAGACATCGAAAATAGGCTCCTCCCGGCCCCTCAAATACCCGGGGACCTCCCACAAATCCCCAGAATTTCTCTGCAGTCTGGCTGCGAAGGACGAGAAATTGGCTTTCTACTCGCAGGTGAGCGGGGTTATTAACCTGCGGCCCTGTAGGACTATTCCCACCCATTCCACTAGTATTATGCCTCCCAGCCTTGGCTGCGCTGGTCGGGTGAAGGTAGGCAGCACCACCGTTGGTGCTTAGGAGCGCTGCTCCACCGCAATCCCCCACCAAAGGGTAGGCGGTTCAGGCTTATGGTGAGCCTCTATGGGATGCCCCTCCCGCACTATTGCCCCTTGCCCCTGTCTATCGGTGGGCCCTATTTAAGTGGCCGCCGTCCTCCCTCATCCTCCTTGTAGTCTTCGGGGGAAAAGAGGGGAGGGTGTGTGTGTGTGTATATGTATATAGATATGTATGTTATGCATTCTGTGCTTTACACTCTCTTTTCACATGCCTTTTATTCTTGTGTCAGAGGCCGCGCTGACTTGTCTTTACTGCATTTTTAAATTTGCCGCCGCCGCGCGCTGACTTGGTTCCGCGCTTGCCGGCGGCATTACCTCAGGCGCTGGTGCACCATCATTGGCTGCTTGCTGTTCTGGCTTCGCGCTCTTCGGGCCCGTCTTTGGCGCGTTCCACGTCATCGCTGTTACTGCCTCGCCCCTCGAGGTATACAGACGCCATCTTTCCTGCTTGGTGGGCCTATGCGCGACGGACTCCTACCTACTGCGGTCTGTAAGTGCCCTCGCGGGCGGCTTTCACTTTGGTTATGATGTACTTAAGGTCTTGTCTACTTATGTCTTTCAGGCGGGACGAATCCTTCTTGGCTTCTCCCGGCCCTTTTTTTTAGCATATTACTTGTAGGCCTTGTAAAAATTATACTCCCACTTCCCTAGCGGGTTATTGGGGCATCCAGGATTGCTACATAGCGTTATTCCCTATCAGCGTATAGCGCCGCTATAATCACCATATGGAGGCATCCCAGGATAATGTGACCGGGGTCCCTTTGGGACAAGACCGGCTGTGTGTAGCGTGTGGGCAGCCTCATGCTGACGCTGACAAGGCGCGGGTCTGTGTACCCTGTGCTGAGCAGGTGCTTGCATTGCAATCTGGCCTGCCAGTGACTGCACCTCGTTTCTCTTCGCCTACTCCCCCAAGCTTAAACCTCACTCCTACTGAGTTGCATACTAGTGGGGATTCTCAGCCTGATGTGTCTTCTAGACTGGCTGCTGTTGAACCGTTGATTGCGAAGTCCTTAGCGCGTAAGGCCCCTTCTAAGAAGCGGCACTTGACGCCTAATGTTACTGTTTTCCCTATGGGAACTGAGGAGTTTTGGAATCTGTGTGGCTATACCCCGTCTGATGAAGGGGAGCTCTTTTCTGATTCAGGCTCATCTGATGAGAGACCAAGGGGTCATGACTATTCTGATCCAGATTCCGGATGACACTGACAGATTATTGACCCAGATTTTTGAGGTCCTGTCTATCTCTCTCCCTGTTGAGGCTCCCAGGCAAAGAGGGGAGCTTTTCGATACAGCAAAATCACATTTGGAATTTCCCGAGCAGGCACATTTCCATAACCTTGTCCTCAAGAAATGGGAGCGCCCCAGTAAACTTCCCAGGGTTCCAAAAAGTTGGGATAGGAAATATCCCTTTCCTGCTGAGGTGGTTAAATGTTGGTCATCTCCCCCCGAGGTAGATGCCCCGATCCGCTGGCATCTCACGCCTTTGCATGTGCGGGGACGGCGCTGCGCCCGGTCTGTGCCTCTGCCATTACTGCTGTGGCCACTAGAACCCTTATCAGAAATATGCTTGATGGGGCCCCTTATGATTTGCCTTGTGAGGTGTTTAATGTACTCTCCAGTTGTGATGTTTTTGTAAATTTTGTACTATCCGCATTGGATGACACCATCAGAATGTGTGCCAGAACTTATGCCCTCGTGGTGGCTATACGCCGCTCGGTTTGGCTGCGCCAGTGGGCTGCTGACAACACTGCCAAGAAGGCCCTTACTGGGTTTCCCTTTAAAGGACTGCGCCTGTTTGGTGACTGCCTGGACCTGTTTGCTAAGGGAGGCAGGTTACCCCAGCGCAGGCGTCAATCTCGGCCCTTTCGGGGTCAGGGTTCCTTCTCCTCCCCTCACTGTGGTGCAAGACAGGGAAGGGGGGTTTCTTTCCCTGGGGCCCGGGGAGATTTCTGGGGTAGAGGCAGAGGACGTGGACGTCCTGGCTCCTCCTGGGGTCCCAAAGCTAAATCCTCTCCCTAGCCCCCTCAGGCATGATGGAGCGCCCTCACCCATCCGGGTGGGGGGACGGCTGCAGCACTTCGCTCACGTCTGGAGGCTTCATGGCTCAGACCGGTGGATTCAGGAGGTAGTGTCCTCCGGTTACAAGTTGGAGTTTGCTGCCGATCCCCCTCCAAGATTCATCAGGTCCCGGATTCCTCCGGACCCTGTGTCGGCTCAGGAGCTAGTGCAAGCGGTGCAAGGCCTCCTGGAGCTGGGGGTTATCTGCCAGGTGCCTTTAAGAGAAAAAGGCAAGGGCTTTTATTCCAACCTATTCACAGTACCCAAAAAGGATGGTTCTGTCAGGTTCATCCTGGACTTAAAGATTCTCAACAAGTTTTTGTCAAGGGCAGGCGCTTTCGCATGGAGACTCTGCGCTCTGCCATCAGTTTCCTGCACCAAGGGGATTTCATGACTTCTGTGGACATCAAAGATGCTTACCTTCATATTCCTGTGTTCCCAGGTCATCAAAGGTTCCTCAGGTTCGCTCTGATGGATCAAAACTACCAGTTTGTGGCCTTGCCCTTCGGTCTCACTTCAGCTCCCAGGGTGTTCACCAAGGTGCTGGCTGGCGTGATGTCTCTGCTCAGATGTCAGGGCGTCCGTGTGCTTCCCTATCTGGACAACATTTTCATCACTTCCCAGTCTCTACATCAGGCAGAGTTGGATACTCAGCTGGTTGTGTCCACTCTGGAGTCATTTGGGTGGGTGATCAACCACCCCAAGTCCTCACTGTCCCCTTCCTTGGTAACTCCATTCCTAGGAATGAGTCTGGATAGAGTTCAGGCAAGGATCTTCCTTCTTTAGCAGAAGGTGGACAGTCTGATTGCACAGGCTCAGTCCCTCCTAGCTTGTCCCCATCCCTCCATCAGGCAGGGGATGCAGCTGGTGGGCCTGATGGTGGCGTGCTTCGAAGCGGTCCCTTATGCTCAGTTCCACTTGAGGCCTCTGCAACTTCACCTATTGTCAGTATGGGAAAAGGACCCAGCGTCCCTGGACAGGGTCTGTGTGCTCTCCCCCCTGATCAGGAGGTCATTCTTGTGGTGGATGGACCCAAGGAACCTGTTGGGGGGCAGATCCTTTCTTGCTCCTTCCTGGGAGACGGTCACAACGGATGCCAGTCTGTCAGGTTGGGGGGACCGAAGTCCCTGCGGTTCCAGGGGAGGTGGGGCCCTCAGGAAGCCCACACACCTATCAATGTCTTGGAGCTGCGGGCGATCAGGTTAGTTCTGGCTCGCTTGACTACTCATCTTCAGGGCCTGCCTGTTCAGGTGCGCTCGGACAACCAGACGGCAGTTGCCTACATCAATCATCAGGGAGGGACCCGGAAGAAAGGGGGCCCTCCAGGAAGCGTCTCTGATTCTGACTTGGGTGGAGGCCAATGTCCCCTGCATTTCAGCTGTGTACATCCCGGGGGTGGAAAATCGCCTGGCGGACTCTCTGAGCACGGGGACCTCTCGCCAGGGAGACTGGTCCCTATGCAGCAGGGTGTTTCAATCTCTGTGTCACCGTTGGGGCCAACCAGATGTGGATTTGTTTGCGTCCCGCCACAATCACAAGCTCCCAGCTTTTGTCTCTCTGTCCAGGGATCCTCTGGCCCTGACCTCGGATGCGCTAGCAATGTCATGGAAGGACTTTCGGTTCCTGTATGTCTTCCCTCCAATCCCCCCTGCTGGGCAGGTTTCTGCGCAAGATTGCTCTGGAAGGGGTGCCAGCAATTCTGGTGGCCCCCAGGTGGCCAAGAAGAGTGTGGTTCGCAGACGTGGTACAGCTGGCAGTAGATCAGTACGCTCTGCCCTTGGTGACAGATCTGCTCACTCAGGGCTCACTACGCCATCCCAATTTACAAACTCTGGCTTTGACGGCCTGGCTGCTGAAGCCTCCATCTTGATGGAGAAAGGGCTGTCTACTTCTGTTGTTGATACCATGATAAAGTCTAGGAAGAAGTCTTCTTCTTCCATTTATTACAGGGTTTGGCGTGCCTACATTGGCTGGTGTGAGTCTAAGTCTCTTCCCTGTCGTGTGTTCTCTATCCCCAGGATTCTGGAGTTCCTGCAGCATGGGTTGGAGATGGGGCTCCAACTCAGTACTCTGAAGGGTCAGGTTTCTGCCCTGGCTATTTTCTACCAGAGGTCCTTTGCTCAGCACCCTCTGATCAGGACTTTTTTCCAGGGGGTCACTCATGTGCGTCCCCCACGTATGCCTATGGTGCCTGTTTGGGATCTGAACTTGGTCCTGTCAGCCTTGCAGGGTGCTGCCTTGGCCATTCTTACGCTCAAGGTTGTGTTTCTGGTGGCTATCACTTCTGTCAGGCGTGTGTCTGAGTTGGCGGCGCTGTCCATTCAGCCCCCCTACTATGAGAGACACCAGGACAAGGTGGTGTTTCGTTTCAAACCTGACTTTCTGCCTAAGGTAGTATCTGCTTTTCATTTGAATCAGGATATTGTTCTTCCTTCTTTGTGCCCTAATCCTAGCAATGCTAAGGAGAGAATTTTGCACTCTTTGGATGTGGTTAGGTGTTTGAAGTACTATCTGGTGGCTACTGCACCTTTCAGGAAGACTGATGCTCTTTTTGTGGTCCCCTTCTGGTCCTAGAAAGGGTTTGGCTCCTGCCAAGTCTTCTATCAGCAAGTGGATTCGTCAGGCTGTGATTCAGGCCTACTCTGCTAAGGGGAATAGCAGAGTATTGGTAGAATTGGTATTATGAGTATACAGTACGTCCTGCTCCAACCCACCCTTGGTTTGCATTTTCTTGGATCCCCTGTATGGTGATTGTTATCATTGTTATAGTTGATAGTTTGGATTGTTTATTTCTCCCGGCTTCTCATTAACTGCTTTTCAATGCTGGGGATTTGTGGGAGGTCCCCGGGTATTTGATGGGCCGGGAGGAGCCTATTTTCGATGTCTCTGCAGTCCAGCGCCATCTGGTGGAGTATATCCCAACTGTAAGTATTAGATTTGGAGCAGGACGTACTGTATACTCATAATACTAATTCTACAGGTGAGTAATCACAGAATTGTATTTTCTCCCGGCCCTGCCCCCTTTTCATCTCCCACCTTCCCTAGCGGGCGTCTGGGCATCCCTGGTTGGAGGGGCATCCCGGGTGGCCCTTGCTAGCCTTGACCCTGTACTGGCCATTGTGCCTATACTAATCACCATATGGAGGCTTCCGGGGATAATGTGCTTGGGGTTCCTTTGGGACAAGCCCAGCCCCGCGTGTGTGGTATCCCCTGTGAGTGATGGTGTCGGGGTATGTGTGCCCTGCGCCCAGAAGGTACTTGCGCTGCAGTCTGGGTTGCCTGCTACGCTGTCCAGTTCTGCTATGGATGATGCGGTCAGGATGTGTGGTAAGACTTCTGCCCTTTTGGTGGCTATACGCCGTTCTGTTTGGCTGCGTCAGTGGGCGGATGATAATGCTGCTAAGAAGGCCCTCACTGGATTCCCCTTTAGGGGGCTATGGCTCTTTGGTGAGCGTCTGGATCTGTTTGCAAGGATGGTAGGCTGCCTCAACGCAGGAGGCAGCCGCGGCCCTTTTGGGGGGCTGGTTCTTCCCTCCCCTCCTTCTGTGCTCCCAGGACTGGCTGGGGGGCGCCATTTGCGGGGACACATAGAGACCCTTTGGGCCGGGGTAGAGGCCGTGGACGTCCCAGTCTCTCATGGGGTCCCAAGTCCAAATCTTCCCCCAAGCCCCTTCAGGCATAAGGAGGCGCACTCACCCATCCGGGTGGGGGGATGGTTGTGGCTTTTTGCTCTGGAGAGTGCGCCTCTCAGACCGGTGGATTCAGGAAGTGGTGTCCTCCGGGTACAAGATAGAGTTTGCAGCCTGGCCGCCCCCAAGATTAGTCAGATCCCGGATGGCTCAAAACCCCCTGTTGGCTCAGGGCTTGCGGTCCAAAGCCTTTTGGAATTGGGTGTCATCTGTCCGGTTCTCTTCCGGGAAAGGGGCAGGGGCTTCTACTCCAATCTGTTCACAGTTCCCAAAAATAATGGGTCCCTGAGGCCCATCCTGGATTTGAAGCGCCTCAACAATTTTGTCAGGTTCAAGCATTTTTGCATGGAGACTCTGCGCTCGGCGGTCAGTACCCTGTGGCCGGGTGACTTCATGACTTCTGCGGACATCAAAGATGCTTACCTTCAAGTGGACCAACACCCACCGCTGATCGGCACGGGAATCTATAAGATTCCCGGGCCGATCAGCTCCCTGCCTGCGGGGCACCCCGACCGCTGTGTGAAACCCCCCAGGACGCCCACAAATCCTACCTGTTCCTCATTCCAATGGCGCATGCGCGGGCCGCCGCTGCCTCTCGCGCATCCCTCTAGCAGGGTGCGCGCCGGCCGTTTGTGAATGGCCGGCGCGCTCCCTGTAAAAGGGACGCGCGAGAGGCGGCGGCGGCGGGCGCTCTCACCTTGTCCGTCGACGGAGATTGGTGGAGCGAGTCACGTGGGGGCGGGGTCAGGTGAGTTTTTGGGGCTTTCTGGGGGTTTTCACACAGCGGGGCACCCCGATCGGAAGTGGACCAACACCCAGGATAGTGAAAATCCTGGGTGTTGGTCCACTTTCATGTTCCAATCTTTCCAGGTCATCAGAGATTTCTCAGGTTTGCTCTGGAGGATCAGCACTACCAATTTGTGGCCTCACCGTCTTACCTCGGCTCCTCTGGTTTTCACCAAGGTACTGGCGGGGGTGACGGCTCTGTTGAGATCTCAGGGCATACGCGTCCTTCCTTATCTGGACGACATTCTGATTGCATCTCAGTCCTTCCATCAAGCCGAGCTGGATACCCAGATGGTGGTCTCAACACTCGAGTCCTTCGGCTGGGTGATCCACCATCCCAAGTCTTCACTGTCTCCGTCCTTGGTGAGGTCCTTTCTGGGCATGACTCTGGATACATCTCAGGTCAAGGTTTTCCTGCCTCAGCAGAAGGTGGAGAGCCTGCAGATGCAGGCACGGTTTCTACTTTCTTGTCCTCATCCCTCCATTCGGCAGGGGATGCAATTGGTGGGCCTGATGGTGTCATGCTTCGAGGCGGTCCCCAGTTTCACATGAGACCTCTTCAGCTGCACCTCTTGTCAGTGTGGGATCGGGACCCTGTGTCCCTGGATCAGGAATTTGCTCTGTCCCCTCTTGTCAGTCAGTCCCTCTTGTGGTAACTGGACTCAAGGAATCTCCTAGTGTGCAGGACCTTTCTGCCCCCGTGCTGGGAGACTGTCACCACAGATGCCAGTCTGACAGGTTGGGGGGGCTTTTGGAAGTCTCTGAAGTTCCAGGGTCAGTGGGGCCCTCATGAGGCCCATGCTCCCATCCACATTCTAGAACTGCGGGCAATACGGTTGGTTCTCTCCCAGTTGACTCCACACCTTCGGGGTCGGGCTGTTCAGATCCGCTCGGACAACCAGACGGCGGTTGCCTACATCAATCATCAGGGAGGGACTCGGAGCAAGCAAGCCCTCAAGGAAGTGTCCCTGATACTGCCCTGCATCTTGGCAGTTTACATCCCAGGAGTGGAAAACCTGAGGGCAGACTCCTTGAGCAGGGGGATGTCTCGGCTGGGGGAGTGGTCCCTCAGCAACAGGGTGTTTCGCTCCCTTTGCCATCGCTGGGGTCTGCCGCAAGTGGACCTATTTGCGCCCCGTCACAATCACAAGCTTCCATTCTTTGTCTCTCTGTCACAGGACCCTCTGGCCTTCGCCACGGATGCACTAGCAATGCCTTGGAAAGGGTTTCGGCTCCTCTTTGTTCCCTCCGTTTCCTCTGTTGGGCAGGGTGCTGTGCAAGATAGCCCAGGAAGGGGTGCCAACCATTCTGGTGGCCCCCTGTTGGCCAAGAAGGGTGTGGTTCCCAGACATCATGCAGTTGGTAGTAGATCAGTACGTCCTGTCCAAGGATCCAGGCCTGCTCACTCAGGGGCAGCTGCGCCATCCCAATTTACAAACGCTGGCTTTGACGGCTTGGCTGCTGAAACCTCCATCTTGATGGAAAAGGGGTTGCCTGCCTCTGTTGTTGATACCATGATTAGGGCTAGGAAGAAATCCTCATCCTTTATCTACTACATGGTCTGGCATGCTTACATTGCCTGGTGTGAGTCCAAATCTCTTCCCTGTCGGGAGTTTTCTATTCCCAGGATTCTGGAATTCTTGCAACATGGTTTGGATTTGGGCCTTCAACTTAGTACCCTCAAAGGTCATGTTTTAGCTCTGGCTATTTTTTTCCAAAGATCTTTTGCCAATCACCGTTTGGTTAAGACCTTTTTCCTGGGGGTTTCTCACGTGCGTCCGCCACGTAAGCCTATGTTACCAGTTTGGGATCTGAATCTGGTATTATCTGCTCTGCAGGGTCGTCCCTTTGAGCCTCTTTGTGAGGCCGCTTTGCCCATTCTGACTCTTAAGGTAGCCTTTTTGGTGGCTATCACTTCTGTTAGGCGTGTTTGAGTTGGCGGCGCTTTCCATCAAACCTCCTTATTTTGAGCGACATCAGGACAAGGTGGTGTTTCGGTTTAAGCCAGATTTCTTGCCTAAGGATGTGTCTACCTTTCATCTCAATCAGGACATTGTTTGGCCTTCTTTGTGCCCTAATCCTAATAATCCTAAGGAGCGGACTTTGCATTCTTTGGATGTGGTCAGGGTTCTGAAGTTTTATGTGGTAGCTACTGAATCATTCAGGAAGACTGATGCTCTTTTTGTTCTCCCTTCTGGACCTAGGAAGGGTTTGCCTCCGGCTAAATCCACTATCAGCAAGTGGATCCGTCAGGCGGTGGTGCAAGCCTATTCTGCTAAGGGGAAGGAACCTCCCTTCCGCCTTACTGCTCACTCCACTCGTGCTATTGGTGCCTCTTGGGCTTTTCAGCACCAGGCTTCGGTTGAGCAAGTTTGTAAGGCCGCAACTTGGTCTTCTGTTCATACTTTTTCCAAGTTTTACAAGGTTGATGTTAGGGCCTCAGCTGATGCTGCTTTTGGCCGCAAGGTTCTTCAGGCGACAGTGGTTTAATTGCCCGCCCTACCTTACGGACACTGCTTTGGATGTCCCAGAATTAAGGAATTAGTGAAACAGGACGTGCTGTATATTTGGAAAAATACAATTCTGTGAGTAATCAACTGTAGAATTGTTTTTGTAGTATACAGCACGTCCTGTTTCATCCACCACTTGTTATTATTATTCTTGGTTACCTTCTGTATGGTGATTTGTTCAAATGTTTGTTTGGGGTTCCCTTCATTATTGTTCTCCCGGCTTCTTGTCTAACTGCTTTGTAACGCTGGGAATTTGTGGGAGGTTCCTGGCTTTTTATAGGGCCGGGAGATGCCACAAGTATTTTCTGCAGTCCACTGTGGCGGATAACCCAGAAGTAAGGAATTAGTGAAACAGGACGTGCTGTATACTACAAAAAAACAATTCTACAGGTTAGTACTCACAGAATTGTATTTTTAAGCATATTCAACTGTCTTTTTTTTCTCTAAAGGAAGAGGATACTCCAGCATATTGTATAGAAGTGACCATTAGTGGAACTGAAACTTTTCCTTAGCCAAAAATGTTATATTCCTAGTATGTCAAACCCCCCACTTCCCGATATTCATGACACTTGGGAACCCGGCCTGTAGAGGGCGATCTTGCAGAGATGACATGGAAAAAAGGAGCCCCTCCTGGTCCATAAGTACTGGGTTCCTCCCACTATTCCTCAGTCTTTTCATCTCTGCAGTCAGCGAAGCATTCAGAAGATGACTCTCCTTCAAGCTGCAGTTAGCCGGGTTTGCTCCAGCCCTTTTTTTCTCTATTTCTGTCTGAAACTCTTTAAACCTGTTTGGTTATATTGTCTGCCTCCCAGCCCTGGCTGTGTGGTTCAGGCAAAGGTAGATACATACACCTTCTGGTGTATACAGGAGTATTACTCCTCCGTGAGACCCAAATGTGGGTAGGCGGCTTCCGGGTTGGTGTTCCCGGCATGGGATGCCCCTGTCCCTTTAAATCCCTTTGTGCCTTATGAGTGCTTTTCTATCCGCTCCCCTTAGTTCTCCTTTAACCCTGCTGGGTAAAAAGGAGGGGGGAAGGGGGGGGGGCGTTATCTGGGCTTATTTGTCACCATGCACAAAAAAAAAAAAGAGAGAGAGATATGAAATAAGTCTTTATTTCTTATTTTTATTATGTATGTTTTACTATACTATTTAATAGGAAATGTTTTATTTAGATTTTCCTATCTGTCTAGGCAGCATTTTTTGCTTACCTATTAAAGCTATTAAATTTTCCCTCCATTTTTGGCCATGTGATCCTGGAAGTGGGTGGGGCTTAGGCATGCTTTTATTCAGAGAGCACCTGTATGCTCTGTTTGACTTCCTGTTTCCTGCTTCCATGTGGCCTTACCTCATGATGTGAGCTTATTGCATGGGCTGTGAGTACCCTTCAGCTTGGCTGAAGGGAGTTTTTTTTCTGTCATTTATTTATATTGTGTGCATTTGGTGACTGTTTTTTTGTTTTCTCTGGAGGTAGAAACTCCTTATTTAAAAAGGGGTTTCTCCTGGTCCTTATATAAAAAAAGAAAAAAAAGAGAAAAGCCCTTAAGCCTTATTTGGGGGTCCATTTGTGTTTCAATCCTCCCACTTGGGACTATTTAAAGGGGCATCCCGGGTAGCAATTGCGTAAATCCCATATATACTTGGCGACTATAATCAATTATAGTATAATACTAAATACCATATGGAGGCATCCCAGGATAACGGACATGCAATTCCCTCTGCACAGACTCGGCAATGTTTTGGATGTGGGGCATCCCTTGTTGGGGATAACGCAATTCTTTGCGTCCCTTGTGCACAATTAACTATTATGCAGCAAACTGAGGCCCAGGCTTCAGGGCCTGCGGCTAATGCCTCATCTCCTACTCCGCCATGTCTTGTCCTTACCCCCAATGATATTGTCATGGGTGGTGAGTCGCATGCTGATTTATGTGCCAGATTGGCTCATCTTGAAAAATTAATGTCTACCTCTGTGCCTAAAGAAGGCCTCAGCTAAAAGAAAGCACTTGACTCATGCCGCTCCGGCAAGGGAGTCAGACAATTGTGAATTGCTTGATTGGTCTGATCCTTCTCAGTTAGAAGAAGGAGAATTATTATGAGGAATCAGATGTTTCTGATGAACAGCAATTTGTTGGTACTGAGATTGAGCAGGGTGAAGCAAGTGTTGTGGACACCCCAAAAGCTCTTGCTCAGTTATTTGAGGTTTTGGTTATTACTCCTCCTGAAGTAGTCCCTCCTCAAAAAAGGGAATTCTTAGGAGTCTCTAAACCTCGTTTAGAATTTCCAAATCAAAGCATTTTGATGAAATTATTCTTAAACAACGGGAGAAGCCTGCACGGCTTCCTGGCATTCCCTTGGGCTGGGACAAGAAATATCCCTTCCCAGCTGATACTGTTAAGCGTTGGTCATCACCACCTGTGCCCACCGCTCTGGGCATGTGTACACTCACTGCACGGATGGGTTAAATGCAGAGGACAAATTCCTATGTGTGCGCAAGCATACAATGGCCATCTATGCATTAATATTTAATTAATTTATAGAGAGACTGGATTTTTAAAAGATACTCTGCTCATGGGTGGATGCCCCTGTGCTTAATTTATCCAATTCTTCTGTGTTGCATTCTCCTGTTGGTGCTTCGCCACTCATGACAGTGGCTAATAGGTCTGTTGTGAGAGACCTAATGAATTACTTAGGGCTTGATCCGGCCTCTGATGAGTACGCCGCTCTTAAGCGATGTGAGATGTTTGCATCTTTTGTACTTTCTGCCTTAGATGATACTCTGCTCATGTGCAGCAGAACCTCTGCCTTGTTAGTCGCCATCCGGCGGTCAGTATGGTTGCGGCAGTGGGCAGCTGATATTGTAGCTAAGAAATCGCTTACAGCGCTCCCTTTTGTGGGATTGCGCCTCTTTGGAGAAAGAATTGGATTCTGTCACTAAAGGAGGTAAATTACTTCAGCGTAAGAAACAACGTCGTTCCTTTCGTGGAATAGGGGAAAGGGACGTGGCCGTCCAAGTCAGAATTGGGGGTCCAAAACCAAATCTGCCACTAAGCCTGCTCAACAATGAGGGGACGCCCTCACCCTTATGGGTGGAGGGACGGCTGCGGTTCTTCTTCCAGGTCTGGGTTCAGGAGGCATCAGACAATTGGGTTCTTGAAGTTGTCTCTTCCGGTTACTAACTGGAATTCGAGTCCCGGGCTCCTCCCAGATTTTTCATGTCCCGGATGCCGTGGCAATTGCGCAGGGACTGCAGGCAGCAGTAGTGAATCTGTTAAACATGGCGGTTATCGGCCTAGTGCCTCCAGCGGAAAGGGGTTTGGGGTTTTACTCCAACCTATTCACGGTACCCAAAAAGGGCGGCTCAGTTCGGCCTATCCTAGACCTAAGGAGACTCAATCAATTTATCCGTTTCGGAAAATTCCGCATGGAGTCTCTGCGATCAACAATCGATGCTCTCCGTTAGGGGGACTTCATGACATCCATAGACATCAAGGATGCTTATTTGCACATTCCTATTTCCGGGTCACCAGATATTTCTCAGGTTCTCGATAGAAGACCAGCATTATCAATTTGTGGCCCTGCCATTCGGCCTTACCTCGGCCCCAAGAGTCTTTACCAAGATGCTGGCAGGAGTGATGGCTATATTCAGGGTCCAGGGCATCCGCATTGTGCCTTTTCTGGACGATCTTCTTATCGCGGCCTCCTCCCTCGAACAATCAGAGTTGGACACAAGGATGGTGGTCTCTACTCTAGAGAGGTTCGGATGGGTAATAAGTTACCCCAAATCCTCTCTGTCCGTCCAGGGAAATTCCCTTCCTGGGCCTGATTCTGGAATGGTTCTGATTCAGGACTTGATTCATCTGTTCTTGTCCAACCCTCGTCAGTCTATCAGTCTAGGGATGAGACTAGTGGGATTGATGGTAGCTGCATTCGAGGCAGTCCCGTTTGCCCAGTTTCACATAAGGATGCTTGAGCTCTTCCTCTTGGCAAAGTGGGACAGGTGGCCACTATCATTGAATCAGACTTGTCTGTTGTCTCCCCACATTTTGCAGTCCCTTCAGTGGTGGTTAATATCACACAACCTCCAGAAGGGCAAGTCATTTCTGACTGATTTCTGACGTGTTGGGAACTGGTTACCACGGATGCCAGCCTGGTGGGCTGGGGGGGCTTCTGGAAGAAGCATCAGTTCCAAGGATTGTGGGGGCCTCAGGAGGCTCATTCTCCAATCAATGTATTAGAGCTTCGGGCCATACGTCTTGTTCTACTTCGACTGACCCATTTCTTACAGGGTCTGCCAGTTCAGATTCGGTCAGACAACCGAACAGCTGTTGCATACATCAATCACCAGGGAGGGACTCGCAGTTGGGGTGCTCTCCGGAAAGTGTCTCTGATCCTTCAGTGGGCAGAGATCAATGTTCCCTGCATTATCAGCAGTTTGCATTCCAGGGATAGAGAATGTGGAGGCAGACTCCCTGAGCAGGGGATGTTCTCGCCAGGGAGAATGGTCTCTCAATCCAAGGGTCTTTCAGTTCCTCTGTCACAAGTGGGGGACTCCACGGTTGGACCTGTTTGCTTCTCGTCACAATCACAAGCTGCCAGCTTTTGTGTCTCTATCCCAGGATCCTCTGGCAGTGGCAGCGGATGCCATGTCTCTAGCCTGGAAGGATCTGGGGTTCCTATATCTGTTTCCCCCATTCTCCATGATCGGCAAGGTGGTGCGCAAGCTAGCACTGGAGGAGGTGCCAGCAATTCTGGTGGCGCCAAGGTGGCCAAGACGTCTGTGGTACGCAGACGTCGTAAGGCTGGCAGTGGATCGTGTCCATCTGCCTCTTCTTTCAGATCTCATCACTCAGGGTCAACTTTGTTACCCCAATTTACAAACGCTGGCTTTCACGGCATGGCTGCTGAAGTCTCCATCTTGAGAGAAGAAGGTCTTTCTGATGTGGTTATTCAGACTCTTATTAGAGCTAGGAAGAAGTCTTCCTCTGTCATTTATTACAGGACTTGGAGGTCCTATATTGATTGGTGTGAATCCAGGGCTTTGCCCTGTAGAGTATTTTCTATTCCTAGAATTCTGGAATTTTCTGCAACGAGGTCTGGATATGGGATTACAGATTAGTACATTGAAAGGGCAAGCCTCTGCCTTGGCAATTTTCTTTCAAAGATCGTTTGCTCTTCATCCTTTGGTTAAGACATTTTTCCAAGTAGTCGCGCATGTGCGGCCTCCCAGAGAGCCTTTACTTCCTGTTTGGGATCTTAATTTGGTGCTTTCGGCTATGCAAGCTGCTCCCTTTGAACCATTGCAAGATATTCCTCTTCCTATTCTTACTCAGAAGGTTGCCTTTTTGGTTGCTATTACTTCTGTCCGCCGAGTTTCTGAACTGGCGGCTTTGTCTATTCAAGCCCCTTATTTTGAGAGGCATCAAGATAAGGTTGTTTTCCGTTTTAAACCAGATTTCCTTCCTAAGGTGGTGTCTGCTTTCCACCTAAATCAGGATATAGTTCTTCCTTCCTTGTGTCCTAAACCTAGTAACGACAAGGAAAGGGTCTTACATTCTTTGGATGTAGTTCGTTGTGTTAAGTATTATTTAGTTACTACCTCGGCCTTCCGCAAGACGGATGCCTTTTTTGTTGTGCCTTCTGGGCCCAAGAAGGGTTTTTCTCCTGCCAAATCTTCCCTTAGTAAGTGGATACGTCAGGCTACCATTGGGGCCTATATGGCGTAGGGGAAGGTTCCCTCCTTTTCGTGTCACCGCTCATTCTACTCGTGCTATTGGAGCCTCTTGGGCTTTTCAGCACCAAGCTTCTGTTGAACAAGTCTGCAAGGCTGCGACTTGGTCTTCTGTGCATACTTTTTCTAAGTTTTACAAGGTTGATGTGCGGGCCTCAGCAGATGCTGTTTTTGGCCGCAAAGTTCTGCAAGCTGCAGTAATTTAAGTTATGCATTATTCCTTTGGGATCCCCACCCATTATACACACTGCTATTGGATGTCCCAAGTGTCATGAATATCGGGAAGTGGGGGGTTTGACATACTAGGAATAATACAATTTTGTGAGATACTCACCTGTAAAATGGTTATTACGAGTATGTCACACCCCCCACTTCCCCCGCACTTTTTTGTTCGAGGGATCCTTTATATGGTGATTATTATTTCAAATAATTTTACAATTGAATATAATTGTCTCTTTTTGCTCTAAGGGATCCTTTATTTGGTATTATTATTCTCATATAATTTTACAATTATTGAATATAATTGGCTCTTCCTGATTCTTCACTGCTGTTTAAAAAGACTGAGGAATAGTGGGAGGAACCCAGTACTTATGGACCAGGAGAGGCTCCTTTTTTCCATGTCATCTCTGCAAGATCGCCCTCTACAGGCCGGGTTCCCAAGTGTCATGAATATCGGGAAGTGGGGGGTGTGACATACTCGTAATAACCATTTTACAGGTTGAGTATCTCACAAAATGGTATTTTGCATCTCCCATGGAGTGGAGGTGTGGAAGAATTTAGGGCCTGATTTAAGGACTTCCCGTTACGTCAAACAAGAAGTGGGGGAAAGGCTTTACAATAGAATTAGAGTCCTAAAAAGACTAAGGCCCTGATTTATCAAGCAAGCAAAATATGATTTATACATTTTTCAGCATGTTGTTGCAGCACTAATGTTTTAGTAAATGTGCTTCTTGTAGTGCAGCAACATGAGTAAGTGTGAAAAAAAATGATTGTATTTTTTACTACTCTAATTTGCACCGATGTGACACTGTCTGGCAGAAGTGCTTGATAAATCAGGCCATTAGGACTCTAATCCTATTGTGAAGCCTTTCCCCCACTTCTTGTTTGACATAACAGGAAGTTCTAACTGAAAGTCATAGGTGCCGCTGGCACAGTTACCACCATACCAAGCCATGGATTGTCAACTTTGGAATGCACGGTCAGCATATGTATGCCAAGTCGGAAGTTACAGGTTAAAGGGTAATCCCACTTTCAATGGCATTTTTAATAGTTTCCATTTGTGTGTGGCAAAATGATGTTTTCAATGTGCTGAGCTTGATTGAAACTATAGATCCTAAAAGATCTAGAACTATTACTCCGCAGGATACAGTTTATCAAAATGCAGTATCCCTTTCTTAACACCAGTGTTTAAGCTTTTCAATGCAGGTGGAAATCCATCACCAATAATATAAAGAGACCGGGTCGGCTCACAGGCTTATGACATTTATTAATGATACAATGTTGGAAATGTATATGAGAACTTTAAGAGTTTGCAGTAGAAGTGTTTGGAAGTTTATACCTGCTGATCCAACATTAAAGTGGAGCTACACTGGAGAGTTGTTTGTTATGCACACTGATATTGGGAATCTGGTACGTGTTTTATATTATTGGTGATTTAACCCTTTAAATGCCAGCCACGTAAAATTTACGTGGTTGCCTCTCCGTCACTTAAGTGCCAGCCACGTAAAATTTACATGCCTGGCATTTACCCCTGCTAGCGGGCAAAAAAAAAAAAAAAATACTCACCTGACCCCTCGTTGGATCCGGCCGGGTCTCCTCTTTAATTTGGTGCCATCTGATCCCCCGTGGGTGCTCGGATGGCTCCAGGAGAGCCCCTGGAATAGGCCCCCCCCCCCGCTTCTGCAGCAGCAGCTGCTAACTGTAAAAAGAAAAAAAAATGACATTCACTTACCTGCGTGTGCGCTGGCTCCCGCTGTCCCTCCTCTTCACCTGGGGGGGCTCCGACCCCCCCCCAGGACTTACCGATCTTCAGGAGAGAGCCCGGGAGGCTCTCTCCTTCTCGATGGCGGCCTCCATGTTGCCGCTAAGCCCCGCCCCCTTGGGGCTAATGACGTCATCCCAGCCCCGATCTCCGGCTTCAGCTCTCTCAGCTGTCAGATGCCGGTGATCGGTGCCGGGGAAGGAGGTGACAGGAGATCCTCTGATCTCCTGCCTCCCCCTTCTCTGGATGCCGATCACCGGCATCTGTCAGCAGAGCAGCGAGGGACAAAGGAGCTTACAATCAAAGGTAAGTACAGTAAAAACATTTTTTTTTTAAATAAAATACTTTTATTAATTGTGTTGTGTTTTTTTTTCACAGTTAACCCTTTGTGAGCTGGTAAGGGGTCCATGAGACCCCTTATACCAGCTCACAAGGCTCTGGGTCTGGCAAGTCAACTGCGGCTAGCGAGTGACTTGCCATTAACCCCCAGCCCCCCATTACCTGCCTCCCCAACGGCCAGGGGGGGCAGAAGGGCTCGGGCCACTTAGTGGCTATGTGGGCTAGTAGCCTGCAGGGCCAGGGGCCACCAACGCTGGCCCCTGCACCCTGTTCTACAAGCCCCCATAGCTGGCCCGGGTCGGTAATGCTGGGAGGGGGGACCCTATGTCATTTTTTTTTTTTAATTAACCCTTTTGTGTTCTGTCATCCAGCAGCTATAAAAGGCTTCTAGCAAGTGAGCAGAAGCCAGTGATCGCGAGGGACAAAGTGCTCCAGGATGGATGGGAGGTATTAAAAAAAAAAAAATAATAAAATAATTTTTTCTCTTTGTGTGTGTCTGTGTTTTTTTTTTTACATTTAACCCCTTGTGAACTGGTAAGGGGTCCATGACCCCTATACAAGTTCACAAGGCTGGGGGGGGTGGCAAGTCACCTGCGACTAGCGGGTGACTTGCCATTAACCCCCATTACCTGCCTCCCCAAAGCCCAGGGGGGGGCAGAAGAGCCCAGGCCCACGGGCTATGCGGGCATGTAGCCTGCAGGGCCAGGGGCCACGAAAGCTGGCCCCTGCGCCCTGTTCCTACAAGCCCTGCATAGCTGCTCCCGGGCTGGTTACTTTGGGTAAGGGGGGCCCCATGTCATTTTTTGGGGATTTTTAAGGGTTTTTAACATGCAATATGGTTTTCCCTAATAAAATACATTTTTTATTTAAAATAAAGGAGGCAATTTTCTAAAAAAATTTTATTTTTATTTTTTTTTACTTAATAATAAATAAAGTGAATAATAAATAAAATTTACAAACAAACAAGACATTTCATGTTAAAGCCTAAACTCTGCTGCAAAAAATATATATATAATTTTCCTGAAAATTCCAGCAAAAATGTAGCAAAACATGGCGCAAAATGGGGAAAAATGACCTGTCAACAGAGGCTGACAAAATCTCAAGTAGGCTGGCAATTAAAAGGGTTAATAGTACCTCTGCATGTTGGGTATTGTTCTGTTCGGGGGACCTTGCGCTTTCAGACTTAGCTTTTTCTTGTTTGCATATTTATATTTTAGGAAAAGGTGTTTTTTATTCAGCTTTTTTATACATTTTTTAGGGAAACCCTGCGCAACCAAAGAATTCTTTGAGGGGTTAACTCCAGAAAGATGAGCCCACTACAACAAGCTGGGTACGCTTAGAAAGCTTAACATGTGTACTTTCAGGGAATATATGGTTTATGGGGGATATTCCAAATGTAAAGGGTTGTTTTGGTTGAAAAATCGCAAGGTGCACACTTTGTCTGCAGAGCTGAAATTTTCAAGTAAAATTACCGTTACGCACATGCTTTATTTTGGGGTGTTATGCATAGGTTCTGTCAAGGGAAGAGTTGCCAGTTGGGTATCGTTCTGTTTGGGAGATGTTGCTTTTTCAGATTATACTTGTTGTTTCTTGTTTGTATATAGTTTTTTTTAGGAAAATGTGGCTTTGATTCTGCTTTTTTTATCCTTTTTTTAGGGAAACTCTTTGCAACCAAAGAATACATTGAGGGATTACTTCCAGAAAACTGTGGCCACATCAACAAGCCTGGTACAATAGAAAGCCTGTGGTGTGTACTTCCAGAGAATATATAGTTTGTGGGGGGTATTTCAAATGTAAAGGGTTGTTTTTCTGGAAAAATTGCAAGGTGCGCATAGCGCATATCACAGTTGTATTTTTTCTGAAAATCCCCTAAAGCTCTGTTTCAGTTTGGGGGAGTCTCCTGGGCTGGAAAGGGTGTCTACCTATATATATGTGGTACCACTGTGATCGGGAGAAATTGGGATTTCACACGCAATAAGATTTTATTGACAAAATTACATTTTTTATTACAAAAAAAACTACAAATTGTAAAAAATAGATTTTTTTTTATTTTTTTGCACATATTTCGCCAAAAAATATTGAGAATACACCTAAAAATGACAAACAAGACATTTCATGTTAAAGCTCAGACTCTGCTGAAAAAAACAATATATCATTTTCCTGGGAAATCCCTGGAAATCCCTTCAAAAATCACATTTGAACATGGGGAGCGCAAAATAGTGCAAAATGGTCTGGCAACAGAGTGTGACAAAACTCCAGGTAGGCTGGCACTTAAAGGGTTAAAAGTTCTAGATTTTTTATATCTATATATCTATAGTTTCAATCATTTTTATTGTAGGGACTGACACGGAGACTTGTTTTTTACTTCCTACGTAGGTTTATAATAACATTTTTATCATATTAATATTTTATTTGTTATGTTATATGTTGATGTGTGTGGTTTCACAAGGATGATTTATAATAGATATATTGTACTAAGCTTATCTGTTATTTCATTGATTTTAATTTTCAGTTTTGCATAGCAACAATGTGTTGCCATAGCTATGTACACCTAAGTGGTGATTTTGAGTACATATCATAGACTTCCTCACTCTAGCTTTCTAATCATATGATTGGCTAAGGCATTGGTGACACGTTTAAACCATTCTGTTGAAGTTCAACTTCAGTTTGGAAGGATCACAGTCTTGTGTTCTAGTTGTAAGGGGGTTAATAGTAGGGTTCTCAGCTGGGTAGGTCATTAGGCTGCTTAGACGTAGCCAAAGCTGCTAAAGAGTTCATTGGAAGAATTGTGGGACTTGTAGGCCATTTTTTTTTTTTTTTACTCAAGGCCATGAAACCCCTCCTACTGTAGCAAAACCCAGTCCCGGGAATATGAGAATCATGGAACAGTATGCTGATAAGTAAATCACAGGTCTGGTGGCACAATCCTAGCACAAATGTTTATTTACATTCCAGAAGAGAAAAACAATAAGGCAGAATTCCAAAAACTTGACAAAAAGGGAGTTTTCCTTTAAAGAGCGGCTTGACACAAAAGGCAGCTGGTATTTTAAAGACTATAGGGTCGATTCAAAGAAACATGTAACAGCTTGGATTTTGGTGCCGATCATCCTATTTTTCACGTCCGCTCGTGCGTTCGTATGAACTTGCGAATGATTCTATAAGCTAATACGTTTCTATCCTAAAATGTACGTCCGTTCGTATGGCAGTTCGGGAATCAGACCTATGTCAGTTTCCATCCTGAATTTTCCGTTTCATTTCTCAGGTTGCAACATTGGTTTTGCCCTTTTTCCTTTTTTGTCTGGACGTAAATCCTTCTGATCTTGCGGCTGCGCACTACAAACTTACCTCATTAAAGTGCATTCTAAATATTTGGTCTTTTATTTTTCTTTATTTCATTCATTTTGTAGTAACCAACCATTAATTAATGCATTTGCATAAGTAAATCTTACTTTGTTTAATTTTTAGTTAACTTGCATTTTTTACTTGTGGATTTAATTTTAATATTTTGGCTTCAAATGGTACAACTTAAAATTTTGTGTGTGGTTACCCACACCCTCTACATACAGATTGCTCTCAAATATTAAAAAACACCCAGCAACTTCTGCATGTTATGAGCCTAGAAACAGCCAAGATGGCGGCTCAGGTATTATCGGGCAGCCTGCAAACAGAAAGGGCCTTGTGACTGTGTTGCTCTGGATTCTTTGATTTCTGACCTTTCCGTGCCCCCAGCTCTGCTGTGTGTGTGCAAAATACAGCAGTAACCCACATCCTGCACTTTATCCCGCTCTCCTCTCCTCAGTAAGTGTGATGCATCTGCCCAAAGATGTGCTTAAATAATTAAACAAAGCAAAGGTAAACAACTACACCAATAAATGCAATCTAAAAATATTATTCTAGTACATCAATTTAAAAATAAATACCAAAGGACATAAGTTTCTTTAATTCACGCAAATATATGGATGTATTGCAAAATAAAGGTTTACAAGCAAAGGACTAATTAAGGTCCACATTAAAATGCTTTTATAAGGCATACATGAATCAGGTATGCATTGCCATACAATTTATGGCCTCGGCCATGCTGATACATGCAGTTCATTGGAGCTCAAGACGCGCAGACTCCTCCACATAGCCAAAAAACCTGTTCAAGAACAGCAATACGACTGCTAAAAGGTGTCGGCAGTGGCTTTCTTTTAAAACGTATTTAGAGGTTTGAAAACTGTTCGCTGAATCACACCTAAACACATCCAATTATCCTAAGTTTTACGTTTTCATCCTAAGTTTTAGGATTTGATCCTAAGTTTTACGTTTTCATCCTAAAATTTACGAACGAACTTGCGATGATCGTAAGAGCATATACGCATTCGAACGTAGGCTCGTGCGAGTCGGAAATGGCCAAAAAAAAGGAAAAAATGACAAACACCCACCCAAACTTACGATTCTCGATACGAAATCAATTAACTTTTGCTCTTTGAATCGAGGGGTATGTCCAATCAAAATTGACTGGAGATTCCCTTGCATTAATAGCACAGGGACATCCCCATTTGAGATACCGGGAGGTGGTGAGGATGAGGGCACAGAGATCTGCAGTGGGGCATCCTGAATGGGGCATGTCCCCATGCTATAAGTGCAATTATGACTGTAGGTCCTTTTTACAATCAAAAATCAATGACTGCCTACAGTCATGACCATAAATGTTGGCACCCCTGAGATTTTACAAGAAGTATTTCTAGCAGAAAAGGATTACAGTAACACGTTTTGCTATTTGTGTATTGGACCTAAACCAAAAAAGGGATGAAAAAAAGCAAAGTGGACATATCACACCAGACTCCAAAATTTGGCTGGGCAAAATTATTGGAACCCTTAAGTTAATATCTGGTTGCAGACCCTTTGGAAAAAATAACTAAAATAATTTGCTTCCTATAACCATCAATAAGCTTCTTACACCTTCTTGGACCACTCTTCCTTTGCAAACTGCTCCAGGACTCTTATTGGAAATTCTTTTTTTTTAAGATCTCTCCACAGGTGTTCAATGGGATTTAGATCTGGACTCATTGCTGGCCTCATTGACTTCAGAACTCTCCAGAGCTTGGTTGCCATCCATTTCTGGGTGCTTTTTGACGTATGTTTGGGGTCATTGTTCTGCTGGGAGACCCAAGATTTTGGACGCAAAGCCAGCTTTCTGACACTGGGTGGTACAGTGCCACACAAAATTCATTGGTAATCCTCAGATTTCATGATGTGCATTCCTTGCACACATTCAAGGCACCCAGTGCCAGAGGCAGCAAAACAACCCCAAAACATAATTGAACCTCCACCATATTTCACTGTAGGTACTGTGTTCTTTTCTTTGTAGGCCTCATTCTGTTTTTGGAAAACAGTAGAATGATGTGCTTCACCAAAAAGCAAAAAACAAACCAGGGGGGTTAATTGGGCCTCCCCTCCTTTTACTGAACTCTAAGGAGCTCTAAACATAGCCCAACCTCGCCAAGAATTGACAATAAATTAATTAATTGGGAGTTAGTCAATTATGCATAGATAAAAACATATAAAGTTTATTTCATATACTGGTACTTAAAAAAATCACTGTTTACATTCAGTGCCACATACCATGCTGTTACAAACTTCTACAAACAGTGAGTCACATATTAAAGCAATTCATCAATATTCACACATTTATGTCTTATATTTTAGCCAGGTCTTTGAGTGGCTTGGCTCTAGGAATAGGGCAGACTAGTTTCGCCTAACAATAGGCTTCCTCAGTGCCCATATAATGGCCTGTGAAGATACACCAAAAAGCTTGTAACCTTGAGATTGTTGATATTCTTCCACAGTTTTGGTTATCAAGTCCTCAGACAGTTCTCTTCTCCTCTCTCTGTTGCCCATGCTTAGTGTGGCAAACACAGACACACAATGCATAGACTAAGTGAACTTCTCTCCTTTTTATCTGCTTTCAGACCATTTTTGGAGTTTGGTGTTTTAGGTTTAGTTCCAATACACACAAAGGGAATAAGCTTGTGTATAGCAAAACATGTGTTACTGGAAATTCTTGAATTCCCGGCCCTTCAGGGCGTGGGTTTTGGTCCACTTTAAGACTACGAAAATCCTTTCTTAGCTTGACTCTCCACGGTTTCTGTCTACTGTCCCCACAATAATCTGAACAAATTTAGGCAAATAGTTCCATAATTTTCATGTTCATTTAATTCATTTCCTGATCTATACTACTTTAAAACACTGTGTGCCTGCACCTTGGAATGGCATTGAAAATCCAGGAAGTGACCACTGACCCTGTATCCCTTGTAATCCTCAGCTTTCCCCCTGCTGAGCTGTGAATGGTCCATGTAGAAATAATCATTGTGGTCAACCTGGAAGTGTGCATGGGTCAAAGTTATTGCATACAGTAACAGGTCTACAAAGTGTTTCATATGGTAACAGTACACAAGCATTTATCCCTATAAAATGAAATCGGAAGTACACACTGCAAAACTTTATTAGCACTTTCATTACACAATAAAGTGAACCCTTTCAAGAACCTCTCACAGGAAAAGATATTTCTCTATAAAAAAGTTTATTCCACTACAATTATTTTTCTTTGTTGGACTCTAACAACACAGTAGTAGTAGGTATATTTATATAGTTATTGAAGTGAGAAACCAACCCAGTGTTCAGGAAGACAAAACGAACAGAAGAAGAAAAATCCTTCCCAAACTGAGGGCAGTCCTATCTGATCAAAAGATTCTCTTACGCTTTAGCTATTCTTCATTCACATGGTTTTTCTTATTAGTTTTGCCTCTACTACTTCACTAGGTGGGTAATCCAAAGTTGGGGATCACCCTTACAGTAAGGATCACCTTCATGATAGTATTTTGTAAATTATAAACCTTTGAACTTCTGTAGTTTCTTGCTGCCAGTTCCTTGTATTGACCATATACATAGAACGATATGTAATGTGAGAGTTTACAGAGTTTTTAGATAATTATTGCTCAAAAGCAGTGTTTCTCAACCTTTTTTATGCCAAGTACCCCCTAGGGACAAGCAGTTACAATCAAGCACCCCCAAAGAGGGGGCCTGGTAGCACTTTTTGAAGCAGGAAAAAATATTTTTTTACTGTTAAAATAATACACAAGACCTGTCAACCCTCCTTGTTGGTACAACCTTTACCATTGCTGAGTACTCCCTAGGGTACAGGAACTGCAGGTTGAGAAACAGTGCTCTAGAGAGAACAAGAGACAGCTTGGCGTACGCCAGGAGAGCTAATGCAAATGGACTTGAATCTACTTCTTACAACAAGGATGGAGAAGGGATTGAAGTGAAATCAAGTGAGATTCTACGTGACCAAATAAAAGCCGGGTAAGATGCTGGCGAGACAACTGACTCAACGTAGGAAAATGTGTTCCTTCCCCCAAATTAAAAAAGAGGATGGTTGTTTGACTCCAGAGCGGGTGATCGAAGAATTTGCTAAATGTTATTCTTTTTTATATGCCAAGCCTCCAGTGGTCATTTAGGGGATATTGGAGACATGGTTGGGGGAAGGGGGTGTAAGTCGGATCTCTGCCTTCCAGAAGAACTTAATTAAAGAGGGTATCTTGGAAGAAGAGGTTATTCACACCACTCGAGGTATGGCTCTAGGTAAGGCTCCTGGTTCGGAGAGATTTACAAGTTTATATTATCAACAGTTTAGACAATTTCTAGCCGCTCACATGGCCCTATGGTTTAATAGCATAAGGATGGGGGCTCAGATCCCTTGCTTGCTAATATAGTGGTGATACCCAAGAGTGGGAAGATTGCTATGGATTTTGTGAGCTATTGCCCTATCTCTTTAAAGTGGACCAACACCCAGGGGTGATCGGCCCGGAAATCTATAAGATTCCCGGGCCGATCACCTCCCACCCCCCACCCCGCGGGACATCCGAGATCGGGATGTCCCGCGGGGTGAAACCCCCCAGAAACCCCAAAAAGATCTTACCTGATCCGCCGCCTCCCGCGCGCCCCTCCAGACGTGCCCGCGCCGGCCCTCCGTGAATGGCCGGCGGGGGGCGCGCGCGCACCGAGAGTGACGCGCGGGAGGCGGCGGCGGAAGCGGCTTGGACGTTCCTGTCCCCCGCCTGGACGTTGGCGGGGATTGGCTGCGGCGTTCACGTGGGAGCGGGGAGAGGTGAGTTTTTGGGGGTTTCTGGGGGGTTTCACACAGCGGGGCACCCCCGATCGGGGTGCCCCGCCGAAGTGGACCAAAACCCAGGATAGTCAAAATCCTGGGTGTTGGTCCACTTTAATAAATAATAACCTCAAGTTTTTTGCCAAGATCTTGGCAGTTAGGTTAAACTCTTCTGGCTGAAGTAGTCCATCTGTACCATGTAGGTTTGGTCCATGGGAGGAAGGGATCTGACCAAACCAGAAGAGCCGTAATATAATATCCTTTCTGAACGACCGATGGGATGGGGCCCTAGGGCGTAGGTGTACTGTTACTCTCGGTACATAATCAGTGGGCCTTTAATACCCTTTCTTGGGAGTATGTTGTGGTTATCCTGCAAAGAATGGGTTTTGGGGAAGGATTCTTGAGAATATTTAGGGCATTATACTCTAGTCCCAAGGCCTCAGTCTTAATTAATGGGTATGTGTGGGACCTACTGGACATTGGCCGTGGGACAAGACAGGAGTTCCCCCCTTCCCCAGCCTTTTTTGTATTGGCGATGGTGTTAGTTATATATATAGAATAGTGTCACTAAACCTGCAGGGGTTTAACTCTCCCTTTAAAGTGGACCAACACCCACGGGTGATCGGCCCGGGAATCTATAAGATTCTCGGGCCGATCACCTCCCTCCCCGCGGGACATCCGAGATCGGGATGTCCCGCGGGGTGAAACCCCCCCCCGCGTGGGAGGCGGCGGCGGAGGTGCCGCTTGTCCGGGACTGTCAGATTGCTTGTCCGTCGGCGCTGGGAGCGGGGAGAGGTGAGTTTTTCGGGTGATCGGGGGGGTTTCACACAACCGATCGGGGGTGCCCCACCGAAGTGGACCAAGACCCAGGATAGTCAAAATCCTGGGTGTTGGTCCACTTTAAGAGAAAACTTAAGGCAACTCTCAAGGTTTGGGAGGGTAGACCTTCGTTCTGGTTAGGTTGAGTGGCGGCTATGATGAACCTACTCCCAAGGTGCTGTATTTTTTTAAAGCCATCCCGCGTCCAGTTTTGGTTGGCAATCCAAAAAATCAGCATAGTTTCTTATATGGAATTTATATGGAGGGACAAAAATAACAGGCTGAGTAAGGATACATAGGGGTGGGTGCTACCTTGTGTGTTAAGATACTACTATGCTGCTAGGTTTTCTTAGCTCTCTGTGATTTACAGAGGAGTTGAGAGGCTGAAATACGTAGGCATGGAAGCAGAGAGGTGTGTTCTGGATCCCTGGTAAATTAAGATTAAGCATTACTTTTCCTACTATGATAGAGGTACTGAGGATCTGGGATAGGATCTGCAGGCTGTGTCCATTGAGTTCAGGGAGGTCCCCCGTTTTCCCAATTTATGGGAATCCCAGTTTTAAATGTGGTGTGGAAAATAGACTGGGACTGGTGGATTGGTAAAAGCCCATATAGGCTGGGACAAAGGGATCAGTATCAGTTGCCCTTGAGGGAAGAATATAAAGCAGCTCATACTCCGTCAACTGGTGGACCGGGGTCCAAAACGGACCTTGGCTCCAGATTTTTGGACCCCTGCCCTGACAGCCCTGCTTCTGTGTTGCCATGCTCTGAGCTGCCCCCTTGCTCGACAATGTATTTCTTAGTCTCCCTGCCGGTGTCATTGCTCCCTGGCACCTAGCATTGCAATATGAAGTACTGCACTGGCAGGAAGTGGCATTGCAAGGTACACACAAACTTTGTTTCTCTAAACCTCCTGTTTTTTCCCAGGTTTTTTTTTTGGGGGGGGGGGGGGCAAGCAGCCCGTTTTAGTTTTGCCCAGGGAATCTATAGCCCCTCCCCCAGCGTGCTGATTTCTAACTATCCACCCCGCACAACAGCCTACCGCCTGGACCTTCACCTCTCACCGAATGCCTTTAAACAGACCTTTACAAGAAGTAGTAGAGTACCCCTGTACTAGGTAATGGGGGTCTAGAATATACAGCTTTTGAAAAGTTGCTTGAAATCACCAGGTGGTCCAGGCGGCATCTTTCAAGTCTATCAAGATTTGATACATAGAAGAACGGAGCTCCCATAAATAAAAGCATGGGATAGAGACTTGGGAGAGGATATTTCCCTGGAATGGTGGGGAAAGAGTGTGAAAGAGATTGAGGGGCTTCTCTCCAGGTAACTTGATTATGAAAGCCAGGGCCAAGGTTGTATTGAAATGGTAATTGGTTCCAACAACCAGTAGAATGTCCCATGGAGGTGGCATCAACTGTTTCGGGGCTGTGGCATTAAGGGTGATACACTGCATACCTGGTGGTTATACTCCAGAGTTAGAAGGTTTTGGAGCAAGGTATTCAGGGTTATTAGAAAAGCTTTGAACCTAGACATCTAATGCGGCCTTATTAAGGAAATTGGGAAGGGATTGCGCAAACGTAGGTTGATAGAACTTATACTGTCAGCCATGAAGATCATTATTGCCTAGTCATGGAGGAGCAAGACAATTTGCTTCAGTCAATTTAAATTGAGAGACCAAATGGCTGATGCTAAATGAGCCAGCATACTGACGAATAAAGATGGGCGTTCCAAACTGGCCGGCCATCTTTTTGTAGCCATGGCTGGGGCAAGTTCCAAACTTAAAAAATACAAAATATGCTTCCTAAATCAAACAAAGAGTATATCAACAAGTGTCTACAGTGATGTTCATATATTATTAACCTTAAACTGGACCAACTCCCTTACAAAAAACATCCCTCCCCTTTCTGTAACTCCTGTTGTAGTTAGTTTTAAAAACAAAATGTCAGACCTTGGGGGGGGGGGGGGGGGTGAGGGTACATGCAGACATGGGTAGCCTGGATAATGTTCAAAGGCTTGGACGCTGTTCTAAAGAAGATATTAGAACTACAGTAGGGAGGAAAGTGGAGGAGGAGAGGCAGGTGCTGGGATGTAAGAGGAGAGGAAACGGCTCCCGGATTGAGAGCTCTCACCCCCCCCAAAAAATAAGAGAAACCTTAGTGTTTCAATGTCCATGTGGTGTGTATATGTGTGTGTGTTCCCTTTCATTTTGTGGGTCCATGTCTTATTTCTGACTGAATAGTGGATAAATGCTAAGGGGGCAGAGGGCCCCAGGCAAATGCAGGTCCCAGCCAGGCGGCCCTGTGGGGATCACTCTGGGACACTCTTTTTGGTCTCAGATCCCCTCATTTGACACGCAGTATGGGTGGGCCAGCGCCTCATGCCCCAGGGAGACAGAAAACGGGATAAGAGGATTGCCTGGCCAAATGACCATTGCCAGCAGGTCCACAGGGCTGGCCTGGAGAAGCGAGACAGCTGAAGGAGACTTTCAGTTATACAGGTGGCGGAAGTGTTTTCGCGGAGGCGTTGATATGTTGTATGTACTGTATTGTGTTTCATGTCATTTATATTTATAACAATGTGATGCTTAAAATTCAATAAAATTAGATTAAACATAAAAACAAAATGGCATATCATGCAGCTGCAAGGCTGCCTGCAAAGAGAAAGCATATCTGTGCATTGTGGGATTATGTCAGTTAAATTCAGGCAGCAGCACGGCCGAGATGCTGGGAAAGGAAACTCCAAAACGGCTGCTACCTGGTTAAAATCTGTAAGGCGGTGTTTCAGCTTTGGATGGGTGCAGGAGCAAATACTATATATAAGTGCTGACAATGATTCAGTATCATGCTGCAGATGGGGCATGGGAGTTTTACTTAGTTTTTGTTCCAAATTTTTAAGGCTGTTAGTCCAGTTTAAGTGATATTTCTACATAGGGGTTTATTCATCAAGCCCTAGCGACAGGCAACGACCATCAGCGACAGGTAGCGCGAGTTTGAGAACGGTGACTGTCGGGCGCTGTACGCAATACCACATTTATCAAAGCGAATCTGGTGAGCGACATGTAGCGACTGATTCATCATTACAGACAGCTCTGCGTATACCACCGGCGCTCTGTCTTCCACAGCGCCAGGTATTACCTGTCGCTACCTGTCCTCCCATACATTTCAATGGATGTTCCTTCTCTTCTCTTTAAACAGGGTTTTATTTTTATTATTATCACATATTTGTGTGACCTCTCCTGGCCTAGAAAAAGCCATTTTTTTAAACTTTTTTGATTTATAATATTTTGATGCAGAATTGTCCTTACATGTCTGGTACACAATGTAATAACAATGTAATTCCATATGTTTTCCCTTTGTTACTAGTGGATACATGTTCCAAAACAGACTTTAATCACACAGCCTCTTGCGCTATGGGCTACAACGACCAAATTTTGGGCACCGGCGCTGTTTGAGGCTGTTTTTTTGATGAATGTGGTGTGAGGCGGTCGCACTGAGCTGGCGCTACCGTTCGCTCCCATACAGCGCAGTACTGATGTTATAGCGATTCACACAACATATTCATCAATGCAGGCCAGCGACTGAGGCGCTCTGAAACTACGAACCATGGCCGAGCACAGCGACTACTAGCGGTCGCTCTGAAATCCTCGCTACAGATGCTCATCTGTTGCTACCTGGCCTTAGTAAAGAATCAACATGCCCGCAAATAATTTACTTGTATTAGTAAAGAAAGCAAACCTTTCAATTTGAATATGTATACCACTCATGCTGAGTAGTTGAACTAAATATTTAAATGGGCTTGTTCTATATAAACACACATGGCCCCCTCTCAGTACTGCCTGCGCATTGACGCCAATTATAGAAAAAAGTTTTGGTGGCTGCATGCATCAAGCATACAGCAATGCCAGCTGCGCCGCTGCCTATCTTTGCCGAGTTTAATTGGCACTTTCAAAACAATCCCCGCCCCAATGATGTAGTGGGGAGACCCCGCCTGTGGGTCTTCCACCAGTGGTTGGCAAGTTTACACAGCCAACCAGGATGGGCGTCTCTACAAATGCAGGATGATGTGATATCATGTGAGGAGAACAGGAAATGGTAGCAGCAGGGAGGACAAGACTGCTTCTGTTATAGTGAGGAAAGGGAGGGGGGAAGCCCATCCAATGCTGTTTTAAAGCTGAAACAAACCCGGGATTTTCACAATCCCTGGTTTGGTTTCATGCTCCTGGGCATCACAATTTCAGTGATTTAAGAGGTTCCACACAGCAGGGCAACCCAGATTTAGGATGCCCCATGCAGAAGGCCATCGGCCAGCTGTGGAAACCCCACTGGACACCCAGTTACCTCAAGATTCTATTCTAGGGGGCATGCACAGGTGCCTGACAGGTTTATTCAAAACCCATTGCTGGGCATACACAACAAATGGCTCTAAAAGTCAATAACACTTTTTTTACTCCTGAGAAAAGTTTTCATTGTCTTCCTATCTGGTGATTCATTAACAGTGAAATAAACACCGTGACTTGCACAACATTTTTGGAACTTATGATGTTCTAATTGATGTTTTTATGATGGGTCCAATGGTGGCAGACAGAATGTCAGACAACCCTTGATCACTCAGTTTGAATCACACTACACTGCTAAGATCACAAATAATGGTGGATGCTATGGGGATGTTTCTTCTGTGCCTAATTATCACATACAATGGGTCATGAGTCGGTTTCTATACAGTATATCAGGGAAATCATGTTGCCATATGCAGAAGCATAAATGCTCTTTAAATGGGTATTTAAACATGACAACAACATTTTGGTTACACACAAACTAGAGGTATTGGAGTGGCACCCCAATCCCCTGACCTTAAAGTGGACCAACACCGATAGGTGATCGGCCCGGAAATCTATAAGATTCCCGGGCCGATCACCTCCCACCCCGCGGGACATCCGAGATCGGGATGTCCCGTGGGGTGAAACCCCCCCAGACACCCCAAATCGCTTACCTGATCTTCGGCGGCGGCCGGCCGCCGCCGCCTCCCTCGCGCCCCTGTAGGCGTGCGCGCGCCCGCGCCGGCCGTCTGCGAATGGCCGGCGGGGGCGCGCGCGCGCCGAAAGTGACGCGAGGGAGGCGGCGGCGGCAGCCGCTTGGACGTTCCTGATCCCCGCCTGGACGTTGGCGGGGATTGGACCGTCCAGTCACGTGGGAGCGGGGACAGGTAAGATTTTGGGGCTTTCTGGGGGGTTTCACACAGCGGGGCACCCCCGATCGGGGTGCCCCGCCGAAGTGGACCAAAACCCAGGATAGTCAAAATCCTGGGTGTTGGTCCACTTTAATCCCATAGAGAACGTGTAGGGTTACATTATTATTATTGTTTATTTTTAAAGTGCCATCATATTCTGTATACTTATAATACAAAGGACATTATGAGTTGTATATAACAGAGATATAACTACAAATGCTTGAATGCAGTTCATGCTGCAAAACTTAACCCAAACAGAAGAACTGCAAAATGAAGTACAATAATTCTGGACAGAAATGCCTGCTTTGAGGAGCAAGAAGCTGGTCGATTCCATGCAATGCATATGTCAAGCAGTGTCTGTAGCCATGTTTATTCCACTAAATATCAGTTCAGTTACTGAAGTTGAAGTGAAATTTTTTTAATTTGAGGTCTTTTGGAAAAGTCTACCAAATTGGACATATTCTTTTAGGTAGTTTTTTTCTAATAGAAATGTGAGTTAGAAACAAAAGTTTTTTCTGACGCAATTACTGGAAACATTCTAGCTTGTCCTTGTATGATCCAACCAGTAAACTTAGTGGTGAAAGTCTCCTCACTTCATATTATCAGGGCGAGGGTCTCTAAATTTCAGCTCTGTACCTGGTGGGGGGGGGATAGAATTTTCTGAAAAGGTTAAAAAAATGCAACCATTAGAATGACTGATGCACTCACATAATAAAATTCAATGTTCCAGAAAATATAAACATAAATGTACATGCCTGTACAAATACACTATAGACTGGCGACTAAGCTGGTGTCTGGGAAAGTCACACTTTCCATAACAAGACTGGCATGCAGGTGTGCACAGACATTTAAACGGGGCCTCAAAGCAAAATAAGGGCATGTGTCCAACCATTTGCTGTAGTTGTTTTCCATTTCATCTTTCTCCATGTCATCTTTCAACCCCTTCTCTCTGTGCCAGGTATCTATATGTTTCTATATTCATAACTGACCCAGGGGAATGTAGCACATTGTGCCAGAAAATGTTTGTTAGTCTGCTCTAGAAAGTGTGCTCCCTCTAGTGAGCTAGGTGTGCACAATGACATGTCTATAAGCACTAAGGGAAGCAACAACAACAAATTAACCTGGAATACATTCATATTCCAACAATCTGTTTGAACCAGCTCATGGGCAAAGGAAAAAGTGGAAAAGGAACATTGGGTGCTACATCCCCTCAAGGCCGCCATTAAAGGTTGCCATTCTATAAACAGCAGGGAAATATGGCTGGCAGGCTAAAAAAAACTTATTGGGGAAAGTATGCTTTTCGTCTGTACAGACCAGGAGCGATCATGCTGCCATCATATAATGTCAGAAGTGTTGACTGTGTCATCTGTACATTTATTCCAGACAGGGATAACTATGGTGACTGCTGGTTCGAGCAATGTAGCCAGGTTACTATCATTTATAGGGTTAATAGCACAAGCAATCGGAGGTCCCTTATGTCTCTCCTGCAGGGTCCCTTTTAAACAGCATATCAACCACAGAACATTGTCTCTTGCAGTGCCACAAACCGCTCCTTGCACCCACCTGGATGTTGCATTCTCTTGCTTCAATAAGGAATAGGATACCATATTTTCCTAGGCAAATAATTAATCATGGTTACTCTATATTTTGTTCATGAGCTGGTGACTTGCCCAGGCACTCCGCTTCTTCAACCAGGTAACCTTTGAGGGCCCCCCGGTTCATGTTTCATTGAAGCTACAGTACTACGAACAGTTAGCTTAAACTGAGCCAAAAGTCTATAAAGGCTATTGGTCTGGCATGCAGGGTTCCTAGGGGGACGATTTAGGATGACAGTGGGGAGAGGATTTCTGCCTCTTCAAGGGGTCTTTTAAATGTAAAAAAACACTATTTTCCCCCATTCCAGCTGTTAAAAACATGCTGGGTCCTGGGATCTGGTCCCCTGCCATCAACAAGCCCCCCTTGCAACCAAAGTAAGACAGTGCCTACCTGCCCCCCCCCCCCCCCCCCCCCATTGCAGATAATGGAATGGGTGTACTCCCGGTTGTTAAATCTCAGAAGTAAGAAGTCTCTGTGTGTCAGACCTAGACACAGCAGCTGCAGTGGAAAAGATATATATTTTTTTAAATATTTTATCCTGGACAATAATCTATTTTAAAAAAAGTTCAGCATATGCTATGCTACAGACACACATTTGGCTTCTGCTATCACTAAAGAACCATCCAATTGTAGTATTATTTTTAGCAATCCTCCCATCTTTTTCTTAAGGCTTTTAACATGTGTTGTCACTTTTTTTCTTTTTACTGTAAGTCAAAAGTGCAATATAGAGCAAAACCCTTATTAAAGTATAAGAGGCTGGCAGCCATCTGTGTGATACTGCACTCCTCTGGTACCCTGCACGCTGTACTCTTTTAGTCGGCACTACTGGTCCAAAGGAGAAAAAGCAGAATGACTGCATTTGCATTTTTAATGTATAGTAAAAACTTGCCTTTAGGTCAGAAGCTCCCTTCATTTTCTATCTGCATGTTACACATGGTCAAAAAGTGGTTTAGAAAAAGTCATGGGCCGTGCACAAAGCTGTCTTACTAAAGGCCAATCTCACACACAGTACATATGGAACTGGTTTCACTATATAAGATGGCAGGTTTCGCGGCACATCCGCTCCTAGCATTGTACTCTGTGTTTACAATGTATAACTGTGACTGCAGATGGAAACCAGACCCCTACCTCACTAAAGCTTTGTACCCCGGATAGCTCTTATTCACTCATTTCCTTTTGTATAAACCTTGTATAAATGTTTTTGTAAAATCAGAACCTAGATAATCATTAGGGGGTTGTTGGATTGTTGGGACAGCCAGTGGGGGAGGGGAGTTCACCCAGATATTTACTGTTACCAAGCTGTTTAGATACAGTTAACTAGTATCATTCCTGCACTGACCTTTCATTGAATCTATGTCTTCTGTCCCTCACCCTACTTAGGCCTCTTTCTGGTTTGATGAGTAGATCTCTCGAATGTCTAACATACTATACTTCCTTATACATGCTTTAGACTGTAAGATCATGAGGACAGGGCTCTCTCCCCTATTGTATACTGTCTTTTTAGCATTTACTTTTAACTTTATAGCATCTTGCTTGTAACAGTCCTGGATGCCGCTTCTGCCGTTCTCCAGTCCTCCACTCTGGTCACCTCCTCTCACGCAGTCCTCCACTCTGGTCACCTTCTCTCACGCAGTCCTCCACTCTGGTCACCTCCTCTCACGCAGTCCTCCAAGACTTCTGAAGTGCCACTTCAATTTTATGGAATGCCCTCCACTGTTCAATGTGCTCCTGACCAACCCTCCAAGCTTTCTAAAGCTCCCTCAAAACCCACTTATTCAGACAAGCATACAACCTGGCTAAAGCAATTCTCTAAAGCGCACATGCTACAAATCTCAGTATTGACTGTTTGTGATCCTAGTCTCCATCCCTTATCCTTTAGACCAGTGTTACCCAACCCTCTCCTTGAGATCCACCGACAGGCCATCTCCAAATGGCTGGTTCTATAGCTGAGCTCTAATTCTTCACCTGTGCATCTGTGTGGAGAGCTGCAAAACCTGACCATTTGTTGGCTCACAAAGAGAGGGTTGGGAATCCCTGCTTTAGACTGTAAGCTCATGGGGGCAGGGCTCGCTTCTATTGTATCTTGTATTCAGAATATTCATTCTGTAATACTGCATTTGAAAAAAAAAAATGTCTATGTACTGTATGTTCTGCCCTGTAATGTCCTGTATGTTCTGTCTGTAATCATTACTTTGTACAGCACTACGGAAGACAGTGATTAAACTTTAAAATGTACTGTAGCTAAAACAATAAAGCTTATACTAACCATACCCCCAGGCCAGCTCGTCAAACGATGATGTTTTAGCTACCAGGTTTTGGTCTTCTGCTCCATATATTGTCCAAGGAAAAAATAATTCCCATGTCACAAAACCATTTTCTGTGCATTGTTAGGATCTACTGCAATCTTGGGATCTGTAAATCATTGTTAATAGAGTACCGTATATACTCGAGTATAAGCCGAGTTTTTCAGCCCACTTTTTGGGCTGAAAAAAGCAGCCTCGGCTTATACTCGAGTCAGACTTACCTGAGCGAGGGCAGAAGAGCCTCCGATGCGGCAGACGAGACGCCGAGGCTTCAGAACTCGGCGGGGAGATCAGTACACCCAGCGCGAGGTGGGTGTACCAAGATGGCGGCCCGGGCCTCAGTGACGCGACGTGACGTGGCGGCGCGGAGCGCGCCGGCCGCCATCTTGGTACACCCACCTCGCGCTGGGTGTACTGATCTCCCCGCCGAGTTCTGAAGCCTCTGAGGCGGCTCTTCTGCCCTGCGGACCCATGCCGTCGTCCCGCGCCGTCCTCTCTCCCGCACCGTCGCTGGAAGTCGCTGAAGATCCTGCAGGAGCTGAACTGGTGAGTGTGTGTGTTGTGTGCATTGTATGTGTGCTGTGTGTGTATGTGTGCTGTGTTGTGTGCTGTGTGTGCCTTGTGTGTGTATTGTGTGCTGTATTGTGTGCTGTGTTGTGTGCTGTGTGTGCCTTGTGTGTGTATGTGTGCTGTATTGTGTGCTGTGTTGTGTGCCTCGGCTTATACTCGGGTCAATAACTTTTTCCAGGTTTTTGGGGTAAAATTAGGTGCCTCGGCTTATACTCGGGTCGGCCTATACTCGAGTATATACGGTATTTCAATTTGACAGGGGTAGAAATTTCCTGATTTAGGGCCCTGCTTTATTTTAATGGTCTTTGTATTATATGTTGTTTTTAAGTGTAAATAAATGCATTATATTTTAACAGTGTCCTGTGACCCAGACTGGGGACTACTGGGCACATGTGTAACATCCCCATCCCCATTTTTTGCTAATATTTTCCAAGGCAGATAAAAAGCTGATGTAGGTCCTGTTTTTTTTAATGTGATTTTTGACCCAAAGTATGTTCCATCAATCTTTGGATTTCAGTGTTTATATATTTATATTTCTGATCAATAAATCAAAATGGTGATAGGTGGTGGTGGTGTGGGGGGGGGCGTATTTCTAGAGGGCAATCATAGTCCACTCTAGAGTATGCAGAACATGCTTTGTCATTATCTACTGTATAGATCAAAACAGGAAACAAAGAATGTAAGTGGCATGATTAATTAAATCTCACCACCTGCATGGTGGAAGCGCATGTCACATGATGAAGGATATCCTGTATGTATCCTCATTCACAAAAACTGTCATCACCCTACATGTACTGTTAACCATCTGTATTTTACTATCAGGCATTAATCAATCTTTCCCCAGGATGATATCCAATATAGATCACTAGAGATGACCATGTGTTCTTCAGAATGACCAACAGAACCCATGCCAAGAACAGTATGAACAGTACTTTTACACACCCCAGATCCTGCAGTTTTAAAATGTTGTCTGTGTGTGGGTGGCCTATTTTTTTTTACAATGTCACTTTTGCTGTCGGTATAAATATATGTAGAAGAAAGTGTGTAGCTTGCATTTGATTTTTTGAACAACAAGCAAATCACAGGGCCAGTTGATACCCACTTGCCGGCTAATAATACCCAACCATATTGTTTCTTTTACACTACTATGCGCACAACATCTGAATGGAAGGCTAGTGAGTTAGTTATATATGACCTGTTATAAAATATTAGGCTCTGTTTAACGGTTCATGTATCTAGAATATACTGTTTACTTTTTTTTTATTGTCCAGGACTGTCCAGGCAAAAACAACAGATACTCACATATTGGCCCACGCAGCTGACACCACTCCGTAATTTGAAACTTGCCACCAGTGGAGATCCAGCCCGGGCCATCTCCACTCATGACCACAGCCTGTGGTTGCCTTGCTCCCTCCTTAACGTCCCCTCGCGCCAGTTACAGCAACTGTAAAGGCTCAATTATCCTTTAAACATGACTAACATGACACCAGAGCAATGGCTGCCAAAAAGGAGCTTTACAGTTGTATGTAAATGATGGAGGGTGATTTAAAAAGAATGGTACAAAAAGAAAACATATCAATGACGATTTTCATTTGGCAACACTGAAAGTTCACTATTTCTAAAAAGGTCACTAGAGGTGCTGGTATTCAAAATGGCGGCATCAGCTCAAGAAAAAGCTTATTGTGTGCTAGAATTAGCATAAACTTTATTGATAACTGTTGTTCAGAGACACTTATGGACCAAATTTTCGAAAGAATCAACTCGTGGTCACAAAGTGGTTAAAATCATTTGAAGAGACGTGCTGCTTATTAAGGGAAAAACCTCTGGACAGTCATCTGTTAAACCGGACCAAAAGCTTTGCACAGTAGAAAAAAAACTCCCCAAAACTCACTTGCCCCATCTGCATGCATTATACTGAATCGTTGTCAGCACCAACATTTACTCCTGAGTCCACTCAAAGCTTAAACACCGCCTCACAGATTTTCTACTGGTCACGGTCATCTTGGAGCACCCAGGAGGCTTCTTTCTTTCCCAGCATCCAAGCCACGCTGCTTCCCGGTCTTAAACCGGACCTTCAGCGTGATTTAATGAAAAGCCCAAACGGTTCCCCAGCATCTAAAACTAATATATTTTACGTTTTTAGTCACTAACTTATTATTCTTTCACCCACTGGGCTGCAACTCTGTTCAGGAATTTAGAATACGGGCGCCGCCATCTTGACTCAGAAGCATCACACTTACTGAGGAGAGGAGAGTGGGATAAGGTACAGGGGGGCGGGTTATAGCTGTGCTTTGCTCAGAGCAGAGCTGGGGTCAGGTAAAGGTCAGCAGCCCCAGAATGCAGAGCAGCACAGTCAGGAGGCACTTCCTGTTTGCAGGCTGCCTGATAAGATGGCGGCTTCCATAAGCCGCCATCTTGGATGTTTAAAGGCTCATAACATGCAGTAGATGCAGGTAGGATGATTTTTAATGTGGACAATCTGTATGTACAGGGTGTGGGAAACATATAAGATAGACTCTTATTCAGAGTGAAGATCCGCTTTAACCAACATAACCCACAATGCACAGTGGCAGGAAAGCTAGTAGCACTTCCTCTTCACAGGCCACTGACAGATCCATAGAAGGTCATTGAGGGGGGGGGGGGGGGGATCAACCAAGGCAAGAGTTGCAAAAAGATAAATTATTTATCCGTACAGCAACCTGAATTGCCCTGGGGAGGGATGCATATGAGCAATTTGGGTTCATCATATCACGTAGACATCTGCTGCACAACAAACGGCATCCACATCAAACATCTGTGAATATCCAGAGAAACATCATTCTTTTCATTGAATTTGAAATTAAAAAACAGTAGCAGTGTTTCTTGAACCAATCATGACTTAGGATGGTTGACTATGTGCCCACAGCATCTTGATTTGGGATGTCCCACAGTGTGAACCCCCCAGATTGCCTGCAATCACCTTATCATTCTGCCGGGCCCTCGTCATGATTGCAGGCCATGGCCTGCACCCAGCCATTCCATTTGACTAGGCGCTGGGAAGTGCACTCTGCAGAGAAACCAAGGATGTGGCTGGTGCTTAGTCAAAACACTGGCTTTATATACTAGTATGCACAATAAGTGCCGATTGGACAAGCACTGGTGCATGCGCCGTGGTAATGGCAGAAAGGTGAGTTGAGTGGCAGTTCTGGGGGGTTTCACACAGAGGGGCAGGGACCAATTACCAGTATAGTAAAAATCCTGTTGATTGGTCCACTTTGAATTGGACAAAACCCCCCATTTTTCACTTGTCTGGGTTTTGCTCTGCTTTAATAAACATGATGCCCCTGTGGATCACCTGTTTTCTTACTTCGCACTATGCTTTCACTGCACATGTGCAGGCTTCTAGCCAATTAGAAAAAATTGCTTCACTTGGCAATCTGTTCTGAATGCCTATTGCATATCGTTGTGTGTGTGGGCGTGGGTCTGCACATCAGCCGAGGTAAGTATGGGGTGCATGAGGGATTGCACAGAGCAGGTCATCCCCAAATCAGGAAGCCCCAGGAACAGGGAATCAACTGGCCCTGGAGTATTTTAGACTCCATGACCGACCCTATCGACTTTTGATTCACTTTAAAATAACACCTACTTTACTTTACCTAATGTTCACCATTAAAAACATTAGTAGCCAGAACCAAACCCAGAAAGTGTGACATAGACTTGTAATGACAGATTGTTAGTCATGGCTATTTTCAAGTTCATTTACTGCTGTTGTCAATTCTAGGTATTAAATTAGTAATTTTAGAAATTAAGTGTCATTTGCCATATGAAGAAATCAGCACTGCTCGTTAATGGGACACTGTATGTCAAGGCATCCCTTCCTCGTTCACTTGTCTGCCAGTAAATGGCAGCCAGTCATGTGACCCACAGCAGCCATTCAGGTTTGATGAGTTGGTTACTAGCAGTCACATGATTGGCAGCCTTGAGGAAGTTGGCTGACTTAACTAAACTAAACTTAACTAAAGCTCTTTAACACAAAAGTAGGTTTAAACAAGGCCTTTCCTAGCTGCGGGGTTCATGTGTTGCTGCAGAACAGAGGCTATTTGCTATCACGGTATTTATATGGACATTCTGTCCCTGGTAGTGTCAGAATGGAAACTCTTTTTGATAAAAAACGTGTATTTAGACATTAATCATAAATAGAGTTGGGGCATTCTGGCAGTGTTTGGCTGGCTGTGGAGTCCAGGTGTTAGGGTCAGCATGCAGCACCCATTACAGCTGTGTGAGCATGTGAGGAAAGGGTGGACTGGAAATGTTTAACAATAGAAGACACATATTATAAAAATTCATACATATTGGAATGTGCGTGTTCAGCAACAAAGACGAGTATTTTTTATCCAGAGCTTCAAAGGAATCTGCTTATCAAAGTTGAATATTTTTGTTATCAGACTCAGACGCATTGCACCACCTGTTTTTTTCCTGTACCGAATTTTTACATGAAAGGAAATAAAGAAATAAAAGGAATTTGCTTTTTTTTAATGGGATCTGAAGCCAAGGTAGTCATTATTCCCTTTTGGCCATAAATATTTCCTAGAATACTTAATTTGGGGAAAAGCTAAATGGAACCTTGATAACACATGGATGCTCATTAGGTACTGCTCAAAAGAGGTTAAATACAGGTCCTTCTCAAAAAATTAGCATATAGTGCTAAAGTTCATTATTTTCCATAATGAAATGATAAAAATTAAACTTTCATATATTTGAGATTCATTGCACACCAACTGAAATATTTCAGGTCTTTTTTGATTTAATACTGATGATTTTGCCATACAGCTCATGAAAACCCCAAAATCCTATCTCAAAAAATTAGCATATTTCATCCGACCAATAAAAGAAAAGTGTTTTTAATAAAAAAAAAGTCAGCCTTCAAATAATTATGTTCAGTTATGCACTCAATACTTGGTCGGGAATCCTTTTGCAGAAATGACTGCTTCAATGCGGCGTGGCATGGAGGCAATCAGCCTGTGGCACTGCTGAGGTGTTATGGAGGCCCATGATACTTCCATAGCGGCCTTATCGGGTCTTGCGTCTCTCAACTTTCTCTTCACAATATTCCACAGATTCTCTATGGGGTTCAGGTCAGGAGAGTTGGCAGGCCAATTGAGCACAGTAATACCATGGTCAGTAAACCATTTACCAGTGGTTTTGGCACTGTGAGCAGGTGCCAGGTCGTGCTGAAAAAATGAAATCTTCATCTCCATAAAGCTTTTCAGCCGATGGAAGCATGGAGTGCTCCAAAATCTGATAGCTAGCTGCATTGACCCTGCCCTTTATAAAACACAGTCGACCAACACCAGCAGCTGACATGGCACCCCAGACCATCACTGACTGTGCGTACTTGACACTGGACTTCAGGCATTTTGGCATTTCCTTCTCCCCAGTCTTCGTCCAGACTCTGGCACCTTGATTTCCGAATGACATGCGAATTTGCTTTCATTAGAAAAAAGGACCACTGAGCAACAGTCCAGTGCTGCTTCTCTGTAGCCCAGGTCAGGCGCTTCTGCCGCTGTTTCTGGTTCAAAAGTGGCTTGACCTGGGGAATGAGGCACCTGTAGCCCATTTCCTGCACACGCCTGTGCACGGTGGCGCTGGATGTTTCTACTCCAGACTCAGTCCACTGCTTCCGCAGGTCCCCCAAGGTCTGGAATCGGTCCTTCTCCACAATCTTCCTCAGGATCCGGTCACCTCTTCTCGTTGTGCAGCGTTTTCTGCCACATTTTTTCCTTCCCACAGACTTCCCATTGAGGTGCCTTGATACAGCACTCTGGGAACAGCCTATTTGCTCAGAAATTTCTTTCTGGGTCTTACCCTCTTGCTTGAGGGTGTCAATGATGGCCTTCTGGACAGCAGTCAGGTCGGCAGTCTTACCCCTGATAGCGGTTTTGAGTAATGAACCAGGCTGGGCTTTTTTAAAAGCCTCAGGAATCTTTTGCAGGTGTTTAGAGTTAATTAGTTGATTCAGATGATTAGGTTAATAGCTCGTTTAGAGAACCTTTTCATGATATGCTAATTTTTTGAGATAGGATTTTGGGGTTTTCATGAGCTGTATGGCAAAATCATCGGTATTAAAACAAAAAAATACCTGAAATATTTCAGTTGGTGTGCAATGAATCTCAAATATATGAAAGTTTAATTTTTATCATTTCATTATGGAAAATAATGAACTTTAGCACTATAGGCTCGATTCAGAGAGACACCCAAAAACTTTCGGTTTGGTGCCGACGTCGTAAGATTTTCAAAATTTCCCGCTCTCGCATGAACGTTCGAGCGATTCTATGCATGCTTCGTAAACCTTCCGTAGCGCGTCCGTGCGCTCGTATGCCAGAGTACGCAGACGAGGCTGTCATTTTCCATCGAAAATGTTCAGATTCATTTTTCACAACTACCAACGTAGCCTTTCGTTTTTGCCCTTTTCCCATCGTATCCTCACACGAATCCTATCATTTTCCCGCTACATCCTGCTTCATTTTTTCCTAAAGTATCTGTCCAGACGAAATTCTTACGATATTGCGCCTGCGCACTACAAACTTCTCTCATTAAAGTGCTCGCCTACATAATTTCACTTCCATCACTAAACTCACCCTAACCACTTAGCGCTATCCTGCCTTTTCCCTTGAGGTCCCTTAAAGCTCACCCTAACCACTTAGCGCTATCCTGCCTTTTCCCTTGAGGTCCCTTAAAGCTCACCCTAACCACTTAGCGCTATCCTGCCTTTTCCCTTGAGGTCCCTTAAAGCTCACCCTAACCACTTAGCGCTATCCTGCCTTTTCCCTTGAGGTCCCTTAAAGCTCACCCTAACCACTTAGCGCTATCCTGCCTTTTCCCTTGAGGTCCCTTAAAGCTCACCCTAACCACTTCGCGCTTTGTTTCTTCTTCCATTTTCACACCCTAAAACTTACCCAAATCACTTAGCACCTTGTTTCTTCTTCCATTTTCACACCCTAAAACTTACCCAAATCACTTAGCGCTTTGTTTCTTCTTCCATTTTAGGTCCCTAAAACTTACCCAAATCACTTAGCGCCTTGTTTCTTCTTCCATTTTCACACCCTAAAACTTACCCAAATCACTTAGCGCCTTGTTTCTTCTTCCATTTTCACACCCTAAAACTTACCCAAATCACTTAGCGCCTTGTTTCTTCTTCCATTTTAGGTCCCTAAAACTTACCCAAATCACTTAGCGCCTTGTTTCTTCTTCCATTTTCACACCCTAAAACGTACCCAAATCACTTAGCGCCTTGTTTCTTCTTCCATTTTAGGTCCCTAAAACTTACCCAAATCTCTTAGCGCCTTCTTTCTTCTTCCATTTTCACACCCTAAAACTTACCCAAATCACTTAGCGCCTTGTTTCTTCTTCCATTTTCACACCCTAAAACTTACCCAAATCACTTAGCGCCTTGTTTCTTCTTCCATTTTCACACCCTAAAACTTACCCAAATCACTTAGCGCCTTGTTTCTTGTTCCATTTTCACACCCTAAAACTTACCCAAATCACTTAGCGCTTTGTTTCTTCTTCCATTTTAGGTCCCTAAAACTTACCCAAATCACTTAGCGCCTTCTTTCTTCTTCCATTTTCACACCCTAAAACTTACCCAAATCACTTAGCGCCTTGTTTCTTCTTCCATTTTCACACCCTAAAACTTACCCAAATCACTTAGCGCCTTGTTTCTTCTTCCATTTTCACACCCTAAAACTTACCCAAATCACTTAGCGCCTTGTTTCTTGTTCCATTTTCACACCCTAAAACATACCCAAATCACTTAGCGCTTTGTTTCTTCTTCCATTTTAGGTCCCTAAAACTTACCCAAATCACTTAGCGCCTTCTTTCTTCTTCCATTTTAGGTCCCTAAAACTTACCCAAATCACTTAGCGCCTTGTTTCTTCTTCCATTTTCACACCCTAAAACTTACCCAAATCACTTAGCGCCTTGTTTCTTCTTCCATTTTCACACCCTAAAACTTACCCAAATCACTTAGCACCTTGTTTCTTCTTCCATTTTCACACCCTAAAACTTACCCAAATCACTTAGCGCCTTGTTTCTTCTTCCATTTTAGGTCCCTAAAACTTACCCAAATCACTTCACGGACATCACAATCTTGATTTTCAAATATGTCCTTGTCCCCTTGTTTTTGTTAAATGTATGTGTGCAAATAAATGGGACAACATGTTTTTTTTGTTTTTTTGTATTTATTGGTCAATTGCCATTTGTTCTAAAAATTTTTGGGCCAACTTTGGCCATAAAAAATTAAAAACTATATACAAATTGTTTGGTGGTTATTAAAAATATATACACTAAGTTTTTTTAAAAAACTTTAAAAACTATATACAATAAAAACTTTTTTTAAAACAATAAAACTATATACAAAAAACTTTGGTGTTTAACCAATAAAACTATGTACAAATCAAACTATTTACAAATCTACAGGGCCAGGAACCAGGACCAGGTCTTCCTCTTCTGTTGTCCCCAACGTGTCCCGCATCGCCTGCAGATCGGCCACCAACTCAAGGACCCTCCGATTCATATCAGCAAGTCGCTGTCTTGTGGTCCCTGCCAAAAAATCAGAAAAACAAATTATTCGGAGAACAATACATGTTTCTCACCTGTGGATTTAATGTATTTTAATAAACAAATTAACTATAATGCACAGATGTCATTAATGACAGGAATTAAGGTTAGGAAGTGGCCACAGGTCATTAAGCTAATTAAGTGGCCACAGGACAGTTGGGCAACTAATTAAGCTAATTCAGTGGGCACAGGACAGTTGGGCAACTAATTAAGCTAATTAAGTGGCCACAGGACAGTTGGGCAACTAATTAAGCTAATTAAGTGGCCACAGGACAGTTGGGCAACTAATTAAGCTAATTAAGTGGCCACAGGACAGTTGGGCAACTAATTAAGCTAATTCAGTGGGCACAGGACAGTTGGGCAACTAATTAAGCTAATTCAGTGGGCACAGGACAGTTGGGCAACTAATTAAGCTAATTCAGTGGCCACAGGCCCCTCTTATATTGGCATTGACTAGGGCATTATGTGTTTTGGTGTTCATGGGAATTTAGACAGAAATCTCTATAATGCCATGACTACTTACTTGGTTGGTGGCCGAGAGATGGCTCGTTGGGGACAACACCCTGAGGTCCTGGTTCCTGGCTCTGCTGTGAAGAATTGCCTGTAGAAACATGGGCCAAATGGTTAGTTTGGATGTCTGATTCCGCAGTCCTCAAATGTTTTTAGCTAAGTCTGGGTCACATCACTCACCTTCTCCAGGGTCTTGTGGGCTCCTATCTGCTGCCTCCTCACCCACTACTTCACCCGCAACCGAAACATCTACAAATACAGAATAAAGGATTCAGTTTGGTGATATCAGGAGCTAGCAATTATATGTTTGGGTGTAGACATGAAGAGTGACATACCAGAGGATCCCGCATGCGTGGCAGGGTACGACTGCCTGCCCACGCTGTGCCGCCCCTCCTCTGTGGTAAGGTCCAGGGGCTGGTCTGAGGAGGCCACAGAGGAGGGGTCGGCCCGTCGCCCTGGAGATCCACCACCTTCACTCCCAGCTGCAGAATCATGCAGCACTGGTCGGCCTGTGCGCCTCCGGGTGCGGCGAATTCTGTAATCCATTTCCAACACTACAAAAGAGAAGGCATTATAAATAAAAGGCCAAAATTCTGTCCTAGTTACATCTTGCATGCAAGCGCTATGTACTTACTTGGGAGATGGATTCCAAAAAACCTCCGCACCCGGGGCATGTGCAGTCGCTTCAGGTCCGACCAATGCTGCATGATCTGTGTGTGGGTGAAGGTGGTGTCGGTCTGGTGTTGTATCTCCGAGATGATCTCCAGGGCGACGTTTCGTTTGGCAAACGAGTTGGGCAGGTAGTCGTACCTGCGCTCCAGCATGGTCTGCAAAACAAAAAACAAACATAGCAAGAACTCAGAAATGCATATGTAGAAGAGGCAACAATACATTATTTGGTTCAATCACATGAACACATACACACACACACTTTTAGGCTAAGTTAACTTTCAAATATGGCAGCACTGTCGTTTGGCACGTGTGTGGCGTGCGCTTGGTTGTGCATGTAGTCGAACCAAAGCTTTAACAAAAATATTACTTTTTGCGCATCCTTAACATGTAGAGCAACAATTAACAATCCAAGCAAAGTCGTTAAAAGACACTTACAAGCATGATTATCTCTTCTTGTTGGCGGGTGAAGATAGTGGGCGCCATCTTTCTTCTTCTTCTAGGCAGCAGATAAGCACGGCCCCAGCGGTTTCCGGGTTTCGCACGGCCGTGCGAACGGCCGGACGTGCGCGTAAGCGAACGCATAGGCGTCACACGCCGGAGACCTTATTTAAAGGTCCCTGCACACACAGCTCATTCTCTTTGAGAGTCCACACAAAATGGCACCCAAACGAAAACTTCCAGCAAAGAAGCAGAGCAAGCAGGCTGAGCAGGGCGAGGGTCCGCAAACAAGGTCGCAAGAGCCTAAAGCCCGACTAAGGGCTACCACCAAGGCTGCGGCAAAAAAGGAGGTTGCAGCACCACCACAACCAAGGAGCAAGGTAACCAAGCCTGCTAAAACTCATGGCCCACAGATGGGTAAGAGGGGACGAAGCCCCACCCCAACCTGCCCCACATCACCCCCCCCACGTGGCACCAAGGCCATAGGCAAAGGCCAAAAACACCGGGCCAGAAGCCGCAGCAGGGGCCGAACCACCTCCCGGTCCAGAAGCCGCAGCAGGGGCCCAAGGCGCCGCAGGGGCCAAACCACCTCCCGGTCCAGAAGCCGCAGCAGGGGCCCAAGGCGCCGCAGGGGCCGAACCACCTCCCGGTCCAGAAGCCGCAGCAGGGGCCCAAGGCGCAGCAGGGGCCGAACCACCTCCCGGTCCAGAAGCCGCAGCAGGGGCCCAAGGCGCCGCAGGGGCCGAACCACCTCCTGGTCCAGAAGCCGCAGCAGGGGCCCAAGGCGCAGCAGGGGCCGAACCACCTCCCGGTCCAGAAGCCGCAGTAGGGGCCCAAGGCGCCGCAGGGGCCAAACCAGAACACGCTCCAGAAGCCCGAAAAGCCGCCAAAGGCCAACGGCCCCCTCCCCCCCGCACATGGCTCAAAAACTAAGGCCAAGCAAACCACCTCCAAGGCCCCACAGACCCAGCCAACCACCTCCAAGGGCCCACAGACCCAGCCAACCACCTCCAAGGCCCCACAGACCCACAGCAGCAGCTCAAGCTCGCCAACACCCTCTCTTGCTCGCCCACATTATCCTCCGGCACAGGTTGGCATGCATTCACCCTATGCCACATCTACACCTGCAACTTCAGGGTCCACCCAGCCAAGAACACCCAGTCCCTTCCCAAGTCCAGTAAGATCAACAGCCAGCCTCCAGTCCTTGAGGTCTCCTCCATCCCCCCAGGCCAGAATGTCACCCCATTTGCAACCAAGCAGTGAGGAGCCACAACCACCCCGAAGAGGGCGCAACTTGCGCAGAGGACACTTGGGTGGCCGTTTTGCTGAGTCCCAAACTCTGGCATTGGCTACTGGGCTCACCTTACATTTTGATGAGTTATATGGTAGAAGATCAAAACACACCAGTAAACAGCGCAAAACAGAGATTTTTGAAGAACTCACCAGGCAAGTCAATGCAGCGGGTGAGGAACGTAAAGATATGGACCAGATTCAACAGAAGATTTCGGACCTGAAATATGCAGTGCGGAAGAAAGAGAATCTAAGGCGGATGCACAGGTACATAGCTAATGTTTGGGTTTTTATTATTCTTGTCTGTCCATCAGTGCGCCTAATTATGCTTACTATGTTTTTCAGCGAAACAACTGGCGGAGGTTTCCCAACCAAAATGCGATTTACACCGGCTGAGGAGATGGTGCTGTCCTTATTACATCCCATGGCCTTAGAGGGACACTCGGGCCAGCAGCACACCGACAACCCACCAATTCCTGCAGGTTAGTAATGTCTGAATGACCACACAAATGTATTGAAACATACACATACGCAGCACGGGCTAGCTAAGCACATGGCTGTAGGGGGTGGGAGCAAGGGCTAGCTAAGCACATGGCTCTAGGGGGTGGGAGCAAGGGCTAGCTAAGCACATGGCTGTAGGGGGTGGGAGCAAGGGCTAGCTAAGCACATGGCTCTAGGGGGTGGGAGCAAGGGCTAGCTAAGCACATGGCTGTAGGGGGTGGGAGCAAGGGCTAGCTAAGCACATGGCTCTAGGGGGTGGGAGCAAGGGCTAGCTAAGCACATGGCTGTAGGGGGTGGGAGCAAGGGCTAGCTAAGCACATGGCTCTAGGGGGTGGGTTTGTTAGGAGTGCTCACTTTGACTAGGGAGTGTCATGGGTGTGGCCTGGTAATGTGCAAATTGACATCCACATACATGATGTTTAATGAAATTTGTGAAAAATATGTCACTTCGAAGTGTAGAAAAGGAATGGGTGCAATGTATTAATTGACAAGCACACGCCACAATAACATCTTTGCCTGTTGGTCAATTTGGTTGGAGCTGGTTTAGTTGCACAACTGATTAAGATGGTTTTCTAGGAAGGTTTTATGCCATACAAATGTTCCCCACCAGAATCATATTGTAAGTGTTTTTTCCCACCTTAGTGTGTTAACTTCCTCCCCTTAACCCTTTAAATGCCAAGCACGTAGTTTCTACGTGGTTGCTTCTCCTACCGTTAAGTGCCAAGCACGTAGAAACTACGTGCCTGGCATTTCCCCCAAACAGTTAAAAAATAGAAAAAAAAAATCACTTACCTCCGGTATCCTTGTGAAGCCTGGGGTCCCCTCTTCCTTGGGGGGGCATCCGATCGCCCCCCCGTCGTCCTCCGTCTTCAGGGGGGGGCCCGAAACCAGCCGCCCCCCCCCCCGTTTCCAGCGCTGATCGCCGATCGCCGCTGTAAAAAAAAAAATAAAACTGTCATTTACTCACCTCCGCGCCCGAGCCTTCTGTCCGGGTCTCCTCTTCACCAGGGGGGGGTCCGATCCCCCCCCTGGGCTGCGCAGTCTTCAGGTGAGGACCCTCTTCCGGGTCCTCACCTCTTGTAATGGCGGCGACGGCCGCCGCCGCTTAGCCCCGCCCATTGTGGGAGGAGCGGGATGACGTCATCCCGCTCCTCCTATACCCCCTCCGAGCTCCGGCATCTGTCAGATGCCGGTGGTGATCGGAGCAGAGCGGGTGTCAGGTGAGGAGGCTCCGATCGGAGCCCCCTCACCTGTCACCCGCCCTGCGCCGATCACCACCGGCATCTGTCAGTGAGGTGATCGGCGCGGGACAGCGGCGAGGGACGTCGGATCGGAGGTGAGTATAGTGTAAAAAAGAAAAATAAAGATTTTTTTTTCTCTGTGTGTGTGTCATTTTTTTACTATTAACCCCTTGTGAACTGGTAAGGGGTCCATGACCCCTATACCAGTTCACAAGGCTGGGGAGATGGCAAGCCACCTGCGCTAGCGGGTGGCTTGCCATTAACCCCTGGCACCCCCATTACCTGCCTCCCCAAAGGCCAGGGGGGGGCAGAAGAGCCCGGGCCCACATGGGCTATGTGGGCTCGTAGGCTGCAGGGTGGGGGGGCCACATAAGCTGGCCCCCCCACTCTGTGCCTACAAGCCCCCATAGCTGGTCCCGGGCTGGTTACTGTGGGTAAGGGGGACCCCACGTCAATTTTTTTTTTGATTTTTAAGGGTTTTTAACCCTTAAAAATCAAAAAAAAATGGGGTCCGCCCCCCCTGGGAGGGGGGACCCTATGTCATTTTTTTTTTTGATTAACCCTTTGTAATCTGTCATCCAGCAGCTATAAAAGGCTTCTAGCAAGTGAGCAGAAGCCAGTGATCGCCGAGGGACAGAGTGCTCCAGGATGGATGGGAGGTGAGTATAGTGTAAAAAAAAAAAAAATTAATAAAATATTTTTTTCTTTATGTGTGTGTGTCATTATTTACTTTTAACCCCTTGTGAACTGGTAAGGGGTCCATGACCCCTATACCAGTTCACAAGGCTGGGGGGATGGCAAGCCACCTGCGCTAGCGGGTGGCTTGCCATTAACCCCCGGCACCCCCATTACCTGCCTCCCCAAAGGCCAGGGGGGGGCAGAAGAGCCCGGGCCCACATGGGCTATGTGGGCTCGTAGGCTGCAGGGTGGGGGGGCCACAAAAGCTGGCCCCCCCACTCTGTGCCTACAAGCCCCCATAGCTGGTCCCGGGCTGGTTACTTTGGGTAAGGGGGACCCCACGTCAATTTTTTTTTTGATTTTTAAGGGTTTTTAACCCTTAAAAATCAAAAAAAAAATGGGGTCTCCCTCCCCTGGGAGGGGGGACCCTATGTCATTTTTTTTCCCGATTTAACCCTTTGTAGTGTGGATGGTTTTTGTATTTTTTTTGTGAATGTTATAAAATACTTGTTTCAGTTAGGGGGGTCTCCTGGGCAGGAACGGGGGGCTACCGATAAATATGTGGTACCGTTCTAATCGGTAGAAATGGGGCTTTCACATGCAATATGATTTTCCTTAATAAAATACATTTTTTATTTAAAATAAAGGAGTCAATTTTCTAAAAAAATGTTTTTATTTATTTATTTTTTTTTCACTTAATAATATTGTAAAAAAAAAAAAAAAAAAATACAAACAAGACATTTCATGTTAAAGTCTAAACTCTGCTGCAAAAAATATATATATAATTTTTCTGAAAGTTACAGCAAAAATGGCGCAAAACATGTCGCAAAACATGACGCAAAATGGGGAAAATGGCCTGTCAACAGAGGCTGACAAAATCTCAAGTAGGCTGGCAATTAAAAGGGTTAATAGTACCTATGCATGTTGGGTATTGTTCTGTTCGGGGGACCTTGCGCTTTCAGACTTAGCTTGTTTTTTCTGGTTTGCATATTTATATTTTAGGAAAAGGTGTTTTTTATTCAGCTTTTTTATAAATTTTTTAGGGAAACCCTGCGCAACCAAAGAATTCTTTGAGGAATTAATTCCAGAAAGATGAGCCCACTAGAACAAGCTGGGTACCCTTAAAAAGCTTAACGTGTGTACTTTCAGGGAATATATGGTTTATGGGGGATATTCCAAATGTAAAGGGTTGTTTTGGTTGAAAAATCGCAAGGTGCGCACTTTGTCTGCAGAGCTGAAATTTTCAAGTAAAATTACCGTTATGCGCATGCTTTACTTTGGGGTGTTTGGCAACTCTTCCCTTGACAGAACCTATGCATGTTGGGTGTTGTTCTGTTCGGGGGATGTTGCGTTTTCAGATTAAACTTGTTTTTTCTTGTTTGTATATAGTTTTTTTAGGAAAATGTGGCTTTGATTCTGCTTTTTTATCCTTTTTTTAGGGAAACTCTTTGCAACCAAAGATTACGTTGAGGGATTACTTCCAGAAAACTATGGCCACATCCACAAGCTTGGTACCCCTAGAAAGCCTGAGGTGTGTACTTCCAGAGAATATATAGTTTGTTGGGGGTATTTCAAATGTAAAGGGTTGTTTTTCTGGAAAAACCGCAAGGTGCGCATATTGCATAGCATAGTTGTATTTTATCTGAAAATCTCCTAAAGCGCTGTTTCAGTTTGGGGGAGTCTCCTGGGCAGGAAAGGGTGTCTACCTATACATATGTGGTACCGCTGTAACCAGGAGAAATTGGGATTTCACACGCAATAAGATTTTATTGACAAACTTACATTTTTTATTCCAAAAAAAACTACAATATGTAAAAATTTTTTTTTTTTTTTTTTTTTTTGCACATATTTCACCCAAAAATATTAAGAATACACCTAACAAATGACAAACAAGACATTTCATGTTAAAGCCCAGACTCTGCTGAAAAAAACAATATATCATTTTCCTGGGAAATCCCTGGAAATCCCTTCAAAAATCACATTTGAACATGGGGAGCGCAAAATAGTGCAAAATGGTCTGGCAACAGAGTGTGACAAAAACTCCAGGTAGGCTGGCACTTAAAGGGTTAAAGGGATGTTGCAACTCACACATCAGCCATTCTTTGCATGTTTGGTTTTAGACACGTGACCAATGTGTCTAGTCTGGTTTAACAATCCATGCACTAATGTAATGGGATTCCTAGGGAATGCCAAGTGGCCACGTTGTGGGAGGGGCCCTTACTGCTTTGCCACGTTTCTTGGATTACCATATGTGTTCTTAAACATAAACTATGCATAGTTGTGTGTATTAATCGCTCTTTTTCTTCTAAAGCAGGCCAGCATCATCCCTCAGCTAGTGGGGACTCCTCTGTCATGTTACCGCGTCCGTCTTCTTCCGCGCTGCATAGGACCCAGGATCCGATGTCTACGGTAAGTGTTTTTTGAGGGTGTTGTGTATGCATGTAGCTTGCCATGTTTGGCTTGTGTGGTTTTTATAGGTATTCCACACACTGAACCTGTTTTTTTTTACATGTCCCCAACAGAGCCACACACTGATGGAGCAAATCCAGGAGCAGGAGGAAGATGGAAGCTTCATAGGAGATTCTGAAGATCTTCCCCTGGGACAGAATCTGCAACTGTCCCAAAATGTGTCTCCGCCAAATCCACAGCAGCAGAGTGAAGCTGGCTGCATGCTGCCTGCACATCGTGGGCAGCATGCAGAGACTGACCCTCCAGTCCCCAGTTTCAGATCTGCTGCTGAGGATTTGGCGAGCAGACCTGTGGCTGTTGGGGGTCCTCGAGCAACATCATCTGCACGCCCCACAACCCGGGGAATTGGGCGGCGTACTCAGCAACGTCGCCCAGTTTCCCAGGGGAGGGGCGTGCAGATGATGGAGTCAGCATGGCACCATGAGAGGCGCCTTTTTCGCCGCCAAAACCAACAAAATCAGGAGCATATTAGGGGCCAATTAGAGTCCCTAAATACTACCTTCAGTGCCGTGCTGACTGAATTGAGGACCCATAACAGCCACATGGCCAACTTGACTTCTGAAATTAGGTCAGGCATGGCCGAAATGCACAATAACCAAAGACACATTTTGGAACAGTTGCAGATTCTGAATGCCACACAGGCCCATGTTATGCCCCCCCCCCCACCAAGGGCCCCAACCTGGGTTCTATGGGCATCACACATATTAAGGTGTGTTAGGCATGAATCTGGTCCATATCTTTGCGATACCTACCCACTGGATTGACTTGTCTGGTGAGGCCTAAAAATCTCATATTTTGCGCTGTTCTTGCTCGGTTGTTTTTGATTATCCACCATATAGCTCATTCAAGGCCTGAGGTAGCCCAGTAGCCAATGCCAGAGTCCAAGACTCACTGAATCGGCCACTTAAGGTGTTGCGCGGCTGCCATGGCCACAATAACATTTGTGGTGGCTCCTCATGTTTGGCGGCATGATTGGGTGACATTCTGGCCTTAACAACTAAGACCTTGGACCCTGGCTGTGATTGTACTGGATTTGGATTGGGACTGGGTGTTCTTGTTTGGGTGGCCCACTGACTTACAGGTGTAGATGTGGCATAGCTAGGTTTGCTTTCAACCTGTGTCGGTGGAAAATGTGGGCAAGCAGGAGAGGGATTAATTTTGGGCTATTTCCTTTGTGTACAAATGTATGGAACATAATTGCATGTACAGGTGTTGGCCCAAAGTATGTGAGGGGCACTCACCTCCGATTCAGTTTGTCTCACATATACCTTTTACTAAGTAGTAAACATTTTGGTTTGAACAAGCTCATGTGTGTGGTGTTTTGATATAGAAATATGAGTTCAAGTTGGCACCAAAACAAACAATAACCAAGGTCTACAAATAAATACTCAAACATAGATTTTTTTTTGGGTTGCACAAATTCATTATTGTTTACTTCATAATGAAATTAAACATAGCCAAACAAACCAAAAAAAAATTACACAAATTAAACTAAAAACTAAATTAGGAAAAATGTGTGGCTATTAAATTTGCCCGCACGGCTTGCCCAGACGCACTTGGCTGGCCCACATAGGCGTCGTCTGCCTCATCGGAGGGTGGAGAGGGTGGGCAATCCAGATATCGGGGGACCCTTTGCATAATGGCTAAATTATGGAGCGCGGCACATGCCATTATAATGTCAATGACCTTTTTGGGGTCATACTGCAGGGAGCCCCCAGTGTGGTCCAAGCACCGAAACCGAGTCTTGAGGAGTCCAAAGGCCCTCTCCACCACTGCCCTGGTCTTTCGATGTGCACGGTTATAGGCCTCTTGTGCTGGAGTTTGTGGCCGGAGGACCGGAGTCATGAGCCACGGCAGTAGTGGATACCCCAAATCTCCTAAATAAGCCCAAAAAAAAATAAAAATTAATAACAGGAAATCATACATTGCCACGCAACATTCCTACTGCAATAAAAATAAAAGAGGTATGTGACATTGTCACACAAACATGAGCATACAGATTGCAGATGCTAAAACAAGAATTAAACATATGTGATAGATGTGGGTCAAAAGTAGTCAAATAATACTGGGGATGGTGGGCAATCAGGCAGACTGTTAGCAGCTATTGTTTCCTGCCTGTGCTGCAGAACAATGTAGTATGGTCTAACTTGACCTGCCCCTTTATAATTCTTGGCTTACTCAAAAACCGGTGTAAGCCGGCCCCTGCACTTTATCCCGCTCACCTCTACTCAGTAAGTTAAATGCATGTAAGCAAAGATGGCGCTGACTCTCTGGTAAAGTCAATAACAGATTTGGAAAGAAAATGGTTTAGAAGGCTGTGTCAGACTTGGCCTCACATTACACTTATTAATTAAAACAATGCAGGCAAAACAATTTTGCAGCCAATGGAGTTTGTCTAATCTAATGGTTCCAGTGTGCTTACACATGTTCACAAGGTGAGGGGCAAGGCAGCGTTTATGAAAGGTAAATCCAACCTAAAACTTTGCCATACATATACAATCCAAATCGATAATTTGAGCCAACTTACCAAGGAGCCATGCACCCGCAAATTCCCCTGACTCAAACCGGCGGAATAATCCAGATCTGGGCAGGATATACGCATCATGGGCTGAGCCAGGGTAGCCTGCCAGGACGCTCAGAAAGCGCAGGTCCTGGGCCACCACCGCTTGCACATTCAGCGAATGGCCCATTTTGCAATTTCTGGGTAAAAAGGAAACAGAAACCAGCCAAAAATTACGTTTAGTAAACAAATCCAACGCACACTTCAAACAGCCTAAGTCAAAATGTAACATCCAGACAAATAACACTAAACAACTACGTTCCATTTAAGTGGTCAACAAAAGAATATCAATGTTTGAGCCTTGACAGTCTTACTTGTTCTATTAAAAGGACACTTACAAATGTTTTACTTTGAAATAACTAACTTTGGAACTAATTTATAAATAAGGGCCGTTGTTGCACATACACTCTTGGCAAGGAGGGAGCATTAGCAAGGAGGGAGTGATTGCAATGAGGGAAGATGTAAAATCAGAGAGTATATTAACCTAGAGGGACTAAACAAAAGGAGGGACTATTGGCAATGAAAGTTACTACAAATGGCGAGATTAGTCACAAGGAAGCTTTTCATTAAAGGAGGGACTATTGGCAATGAAAGTTACTACAAATGGCGAGATTAGTCACAAGGAAGCTTTTCATTAAAGGAGGGACTATTGGCAATGAAAGTTACTACAAATGGCGAGATTAGTCACAAGGAAGCTTTTCATTAAAGGAGGGACTATTGGCAATGAAAGTTACTACAAATGGCGAGATTAGTCACAAGGAAGCTTTTCATTAAAGGAGGGACTATTGGCAATGAAAGTTACTACAAATGGCGAGATTAGTCACAAGGAAGCTTTTCATTAAAGGAGGGACTATTGGCAATGAAAGTTACTACAAATGGCGAGATTAGTCACAAGGAAGCTTTTCATTAAAGGAGGGACTATTGGCAATGAAAGTTACTACAAATGGCGAGATTAGTCACAAGGAAGCTTTTCATTAAAGGAGGGACTATTGGCAATGAAAGTTACTACAAATGGCGAGATTAGTCACAAGGAAGCTTTTCATTAAAGGAGGGACTATTGGCAATGAAAGTTACTACAAATGGCGAGATTAGTCACAAGGAAGCTTTTCATTAACCCTTTAAATGCCAAGCACGTAGTTTCTACGTGGTTGCCTCTCCTACCGTTAAGTGCCAAGCACGTAGAAACTACGTGCCTGGCATTTCCCACAAACAGTTAAAAAATAGAAAAAAAAAATCACTTACCTCCGGTATCCTTGTGAAGCCTGGGGTCCCCTCTTCCTTGGGGGGGCATCCGATCGCCCCCCCGTCGTCCTCCGTCTTCAGGGGGGGGCCCGAAACCAGCCGCCCCCCCCCCGTTTCCAGCGCTGATCGCCGATCGCCGCTGTAAAAAAAAAAATAAAACTGTCATTTACTCACCTCCGCGCCCGAGCCTTCTGTCCGGGTCTCCTCTTCACCAGGGGGGGGTCCGATCCCCCCCCTGGGCTGCGCAGTCTTCAGGTGAGGACCCTCTTCCGGGTCCTCACCTCTTGTAATGGCGGCGCTGGCCTCCGCCGCTGAGCTCCGCCCATTGTGGGAGGAGCGGGATGACGTCATCCCGCTCCTCCTATACCCCCTCCGAGCTCCGGCATCTGTCAGATGCCGGTGGTGATCGGAGCAGGGCGGATGTCAGGTGAGGAGGCTCCGATCGGAGCCCCCTCACCTGTCACCCGCCCTGCGCCGATCACCACCGGCATCTGTCAGTGACAGCGGCGCGGGACAGCGGCGAGGGACGTCGGATCGGAGGTGAGTATGGTGTAAAAAAAAGAAAAATAAAGATTTTTTTTTCTCTGTGTCTGTGTCATTTTTTAATATTAACCCCTTGTGAACTGGTAAGGGGTCCATGACCCCTATACCAGTTCACAAGGCTGGGGAGATGGCAAGCCACCTGCGCTAGCGGGTGGCTTGCCATTAACCCCTGGCACCCCCATTACCTGCCTCCCCAAAGGCCAGGGGGGGGCAGAAGAGCCCGGGCCCACATGGGCTATGTGGGCTCGTAGGCTGCAGGGTGGGGGGGCCACATAAGCTGGCCCCCCCACTCTGTGCCTACAAGCCCCCATAGCTGGTCCCGGGCTGGTTACTGTGGGTAAGGGGGACCCCACGTCAATTTTTTTTTTGATTTTTAAGGGTTTTTAACCCTTAAAAATCAAAAAAAAAATGGGGTCCCCCCCCCTGGGAGGGGGGACCCTATGTCATTTTTTTTTTTTATTAACCCTTTGTGTTCTGTCATCCAGCAGCTATAAAAGGCTTCTAGCAAGTGAGCAGAAGCCAGTGATCGCCGAGGGACAGAGGGCTCCAGGATGGATGGGAGGTGAGTACAGTGTAAAAAAAAAAAAAAAAAAAAAAAAAAATAAAATATTTTTTCTATGCTTGTGTCTGTGTCATTATTTACATTTAACCCCTTGTGAACTGGTAAGGGGTCCATGACCCCTATACCAGTTCACAAGGCTGGGGGGATGGCAAGCCACCTGCGCTAGCGGGTGGCTTGCCATTAACCCCTGGCACCCCCATTACCTGCCTCCCCAAAGGCCAGGGGGGGGCAGAAGAGCCCGGGCCCACATGGGCTATGTGGGCTCGTAGGCTGCAGGGTGGGGGGGCCACAAAAGCTGGCCCCCCCACTCTGTGCCTACAAGCCCCCATAGCTGGACCCGGGCTGGTTACTGTGGGTAAGGGGGACCCCACGTCAATTTTTTTTTTGATTTTTAAGGGTTTTTAACCCTTAAAAATCAAAAAAAAAATGGGGTCTCCCTCCCCTGGGAGGGGGGACCCTATGTCATTTTTTTTCTCGATTTAACCCTTTGTAGTGTGGATGGTAGTTGTATTTTTTTTGTGAATGTTATTAAATACTTGTTTCAGTTAGGGGGGTCTCCTGGGCAGGAACAGGGGGCTACCGATAAATATGTGGTACCGTTCTAATCGGTAGAAATGGGGCTTTCACATGCAATATGATTTTCCTTAATAAAATACATTTTTTATTTAAAATAAAGGAGTCAATTTTTTTAAAACATTTTTTATTTATTTATTTATTATTTTTACTTAATAATATTGTAAAAAAAAAAAAAAATTTACAAACAAGACATTTCATGTTAAAGCCTAAACTCTGCTGCAAAAAAATATATATATAATTTTCCTGAAAGTTCCAGCAAAAATGGCGCAAAACATGACGCAAAATGGGGAAAAATGGCCTGTCAACAGAGGGTGACAAAATCTCAAGTAGGCTGGCAATTAAAAGGGTTAATAGTACCTATGCATGTTGGGTATTGTTCTGTTCGGGGGACCTTGCGCTTTCAGACTTAGCTTGTTTTTTCTGGTTTGCATATTTATATTTTAGGAAAAGGTGTTTTTTATTCAGCTTTTTTATAAATTTTTTAAGGAAACCCTGCGCAAACAAAGAATTCTTTGAGGGATTACTTCCAGAAAGATGAGCCCACTACAACAAGCTGGGTACCCTTAGAAAGCTTAACGTGTGTACTTTCAGGGAATATATGGTTTATCGGGGATATTCCAAATGTCAAGGGTTGTTTTGGTTGAAAAATCGCAAGGTGCGCACTTTGTCTGCAGAGCTGAAATTTTCAAGTAAAATTACCGTTACGCACATGCTTTACTTTGGGGTGTTTGGCAACTCTTCCCTTGACAGAACCTATGCATGTTGGGTATTGTTCTGTTCGGGGGATGTTGCGTTTCCAGATTAAACTTGTTTTTTCTTGTTTGTATATAGTTTTTTTAGGAAAATGTGGCTTTGATTCTGCTTTTTTATCCTTTTTTTAGGGAAACTCTTTGCAACCAAAGAATCCATTGAGGGATTACTTCCAGAAAACTATGGGCACATCAACAAGCCTGGTACGCCTAGAAAGCCTGAGGTGTGTACTTCCAGAGAATATATAGTTTGTTGGGGGTATTTCAAATGTAAAGGGTTGTTTTTCTGGAAAAACTGCAAGGTGCGCATATTGCGTAGCACAGTTGTATTTTATCTGAAAATCCCCTAAAGCGTTGTTTCAGTTTGGGGGAGTCTCCTGGGCAGGAAAGGGTGTCTACCTATACATATGTGGTACCACTGTAACCGGGAGAAATTGGGATTTCACACGCAATAAGATTTAATTGACAAACTTACATTTTTTATTACAAAAAAACTACAATATGTAAAAATTTTTTTTTTTTTTTTTTTTTTTGCACATATTTAACCAAAAATATTGAGAATACACCTAAAAAATGACAAACAAGACATTTCATGTTAAAGCCCAGACTCTGCTGAAAAAAACAATATATCATTTTCCTGGGAAATCCCTGGAAATCCCTTCAAAAATCACATTTGAACATGGGGAGCGCAAAATAGTGCAAAATGGTCTGGCAACAGAGTGTGACAAAAACTCCAGGTAGGCTGGCACTTAAAGGGTTAAAGGAGGGACTATTGGCAATGAAAGTTACTACAAATGGCGAGATTAGTCACAAGGAAGCTTTTCATTAAAGGAGGGACTATTGGCAATGAAAGTTACTACAAATGGCGAGATTAGTCACAAGGAAGCTTTTCATTAAAGGAGGGACTATTGGCAATGAAAGTTACTACAAATGGCGAGATTAGTCACAAGGAAGCTTTTCATTAAAGGAGGGACTATTGGCAATGAAGCAAACGAATAATGTGATTGAGCAAAGGAGGGACACACAAATATTTAGAGACAATGGAAGCCAAAACTTGCCTGTATATATACTCGTCGCTTGACGGAGGGACGAGGGCAACGTGGGTGCAGTCAATAGCACCCATGACATTGGGCATGTCGACGATATTAAAAAATGCCAGCTTAATGGCGTTTCTAGCTACCATATCCTCAGGGAAACAAATATATTTCCGAGTTATGGTAGCCATGCCTTCCAAAAATTGGGATAGCGCGCGGCTCAGCGTAGGCTGTGAAATCCCCACAGAGAGGGCACCCAGCCTCTGGAACGAGCCGTTCGCCAAAAATTGCAGGCAGCCAAGCATCTTGGTCATACCTGAAATTGCATGCCCCTTCCTTGTGGTGCGGGCTAACCATGGCCGCAGCTCACTATATAATTTATGGAGGGAAGCGCGATTAAGCCTGGTCAGCTCGAACAGCTCAGTGTCATGCATGCTATTGATGTCCATGCGTCGCCGCCGGTGCAATCTGGTCTCTGCCCTCCGGACGATCTCAATGCCCATGAGTTGCAGATCCTCATGCTCCTCAAAGGCAGTAGCCTCGTCCATGGCTGGCTCGCGCTCCCGTAGTCAAAAAGGTTCCGGGAATGTTTTTGCCCTGAAACGAATTTATGAGGTGTGGGACCATCGGCAATCAGCTCTCTGAATTAATCGCAAGCCCATTGCAATAACGAAAAAATTCTGAACGGACGAAACATTTCCGATTTGGTGGGAAAAAGCTCCCGAAGTAACGAAAATCTTCCGATTTTGTCACCATTATCGAAAGAGCATATACGCATGTTCTCGAACGTTCGTGCGAGTGAAAAATATACGAAAAAAAGCCAAAAAATGACAAACACCCACCAAAACTTTCACAGACAGCTACGGAAGTCCGGACGAATGTGTCTCTGAATCGAGCCTTATATGCTAATTTTTTGAGAAGGACCTGTACTCTTAAATAAGGCATGTTCCACCTTTTTCTTCATATTCCACTGCTCCTAATCCTAGTGTGGACATAATTGACAGTAGGCTGTTGGTTCGCGTGGCCTGCCAGTATTACCACAGACAGACACATAGTTAAATAACAGCTCTGTCAGCTTGCAGCTCCTGTCTTGCATCTGCATTACAGTCATGCTTCCAAATGCAGTATGGTGAAGTAAATTTCCTTTGCATGGGAGCATTTCAAAACCCTGGATTTTTGTATAGCTTAGTTTATCAATGTTATTTATTTCTAAGATGCTTCAAAGTGGAGTATGTTATTTTTGGTGTCATTGATGTTAAGGTCGTGAATATACAAAAAATATGGATGTGCACTGTCCCACTATCTACTGAATTATAGAGGTGCTATAGCCTGTGTGGTCAAAACAACAATGTATATATAGTGAGGGGATCCTAGATCTGTCCCCACAAACAACCACCATACAAAGGCCGCACTCAGAAAAGTAAAAAAAAAAAAATATCTATTTTATTTATAAATACATCCACAATAATTTAAGGAAAAAATAATTACCGTATGTCAACATATACAACAACACATTACACAATTAAAAAACATATTCACAAACACAGGGGATCCACCATATACGGTGACTATACTAATAAAAATAATCAGGGTGGCGTATAATTAACTCGATTAAAAAATTAGTCTGATTGGATAATACATATGTCTACCGACAATGGATGAGAAATGTGCTATCACTATATTGATAAAAAATTAAAATGCATGATGCATAATGTACATATAATGTGCAAGTTTGGACAGTACTAATAAATGTGGCCCTAATAAAGTGCTAAATATAGTGCTAAATATAATACATCAAAAAGAAAAAAAAACAACAATACACAAAAACCATGTGCCACTAACAAAACAGACCCACAATTGGTAATTAATTAAAGTGCTGAAGTGCAATACAGCACACACATGGTGCTTAACCAGCCAGGCAAAATGTAGATAGATATATATAGCACCACCAAGCTAAACAGCCAATTATATAGATACCAGATGTAAAGATTTACATTACCTTGTCACCCGGGGATCCCCCGCGGCTGCTGCGGGGGATCCCCGGGTGACAAGGTAATGTAAATGTCCTTAAATTATTGTGGATGTATTTATAAATAAAATAGATATATATTTTTTTTTTTTTTACTTTTCTAAGTGCGGCCTTTGTATGGTGGTTGTTTGTGGGGACAGATCTAGGATCCCCTCACTATATATACGGTACATTGATGTTAAGGTCATCGTATTTGCAGTTTTCGTTACATAAACCTAATTGGCATTATTGGAGGGAACATCATTTGTGCAGGGAATACAATCTGTTCCTTAAAGTAGCACTATCACGAAAAAATAGCCCAATGATAGAAATCCATATAAATATACTGGATGGTGGGATGAGGGGTCACGTATATACCCAGCATCAAGAAATACCCAGCCAAGGTTGTTTTTTTTTAATGGACAGAAAAGGAAATCAGGGTTGACAGGTTCTGTCACCCCTAATACACTCAAATCTATCACCCCTGGATTTTATCACTACTAGTAGTTTTATTCCTACTGGTGGTACTTGAGATCCTACCAGATGGTTCTCAACATGGCTGCACATTGACCTGCACCCTACCTAATCTGCTGCCATCTATACTTCACCTAAGCCTGATTTGCTTCATAAGTGCAAAACTGTTTCTAAAGGTGATAAAACAATTAATGTGTAACCTTTGTGTGTTTCATGCACTTTTGAGTGCTTTACCATGTTTTTTCAGTGACTGACAATGTACATGTACAACCCAGGTGATACCTAAGATTAGAAAATGCTAAGTGGTACTAGGTTATAAAAAATGGTTGGGAACCCTGCCCTAGAACTATTTGACTTTTGCTATTGCGTATTAAAGGGAATTTCATCCTATTGCTAATGTGTATGAGCTTAGATTACAGTTCATACCAACCAAGAAGATGTCTACATAGGCTGGGAGCAGAATATGGGGACATTTACAAGATTTTATATAACTCGTAAAGCTTACCGACAGGGTGTTTGAAAACTGAAGAAAGATTTCTGACGAATATAGCTTGACTGTAAAACTGCTATGGTGACTGAATATATGACTGGACTAGTGACAGGATATATGAATAAATGGTGACTGAAATCATTCCGTATACTGTAACTGGAGTAACTCACAGTGGTTAATGTTCATGAGAAGTACGTCTTTTTTATTTCAATACATTTTTAGAAGTGCATGTTTTTACTGAAATGACTATTTCTGGATTACTGTAAACCTATGATATTTTTATATATTTTGTTCCCCAAGAAATTGTAAACATTTAAACAATCAAAATTGCATTGTAAATGGGACTGTAGCCAACCAGGTTAATTAGTATTCAGCATGGTCAGAGGCCTTCCTTTGTTCTGAAGCCTGACTTGTTAGCTTTTGGCCTGAGCTTAGTTTCATGTGTGCATACGGATGCAAGTTAGATTGACCATCAGAAGATCACCAATGCTAGTTTGTGTGGTCCAATCAGAGTAACACCTGGGCAAATTTGAATGAAACAAAGGGGCAGCCAGGGAAAAACAAATTGCTGGGTGAGAGATGGGGACAGTCTTGCTTTGGAGGGAGGTGGACACACTCGAGATTGCTTATGGGAGCTGATGGAGACAGACCTTTGGGCAGTAAAAGACGATAACCGGGCCTTTGTGGAGGACGAGGGACAGAACTGCTCTTTGTCAATAGACTTGTATAAAACTAAACTTCTACTCACACCACTTAAATCAGATGAGTAACCGATTTTAATATATGCTTTGCTTTTTGCCTTGTTTTGAGGCTTTCTGTGTTGTAACAGTGCTTGTAGTTTTTTGGTTTTGTACATTTTTTCATTTCCAAACCAAACCATGCACTGTTTTTGTTTTAGAGTTATTTTCTTGTTATTTTCTTGTTATACCTTTACTGAGTAGAAATATTTTACAAGCTCTTTAAGAAGACTGGGGTTAAGCATAGGTCACAAAGGGAAATGGAGGATTGTAGTGTCCCAAACTGGGTTAATCCGGCTCCATGGGTGTCTGTAGCTAAAGAGTTGGGTAATAATGCTCCCCCTAACATTAGTTTGGGTGAGGGTAGCATTCATAGCTGTTTAGCTGAGTTCAGTTTTAAATGTTTCCATCTCGATAAGCAAGCTAGAGTTGCAGTGGCAGAGATGGGTTGCCTTCTATTAGATTTTTTTTGTGTTGAAATGGAGGGAAAACCCAAGTTTTATGACTGATGAGGAAGTTGTCTTTAAGAGATCAACTTGCACTAGCTTTAGAATTCCTCCAACACACTGCAGATGAGTTTTCAGAGCTGGAAAAAAGTCCAAAGGTTCCCTGAGTAGTAAAAGGAAGTTAGGCGCAAAGGTTAAGTCAAGCAAAGTTGTTGTAGCTAGCTCTGTTGATTAGGATAGAAATGTAGAGAGCCAGCCTGCAGCAAACCATGTGGCTGAGAGGCAATTGTTTAAGCCCAAGACCCCCTCACATGCACCTAGTAGGCCTACAATTGTGAAGGTGCAGCCTGCACCTATTGAAAATCCCAAGATTGACTTTGAGAAAAGGAAATGCAAAAGTCCTTGCAAGATACTTTGGGTGGATTTATGGAAATAAGAGATCCCAAATCAAGAGATAGATGGGATCCCCTGTGAGTAGTTGTGGAAAAAAAATGGAAATGGGTAACTTTTTTCTAAGTGTTTTTATGCTGATTTTTTTCAGTCACCAGAAGCTGTAAATAACATTGTCAGCCTGATTGTTACCCGGTATTTGACTATTTCATAGGAAAAAACTGGATGAAATGCAAAGCTATACATTTTTTATAATTTTTTCCCCAAGAAATTGTAAACATCTTATACGATCAAAATTGCATTCTAAATGGGACAATTATCAACAAGGAGCCAACATGTTTGGCTCCTTAATTAGTATTTAGCATGGCCGGAGACCGTCCTCTCAAGACTGGCTTGGTAGCCTGAGCTTAGTTTTATATGTGTATTTACATGCAAATTAAATTGGCCAGCAAAAGATCACCTATGCTTGTTTGTGTGGGCCAATCTGACCACCAAGCTAGTTTGTCTGGGCAGCTTTGAATGAAACAAAGGGACAGCTACAGAAAAACAAAACCCAGGATAGTCAAAATCCTGGGTTTTGGTCCACTTTAAATCAGATGTGTAAACCATCTTAATATATGCTTTGCTTTTTGCCTTGTTTTGTGGCTTTCTGTGTCGTGCTTGTAGCTTTTTGTAAATTTTTGACAAGCAGGGTATATATAACTCCTCTCCTAGGAGTTACTAACAAATGACCTTATTTGACAATGTGGTGTAATTAAAGATATAATATATATATATATATATATATATATATATTTATATATTTATTTATTTATATATATATTTATTTATTTATATATATATTTAAGGTCTGCAAGTATACTTGCAAAAAATTTGCAAAAATGACATTCAATCAAAACAATTACAGTTTGTTTTGCTGGATAGTATTATGTTTTGTAGAAGTTTTTTATTGTTTTATTTTGTTATATTATCAATATATATTAATTTTTAGAGCTCGTAGCACAGGAAATCACTATGAGTAATATATAGACCAAATAACATAAATAATAATACAAAGAAAAAACACGGCTGTTTCTACTAGCAGGAGAAACAGGGACTATAGATGTTTATCCAAAGGATTAGAATCCTGATTTGCGGTCTAATTCCAACCAACTAATAGTAGTAAGCCAAATCTAAATAGTTTTTTTGTCTGTTTAGTCTTCAGTTTGTCAGTAGAAAACTTCTTTAAGTAACAATAATATATTGTTTTTTTTTTACTTTATTCAAACAGGAGTACAATTTCAATCAGTTCACAAGTTCCAATTATGCACTGGGCCTCCCTAGTACATGTTCTTCGACATTCCAGAATGAATGCTCTGACAGATGCACAGAGTTTGCTGCAAGGATTATTCTGAAGCATAATTATGAAGGTAATGACAGAACTGTACAACTGGAACGATGAAACAATGAATCATTTGGCTAAGCGTTTCCTTTGTGACTCCACAATTACTGTGCCACACACTAAGATGTTTAAATAGCCTTTGCATAATTAGACAAAAATGAAAAGGAAGAAAGGGGGAACATATGTACAGTATATTTATTTTAATTTTCAAAGATTTGGATTTCAATCCAAGGCCTCTAAAGATAATACATATTGGGAAAATGGCTTCAAGTTGCTTTCTCGTCAGAATGAGGTTCGCAAAGGTCATGCTGCTGTTCGTGATGTGGTGAAGTGGAGGGTTTATCTATTCCATAACTTCTGGTTAGTTATGTAAAAGCAGAGTCAGGGAGCTTGTGGGTGCTCTCAATAATTATCCAAGCACTCACTTGGGAACCCTCCCATAGCCAAGTGGAGGTCAGAGCACAGTAAGGGTACACACAATTCATTTGTCTATATGCAGTAGCTAGAGTCCTCAAATATCAAACTACTGTTGGAGATGTGGTGAAGAGGAGGGTTTATCCCCTCCATATTGTCTGGCTAGTTGCATAAACCTCATTTGGGAACCCAGACACAGCCCTTCCATGGCCACTTACTTACCTATGGTCTGGTCCAGCGGTGTCCTCAGGCTGCGCAGGCTAGGGCATGAGTTATGCTTTCTGGTGGCGCTGCACTCAGCATGGCCACCGGAGGTTGGTTTAAAGGGCAAATGAGTTTGAAGGTTTCTGTGGGTGAAACGCCTTAAAGGTTTAATCTGGGCAATCAGCACATAACTTGTTAAGTTGACCAGTGAGCCCAATTTCCCCCACCCAATCCCGTACGTTTACGTCCCATAATAGTTTTCCTCCCTACTTTCTGTCACTGGCCGTGATAGGGTATAGCTGGGTGCTATTGTTTCTGAGACTCCTGTGTGATTATTAGCTACCGCTGCCTAAACCAACCCCTGCCTGGATCCCGACTACAAACCCGTCCCATCGCTTGTACTACTAGTTCTCTGATTTCCCAGCTTGACCCCGGGCTTGACGTTTGACCCTTCCCGTGTTTCTCCCTTGGAGCTGCCAATCGTGAGAAATATTTATCTGTGTATGACCCCGGATTACCCAATAACACCCAGACTTACCTTCAGTTCATCTGTCTTCACCACTGTGATTTTACAATCTTTGCGCTATTAAGTTCTGGGGCAACCGTGTTTGGTGAGGCATTTAAAGCGTCCCGACAAATGGGTGCTTGACTATAGGTGAAGCTAGCTGCTGAGATTGGGAGTTGTGGACTCACCAAGAAGACGGGTGACCTCGTAGTTTGACAGAAAGCTTTTCTCTGGTTACAGGGGCACACATGATCTGTGTTTGTACATGCTGAACCTTACCTTAAAAAGATAATACTCGACTTACAGTACTTTACAACCTCCAAAAAGTGACGTCACACATGCAATTTGTGAAAAACATGTGGCCAAAGTCTCCGCCGGTACACCCTTCTTTCCGATGCAGAACTGGAAATGGATATTTCCCCCTATTGAATTGTGCTGGAACCTTAATTCCTTTGCTGTGCCTCCATGTGAGATTGCAGGTGATTGGTCATTGCACAGAAGGCTGCACTTCTGACTAAAACAAACAAAATTAGCTGGAAGGAGCCTTGAGAATTGTGAAGAGGTATTCTTCAGGGGAGGGCTATTCAGTTATTAGCTAAAAATGTGCTTTAACAATGTGCAGGGGAAGTGGAATACCAGGCTTTGTGCAACTACTTTGCCTCATTTCTCTGTGTGACGCAGCAATACTACTTCCTGTGAGCAGGAGCGTGACCTGAAGCCACCTGGGGAATGCGCTGTCAGCACCAAAGTGGGTGCAGGGAAGAGGGGAACGCAGCTGGCAGCACTGCGCTGGCTCAGTTGTTTGGGTGGTGTGTATGGCTTTAAAAGTTGTTAAATTAGACTCAGTTGTTTATATGTTACTAAGGGATTTAAAGCAGACCAGAACCCCCATTTTTAACTAGAATCCCCTGAATTGCTCCCCCCATGAAGAGTACCTTTTGCCAATTTTTACTGCTCCTGCTTCACTCTAATCCCAGATAATGGCCCTTGTTTTAGCTGTAAAGCTCCGCCTCCTCCATCCATTGCCATTGTTATGTGTGGCAATTATGTCATTGCCACACCTATGCAATGACTGATTGCCTCCTATCTTACAGAGAGGAACAGCAAAAATAAAATTTTTCCAGGATGATTCGAAAAGCAAAAATATCCATTTCTAGTTCTACACAGAAGGGAGTATCGACAGGGGCTTTGGCCAAATGTATTTTACAAGTTCATTGGGTTTTGGTCAGCTTTAATGGCATTACCAGCATCTTTTGCCTGAATCGATATATGCTATGTGAAATGTCAGTATAGTCTGCAGTGTGCTGTATGCCAGATGCTGACGTGGTCCTTTAATTTTGCTACTGCTACAGCATCTTTGTTTTTTTAATCTGCCCACTCAAAGATTCAAGAACACTGGCAAAAATAAAGAGCCCACTGTGGTATGGCGTGCTGCCCACGGTTCTCAGTATTAATGTGAAGAATATTTGCTTTATGTTCATGAATAAACACCCACAAAAATGTGCTGATTTAGTTTGCTAAACGTTATGGAAATATTTGGGCAACATTCAGTCTATTCTATTTTTTATTACAAAATTCGAAACTTTATTAACAGTTTTGGATTGTAGAAGTCAAAGTCACCTTTTACTGTCATAACAGCCTCCATTCCACTAGAGTTATCCAGCCATTCAGTCATCTCAGCTCCTGAATCCCTGGTGGACAACCCAAGTCCAAAGGTCTCTGGACTTGAGTTGCTGGCATGCACTATGAATGGTACTGTAACCTTCCAGTCTTCCTATAAACCCTGGACCTTCATCTTGTATTGTGACAGTTCCAAACCAACAGACCACCATATATGCTTCCGCTGGCCTCCAAGATATTATTTGTAACTCTGTTGATAATTTATTCTTTTTATTTTGTGGACGAAAGACCCAGGATTGGGCTTTCCTCCAGTCAGTGGTTATATCATGCATATGAATGAACCCTAAATGAAAACAGAGACAAGAACAGAATTCTGAGAACCGATTTCTTCATCTGCCTCCTTCCAGCTGTGCCCACGCCAGCCATTCAGATTCGACTCATGTGAGTGTTTTTATTCACTGGCGAGATGCCAGGACCCATTCTCCAGAAAAGTACATTTTATGGTAATTTCAGGAATTTCACATGGGGGACATCCCGAATCAGGATCACCAGTCCTAAAATCTTACAGATTCTAGAGCAGCGATTGGACCACTTTAAAGTGGCTCGTAACCCATGCCCCAACGACGGCCACTGAATTCCCTCCCCCCCCCCAGGCATCCAGAATTGGGATCGGGACTCCCCAGGTTGCCCGGAAACCTTTCCCGGTCCAACAGGGCAAGCTGAGGTTGCACATCCCCGCTATCCCCTTAGCAGGGTGCATGCCCGCGCCAGGCACTTGCGAATGGCCGGTGTTGGCAGAGGGTAGCGGGGATTCGGCTGCCAGCACACTTGGATCCGTTCACCTTAGACGAGCTATTAGTCAAAGGGGCGGATCTGAGCCCACTGATTGGATGAGAGCACTGTGCATGTGCCGTTTGACCAGGGAAGGGTGAATGTGACCTGGGGGATTTCACACAGCGCAGTGCCCCGGGGCAAGAACCAAAACCCAGGATAGTCAAAAATGTCGGGGCAGTTATGCCCAAGAGATAAGGGAATTGGCTTTGTGGCTGGAAGGTGGCAGGTTTGATTTCCAGCCATGCGACATGGCTGAAGTGCCCTTGAGCAAGGCACCTAACTCCCAATTGCTCCCCGGGCACCAGGTTTAGGGTGGCCCACAGCTCTGGGCACGTGTGCACTTCGCTGCCCCTTAGTGTGTTATTCACCTGTGTGTAATAACTAATATAGTGTTTATTCACTGGCGTGTCCACTGTGTGCAATTCACTTGTGTGTAGTCACTAGTATAATGTTTATTCACTCGTGTATTCATGGCAATGTGTTGTACACAGATGGGAAAAATGTGGAGAAAGAATTCCATATGTGCATTAGCACCCAATGGCCACTAGTTGCACTATTACTATTACTATTTTTTTGGTCTGGTCCACTTTAAAGTGGACCGTCACCCTCCCGTGATCGGCCCGGGAATCTATAAGATTCCTGGGCCGATCACCTCCCTCCCCGCGGGACATCCGAGATCGGGATGTCCCGCGGGGTGAAACCCCCCCAAACACCCCAAATCCCCTTACCTTGTCTTCCGCCGCCGCCTCCCTCGCGCCCCTCTAGACGTGCACGCACCCGCGCCGGCCGTCTGTGAATGGCCGGCGTGGGCACGCGCGCGTCAAGAGTGACGCACGAGAGGCAGCCGCTTGTCCTTGGCTGTCAAACCGCTTGTCCGTCGGCGCTGGGAGCGGGGAGAGGTGAGTTTTTCGGATGATCGGGGGGGGGTTTCTCACAGCGGGGCACCCCGATCGGGGGTGCCCCACCGAAGTGGACCAAGACCCAGGATAGTCAAAATCCTGGGTGTTGGTCCACTTTAAGAAAGATTATCTCTGTAATATATATAATATGCAGTCAAATTTGGCAGACCAGTTTTGATGCGCCTTTATCCCAGCCATCCTTTTTTCTGCAGGCTTGTCAGAGCCACTCTTAGTGGGACAGGCCATAAGACAGTCCATCATCCCTCCATATTGCTCTCAGTCATTCAGTCATGGGAAGGGGGCGCTGCCTGCTGCTAAGATATAGGCACAGCAGCCCATTCTGGTATGGGACAGCAGCACCATTGGGGTGGGTGAGGAGGGGGCAGATTTTCCCTGCAAGCTATTTTGCCAAGAAACTGCCCTGCTTATGCAAACCCATTAGGCTTCAGGGGTCACATATCTTTGGTCATTTTGAGTATTTTATACCCTTCTCTATCTCAACACAGAAAACTCTAACATAATGATGGTAACATTGTTTGGTTGCCTTGACTACACGTTTGGACTGTGTTATTTTAAAATCAAGCCCACACCTCATAAAACATGCTATGTGTATAGTCACATACCACACGACATCTGCAAAGTGGTGACATGAATAAAAGAGCTTCACATTCACCCTCGGCTTATCATGACATTGTAAAAGTTCTATCAAACACTTTTTAAAGGGATGTATACAATTATTTGACTAGTGTTCATTGTAAAAATAGACCTGATTGTGAAAGGAATTCTATTATTCACCTCAGCTTTACTGAACATCCCCAAAATAAAAACGCTGGCAGTATTTTTATAGGGGCCTCCAAACATCCCCATTAGAGGGAGTTGTCATCTGATTTATGTGTAGGATGGAAAATGGACTCTTTCCATACAAAGCACATGTAATCCTTCAGGCTTAGTGCATCATAAATGAAGATACTTAACAATATGCTGTTTATTGGCTGAGTTTATAGAAATGCACCTTAAAGTCAGTTGTTAATATATATTTAGTTATATTTTATGTAAAATTGTAAAAACTCCATTGTGCCTGTGCTTTACCCATGAGAACTGGAAATAAAACACTTACCAATAAGTCCTTATTTAAGCTCCCAAAGCAAGAAGTTGCCCTGCTGCCACACATGCTTCTCCTATTAATTGTACAGAGATAATCACGGACCTAGCTTCCTCTCAAAGTGGTGGCAGAACTCCTTAAACCCTTAATTCATAGCAGAAGACTTCCTCAAACTCTTAATTTATGAATTGTATACAGGTTTTTGAGGGTACAAGTGGTGCATCAGACGTTTGCAGACTAAAAGCTGACTAGCTTAAACCCAGGATTTATGGCAGAGCCTAAGCGAAACTCCCAAACGGAGCACTATTGCGAAATTGTGTAATATTAAAAACCTATATAAACACGTTGGCTAATGAGAGGGGGGGTCACTTATACACACGAACTGAATATAATAAAATACAGGGTTGACAGGTTTAGTGTACCAGGGGTGACAGAACCTGTCACCTGATTTCTTCTTCCTTTCATTAATAAAAATAAACAACAAGCCTGGCTGGGTATTTCTTGATGCCGGGTGTATAAGTGACCCCTCCTCCCGCCATCCAGCATATTTATATGTATTTTTCTTATTGGCCCATTTTTCACGATAGTGCTCCTTTAAGGTGGACCAAAACCCTCACAGCGCAGCCCTGGATTCTAAAAGACTTCAGGGTCGGCTGGTGGCCTTTCCCCAGAGCATAGGAAATCAGGGTTCTCCACTATGTGAAACCCCCGGGTCGCCGATAATTTCTTTCCTGGTAGCTTTCCTACCTTACCTTCCTTTCTCACTTAGTGCTGTGAGTGATAAAGGCAAATAAAAAAAGTAATTTTACACAAACCCCACTAGGATACAACCCAACTGCTGCTCACCTAATATGGGAACAACCATAATTATTGAACGTTGCCCCACTGTCATGGTTTCTAAACACAAATTACTGCTGCTGTTTTTAGACAAACTAGGATTGCAGATTTACAGTGTTGAACCTATGAAGATGGAAAATTATCCTACAGCAATGCAGGAGAGGTCAAAACAGCAAAGTCGGTACAAAACAATTGCAATAAAAGACCACCCTTTTGGCAAATTGTGATCTTAAAGTGGACCCTAGTCACAAAAATCAAAGCTTCGTAAATTGCCCTAAAGCCCACCTCTGGTAATCAGTGACATACGATTATTGAGAGAGATTAACACCATGCAGATGTTTGGAATAGCAGTTGCATGGCAGTGGCCATCTTGCCACACACATGAGACACCTGCTTCTGAAAAACGCCCCTAGCTCTGTGCAGTTATCTCTTATTGGCAGCCAGATGTAGAAAGCCTTCAGCTGTAACGACTCATCATGGATTTGGTAACAGCTGAAATCTTCTAAATACATTGTATCCTCTGACTGAATGCTTTTGCAGCAACTGCCTCTATAGAGATACATTGTAACAGCTTCCCTCGTACAGATTTCCTTTGATACATTAGCTGTTTATTCAGTGTTAGCCTGTCAGGCAAGCTTCACATTGTTTCTGAGGCATATCTCCCTCTCAATTTAGTGTGAATCTCTGCTGGTACAGCACCCCCCTAATTCTCATGTGTAAGACCATCAGGTGTGTGGCAAGATGGCCATCCCTATGTAATTCTAGAGTAAATAATCTTCATGCCATTTCAAAACATCTGCATGGCTCTCTCAAACCGCTTATGCCACTGATTATAAGAGGGGAAAGCAATTTACTAAACTTTCTATTTTTGACTGGAGGTCTGCTTTAATTTCCTGCAGCTGCCACATCATGCCCACAGTTTGCTGGCTTCCCCGATCTTACATTTGGGTAGCTTACACTCACCTGCTAAAAGGCCTGCTGACGCCTGACTCACACAGCTAGGCAAATAGGATAGGACAGAAATTTGCACCAGTTGACATGCTTGCAATGCCCCCCAAAACTGTTTTTTAGTGTCTGCAGACACATAGAATATACAATATAAAATACACAGACCCCTTAGTTGATGTAAATTTTTGGTGATTCACCACATTCTGTTGAAGCTGGGTACATATGTGATTAAAAGCAGCTGTATACCTGGCAGTGCCCTCTGCTTGATGTTAATTTGTGCTAATTCTCCCAATACTATTGAATGTCATTGAGTGCAGTTGTGTTCATTTTTAAACTGTAGGAGACTGGCTAAGGCCCTCTGCACTTTCATCACCAAATTTAAAATATATGAAACCTTTTGTAGGGTTTCTGCTGGCTGCCTTTATCAGGTCAGGAAATGACCTAATCTTTGGACTGGGGTAGTCCTGCCAGGGTCCTCTGCAGCTTTATCATCAAAATCAACATATTTGAAACATTTTGTAGGCAATGTGCTGGCTACTGTGGTAAGTAATTTTGGACTAGGTGCGCTCTGAAAGGGCCCTCCGTGCTTGTAGTATGGATCTAGTGTGATGTCTGGCTAACTGATGCAAAGGGAGAGCTCATTAAAAAGAAGAATATCTTGTGATTTCCACTTTCCAGCATACACATCAGGATCATCACCCTCCTTAGACTATAATGGGATTCAGATTCCTGTGTACCCGGATAATATGGCCTATTCAAATACTGGTCAATCCCAATAAGAGTTGGTTCAGCTCATCACTTATCCTGTCCAACTCTTCTTGAAGGTCTGACTTGCCTTTGACTGTCCTTAGTCGTGGGAATTCATTGACCACTGTCAACTGCCACTAACCCGAAACACATGTCCACAAGTAGAAAGGTAAAAAGAGATGATTTGCCTTGCTCCCCTACTGCTAATAAACATTAACAGTGAATGTTGCCCTTTGCAACTATATTTATTTTTATATTTAATTAATTCTTATTGAGAATCCAGAGATTGCATATATCTGTAAAAATTACAGAATATTGATGGATATATTATTTTACCTGAAGAAAATATTGAAAATAATTAAAATGAAGGATTGTAATACAAATTCTTAAAGTGTGGAGGATACCCGAAATCCTCTCCTAGTAGGGGATGAAAAAGGTAAGCTCTAGGACAGAAACAACACAATATCTACTTTACAGGAAGGGGAGGAGGGGTCATAACACTAGTCTATTAGCTATATACTATATTAATAAATGGGCAGGGAAGCCTAAGAAACTTACATTACAAAATTAACAATAGTAACAAAAAGGACAGGGCCTTGTATCAAATATCAAATGTTAAAAGACTATTGCTATATATAGTTTGCCCATATAGTGAATACCAAAGTTATTTATTTATTTATTACCCCCAATTCCTCCCCCCCCCCCCCCCCCCGGAATACTTTCCATGGCTTTTTAAGGAAATGTAGTTGCCACTAGAAATAGTTTTTGAGACTGCTGGGTAACTAGAATGGCCCGCTTGGTTGTAAAATTTCAGTTGTCTTTCAAGAACCTTATGATATTCCCCCCCATGATAGGAGCTTTTCATTAGCTTGAACACTAGTCATCCATATCTAAGGACATGAAAGAGCGTAAGTATGTAAGCATGCAGTAATAAAGTACATATTCTTAATTAATTATATGTGATGAAGTACACGTGAATAGGCTCTTTATGAGGTCCTTTCACCATATAAAATATCTATAGAGACTCTTGTGGTATTCAAACAACACTCTCTTTATATTATTCACTGTAAGGATAATTACTTGACATGCTATCCGCAGCCTACAGAAACCTCTTTTAATGTACGAGTGTGTGTCATGCAAAATGAGAGAACTGACATAAGGGAAAGTCTACTTTAGCTTGGCCACTGGCCAATTAACCATTATATTTAACTTTATATATACATTCAAAGTGTGAGCTTAGCATTGGCTTGATCTAATGAGGTTTTGATAGATGTGCATTGTATCTGGTTGGATCACAATGGATAGAAAAAGACTTGTATATGAACTTTTAAGATTATTTTTAAATCTTTTTAAAAGCAAAATTAGCAGGTATTCTGCTTTTCAACCTGCTTTTCTTTCTCCTCGGTCTTTCCATTTCAGCTTCAATATTCACATAGCAGCGACATTTCTGCCTCCTTGTGGTGCTGAGCGAACCTGAATGGTTTACGATGGCCATGTAAAGAGGAGGTCTATTGAGGTCCGCTATAAACTGTTAGCCATACTGAACATTAAACACTAGAGGGAGCACACTCCTATCATAAACAGAGCAGAAGGTTTCTATGGCACAGTACACATTGAATATAGAAGCAGGGGCAAATGTAGGGACAGTTAGTACAATCTGGTGAATATTGAGAGGGGGCAGTACATAAGCTCATAATACAGACAGGACAAAGTTTATAACTAACTATTGTTGCTACATTGGTGGTGTGGTACGGCCCGCTTCAAAATATAAGAAGATAAGAAAAGTACTTATTTTCAATTCAAATTCCTGTGGGGCATCGTAGTACTCCTTAAAAACTCTCCAACATACAGCAGTTTTGACACTAAGCTCCCACAATGCATTAGGATAAAAGTCAAATGTAGACCAATGAGGTGTGATTTATCATTAAAACTAGATAAAAGAAAAGGTATGGCAAAGCCAGATGTACATTTTATTTGCAATAATGAGATGGGAGCACAGCTTACCTCTAGTGTTGCTTTATCTTTAGTGAAATCCTGGGTTTTCTGTTCTTTTTTTAAGATATGGCCAAATTTGACCCTAGAGTCTCAAAGACCCTATGGACGAGTGGAACTTTTCATAAGGCCATTCTTCTATAGGATGCCCAGAGTGTGAAAACCCTGGAGGCGATATACTCACTTCATTCTGCCAGACCGTGAAATCCTAGAATGAGGTTAGTATATGGGAAGTCACAATGTGGCATCCCAAAACTGTATTCCCCTAGGAAAAGTGTCCAAACTGGGGCAGGGGACTATTTTTGTCTTGGTCCTCTTTAAGAATATTTCAGTAGACATCTGCAACTTTGTATTGCTGCATTGCAAGTAGATATATAGATATTAATTTGAAATATGCATTTAGTTATCACTTGCCAAAATATAGCTAGCAGGAAAGCATCTGCCTGAAAATAATAGTTTGAAAAAAAACAGATACTAGGGTTATTTAAGGTCACGTAGTGCCAGATGAGTGCAAAAGGTGTATTTATCAAATCAAAAAGCCTGTGCCAGGTAGTGTCCTATCTATCAACAGCACCAGAAATGGCATGAGTGCCGGCAATGTGTTCCCTACAGCGCCAGATAAGACCAGGAGTTCACCCTGCACTGTATGGCATCATCCCATGGGCTTGGATGGTTATAATTATTTTGGCCATTTTTGTTAATTTTTTTTTTGTGGGAGGGTGGTGGTGGTGCATGTGCCACATGATGCCTTGGCAGCTTGGAATTGTTTTTGGAAGTATTTTTTGCATTTTTTTTTGTTGCACTGCTGGGCCACGCAAATCATGTGTCCTGTCTTTTATGTGTCCCCAATGCACTTCTCTGTGTATTTTATTTTATTATTTTTGTCCCCAGCACACTGAAAAATTAAAGTCTGTGTTTATTACAGCCGGGAATCCTGGAATCCCCTTCCGTGCGCTGTGCTGACTGCCTGGCTGGGAGGGATCGCAGGCATAGCGCTGCCTTGCTCCATGCCACTGACAAGTGTGAACGCAGATAGCAGCTTGTGCGAGCCGCTCATCTGGCGCCTGCTGAGAAATGAAATAAATAAGGCTCTCTCTGAAAACAGGTTAAGCTGTGATAGTCGGATCTTCAATTGTCAGTGAAATGTCTATGTGCAGCAAAATGCTGTCAGTACGCACAATGAAAAGATTCAGTAAAAGTTTATTAACCATGTTAAATTTGCCTGGTGTGACAGCGAAGCTACCTATGTCAAGTGATGAATGGACCTTACTAATCTCTGCTCAATTATGTAGAAACAATAATGTGTCATGTGAACAAAATGTTCTTCGAAATGAGCCTTTCAAGAGCAAATAAGCTCTCCCAGTAGTCTCTTTTACCATTGTTAGTGACAAATGAACTGTGTGCCCCCTAGGATAAAGAAACTCTCTATCAGCTGTAAAGTAGACCATTACACAACTGGGCCATGTCCAGCTGTCCTAAAAAAAAATCATTTAAATTGAAATTACAAATATTCATGTGTAAAAATGTTTCTAATTGGGTTCCCTGCCCCACAGATCCATAATGTCCACATAGGTTGCTGTTAGTAGTTACATGGCTGCAAGTCTCTCTTCATAGTAACATAGTATGTAAGACTGAAAAAAATACATCAGTCCATTCAGTTGAGCCTGTGTATAATGGAAGATCTCCTTTCAACTGGACCTTCAGCATCATTTACTGAAAAACCCAAACCCTTAAAAAACTATTCCCCAGAATCTAAAATTAATATATTTTAAGTTTTTAGTTGCTTACTGTTTAATCTTACTCCCACTGGGCTTCAACGCTATTCAGGACTCTAGGATATGGGAGCCACAATCTTGCCTCAGAAGCATTACATACTGAGGAGAAGAGAGCGGGACAGCAATGCCAGAATGCAGAGTGGCATAGTCAGAAGACACTTTCTGTCTGCAGGCAACCTGAGAATCCATAGGCCTCCATCTTGGATGTTTCAAGGCTCATAAAATACAGTAGGATGATTTTTAATGTGGGTAATCTGTATGTAAAGGGTAGGGGAAACATATAAGAATAAGGCTCTTATTCAGGGTGATGGTCTGCTTTAAAAAAATGAAACCTGAGTGTCAGCATAATGAGATAAACAGAACAAAGCATTTGGCTTTAGGCAAATACATAGGTAGAATAGTACAAAACAACTGTTCTTGTTTAGTTAAAGTGGCCCATCACCCTCGAGATCGGGATGTCCCGCGGAGTGAAACCCCCCCAAACACCCCAAACCCCCGTACCTTATCTTCGGCGGCGGCGCCCCTCTAGGCGTGCGCGCGCCCGTGCCGGCCGTCTGTGAATGGCGGGCGCGGGCGCGTCAAGAGGTACGCGCGGGAGGCGGCGACGGAGGAGCCGCTTGTCCGCGGCTGTCAAATCCCTTGTCGGCACTGGGAGCGGGGAGAGGTGAGTTTTTAGGGTGATCGGGGGGTTTCACACAGCGGGGCACCCCGATTGGGGGTGCCCCACCGAAGTGGACCAAGACCCAGGATAGTCAAAATCCTGGGTGTTGGTCCACTTTAAGGAGGCAAGAGTTAAGTGACGCAGGTCAGAGCAAAAGAATACAGAGATTAGGGCTGTAAGGTATTACCTAATGGCCGTTTAGGGCTAAAGCCCGCCCTTCGTCAGAGATAGGTGGCTGGTTGGGGGATGTGTGCAGCAGGCAGCATGATGAACTTAATGGTTGGAAGTTCAGGCAAAGGCTGCTGCGGTTGTCATCAGGGGCAGCAGCCAGCCCCCCCTTTGAATTTAGGCCCCATAGTCATTGCTGTGCTGCCCTTGACCCTTTAAGTGCCAGCCTACCTTGAGTTTTTCTCACCCTCTGTTGCCAGACCAATGAAATCTCTTGTTTTTATTTTTTAGGTGTATTCTCAATATTTTGGGAGAAATATGTACAAAATTTTTTTTTTCAATTTGTAGTGTTTTTTATTGTAATAAAAAAGTTTTTCAATAAAATCATATTGCATGTAAGATCTCCATTTCTCCCAGTTACAGCGGTACCACATATGTATTGGTAGACACCCTTTCCTGCCCAGGAGACTCCCCAAAACTGAAACAGCTCTTTAGGAGATTTTCAGATAAAATACAACTGGGCTAGGCGCTATGCGCACCTTGCAGTTTTTCAAGAAAAACAACCCTTTACATTTGAAATACCTCCCACACACTATATATTCTCTGGAAGTACACATCAAGCTTTCTAGGCGTACCAGGCTTGTTGATGTGGGCACAGTAAACCCTCAATTAATTCTTTCGTTGCAAACAAGAAAAAAACAAGTTAAATCTGAAACGCAACTTCCCCCGAACATAAAAATCGCCAACATGCATGGGTACTGTCAAGGAAAGAGTTGCCAAACTCCTCAACGTAAAGTATGTGCATAAAAGTTCAGCTTTGCAGACAAAGTGCGCACCTTGCAATTTTTCAACCAAAACAACCCTTATATTTGGAATACCCCCTACAAACCATATATTCTCTGAAAGTACACGCTAAGCTTTCTAGGTGTACTCAGTTTGTTGTAGTAGGCTCATCTTTCTGGAAGTAATCCCTTGAAGAATTATTTGGTTACACAGGGTTTCCCAAAAATAAATCAATTTCAATTTGCAAAGTAGAAAAAATGAGCTAAATCAAAAAGGTCCAACGGACAGAACAATACCCAACATGCATAGATACTTTTAACCCATTTAACTCCCAGCCTACTTGAAAATTTGCCTTTGTTGACAGGTAATTTTTCCGCATTTTACGTTATGTTTAAGCGTGATTTTTGCAGGAATTTCCTGGAAAATTATATACTATAGCGGGTTATAGCTGTGCAGAGCTGGGGTCAGGAAAAGGTCAGCAATCCCAGAATGCAGAGCAGCACAGTCAGAAGGCACTTCCTGTTTGCAGGCTGCCTGATGTTCCATGAGCCGCCATCTTGGATGTTTAAAGGCTCATAACATGCAGTAGATGCAGGTAGGATGATTTTTAATGTGGGCAATCTGTATGTACAAGGTGTGGGAAACGTATAAGATAGGCTCTTATTCAGAGTGAAGGACTGCTTTAAGGGTTGGAGAGGCAGCCACGTGAAATTTAAGGGCTTGGTACTGAAAGGGTTAATGGCTGCCCTGTCGGTTGGGAAGATATTTTAGAAACTATCCCAACAATTATCATCATAATGTGCAGTAGCAAGTGGGATCTTTCTTAAAGACATTCTACAAGCAAAAAAATAAAAAATCCTATACTCCCCTTTAATTTCCTGCAGGTGATCACTGATAGTCCGGTGTTCAGACACTTACTGGATCACCTGAGTCTCACAACGCTCTTGTCACACCGCTCTTGTACATGCACTCTCAGATGAGAAACTGTGGATGGACTGTTCCCTGCCATTAATCACAGGAGTTATGGCACACCCTCCTCCATTGCAATGAATGGAGGGGGCGTGCCATAGTTCCTGTGATGATGTTGTAGGGCGATCCATCAGGTCTTGAATAGTGGAAGATGGTGGTGGTAGTGCAGGACTGGGACTATCCGGTGTCTAAGCGCCTGTCTATCGGAACACCTGATTAATGGGGAGTGTAGAGATTTTTATTTTGTTGCCTGCAGTATGTCTTTTAAGCATGGTTCAGGTATCTGATCCTACAAAAATTGTAGACTGATATGGCCTGATGCAGAGCCTCCTCTGAACTGCCCTTAAAACCTTCCGATTGTCCGGGGCTCCCGTTTGAATCGTGGCTCAAATGTGATGCAGAGCCTCCGTCGGAATGGCTCCCTAACTGATCCGTCAATTTCACTTTACTCGGAAAGCTTTTTTTGCTCTCTCGGGTGCCTTCAATTTGATCGGGGCTCCCGTTCACATTCACACGGGCGGCCCGTTTTTCCCTGTTTTTTCCTGGCTTTTTGAACGTACCTGCTTGGTTTCCGTCGTATTTGACCTTCCATTTTGGTGGTTTTAGCAAGTATACTTACATCTCCATGGCTCTTCAGTTGCCAATCTGGCTACACGCAAGCGCACATCCCTCAAACTCCATTGGAATATGCATATGGCCACAAATGCAAATATGACACACATCTTTTTTTTTTTTTGGTTTTTTTGTGGGGGTTTCCTTGTCCTTAATGCATACCTTAATCATCTAGTAGTTCCTTCTTCCTTGTCCTTAATGCATACCTTAATCATCTAGTAGTTCCTTCTTCCTTGTCCTTAATGCATACCTTTATTGTTTGTGTATTTTTATGTTTTATTGTCCCATATCTAAACCTTTTGTGTGTCATGTAAATGTGTGCTGATGTTGTGTGATGGTACTTTTGCAGGAAACACAACTCTCTTATCTGAATTATTTATTATTTAAATTTTTTTTTTTTTTTTTTTTAAATAAAAACATTTTTGTTTGTAAAACGTAAAAAAACATTTTTACATTTTATTAATAAAAAATTAAATTTAGGCCTTGGGGTCTGTAGCGTGTTTTCTTGGATCTGTGAATGAAAAACAACATTACTTTAGCATTGTTTTTTGTTTTTTTGTTTTTTTTTTGGTTTGTGCACTTTTTAAATCGGACCTTCTGCGTGATTTAATGAAAAGGCCAAACTCTTCAGAAACGTTTCCACAGCATCTTAAACTAATATATATTAATTTTTTAGTCAATCATTTATTATTCTTTCCCCCACTGGGCTGCAACTCAGTCCCAGAATTTAGGATACGTGCAACACCATGTTGACTCTGAAGCATCACACTTACTGAGGAGAGGAGAGTGGGATAAGGTACAGGGGGTGGGTTATAGCTGTGCTTTGCTCACACCGAGCCGAGCTGTGCTCTGGAAAAGGTTGGTAAGTGGTGGTCAATCTGTATGTACAGGGTGTGGGAACTATCTAAGATAGCCTCTTATTCATAGTTAAGGTCCGCTGTAAGGGCTTTTTTGGATACATTTTGATGGAATTTTTTTTTTTTTTCTAATGGTATTGTTTGCTCATTTACTTTAGTTTAAATAAACACCACTTACAAGGTTTAGGACGCACATTGCGTCGGGGGCGGAGTCTCCCTTCATCCTCCCTCTGTGGCAGTTGGGAATCTGTATGGATGACAAACACACTGATATTAGAGACTGTTGTTCTTTCATTAATATAATATTATGTTAGGCTTCTAGGTATCAATCTACTCACCTTCCCCAGCAACCTCTTCCTCCTCGCCCCCTTCCTCATTCATCCCTTGGGATGTTCCAGCGACGTCTGAATCTAAAACAATAGTGCACATCTGTATTTAATGCATGTCTTACCACATATCTAACTTTTTTTCCCTTACCGGAGTCCGGTTGAGGCTCTGTTCTGCTCGACTCCCTGCCGTCAGATTGCCCCCTCCCCTGCATGCTGAGGTCCAGAACCTCCTCATACTCACTGGCAGAGGAGGGGGTGGCCGTTGACACTGGCGGTGGGCCACCTACACCTTCACCTGTTTCGCCCAACACTGGGCTGCGTGTCCTGGTCCGGGTGGGGCGGAACCGCAAATTCGATTCATGGGCTGAAATACAAACAATCATTAAACCACGCCCAGGCGATGCCAGGGTTATAGGTGCATTTACATTTTCAACACTTACATGGGAAATGTTGGTCGAAGTACCGCCTCACCCGGGGCTTATGTCTTCTTTTTAAATCAGACCAGTGTTGGGCGATCTGGGTGAAGGTATAGGTGGTTTGGGATCTTCGTTCAATCGCGTCCACCACCGCCAGGGCCAACATCCGCTTGTCATAATCTGACGGCAGGAAGTCGTAGCGATTCCTCAGCATCATCTGTCAAAAATAGATACAAGGACCCACCATTAACAAGTTTCTTGGCCTAACTAAAGTCACTTTATTAACCTCTTGCTGCCTCACATTGCCCTAGTTCTGCTATCTGCATGTAGGCTAGTTTGTAGCTGCGGACATGTGTTAAACTAAGGTGGGCTTGTATTTCACGTCACAAAGTTGTTTCAGACTATTCTTGCGTTTTAATTTTTTTTTATTAGAAGGAATGTGTGCGCGCACATAAACGCACGCTCGCACGCTCGCATACTCACATCCATGATGATGTCGTCCTGCTCCCGGGTAAAGATGGCGGGCGACATCTTTTCTTGGTTTGCAAGGTATAGCTCTGACGTTCCCCCGCGGTGACATACGTGCGTGCGTGCGTGCGCGCAGGCGCGCACCCGCTGTTGACCACGCCCACACGGGAAACATATTTAAAGCACAAGGCACTCAGCTCTGTGTTGGATACCATATCATTATGGGCAGACCTAAAGGGAGCAAAAAGAGCCAACCAAGGGCCGAGGCACATAGCAGCCGCACACATGCCTCATCCTCCCAAAGACAGAAGAGCAGGCACCAGACACAGGCAGAACATGCCCCAACTAAAACGCAGGATACTCCACACACACAGGCACATTCAAAAAAACGCAGGACCAAGGAGACATTCACCCATTCACCACCACCTGTCAAAAAAGCACGAACACACAAGGGTTCAAAGTCGAGTAAGACCCTGCAGCATCCTCAGCCTCAACACACAAAACATACCCACAAAACAAAACACATCAGCAAGGGAAAGCGTATTGCCAAACCCACCACCCCACCAAGGTCACCCACCCCTCCACCTCAACCCTCTGGTTCTCCCAATTCCAGTACCTCACATTCCACATGCAGCTCCACATCTGATAGCTCAACAGGAACCCAGACATTAAGCCATAGCAGCACACACACCACATCACCCTCCCCCATAAGCCCCAGAACCACACACGACTCACCAGATAGCCAACCATCAATTTCCACAGATGCAGGGGACACCACACACCCATGTGGCCGACGACTACGCCGTGGCTCCCTAACTGTACGTTTTTGCGATGCTCAAAGCATGGCTGTGGCAAATGCAGTTTGTGAGCATTATGATGCCCTATTTGGCAGGAGCTCCAAATCCACCACTAAGCAGGCTAAGCTGGAGATCTGGACGAATATTTGCCGCCAAGTAAATAGTGTGGGATCTGTCAGGCGAGATATTCAACAAATCAAAAGGAAATTTGGGGACCTGAAATACTACAGTAAAAAAAAATGGACATGCGCCGTCAGCAGAGGTAAAGGGCAAATTAAATGCATTTTTAGTCGCATGGTTAAAAGGATGTAACACTTATTAGGTGTGATTTAATCTTCCCCAGCCAACAGACAGGGGGTGGCTTACCCACTAAAATAATCCTTACTCCCGCCGAGGAACATGTATATACATACATACACCCGGCCAGCATCCAGGGCCTGGCAGAGGCACAAGACACAGACCGGAATGTAAGGTCCCAAGGTGAGTCTGATTTTGCCATGACCTATTACCAAAAGTTCAAGAAGGCAGTGTTATGCTACACAACACACTGTACTTGGCCATTTAGCTAATCTTCCTATCTACATTCTAAGGACCAAGTCAACAGGACACACCAGGCCCACAAACCCCTGCGTTAGCACAGAGGCCAAGGGCACACCAGGCTTCTACAACACAAATCCAAATTGTGGATTGCGATGAGGTAAGTCAATGGTCCTTGGTGTGTACTTTTAACATTGATATTTGAGAGCTTTTGTGGACAGAAATAAACTAAAAGGATGCTATATTTCTTTAAAGACCACAGGAAGCCCACCCATCATCGACCATATACGAGATTTGGAGGAGGACACCCCACATATGTCACTAACCACTACTGAACCAGTGGCAGCAACGCAGTCAACCCCGGCACAGCCACCACATCCACAACCACCTTCGGAACCAGAACCAACCACCCGTCCCACTGCTCCAACCCAGTCTAGACGCCATATTTCCCAAAGAAGGCAACTTCAAATTTTGGAGGAAACATGGAGGCAGGAAAATATAGCCTTTGCTGCGACAACACAGCAATTCAATGAGACTGTGTGCACCCAACTCACAAACCTCAACACCCAATTACAGAAATATCTCTGCCCTAACCAGCCATATGGGTGAGATTAATCAAAGCCTTGCCCACATTGCAGCCAATTTGCAGGCACAACATCATTCCTCGTCACCATGCAACCCAACATACCACTCATTTGTGGGGAATACATTTTCTGACCCCACGTGTAATTTTTCTTTTGGTCCCAAAAAAACAAATGACAAAACAAAATTTGTTTGAAAAATAAAAAAAAAACAAAAACCAAAAAAAATTGTGGTCTCTGAAAAAACACTAAACACTAGTTGTGCACGTATGGTTTGCGCGGTGCCACTTTGGGTGCAAGAAAAAGGAGGGGTGGGGACGGCTGAAACTAAAGGTTGTGGAGTAGCCCACAAGCCATGATTAGGTTTAGGACCGTTGCAGGCGTCTATTGTAGTGCCCCCCCCAGTCTCATCAAGACAACGGAACCTCATCTTCAAGAGAACAAAGCCTCGCTCCAACACAGAGCGAGTCCTCCTGGGGGCAGTATTGTAGCGCTCCTCTGCCTGTGAAGATCGGTGCAGGATGGGGGTCTTCATCCAGGGGACCAAAGGATAGGCAGAGTCTCCTGCCCTAAAACCAAAAAAAAAAAAAATTAAAAAAAAGGTGTGCATTGCAACAATAGAAAAGAGGGACAAATAGGTGAGCGGGGTAGGGTGGGAGGAAAGGACATTTGTAATGAGACTACATGCACATCCAACCTGTACTCTCATTAAACAAGTCTGGGGAATCCTACTTACATAAGAGGGCAAGAACATGACGCAATAGGGTACAATCACTTAACCCATTTAATTTGTAGCTCAATAATTTGGCTCCAAATATAGTACGAAAATATTTACCAAATAGTGGGTTACGGGAAAAAACACAGTCAGACAGGGTGCGTAACCAATACAAGTTTCAAACACATACCCAGTAGCCAGCCACCAAAAAGATCGGCAGATTTGAATCGCTCATGTAGGCAGGAATTCCTAGGCAGGGAAAGCCAGAAAAACGACTCCCAAAAACCAAATCAGGGCCAGCCAGTGCCTGCACATTTATGCTATGTCCCATCTTCCAATGCCTGCACACAGACAATAAAATAAAAATTATGGAGACCCTGTAAAAAGGACCCCCCCAAAAAACCCCCTAAAAAATATCAAATACTCATGCCATCGATGTCCAAAGGCGTGCGGTGCAGCCTGGTTTCTGCCATATTCAGCAGGACAAGACCGTGGAGCTGGCGCCGCTGATGTGCTCCAACAGAGGACTGCATATTATTGCCCGAGTGCAAATACGGCTGCTCTGACTGGCCGTAAGTGAAGGCTCGGCGGCCCCGTTTTATTAGGGTGATTTCAATCGGAAATCAAGGCTCTGCATCACTGAAAAAAACGGACCAATGAACGAGGCGTCCGTTTTCCCGGAAAACAGCCTCGTGCGAGCCGACAATCGGAAAGGCGGCTGAGCGCACACCTGAGCACATAAGCGCACACTAAAATCAACGTAGCACCCTTTCCTGACCCGATCAAAGCCCAAAACCAACGGGAAAACGCACGGGGGAGCTGAACGGGGAGGCTCTGCATCAAGCCAATAGTCCTTATGAGAGAACAGGCCTCGGAAAATCTTGTAGAAACGAGCTCAGATGGACAATGAGATAACAGAGGACAAACAAAGAGTCTATAGCTTTGGCACCATGTTATCTAGATGGGAAGTATTTATTATTGTACACTATTTGTATAGCATGCATCTTGCCGGGATCTATACATCCTACACATGAGTGTGTGAACCATGGTATGCTTCATATGGAATGTATTAAAGGCAATTAGATTATTTCATAGTGAATGACAAAAATGATGATTTGTTTCTTTGTAATGGCTTATGGCTGTTTTACATTAACTCATTACAACATTGTTTTTACTTGTGTGTGGCGGCAAGCACAACATAGTTACGTAACATGTTCTCAGGACCCCAGTGACTAGGCCATCAGTCACACTCCGATGGGAAAACCGAGGTCGGAAGATGTAGGCCATTGGGAGGGTGTAACTTCTCTTTGTTTATTATTGTTTTCTTACATAGATGCAGGAGGATCATGGTCTGTGGTCTAAATGGTAATTCCACCTATGATGACCTTTTTATTAGTTTCCATTATTGTATGCCAAAATGATGTACTCACGGTGCTGAACCTATCAATTTTTCTATGTTTGCAACTCTGTGTTAAAAAAATGAATAAAAGAAAACTGTTTTCTGTAGCAACAATGTGTTCATATTAACAATGTACACCAAGGTGGTGTTTTGAAATACATATCAGAGATTTCCTGACTTTGGCTTGCTAATCATCTGATTGGCTAAGGCAGATATGACAGGCTTAATCCCTTCTGCTCTAATGCAAGTTGCAGATAAGGGGGATCACAATCTTGTGTTCCAGTAGCTAAAGGGTTACTGGCAGTGTTCTAACCTGGGGAGGTCATTACTGCTACATGATTTTGCCTGTTACAGTGGAAGCATTCTGGGACTTGTAGTCAGTACTTTTTACTCAATGCTAGAAAAGCCACACCCATTTCAGGTCATAGACACAGTGGAATATAAAAAAACGTATACAGCATGCTGTAAATAACAGGTCTGGGGCATAGTCCTAACACAAATGTTTATTTTACATTCCAGAAGAGGAAAACACCGAAAAACTGTTTTCCTTCAAAGTGGAACTAACCCACCCTTTGTGCCAGTTTGGGTCCTGGACTGTGGCAGACCCACTGCCTCCCACTAGGGATAAGCCTTGAAATAAAAAATACCTACAATACTTTTTACTCCAGAAGCTTTGTCCAACAGGATGGCTGCACCCTACAGTGCTATGTGGTCCCTGTAGTGCATTTGTTTGCAGCTGCTGCAGGATCTCCCATTGAACAGGGCTCCAGGAATGAAAGGTAATATTTATGTATATCTTGGTGGCCTTAGAAGCAGCTGCTTGACATTGCATGCTGTTATTTGGCCTGTGGTCTACCCGCAGATCCTTCTCAACAAGCGTCTCTCCCAGAGTTACTCCTCCAAGGAAATATGTGGCCTGCAGATTATTAGACTCCAAATGCATTACTTTACATTTCTCCACATTGAACCTCATTTGCCAAGTGGATGCCCAGACACCCAAAGTGTCCAAGTCAGCCTGAAGCTTGTGAACATCTTCAATAGACTGCACTGTGCTACATATCTTTGTGCCATCTGCAGTGCCATTCAATGACAACAGCAGAAGTGGTATTCCAGCCAAACTTTTGCTATTAGCGGAACTATTAACAGACCAGCTGGGCATGCAGGAAAGATCCCTAAAAACATAAAGTTTTACAGGATATGATCTGGACAGAGTAACTGCAGAACAGCTAATAATATTTTTATTGCCTACATAAGCCCTTCAAGTATTCATACTGGTAGCTGTACTGATATACTGAACCATACTCCTCTTTGCCAGGTCTCTGACATCCAGCAACTCTAATACTGTTGGTTGTCTCCAGCTGATCTGGAAATAGGAAAAACATTGGTAATTTGATATTATTTTATAACATAACATTACATTTGAAATGTATTATTTTTAAATATTTCAGTGGCATGATTAATTCAGACGCACCTGCATATAAGACGCACCTAGGCTAAGTTTCTTGTCTGCTTTGGTTGTATACTTAACCTGGACAATTCCTTCTGACCATTTCTGTTTTCAGTTTTTGATTGATGTCCGGACAGTTTCTGCTCCTTTGCTCCGGTTGGTTATCAGAGCTTGTGGCCTTAGCTGTCATCCTTTGGCCATGGACGTCCTGAAGAGTAACTGTATGCTGGGATGACATATAGTACCTCCCAATGCTGGTTCAAGGCTAGGTGAAACATACTATGTAAATTGGGGGTTGACTGCTAAACGGGGAGGCTAATTCATCATTAGCGCCATTAGATGAGCGTCTGTAGCAGGCATTTTCAGAGCGCCCGCTAGTAGTCGCAGTGCTCGGCCGTGAGTCGCTACTTTATAGCCACTCAGTCGCTGTTCAGTAATGTTGAATACATTGTGAGGAGTCGCTATTTGACCAGTACAGCGCTGTATGGGAGCACATGTTAGCGACTGCTCATAGCGACCATATTCAGCAAAAAAACAGCCTCACAAATCTCTGGCGCTGAAAATTACTTGTTTGAAGCCCAGAGCGCAGGAGGCGGTGTGTTTAAAGTGTGTTTTCAAGCATCTATCAACTAGTAACAAAGCGAAAACATATGGAATTACATTGTAACAGCATTGTAACATGAACACTTTAATGCCAGACCTGTAATGATATTTCTGAGGAAATATATAAAAACATGAAAAAATTATGAAAAAAACTGCTTATTCAATGCCAAAAGAGGTCAAAGAATTATTTGTGATTTTTTGGGGAAAAAAAAAAACCCCGTTTAAAGAGAAGTAAAGGATCGTCCATTGAAATGTATGGGAGAGCGACAGGTAGCGAGAGGTCATACCTGGCGCTGTGCAAGGCTGACTGCTGGTGCTGTTCGCTGAGGCTGGGAAAATGATGAATCAGACGCTACATGGCGCTATCCCAGTCGCTAAAAAGATTCTGCTTGATAAATGTGTAATTGCGTGCCGTGTCCGGCGTTCACCAGCCACTACCTGACGCTATCCCTTCTTAAATAAGGGCCTAAGACTGGTGACTGTTCAGGACATTACACTTACCTGCTTAAATATAGAAACATTATCGTATGAAATTACATCAAGAAGCTGAGTTGTGCTCAGTACAATGAATGTCATAATTGGGTCGGACTGGGTTAGAAGCCCTCTATTGTTTGTTTAGCAGACAGTGACCCTTTATTGAACTTAAACAGGAAGCTCTTCCTATATTTTAAACTGGACCTTCAGCATCATTTAATTAAAAGCCCAAACCATTAAAAACTATTCTATAGGGGGGCGTTGGCGACCAGCCGACAGTGATGGCCGCAGCCTAGTTCGGCTCCTCACGGTGCGGGGGAACAAGCCTTCATACAGCCTGCAGCGATTCAGGGTCGAACACCCCAGGAAACTCTGGGCACTGATAGAGAGGCAGGGAGCAGTTTTCTTCAAGAGGCCGCATTGAAGATGGCGCCCACAGCCTGATTCCAGCCCCACACAGCCACGCTGCTGACGAGCCAGCATACTTGTCGCAGGAGTGACCCCAGGTCAGTCCAGCCCATAGACACCCTGGGTCAGCCAAACACCAGCTGTGGGATAAGGGGAGCCGGCAGATTAATATCCCTCACATCTGGGGCACAGTCCAAGCATCCAGCATAGTTCAGCATAAACGTGATTGCATGCAGAGAGGGAAGGAAAAAAAAAAAGAGAAAAAAATCACAATTGCCAACAAAGTAATAGTGCGGACCCTGGAGCCAAATACCCCCACCCCAAGTACACCCGAGCAGTGAATGGCGCGCAGGGACCGCAGCAAGCCGGCACACACAGCCAGCCCTAAAATGGCAACTACTACAGGGTACTCCAACAGGCCACAACCATCCTCCTCTCCCATACCTTCCCCAGTGTTGCTTGACTCGCAACCTGAATCACAGCTGGAACCCCAAATGGAAGTCCCAGAACCCCAACCATCCCCACCTACTAACCCTGGCATAAGAGATGCAGAACTACTAGAAAGATTTAAATCCATACTACAACAGGAACTAGAAACGGCCACTGAAAAGCTATCTGCCACATTTAAGATGGAGCTCAGGGACTTGAGGTCCCGCACATCTAAGCTGGAACATCAGATAATCAACACCACCTCTGTATTGGAAGAGCATGAAACCGAGATACAAAGTAATAAGGATGCATTGTCACTAGCTCACCAGAAGATAGAGGACTTGGAAAATAGGTCCAGACGCAGCAATCTGCGATTCAGGGGGCTCCCAGAATCTATTGTCGACCTTAAATCCACCATTACTGCTCTAATACAGGAGCTAATCCCGGCAATCCCGATCGATCGCTTAGAGATGGATAGGATCCATCATGCTTTGGGACCTCCCAGGGCTGATGGCCAGCCCAGAGACATTGTTGTTAAATTCACTTACTACAACACCAAGGAAATGATAGCTCAAGCAGCTAGGGCCCAAAACAATCTGGTCTTCCAAACCCACAAATACCAGGTCTATTCGGACTTAGCCCCAGTGATGCTTTAAAAACGCCGCCTGTTGAAGCCTTGCTTGCTGATACTTAAATCACACCAAATTGCCTATAAATGGGGCATCCTGTTCAGACTTTCCTTCACTTATATGAGCCGCTCATACTCAGTGTCTACACCAGAAGAGGCCTCGGAATTATTGGATCGTTTGGGACTATCCACATCATTTGTCCCTACAATCGCAACAGCGCCTCCCCAGGAGCAGAGGCCTAGAACCTCCCGACGGGACCAAAGATCCAGTAGCCAGCGACCCTATCCTGCATCAACGCCCTTGCGCACAGTCAGGGCTCATCAGCCTGACAAAGGATGACATTCGCTGGACACTCTGACCACTTACGGCTGGAGCTGAGTGGACTCAGAAGACCCAACCTCACGTAAATATTCTCAGGATTTCCCTTAACTGATCCCCCTTTCCCCCCTTTTCTTTTTTATGGTTCTTTTCTCTGTTGATGTTTGCCTCCTGCTGCGGTTGGGGAAATCCCCCCCCCCAGCAGAGGGCGGGCATCCCTAACGCAGAAGAAATTATCTTTAAAGCATATCAGAATATTCATGGTTGTTATTAGTGTTTTTTTCTCTTAAGTGACCGTGTTCTTTAATTTCTCTTCTATTAAGCATGTTATCCTTTGTTAAGTATTTACTTAATTGGTTTCGTGACCTTTAGCAACATGCACTGCCTGCAAAAATTTTCAGCCAACAAGCTTGAGTGGCAGGCTGTCCATGATGTAGAATAATTGTGGCTGTTGAGGCATGTGGGATGCCCCCCGACCAGCCGGAAGAGCTCAGGATGTAGCGTGCCACTTGAATTGGTGGGACTGCTTGTCCCAGTCAGCGAGATAATAGAGGTCCGCCAATGGCCCTCTACATTACTTAAAGTTTGCGCAGGCTGGTGATGATAGGCGACCCGGGGGTCGGGGTCTTCCCACATAGGTCACGACATAGAACTCAATCTTAGAATGTATAAGGTGTTTTTTTTTTTTTTTTATTCTCCTTTTTTTTATTAATGTATGTTCTTTGTTAAGCTACGGTTCTATTTGATTTATAGAGTGCTCTTTTAGAAGATTTATACCCTGGGTGGCCTGGGCCTCCTAGATTAAGGTTTCAGCTGCGGCAACCCCTCCCTTAGTCAACACATAGGGATCTATGGACCATGATCCGATCATTAGCTGGCTGCCACTATACCCCCCGCCCCCCTTTTTTTTTTTGCTAATGAACGACCCGACTCCAGCTGCTACAATTGTCTACGTAAGCATGACCTACCCCCCGCACGGAGGCGACCCCCCTATAGATACCCAGAAGCTTCCGGTAGTGGGTATACCATCCGGAAGGTATATTTGTGACTTGCTGAAGTCACTGACTCCCTTAGAAGCTCCCCCGTGGCCCCCTTCGACGGGCACTACTTGGGGAAGCTTACTTGTCCATATACTCTAAAACAGTATAGGGCATCCGCTTTAGGCGGGCCGCCTATCAGATAACTAGTCCTCTACTACTACCCCCCCCGCCTAGGAATCTCCACCTTTAGGTTTGTGCTACAGACCTTAGTACCCTTCCTTAGGCTCCGCTACCTTATTTTCTCCACCCTCCCTCTTCCCTCTTATACATCCCTCACCCTTTTCCTCTCTTTTCTCTTCTCTTCTTCTAGGCCCTATCCGCGCCACCTCAACCTTTGCTCCCCCCCCAATTTCTTGTTAAATTAGCATAATGAGTCAGGCCCAACACTCACTAGCAGGTGCTAATCTCAGCTTCAAGCTGCTTTCACACAATGTGCAGGGGCTTAACTCCCCGCACAAAAGGACTAAGGCATTCCGTCACTATAAGCAGCTACAAGTTGACATCCTATGCCTCCAGGAGACGAGATTCTCAGTTTCAAGCTCCCCAAGATATTTGAGCCCGCAATATCCCACTTTTTTTTAGCCTGCCACACAGAAAAGTCCCGGGGTGTTGCTATTGCATTCCGACGCAATGTCCCATTTACATGTGAAACCCAAATAGCTGACCCGACAGGCAGGTACCTAATCCTGATAGGATGCTTACATGATACGCAGGTGACATTAGTGTCGTACTACGCGCCAAATACTCACCAGACAAATTTTTTTTCTCATCTTATGAGAAAAGTTGGAGAGCATAGAAGGGGCATAGTGATCATGGCCGGAGACTCCAATATTGCACTGGATCCTAAATTAGATAGATCCCCCTTGCATAGCAGTAGCTCCCCCAATACATCATCCGCGCAGCACCCCGACCCCCCCCCCCCGTCGAATAAATGCTATGCTACGGGATGCAGCCCTGGTGGACATCTGACGAGAAATGAACCCCAGAACATGTGACTACACTATTCCAATCCCCACGGTTCATTTTGTAGAATCGACCACATCCTGATCCCCCAGAATTTCATCCCCATGATCGATAAGTGTCAGATAATGACGACGCCCTGGTCTGACCATGCCCAGTGCTCATGAGGTTTGCCGCCTCGCCCCCGATCCCCAGACCATTCAAGTGGAGGGTAAACGACTCATTGTTAGCACGTAAAGACACCCATGAGCAAATTTTACAATCCATAAAGAACTACTTTACTATTAACGCTAATTCAGCTGCTGTGGTAAGTGTGTGGGAAGCCCACAAGGCAGTCATGAGGGGCAACCTCATTGCATTAGCTACATCCCTTAAAAAGCATAGAAATGAGAAAATAGCTCAATTAATGTCCAGTTTAGAGCAGCTACAGAAGGTTTGGAAAGCAAACCCAACCAAGGAGCTTAAGAAGCAAGTAGATGAGGTGAACATACAACTTAATTTAGTACTGGACGAGGAAGTAGAGAAAAAGCTTAGGTGGAGCAAACAGAAACTATACGCTAGAGCCAACAAACCTGATACTCCTTTAGCGAATAAAATACGACACTTCTGGCCTAAGCAAAATTTAATCTCCCTGAAGACCCCAGAAGGGACTCTCACAGCCAACCCAATTAAAATCCTCAAAACTTTTAAGAACCTGTTAGGCAAGAAGTGCCCCACCCTTTTCCCCCGAGACTTGGCCTCTGGATTCTTTGACTCGGTCCCCCTCCCTAAATTGCTAGAATGCCATAAAGAGAACTTAGAGACTGAAATTACAGTGGAAGAGGTTATAAGAGCTATCAAAAGCTTCCACACCTCCAAAGCACCAGGGCCTGATGGCTTTACCACTCTATACTACAAGAAATATGCTGCCGAACTTGCCCCCCATCTAGTAAAAATGTTCAATTCCCTTAAGGAACAAGGTGTGCTGGGTCGAACCTCCCTGGAAGCGTACATAAGTATGGTCCCAAAACCAGACAAAGATCACTCGAACGTACAAAACTATAGACCCATTTCACTACTCAATGTAGACCTTAAAATCTTGGGGAAGGTCTTAGTCTCTAGAATCAATGAATTTCTGGGTATATTGGTGAGCAGGGACCAGGTGGGGTTTATCCCCCACAGACAAGCTTCAGACAACATCAGAAGGTTGCTCCATCTAATCGAACTGGCCTAAAAGAGGGATATTCACAGTCTCCTCCTATCATTAGATATACAAAAAGCGTTTGATTCCCTCTCTTGGGACTATATGACATACGCTCTCCATAGATGGGGCTTTGGGGATAACTTCCTTGCATGGATACGCTCAATATACTCCTTTCCCTCGGCCAGAGTACAATATGGTGGCTACCTTTCCGACTCATTCCTGATTAGCAGGGGCACGCGGCAAGGATTCCCGCTTTCTCCAATACTGTTTGTCTTAGCCCTCGAGCCCTTAGCAATCGCTATCCGAACGAACCCAAATATAAAGGGGTTGGAGTTGGCAGGGTACCACCATAAAGCGTGCCTATTTGCTGATGACATTATATTAATTCTCTCGCAGCCCCACATCTCGTTGCCTAATGCACTCCAACTTTTGGATGACTTTTCTAGGATTTCGGGTCTTAAAGTTAACAATGAAAAGTCACTAGGACTAAATTTAAACATCCCCTCCCAGACTCTAGAAGCTCTGCAATCTAGCTTCCCTTTTCGCTGGGCACCAGAGGCATTATCATACTTGGGAATTACCATCACACCTCTCTACCACTCGCTATACCAGGCTAACTACCCTCCTCTCTTCCGCTCACTGAAATCTATGCTGGACTCGTGGACATGAGATCTCATGGATAGGGAGAATAAATGCAACTAAGATGACTTTGTTACCCAAGATGCTATATTATTTTAGAGTGTTACCGGTTTATATTCCCCCACACCAAATTTAAAGTATGCAACATAGCATCATGAAATTCATCTGGGGAAACACAAGACCAATGGTAGCCAGGACAACTATGGTTAAACACAGAAAGGAAGGGGGCTTAGGAGTTCCATGTATCAATAAGTACTACCTGGCAGCGCAGATTGCGCAACTTCATAATCTGCACCTGAGGATGGAGATCCCACTGTGGGTGTCCATGGAGACCCTTGTGATCCCGCCCCCATAGATAGCTTAATATGGACCCCTCCACAATACAGACCCTAAATAGTGTGCCCGATCTTAAATCACTCCCTTTGAATGTGGGACGGAGTCAAATATTCAGGTAAGCTGATTTCTCCGCATCTCACGGCGATGCGACTGCTATAAAACCCATGGTTCCCCCCAGGAATGGCAAGCCCAAGAGCGTTTAGTTGGTGGGAGCGATCAGGCATTAGCAAAATCCATCACCTAATGGACGGGGAGGGAATGGTTTCCTGGTCTGCATTGGTGGCGAGGGAGAACGCACCGGCTATGGAACACTTCAGATATCTCCAGATCCGCCATTGGCTTTCCCCTCTACTGAAAAACAAAACCCCTGGAATTGACATGACCACTTTTGAGAGGATCTGTCTATGGGGCTCTCCCACTCTGGGCCTTATTTCTACCATTTACTCGCACCTTACGGCGCTCCCCCCTGAATCAAAACACGGGCATATGGTTAGGTGGGAGGCAGATCTGAATCGGGAAATAGACAGGGGGGGATGAGTGAATATCTGGACTGGGATTAATAAATGCTCCATAAATGTCACCACCTTGGAAGCAGCATATAAAACGCTTACAAGAGGTTACTTGGTATCGGCCCGTATAGCAAAGGCAGTCCCGGGATACCCAGCAAGCTGTTTCAGAGGATGTCCCGAAGAAGGCACGGTCTTCCATATCCCGAAAGTTAATAGGTTTTGGTCACGGGTCTTTGGCCTGATATATACTCTCTTACACACCGTTGTGCGTAGAGACCCATGGGTGGCACTACTACACGTGAAACCAGGGGGCATCACTACAACTCAACACATCCTCCTGACTCAGGTTATGTTGGCAGCAAAGTTAGTAATCGCGAGCTCCTGGAAAAAAAAATAATGTTCCATTCCAGTTGGTGAAAGAGAGATTAAACGGTATTTTTATCAATGAAAAACTGACGAGTATTCTAAGAGACTCTCATGGAAAATTTATGAAAATATGGAGCCCTTGGGTAGAATACGCCTTCCCAGATCTAGGAAATGCCCTGCTGCAGTGAGAGGTTGCCCAAATCTACTATTAGTCTAACTTTTTCGTTTCTTCCTTTTCCCTCTCGTCTGCTCTTCTACTTATCCCTCCCCTTCCAGTCCCCACCCATTACCCCTAGCTCCTGGCCTGCCCCGCCCCCCCTCTCAATGTAAAATTACAGTCGGAGGTCACTGGTGTAGAATCTTGGGCCGGACGTGACAGAGATGTATACCCGCCTAGTGGCCCAGAAGCATGATCATTGGGTAATAGTTAGCGCCAGTCCAGTCCTGACACCACAGTCCCCGAAAAAGATAAAAGGAAACACCTGAAAGTAATGCATTGTTTTTTTTTTTTTTTGTATATACACTGACTATGAAAAAGTGATATGTTAAGGTGTGACTGTCAGAAAAAAGTAATGATCTGGAGCTTTATTCCCTCTGTACCCTTGTTTCTTTTTTTTCTTTGTATCACATTACTGTACTGTGTAATTGAGCTGTAATATTTTAAAAAGACAATAAAAAGATTGAAATAGAAACATTATCGTATTGGGCCACTTTCTATTACAGAGCGTCACTAAATAAATAAAGCATTAAATGACTGTACAGAAATGTATTAATAAAAACCTATTACCTCTACTCAGGCATTCTTCAAGTCAAACTGAATAATTAACTTAACCACCAGACATTTCCACAGAGATGTCAGCAAGGCAAGGCAGCCGTCATATTTCTCACATGACAGATTTCCTTTAAAACAAATTGTTCATTGTGCGACTTATAAGCCCATCAGTTCTGGGAGATCCTGATTACAAGTCTCCTGACAGCAGGGGCCCTAACAGAACGCAGCACCTGCTATACATGCAAGACCAAGAACATCTCTCCTGACTTTTTATGGGTGTGTTTTCAGAGATCTGTTTTTTTTAGTTAGCCAGTTTTAATGTTATTGCCCTAGAGTATGTTAATTTATACTCGTGAGGTTTAGCCAAATAGTTCTGGGTGTTTGGCTTTTGTACACTATTCTAAGCAGCGCAATTATGTATCCGTAATTACATGCTCCTCTGTGCATGCAACTGCTCATTACATCCTGCTGCCAGATCTGTAGCCGACTGAAGACATTCCATTGCCTCTGCCTGGAAGAAAGGTCTCATCTTGGCCTCCACGTCAGGGTTTCCCAAACGTTCCAGCCATTGCAGTATCGAATTGCTATCTGTAAATAAAAATGACCTCCTGTCTGGTACTGGACTGACCCAAGACCACCATCATGGCAGCATAGGAGGTCTAAGACTAAAAGTAAAATGTGTTCTGTGAGTTTGTTGTTTATTTAGTAAGTTCATTAGTCAGTGGTGTACATACCATAGAGCAGAGGACCCCAACCTTTCTCACCTTGAAATCCACACCCAGCTCCGGGAGATGGTTGCGAGTCACATTGATCCTGGCACAGTTGAAAAAGAAAGGTAGCGGCCATGTTGGAGCTTTCTCTCCCAGCATCTTAGCCATGCTACTGCCTGGATTCAACTGACATAACTGACAATGCGCAGTAACAGGAAGCCCAGCAACACTTGTTTGCAGGTGGCCTGCCGCTACTTGAGCCACCATTTTGTTTCTAGAATTTACCACAGCAGGATTTGGAAAAAGGTAAAATTTTTATGTTCTGCAAGCTACATTGACCTGGGAGGAATGCATATGATCACTGTTGTGTGGGTCTGGTTTAAGTAATTTTTGCCTTTTGTTCGGCTTTAAATAAAGAGAATGGGGACTGTAATGTCTGTTTTATGTCATTAAACATATATATGATACATCTTTGTTCTTGACAGGTTTCATCCTCCAATGCTGTTGAATAAAGTTGTTGTTCCTAGGACCCTGTCTTCCTCAGCCCAGCCCCTGGATTTTATTTATTGATGACCACCTTTTTTTCACACTAAGAGGCTCTTAGTGTGAGAGCACACTTAGGCTCTCCGGCCAATAGAACCCATGGTGAGGGTAGAAGTATGCCCCCAGACAATCCCAAAGCATGCTCCAATACCCATCTTGCCCACTCATAGTGCTCTCTGGCCAGCAGAACCTGTGGAGGGGGTGGAAGCATGCCCCAGGCACTCCCCAAGCATGCCCTAATTTGAGTCTTTCCCAGCGCTCTCTGGCCAGCAGACCCCATGGCGAGCATGGATGAATTCTTGCCCACTCTCACCATTTTCAGGCCAGCAGAACCTCTTGTGGAAGCATGCCCCCAGACATTCCCCAAGCATGCCCCAATTTGGGTCTCAGCTGCTTTCAGTGCTCTCTGTCCAGCAGAACCCATGGTGAAGACAGAAGCTGGCCCCCGGACAATCCCCACGCATGCCTCCAGCTCTGGCAGCCCTGGTCAAGGTATGAGTGTGCAGTGCAAGGGGGCTCCATGAAATTCCCCTGATTAACGTTGAACTTTTTAGAATGCATTATTTCTATTATTTTACTTCAGGAAGTTTTTCCTTTGGTGGCTCCAAGTTGCCTAACATAGCCAGTCCATGGTCTGAGCCATAGTTGCAGCTTGTCGCTTTGTAAGATAGATAGGTAGCTGGAGTGTAGAGAGCTGTGTTGTTTTCCGTTGTCTGCTAGTTCTTAGAGAACCGATTATCCCAATAGTAATTCAAGAGATACTGTGCTTGGATTGGTGTTTAGATGTGTGCCTGCTTTCTCCATCATTCTGATATGAGGAGCCTGGCAGAATTACCCACCAGCATCAGCAGGGGAGTGGCCGAGAATGGCCTTAGACTGTAAACAGTTTGCCAGGACTGTTTATTTGCCTGGGCACTCTCCAGGGAGGCCGAATTGTGACAAGACCTTTTGTAACTACCCTGGATGTTGCTTTATTTAATGAAGAATTCCAGGATATGAAATTACATAGGTGGGGCTGCCCATCGCTTACCTCTGTGCAGCTGTACATTGATAATTGTTTTCTGATGTTGGAGCTGCATCTGGCCATGTCGTCTGGCATCCTCTCTTTTATATGACATTAGTCAGACCCATTTAACTTTATAGGATCACTTTTTAGCTGTCCCATGAGAATGTAACAACATATATTGGTCAAAGAGCTTTATGCAACGTTTTCTGTGCCTGGCTTTTGATGGTTGTCCCCAAGCCTGCACATGGATCTTCCATGCCTTGGCTGCCACATGGGGGGGAGGGTAGCACTGGTTAAAGATATACAAATTGACAAAAGGCAAGAGTTCATTGTATAAAATAGTATCCCCCGTGGAAGTATTGGAACTTTATGGAAGACTTTTCTTTCAGTTCCAGCAGGGTACCAACTAAATTGGAAAGTGTTGGTGGTAACAGGAACCCAGTATCAGAGTAGATGTGGTGCAGAAATCTGCAGTACAATCATATCTCCAAGACGTGGGTTCTTAGCCTTTTTATTAAAGCGGACCTTCACTCTGAATAATAGTCTATCTTATATGTTTCCCACACCCTGTACATACAGATTGCTCACATTAAAAATCATCCTACCTGCATCTACTGCATGTTATGAGCCTTTGAACATCCAATATGGCAGCTCATGGAGCATCAGGCAGCCTGCAAACAGGAAGTGTCTCCTGACTGTGTTGCTCTGCATTCTGGGATTGCTGTCCTTTCCCTGACCCCAGCTTCGCTCTGTCTGAGCAAAGCACAGCTATAACCCGCCCCTCCTGTACTTATCCCACTCTCCTCTCCTCAGTATGTGTGATGCTTCTGAGTCAAGATGGCGGCGCCCGTATCCTAGAGTCCTGAACAGAGTTGCAGCCCTGTGGGGGAAAGAATTATAAATAAATGACTAAAAACTTAAAATATTTATATTCTAGATGCTGGGGAATAGTTTTTTAAGGGTTTTGGCTTTTCATTAAATGATGCTGAAGGTCCGGTTTAAGTACCCCTTTCCACTTTCTAAAGGCATCAGGCATGAGTGATCAATATGAGTTGGTAAACTAACATATAGATGGCAGCCGATGGGCTTGGCGTACAGGTCAGTCTGCAGCCTCTTTAAATACCACCTGATAGGATCTCACATAACATGAGTGGCACTCGTGCCACTGGTTGGGAAGCCCCGGCTCTAGCAGTCACTGCAAGCTAACTTTTATTATTTCAGCACAACACATTCTTTTTTGACAAAAATGTAAGCATTCATTTTTAACCAAGCATCCTTGGTGCAAATAACTAGTGCTGCTGGAATATGCATCTCCTTTATGCAGTTTAGAAAATTTTTAAAAAATATTCTGGTTCAGTTTAACCAGAAAATCCTGCAGAAAAATTTGCAGAAAATTATAGGGGTGAGTTTTGGTCTCTGAAAATCGAAAAATAATGTCACCAGATAGTATTTTGCTTATTTAAAAAAAAAAAAAAAAGCCAAAGGCCATTTGTAGGCAACCAAATTCCCTTAATTTTAGGGGGCCCTAAAGAGTGCCCTTGTCACAGCTGTAGAGCCAATGGTGGCTATTCCATGACATGTTAACAGCAAAAAAAAGTTTTTCATGGGTTTCCCACATCTTGCTGAATGCTGAGAATGAACCCCGACTGGCTTACGTTTTGGTACACAATCTTTTTTGCACTGTGATTATAGTTTCCCTGGTCTGATAAAGCAATGACAAATTATAACCTATTAGCCTGTTATCTCCCCCTCTGTCCTTCAGATTGTAAGTGCATATGGCCAGAGCTTTATCTATCACTGTATTCTGTTACTCTTGGGCACCTGTCTGCCCTATCCATGCGCTTCTGTCATTTGAATATTTTACACCAGTGGTTCTCAACCTTTTTACGTCAAGTACCCCCTAGTGACAAACATTTACAACCAGGTACCATAAAGTGGGAGATGAATTAATCTTATGATTAATGATTAATATTATCAAAATCAGTAGGTCACAGGCCTTGTAGCACTTTTGGAAGCAAGGAAGAATAATATTTTACAGTTAAAATAATATACCTGACCTGTCATACCCTCCTTGTTGGTGCATCCTTGAACCAACAACCCTCTGGGGTTCACATACCAGTATCTGCACTGCAGTTATACCCCCTCTATAGAATATGGGGACATTCAAAAAATAAATATAAGTGGAATCAAGACAATCAACAACAAGAATGCTAAAAGGAATTGCCTCTCCCAAGAGATGCTTCCTGTGATTCGCCATACTGCCTGGAAAATACAGCAGTTGAAATGAGTGTAAAGAAAACAGCGCTTGGCAGATTTGTATGTCCCTTGGGCAGTAGGTAAACAGGAGATAAGACATGGTAGCCGGTTGGTAGACTGGAAAGGCAAACATGGGATTAGTGGATAGACAACCTAATCTTTACTATAGTAGTTCTGGGCTTTTTCAGCTTGTGTCTGGATTGTGTTTACAAATCCCGAACACAAATGCAAGTACAAACCATGGATTAGCTTATGTTCCTCAAAGGAAAAAAGCAAGGCCAGTTGTGAATACCAATTTATAGGCTGTCATGGGTAACACCACCATATTATTCTAAGAAGTTACTAAACAAGCCTGGTAATTATGCCTCTGGCTTTGCTAAAAGAGTCTCATGGACACCTGATGAAAATATGTCTACTTAAAGTTCTTTTACCACATAAGGCTCGTTTCAGAGAGGCAAAAAATACTTTCGTTTTAGTGCCGATCTGTTTTTTTTTTTTTTTTTAAATGTTCCCACTCTCGTATGAGTGTACGAGCGATTCTGTGCATGCATTGCAATCCTTTTGTAAAGTTTCCGTCCGTTCATACGGAGAGTACGAATACGAGGGTGTCATTTTCCATCGTGACTTTCCGTTTCATTTTCTCATGTTACAAAGTAGGCTTTCGTTTTTGCCCTTTTCCCATCGTATCCTCCCACGAATCCTTTACGTTTCCCGTTAGTTTATGTTTCCCTCTTTCAATAAATAATCGTCCAGACGGAAATCCTTACGATCTTGCGCCTGCGCACTACAAACTTAACTCATTGAAGTGCTCACCTACATATTTGGCACCCTCACTTCTACTACAATGTTTAGCTAAATCACTTAGCACTGTTCTCCATCTTCCCTTTTGGGTCCTTAAAGCTCACCCAAACCACTTAGCGCTATCCTCCATCTTCCCCTTTGGACCCTTAAAGCTCACCCAAACCACTTAGCACTATCCTCCATCTTCCCTTTTGGACCCTTAAAGCTCACCTAAACCACTTCTCGGTTAGGTTCTTCTTCCATTTTAGCCCCCTAAAACTTACCCAAATCACTTCTCGGTCATGTGAATATTCATCTTTAAATATTTCTGGGCCCATTAGTTTTGTGTTAATGTATTTTATAAATGAAATGACACTGAAATAGTTTTTTTTTATTCCATCATAAAATATACAATTTTTCCAACTATAAAAAACTAAATACATAGCAATGGCAGGCCACAGAACATTATTCTTCATCTGTGGTCCCCAACGAGTCGTGCCCTGACACTCAGTTGTGCCACTCTGGCACGTGTGGTCCCTGTTAAAAAACTTAAATTAAAATATTGGTATAACCTTGCTGCAGTGCCCCCCCCCCCCCCCAGTATGGTCCAAACACCTAAATCTGGACTTCAAAAGCCAGAGGGCCCTCGCCACCACGGCCCGGGTTTTGCATAGTGCCCGATTAGAGAACCCCTGGCCCGCATTCTGCAGGCAAAGAACGGGCATCAGGAGCAAGGGCAGGAGTGGATATCCAGAATCCCCTGAAAGAATTTAAAAATACATAAAATACACATTCTAAGCTACAGTATTGTTTAACATGTCATCAAGGGCTAAAAACAGCCATAGGTTAAGACATGAGTCATCAACTATATTCATTGCCATACAGTGAAAACGGATTGATGGAATGTGAGCAAACTTACCCAGGAGCCATCCACCAGATAATTCTCCTGACTCAAACTGACAAAATAAGCCGGAGCTCTGCAATATATAAGCATCATGGGACGACCCTGGATGCCCTGCAAGAACACTAAGGAATCTCATAGCTGGACCAAACACTGCTTGTATGTTGTGCGAGTGGCACATCTTGCGGTTCCTGCAACCAAATATAAAATAATTGCACAAAGCAAAGGTAACCAACTAAAACAAGAACTCCTACAACAAATTAAGATTCAAGTTCAACAATTCAAATATAATTCACAAAGGACATAAGTCTAAAAAAATATAGCAATTATATGGATGTGTGGGAAAATAAAGGTTTACATGCTAAGGACTAATTTAGGTCAGCATTAAAATGCATCTATAAGGCATACATGAAATGTATTGATTCAGGTATGCATTGCTATACAATTTATGGCCTCGGCCATGCTGATATATGCAATGTCTTGGTGCTAAAGGCGCGCAGACTCCTCCACATAGCCGCAAAACATGTTCAACAATAGCAATCCGAGCCCTCAAAGGTCTTGTAAGTGGTTCGGAAATGAAACGGATTTATAGGGTGGTGATCCGTCGGAAATCAGCTCTCTGAATCAGACGCAAGTCCATCCCAACAGCGAAAGTTATCTGAACGAACGAAAAATATCAGATTTTGTTTGGGAAAATGATCCAAACTAACGCAAATGATCCGATTTGCTTCCGTTCATCGAAAGCGCATATACGCATTTTCCCGAACGTTCGTACGAATGAAAAATGAGCGAAAAAAAGCAAAAAAATGACAAACATCCACTAAAACTTTCACAGACAGCTACGGAAGTGCAGACGAATGTGCCTCTGAATCGAGCCTATAATGTCCTTGTTAAAAGTATAGGCTCCTTCACAAAGCTGGCATAATCTATACAGGCATTATTTGATTTTGCTGGACAATATATACCACATGCGTCAAACTCAAGGCCCCGGGGCCAGATGAGGCCCTCCACGCCTTTTTGACTGTGTACGCTTGTGCACTCCTTTTTAATATTCTGGAGGCAACCAGAGTAGTGTCTTCAACTGTTCTGTGTCTCTATGCAACCAGCTCTCACCACATGGGGGCACCTAACCCACCATCTTACTGCCACAGCAGAGGGTGCTACATCTGCTGCAGGGGTAATTGCTAGCTATTAAGAGGTTGGGATTGAAAAAAACAATTGTATGGCTTCCCTGGGCAAAATAATTATGCGCCCGCATCTGTTCTGGGTAAAATCATTTTGGACCCGCATCAGTCCTGGGCAAAACATTTCTGTGTCTGTAACTATGCATTTGAATGGCTGTATTACCATTTTGTTTCGTGTTTGTTATTAACTGGCCCTTTGGAGGCAACCAGAATGCTTATGTGGCCCTCTGTGAAAACTAGTTTGACATCCGTGATACATACCATTGCTGGGCCTCTTTTGGAAATTAACCAATGGGCCAACATGAGGATGAGGCTGTAAAATTAACCATTGTTGAGTATTTTTTTTTTTTTAATTAATCCTTCTTACGGAATAAATTCAACAGTAACTTCTTTTCGCAATCAGTCACATGAGAATCACTGTGCTAACCCATGTAAGAAGTCACAAAAAGGCCACTTTCACACCTAGCCACATGCATTGCATTGGAGTAGAAGTCTATAGCATCATATATTTCATACTATATCTGCTTTGCGTATGTGTATTCTAATTAAAACTCTTGGTACCCTGCAACTCATTTTGCATTGTTGTTACCACCTCTGGTTTCTTAATCACCCAATAGCGAGGCACCAGTGGTCATCAATGGATGGAGAACACAAGGCTGTCCAGTGAAGAATCAGAGGCCATCTGTTAAAGAACTAAAGGCTACTGGCAAAAACAATTCTGATGATACCTTTGTCAAGCAGTGCAGCAATGTGGCAGGGACTTACTTTTGATCTTACATCTATAAAAAATAATCTTTGCTCCAGTACATATGTTAAAAACATTTTTTTAGATTGCCCATTAAAAACAAAAAATATCTGCCAAAAAGGATGTTACTTATCTCCGTTGTCTTCTACATTGGATAAATATGCTCTCTAAATGGCTGAACCCACAGTTAGGCCAGCAGTATCCTCCCAATTTGATCTGCCTCAACTGAGAAAATGTATGCAGGATCTTACCTGTTCACTTTGATCATCTTTGCCATTGAAGGCGGATGATGCGATGAGGTGGGCACACGTGGAATAGAGGCATTTTCTCAGTCGATAGTGTAATGGGCTAGAAAATACCTGTTCAGGCAGGTTCAACAGCAGGGAGGTAACTTGGGCAACATTTGCCTCTGCCGTTTCAGTCTTTAGTTGTCTAGCTGCATCCAGCTGAGTTTCAAGAAAGAATATTTACTGTATGAGCCCCCATTTAATGTTCAAACCAGGGCACCTTTAGTTATGCCATTATTCAACAAGTTTTAAAGCTACTTTCTCCACTGTTGTGGCTGCATCTTCCATGGCCTACCATAGTCCACACCTATAGGGTTGGTGAGCAGCACAATGAAATCTTTTTGGAGAACCTGCACCCAATTTGGAAAAATTCCCATGCAAATAAGGTGTTAAGTTAGGGTGCACATGATTTAGGTTGATTTTTTTCACTATCTCTCGTAATGTTTTCTAGGACACTTTTCCAAGTTCAGTTGGTATCTCTGATTGTCTTCTTCTCATATGTTTAGGACCTGGAGAATGGTCCCATTATTGTGTTGTGTCTTTAGGCTGTGGTTCTCATATCAAAGTCAATTCCTCCCATGGGTTGTGGAAAGGCCTAGGGTACTAAAGAATGCTAATTGATTATCATTCTCTAGAGCCACCAGAATATTAAACATTTCATGTTACATCATTATTTTGTATGGTGTAAGCGATGGAAGCAATCTTTATTATGGGAACCACTTGTAAAGGGGCATAGGGACAAATAATTGAAATCCAGCCCTGGACATCTGTTCAGAAGGTTCAAATGATTCATGTCATGCGATCTGTACGCTGCAAAAACAGTCACCCTTGCTTCACTTACCTACCTATTGTCTCTAAATAGTAAAAGAAAAGAAGAATATTAAAATATTTAAGAATATATTGTTGGTCTTTAAAACATTAAAATATTCCCAGTCCATTTTGCAGCTCAGGGCAAGTGTCTGCTCCCTATCAATCATGGTCTGAGCTCTGGCATGTGAGTTCCTCCAGAATGCTGTAATTAGTTCTCTCTTGACTGTAGAAAAATGTGATTGTGTAAACTGACATTTGTCATGCGTTAAAGCGGAACTGATGTGGCCACTATTGCTGACTTGCTGTGTAATTAATCTCACTAACCAATCCATGTCCTTCGGCAGTGAAAGTGGCCTCGCCTACAAGCAACATTTACCTTAGATAATTATATTAGGAGTTTGAACCGGTGAAAAAAATGACCACAGACAGCATACAGAATGATGCAACTGAAAAAACATCTCCAAAATACCAAATGTTTATTATCCAGCGATATTATAGATAGATAGTCCCCCCTCTATCCCCTGTGCAAACAAGTATACATTTGGTTACCTTTTTATAATTACTTTCTGCTTAATAAAAGTTGATCCAGCTTGAATTGTTAATTAATTTTTCTTGTGAATAGTCCATCAACGCGTTTCACAATTAATGCCCTTATTCATCAAGCGATAGCGCCAGGTAGTGTCTGACGAGCGCCAGGTAGCGGCAGCTAACAGCGACTACCGACTCAAGTACGCCCGGCGGCGGTCACAATGACGCATTTATCAAGCAAAATGAGGCTAGCGCCAGCGATAGCGACGGCTAGCGCGGCATTCATCATGAAGCCGCCTGGACCGAACAGCGCCGCTGCAAATTCCCTCACAGCGCCAGGTATGAGCTGTCGCTCCCTGGCGATGTCCAATGCATTTCAATGGAGCAATCTATAATTATTCATAATTATTTGGTATTAATTTTTTTTTTTTTTTAATGTCAAAAAAATCGGAGACCACTTCTGCAATGTTAGGATTTATTTTTAAGTAAAAAAAAAAATTAAAAAAAAAAATTGTGCAGAATTGATCAAACAGGTCTGAGATTAATGTATTCATATTACAAAATGATTCTAAAAACATGTATAATGTTACATTCAAAAAATATGGTTGTTTAGGGGTTAAAAACTAGTTAATACACATCGCCGCCAGCGCTCTGGGGTTTAAACAAGGAATGGACTACGACAGCACATTCGGAGCGTGATTTGTTAATGAATATGAAGCTAGCCGTTCGCTCTGGCCATTCGTTGTCAGGCGCTCACATACAACGCTGGACCTGTGAAACAGCGACCCCCCAGCCCGTATTCAACATTACCGCACACCGACTGAGTCGCTGTCATCAAGCTAACGCCTGCCAAGCACAGCGAATACTGGCTGGCGCTGAAAAAATCACGCTACAGTCGCTCATCTGTTGCTACCTGGCGCTATTAATGAATCGGCCTCCCCGTGTGATCACTACTTGTGGGATGGTGGGGGGGGCATTCACAACAAAACAGGCATAGAGAACCCCACCGGATTGCACCTGTCAAAGTGAATACATGTGGTGATAGATAATAAACAAAATTATTATTATTTACTATTATTATTTATTATTATTACTATTTTCTACCCTGAACCCCAGACAAAAACCAATGATATTTTGTAATGGTATAATCCCAGACAACTTGCATTAGATCTCCAAAAGGAATAAAACTAAAACTTTTTTATCATAGAAATGAACAGTAACCATTTGTGGATATCTAAGCATTAATTTTATACTTATATTTTATTTATTTAGGCATTAGCAGCAGCCCTGTACCATTTATTCGGCTATATTTATCTTCCTCGGGTTGTTGTTGGCCTCTTCAGGAGTGTTCTGCCTTTTTTTGGTTTTAATGTGGTTTTGATTATTAAATTATACTTTAGATTTATTTTTCTTTCATTATTATTTTTGTGATGCATTTTTGGCCCCTTAACTATAATTTAGATTTATTTTGCTTTCGTTATTACTTTGTGATACATTTTTGGCATCTTAACCTAGAGCCTATGGTGAACCTATGAGAACATTTTAGCAGTTTTTTCATTATACTATGGTATTCAAGTTTTCATGGGTCACTCAGCAGTTGTATCTGTTACCCATCAGGTTTTTTCAATATCAAAACCCACGATTTGAGCACTTTCAAGCATTTATATATTATATATTTATATATCAATCGTGTATCGCTATTCTTTGAATCATCTTATTTTAACTCAGGATTTATTCTAAAATAATGGCCCTTATTTTTATGAGATATTTTATGTAAAGTTTACTGAATTAAGGCCTATGTGTTGTGTTTCAATACACAGTATTGCCTTCATTGGGCAGCTCAATACAAGCTAAACATGGTACCTACACTGCCATAGGCCTTTCTCACTCACAATGTTGCACGAGTGTGTTAGTGTTACCACTGCATCGAAGACTTAAACTTAACTTAGTATATTTTATGATAGATAAAAAAAAATTAAAACAGTTGGATGAGAACCCCCAGAATTTTATTATAACAAGTTAAGCAGGTGACAGCCTTGCGAACGGCTGTGTGAAACACCCCCAGGTTGCCCAGAAACTCACCTTCTTTCCTGGTCCAATGGCACATGCGCGAGCAGCAGCCACATCCCCGCTATCCCTTTAGCAGGGGCCGTGCCCCCACCAGGCATTTGTGAATGGCTAGGGCGGGCACACTCGCTGCTAGAGGGTAGTGGGGGATGCGGCCACCAGTGCCGAAGGGGCGGGAGCAGATATGAGGGTGCTGATTGGATGAGAGGCTGTGCATGGGCCATAGGACTGGGGAAGGGTGAGTCAGATCAGGAGACCCGGGGGGTGTCACATAGCAGAGCATCCGCAAATGGGGTGCCCCCTGGGGCAAGGACCAAAACTCAGGATAGTCAAAATCCTGGGTTTTGGTCCACTTTAAAGCAATGCAAATCTCTCCTGGCTGCTAGTCTGCTCCTGGGGCACACTATAGCAGGATTTCCCGCTGTGTAAAACTCCTGGGGTCGCAGGTAAACTGATTGTTCCTGGAGGCTCCCAATGCAGTGATTGCTGTCCACCGGATTCCTGGCTTACCTCTAAGAAAAAGGGATGAGGCCAGCCGGCGTTTGCATTCCCCAACCAGCTATCTCAGAAAGTGCTGGGTGGGTGTGGTCTTGTGGTGGATAATCCCCCTTTTTTATTTTAAACTAGGCTGACTGGATGAGCGGATCACCCAGATATAGGCAGAAACAGACCTGCTTCATATCCATTCTATAAGGCCCTTTAGCAGTCAATAGTGTCTCTGTTTGCTCTGTCTGCTGAACAGTCAAATTGGGTTTAAAAATTAATACAGAGCCTGATATTCTTCTCATTCACACCTCACATTCAGTTGTTAGTCACCTCCTGTCATCTCGAACTCCATTCTCACATATCCTTCCCTTCCTCACACATGAAACCACTACATTTTTAGTGCATGCTCTGATCATTTCCTGATTAGACTACTGCAACACTATCCTCAGCAGTCTACCAGCAAAATGACTGCCACCCCTTCAGTCTATTCCCAACTTTGCTGCTCACCTCATCCACCTCTGAAAAGAATTGAGAACAATTTCCTAACATTAACATATAGGGATTTCTCCTGCCAATACCCTTCCGGAATTTCATTGCTAATCCCATTTGCTGTTGCCCCCCCCCCACATTAACCCTGTTAAGCCAGATAAATCTTACCCTTCTCGTTGGTCCCCTGGCAAAATTGAGCACTATGATTGGTGGCCTCAGTCATGTGGTTGCCAACTACTGGATACTCGGAGGAAACTTGTGGACCACGTGACAGAGGCAGCCAATTACAGTGCTCATTACAGTGCTCAGTTTCACAGGGGGACAGAGAAGATATTGAAGAAAGTTTTTTTCTGGTTTAAAGTGGACCAACACCCAGGGGTGATGGGCCGGGGAACCTATAAGATTCCCGGGCCGATCACCTCCCTCACCGCGGGACATCCGAGATCGGGATGTCCCGTGGGGTGAAACCCCCCCAAAACCCCCAAAAAACCTTACCTTCTCGGTAAAAAACCTTACCTTATCTAGACGTGCGCGCGCCCGCACCGGCCATTCGTGAATGGCTGGTGCGGGCGCGCTCCCTGTAAGAGTGACGTGCGGGAGGCGGCGGCGGACACGCTGTCTTGTCCGTCGCTGTCACCCGCTTGTCCGTCGGGGGGGATTGAACGGCACGGTCACGTGGGAGCATGGTGAGGTGAGTTTTTGGGGCTTTCTGGGGGGTTTCACACAGCGGGGCCCCGAAGTGGACCAAAACCCAGGATAGTCAAAATCCTGGGTGTTGGTCCACTTTAACGTGGTTAATGTGCAGGGGGTCATCAGCAATACTGACGCCCCTATGTTAGGAACAGCATCCATTATGTGACAAATGGTGTTGTTCCGGTTTAAGGTGGCTGTCATCCAATATGTACTATCCAGGTATTACTGCAGACTATTTAAAATGGAAAGTGGTCACTGAATAAAAGGTTGGGAACCCATGCTTGCTCTCCCATAATGTACTCCTGTATCAATGTGTACTTGTTGCACTTCTGCCAGATTCAACCATAGGTATTGGTATATTATAGGTATAGTTATATATATATTTATCTTACTCTCCTGTAATTTCAAACAGCTCAATGGAATTTAATGACTTGATAAAACAACCATTGTAATAATAATTTGTGAGAAAGATATTAAGGCCATGAAGGCCATGGTATCGGCCAGGTTAAGGGTCAGCCGTGGATAATCTACAAGAGGGCCTTTAACAAAGGAGTAGATAGAGGAACCATGTGTGCTATATATCTTTTAAATTTAGACTAAAAGTAGAAGATCAAGGTATTAGGAAGGGGGTGAGAGGTGACAAAGGGCAGAGCGGCAAGTATACTATCCATACCTAAACATCTTTACATTGATCTCTTCCTAAAATTCCAGCTTAGTTGAAAGTGATTTTCTTTTTTTGCAGTTACCAACAAATAAAAGAACATATGAGGATCTCATTTTGTTTGAAGATAAGAAAGATAGGAAAGATAAGAAAGCATCAATAGAAGCCATCATTTAACTTAGTAATGACAATAATGGATGACTAGAATTTTAGAATTCTTGTTATTGGGGGTTCAGGAATAAATGCTTATATACTGTATGCTTCCAATTGCCATCAACTATGTTTTGTGCCCTACATTATGCAGCAATGGTTATCCTCCAGAAGATTGTTGAAATTTCCCCAAAAATGTAAATATTACTTCATTGAGCCCATCTTCCTGACAGTACTTAAAGTGGACTGTCACCCAGGGGTGATCGCCCGGGAATCTATAAGATTCCCGGGCCGATCACCTCCCTCACCGCGGGACATCCAAGATCGGGATGTCCCGCGGTGAGGGACCCCCCCCCAAAACCCCCGAACAACTTACCACATCGGCGGCGGCCGCGTGCGCGCCCCCGCGCCGGCCGTTTGTGAATGGCCGGCGCGGGCGCGCGCACTGTCAGAGGGGCGTGCGGGAGGCGGAGGCGGACGCGCTGTCACCCGCTTGTCCGTGGCTACGTGGGAGCGTGGTGAGGTGAGTTTTGGGGGCTTTCTGGGGGGTTTTACACAGCGGGGCTAACCGGGGTGCCCCCCTGAAGTGGACCAAAACCCAGGATAGTCAAAATCCTGGGTGTTGGTCCACTTTAAAGGGAAAGTAGACTTTCAATGGCATTTTTGAAACCTTTTTTTATGCCAAATGGATGTTCTCGAGGTGCTGAGCTGATTTAGTATTTTTGAAAATGTTTTCCTATGCTAGAAAACGTGTGTTTTATGGAACCAGTTGTCACTATCTGCCATCTGTTGCTATTGGGAATGTACACCATGTCTGTACACCATGAAGAGAGAAGTGAGCCCTTTACACACAGAACATGGCTGCTATGGCTACTGCGGAGGTGTGGGAGCTCACTCAACCTTACACATGTCTAGCAGCAGTGTTCTGTGTGTACAGGACTCACTTCTCTCATCTTGTTAAACATTTTTGGGGTGCATTGCCAATGGCAACACATTTCAGATAGTAAAAACTGCTTCCATAAAAAAAAAAACAAAATCAAATCAGCACATTAAGGGCATTGTTTTGGCACAAAAAAAATACACTTTCAAGATCGAAAGTGGACTTTAACCCTTTCGCTGCCAGCCTACCTGGAGTATTTGTCACCCTTGGTGCCAGACCATTTTGCACTATTTTGCACTCCCCATGTTCAAATGTGATTTTTGAAGGGATTTCCAGGGATTTCCCAGGAAAATGATATATTGTTTTTTTCAGCAGAGTCTGGGCTTTAACATGAAATGTCTTGTTTGTAATTTTTTAGGTGTATTCTCAATACTTTTGGGTGAAATATGTGCAAAAAAATAAAAAAAAATCTATTTTTTGCAATTTGTAGTGTTTTTTTGTAATAAAAAATGTAAGTTTGTCAATAAAATCTTATTGCATGTGAAACCCCAATTAATCCCGGTCACAGCGTTACCACATATGTATAGGTAGACACCCTTTCCTGCCCAGGAGACTCCCCCAAACTGAAACAGCGCTTTAGGAGATTTTCAGATAAAATACAACTATGCACCGCGCTAAGCGCACCTTGCGGTCTTTCCAGAAAAAGAACCCTTTAAATTTGAAATACCCCCCAAAAACTATATATTCTCTGGAAGTATACACCTCAGGCTTTCTAGGCTTACCAGGTTTGTTGACATGGGCGCAATTTTCTGGAAGTAATCCCTCAATCAATTCTTTGGTTGCACAGAGTTTCCCTAAAATAGAATAAAAAAGAAGAAAAAAACAAGTAAAATCTGAAAAAGCAACAACCCCCAAACAGAACAATACCCAACATGCATAGGTACTGTCAAGGGAAGAGTTGCCAAACACCCCAAAGTAAAGCATGCGCATAACGGTAATTTTGCTTAAAAATTTCAGCTCTGCAGACAAAGTGCGCACCTTGCGATTTTTCAACCAAAACAACCCTTTACATTTAGAATATCCCCACAAACCATATATTCCCTGAAAGTACACATGTTAAGCTTTCTAAGAGTACTGAGCTTGTTGTAGTGGGTTCATCTTTCTGGAAGTAATCCATTGAAGAATTCTTAGGTTGCACAGGGTTTCCCTAAAAACAATTATAAAAAAGCAGAATAAAAACCATGTTTTCCTAAAATATCAATATGCAAACAAGAAAAAACAAGCTAAATCTGAAAGCGCAAGGTCCCCCGAGCAGAACAATACCCAACATGCATAGGTACTATTAACCCTTTTAATTGTCAGCCTACTTGAAGTTTTGTCACCCTCTGTTGACAGGTCATTTTTCCCCATTTTGCGGCATGATTAACCGTGATTTTTGCTGGAATTTCCAGAAAAATTATATAAATTACATATACATTTTTTGCAGCAGAGTTTAGGCTTTAACATGAAATGTCTTGTTTGTAATTTTTCTACTGTTTTTTGAATATTTCTGCTTAAAAAAACAAAAAATATATATATATATATTTTTTAAACAATTGTTTCCTTTATTTTAAATAAAACCTTTTTTCTTTTAATGAAAACCATATTGCATGTGATAGCCCCATTTCTCCCGATTACAACGGTACCACATATGTATCGGTAGCCCCCCCATTCTTGCCCTGGAGACCCCCCAAACTGAAAAGAGCACTTTATTACATTTACAAATAAAATACAACTACTATCCACACTATAAACATAAGGGGTTAATTAAAAAACAGGGTCCCCCCTTCCGGGGGGGGGGGGGGCATTTTTTGGGGTAATTTTAAGGGTTTAGGGTTAGGCTAACCCTAACCCTCAAAAATCCCCCCAAAAATGACATAGGGTTCCCCCTTTTTTTGGGGAATTTTAAGGGTTAGGGTTAGGCTAACCCTTAAAAATAAAAAAAGAAACAAAAATAAAAATTCCCCCCAAAAAATGGGGACCCCCCCATGTCATTTTTTTTTTTTTTTTTTAAGGGTTAGGGTTAGCCTAACCCTAACCCTCACCCTTAAAAAAATTTTTTTAATTTTTTTTTTAATTTTAAGGGTTAGGGTTAGGCTAACCCTAACCCGTAAAAATAAAAAAATATACAAAAATAAAAATTCCCCCCCAAAAATGGGGACCCCCCATGTCATTTTTTTTTTTTTTTTTTTTTAAGGGTTAGGGTTAGCCTAACCCTAACCCTCACCCTTAAAAAAAAATTTTTTCATTTTTTTGAATGTTAAGGGTTAGGGTTAGGCTAACCCTAACCCTTAAAAATAAAAAAAATGACGTAGAGGGGGAACCCATTTTTTTATTTTATTTTAAGGGTTAGGGTTAAGCTAATTACGTAAGGTCCCCCCTCCGGGGGAGGGGAACCCATTTTTTTTTTAATTTTAAGGGTTAGGGTTAGGCTAACCCTAACCCTTAAAATTAAAAAAAAAATGACGTAGGGTCCCCCTTACCCGTCATAACCAGCCCAGGACCAGCTATGGGGGCTTGTAGGCACAGAGTGGGGGGGCCAGCTTTTGTGGCCCCCCACCCTGCAGCCTACGAGCCCACATACCCTGTGTGGGCCCGGGCTCTTCTGCCCCCCCTGGGCTTTGGGAAGGCAGGTAATTGGGGGTGCGGGGGTTAATGGCAAGCCACCCGCTAGTTGCAGGTGGCTTGCCAGACCCCAGCCTTGTGAACTGGTATAAGGGGTCTCATGGACCCCTTACCAGTTCACAAAGGGTTAACATAAAAAAAAAACACCACACACAAAAATGTCATTTATTAAAAAAAAAAGAAAAAAGTTTTTTTTTACTTTACTCACCTGACGGGCCTCTTGCTGCCTCTCCTCGGCTCAGTTGTCAGATGCCCTGGTGATCGCTGGCCAGAGGGGGGGGGGGCAGGGGATCAGAGCATTCCCTGCCCCTCCACTGCTCTGCCCAGCGATCACCAGGGCATCTGACAGCTGAGCCGAGGAGAGGCAGCAAGAGGCCCGGGAGTGATGTCATAAGGCGGGGCTTAACAACAAGATGGCGGCGCCCTTCGGGAGAGGAGGGGGAGAGCCCTTTCAGGCTCTGCCATGAAGCTGAAGAGGCTGGGGGGGGGGGCGATCGGAGGCCCCCCCAGTGAAGCTGCTGCTGCCAAACGGGGGGGGGGGGCTATTCCAGGGGCTCTCCTGGAGCCATCCGACCCCTCACGGGGGGGCACCAAATTAAAGAGGAGACCCAGCCGGATCCAACGAGGGGTCAGGTGAGTATTTGTGATTTTTATTTTTTTTACTAGCAGGGGGGAAAGTCAAGCACGTGCTTGGCACTTAAGTGGAGTAGAAGCAAGCATGTAGAAACTACGTGCTTGGCACTGAAAGGGTTAAATACTGACAGGCAGATGGGCTCAATGAAGTAATATTTCCATTTTTGGGGAAATTTCAATGCCATCGAAAGTGGACTTTAAGCCCACACTACTTGCACCATCTAATTTTGTTTGATGTTGTAGAAATATTTAGTGTTGGACGAGCCCCCCAAAGTTCAGGTTCAGAAAGTGAGGCCAGACTTTGAATAAAAGTTCGGGTTCGGGGACCTGAACCTGGTTCCCATTGAAATCAGAGTGTGCAGCAGGAAGCGCTGTTGTACAACTTACCTGAGTTGGTTCCTTATCGGCAGCGGCTCTCCTTTCAAATGGTTTACAGCAGTGCTGGCACTAGGAGTGACCTCACTCATGGGAGTGGCGGCCATCCCTCTGTGGCTTCAGCTGTAGGCAATTTAACAGGAACACAGACTGCTCCCAGGGACCTGATCGGTGCTCAGGTAAGTTGTACAGCAGCACTTCCTGCTGCTGCACCCTTTAGGTGAAGCTGAAGCAGCCCATCAATCAGGTTTTTCCGTGTACGGGCCGAACGCCAAACTTGACTTTTTAGGAGCCTGGTCGAACCCTGAAATTCGACCAACGCTAGAAAAATTTTCATAGGAATACTAGTTTACTCGTTATGTATTGTACTTGTGTACTTATGTTTACTTATGACAGGAGGACGCTGACAACCTAGGGTATAAAAGGGGCATCCTGGTCATCCTTTGGAGTAACCACACAGGGCACCATCATGCTAGGTGCTGTGGTGGAGCACCAGACTTTTTTCTTGTTTGGCATAATTTTTTAATGGACTGGCATTGTTTAGCCCGGGTGGCTGCAAGGACGGGGAACCACTCAGCCACTAAAAAATACTTTGGGGGAGGGGGAGTATGTGGGGTTTATTAGAGAGCGGTGTGTTTTGTTCCAGGAAGGAAGGTGGCATCACCTGCTAACCTCTGTCAGAGTAGAGGGTCCATTGCAGGCCACACAGTCCACTGTATATATAATTGTTTATTATATGTAAATATTATTTTTTTATCAAATACAATTCTTTTTTTTTGCGAACTAAAAACAAATGGTGTGCTCTTACCTATTTATTTATTTTTATATAGGCCACACAGTCTGTCCTGGGGGGGGGCACCATGTTGCAGTCTTGCATGGGACGTCTTCCAGCTTAAAGTGGACCAACACCCAGGATTTTGACTATCCTGGGTCTTGGTCCACTTCGGTGGGGCACCCCCGATCGGGGTGCCCCGCTGTGTGAAACCCCCCCTAACCCCCCGAAAAACTCACCTCTCCCCGCTCCCAGCGCCGACGTACAAGGGGAGAACTGGAACGTCTAAGCGGCGGCGGCCGCCGCCGCCTCCCTCGCGTCACTTTTGACGCGCGCGCGCCCGCGCCGGCCATTCGCAGACGGCCGGCGCGGAGGCGCGCACGCCTACAGGGGCGCGAGGGAGGCGGCGGCGGCCGGCCGCCGCCGAAGATAAGGTAGGTGAGTTGGGGTGTTTGGGGGGGGTTTCACCCCGCGGGACATCCCGATCTCGGATGTCCCGCGGGGTGGGGGGTGATCGGCCCGGGAATCTTATAGATTCCCGGGCCGATCACCCCAGGGTGTTGGTCCACTTTAAGGCCAGCTTGTACGCCAGATCCCATCAAAGGAGAAATGGGCTAATGGTAACTGCCCCCCAGAATTCAGACAGACAGGCAGAACAAACACATGGCATGGCTGACAATGCATGCACTTGAGACTTGAGATGGCCAGATACAGAATGCAGGGCCCTTAAAGTAGAACAAAATCCACCAGTGGCCGGCCTGGAATCTAAGATATTCCAGGGCCAGCTGCTGGCTTTTCCTCGGGGTATCTTGAAACCCTTGACTACGTAATTCGCCAAAGGGCTCTGATTGTTTTTGCTGCTGAATCCCCTGCAATCCAGGTGACATGCATGCGCTCCCTCCCCAGAAACGTTTGCCGAAGGAGGTAAACAAGGCAAACGGCACTCACTGGATGTGCACCCGTGCATGTGCTGTTGGAATGCGGAAGAGGTGAGTTGTTTTCTTAGGGGCTTTACATAGCGGGGCATCCCGATTCAGGATGCCCTCAGGGAATGAAACAAAATGTAATTTCCGGTAAAGTCTAATTCCTGGGTTTTGTTCGGCTTTAATAAAAGTAAGGGATGCAGCTGTAAAAAAGAGACACAGTGGACTTCAGCAGATGCACCACAGGTACAAGCAGGCCACAGGCAGGTCCTAGTGAATGCTCAGCAGGTTACAGCTGGCAAAGCAGGGAACAGCAAGTTCCAGCAGGTCACAGCAGATACAGCAGGTCAAAGTAATCACCAATGGTAAAAATGAATCCATAGTAGACACACTTTATGGATGGGTGGTGCAGTGGGGCATGTCCAAAGAAAAAAGCAGCAATGCAAGAAGGTTGAGAAGCTGCCAAGTAAGGGGTTTATTCATCAAGGGATAACGGGAGGTAGTGCCTCGTAGCGACAGGTAGCGAATGGTGAACGGCGGGCGCTGTACACAATACAACATTTATCAAAGCGATTCCGGTGAGCGACTCTAACAGTGAAATGTAGCATCCGATTCATCATCACAGGTGGCTCAGCATATAGCGCCGGCGCTCGGACTTGCAGAGCGCCTGGTATTACCTGTTGCCAGCGCCGTATTTAGGGTTCATGCTGCCCTAGGCACTATTTGTGCATCTGCCCCCCCCCCCCACCAAGTGGGAGTGTGGAGTGAGTGTAACACCCAGTAGAGGAGTAAATGCGAGATGCAGCGAGAGAGTAAGTCAGCTAAGGTGGTGGAGACTGAAACAAGGTCTGTAGGGATTACCAGTGATTGAATGGAGTTAGTTCATCAGAGGTGATCTCCCATCAAAGGTGGGAGATCTGGAAAGTGAGCAAATAAGTTGTACGCAGTGCGCACTCTAGATGGAATAACCCTGAATCACCTGACATGCCTATGAAATATATTGATGCAATAATCCCCTAGGGCAAGAGGTTGACAACATTCACACCATGCCCAGCAGCATCCCAACATGCCTCGTGGCTGTACTTCACAACATGTGTAAAGCAGCAGACCAAGATATTCAAAAAGGGATGCCCCCAACCATACATTCAGAGACCACACTGTCCACTGATTACCACCAGTGGGGACACCTAGCCCTTTTGCCGGGGCTTTTATCAGACCTTGGTGCCCCTCTCAGCCATTGCACTAACCTCATGTGGAGATAAATCCGCCATTCCATCTTTCTCTCTCATAGCCCAAGTATAGGTATTAAAGCCCAACTCCAATAATTTGACAGATTTTAATAAATGCCTGAATTATCATTCTTTTCATTGAAGATGAGAGGCCAAAGCAGATGGAATACTAAAGGGAAATCGTCCTATCTACAGAGCAATTGTTCTGAGCTGTTAATAGTGGAAAGCAATAGCAGTGCCCTTCAATGCCATGTGTGAGGAGTTCAACTAAAATTCCCTCTAGAGTCAAGTTAAAGTGGAGCACTCCCTTGAGTCTATAAGATTTTTTGGGGGGGTTGGTCTACCTCATTATGTAGCATCCCAAATGGGGATGTCCCAGTGTGTGAAACCCTCTGGATTGCCCAATCTACTCACCTCTTCCAACAGCACACGCAGCATCTCTGTGCCACAGCTGCATCCCCAGCATACCTGTAGCTAGGTGTGTATATATGCCAGGCCTTTCTGAATGGCCAGCACAATCACACCCACAGCTAGAGGGAGTGGCGGGGATCCGGCTGCGGGGCTCACTCTATTCAGATTTACCTGCTGCACTGACGTCAGTACAACAAAGTAAATCTGTATGGAATGAGCAATGCTGATTGGCTGAGAACCCTGCGCATGCACCTTGGAGATGGTGAGAGGGTGAGTTTAATCCAGGGGGACATGCACAATGGGGCATCCAAATCAGGAAAGGAGAGACCCCAATAAAGTCACTTTATTGGGTTTTAAGAAGAGCAAAATCCTAATTTAGACTTTTGGCCCATACAGAGAATTTTGAGGGGCATCCCAAAACCAAATAATAGTTTTTTTCATTGGAAACCCCTTCTGACTGATCGCCATACTTTGGGATGTCGTTTCTGGGATCCCAGAATGGTATGGCAGTCAGCTGCTTTAAAGTGAGTAAAGTCTCTCAAAACTGGCTGCATAGAACATCCCAAATCAATGATGCCCCGCTGTGAAGTACCCTCTGCTAAGTACGGGCACTGCATCAGCAGTATTAGGCTTGACATAATGTTTGTAGGGTGACACTGTACAGAGGGGCATCCCAATTCTATGCTGACTTTACTTCCTCTTTAACTGGTGGCAAGATAAAAAGTCTATTGATGACAGGGACTGCTGTCAAGTAAAATAAGAAAGTGTGGAGGCATTGACACACACTCTGTGACTGGACAAATGGCAGGGCACAGCAGCATCTAGCAATGTGAGATAATCTGGGACACAGAGAAAGGCTTCCTAAAGGGTTACTCTGCCTGCTGAGAAACGTGCAGCTCTGCCTGCAGCCCTACTCAGCAGTCACACAAGGCAGAATCAGACTCCATTCCCCCCTCCATTACTAAACTCACATGAGGCATGCCGATGCTGGATTCATTCTGTCAGCTTCCATTTCTCCTTCATTTCAGGACCAAGCTGTAGCTTTGTGACACACATGTGTGTATGGGAGGGCGGGCTCCATAATGTGCTGGCTGTGTGCTGCTTCCTGAAGGCAGCTCATACAATCAGTAGCAGCCTGTGTCCACAGGGGGCAGCAGCGTGCAGTATTATGTGGAGTGAAGAACAGCTCCACTTCTCCCGTCTCTCTTCTCCCGCCCTCCCTGCATCCCCGACCAAGAAAGGGGCATCGCTGATTGCAAGTGATTTTTTTTAATTAAATTGTTGCTGGTCGCCGCCCCGTACCCACCCCTGTCTGTAGCTCCGCCCTAGGCACGTGCCTACCCGTACCTAGTGGCAAATACGGCCCTGCCTGTTGCTACCTGTCGCTCTCCCATACATTTCAATGGATGTTACCTTTCTTCTCTTTAAACTGGGTTTTCTTTTAATATTTTTTTTTTTAATCAAATCTTTGTATGACCTCTCCTGGCCAATTTTTTGAAAATTTTTCAGATTTTTTAAAATTTTTATGCAGAATTGTCATTACAGGTCTGGTATTAAAGTGTTAATGTCACAATGTAATAACAATGTTATTCCATATGATTTCACTTTATTACTAGGATACTGGATATGTGTTTAAAAATGGACTTTAATCACACAGCCTCTGGCGCTCTGGGCTACAACGACCCAATTTTGAGCGTCGGAGATGTGTGAGGCTGTTTTTTTGTTTATGAATATGGTTTGAGTTGCTCACACTGACCAGTCGCTACCGTTCGCTCCCATAACAGCGCCTGATAGCCGATCACAGAGCCTACTAGCCGTCGCTCTGAGTGCCTCGCTCATCTGTCGATACCTGGTGCTAGTCATGAATCAGCCTGCCCATATTTGTTTACTGAATGAATGCAGTTGAACTACAATCATGCCATCGTGTGCTATGTATCATTGTAATGCCCCCAGTATCTTGCGATGGGGGCAGCTACACACAGAAAGGTTAAGGTTGTTATGATGACCACTCTTCCCATTTCCAGACTGATCCTCCTACCCAAGCCAACAGGTTACACACCCTCAGACCAGAGAACGAATACAATTGTCGAGGCTGACGTGAAATGGGGAGAGAATCAGCCAATGAGAATGCCAGATCGCCCCGTTTTAATCATTTTAATGATGGCATTTTTCTCTTTTTAGTTATTTTTCACAGGGCTGCTGGTGGGACTTGCCCTGCTTAATGTGGACCAGCACACATCTTAGGGAGCCCAGGAAACTATAAGACTTCAGTGACGGCTGATTCCCTCTCCCCTGGGCATCTCAATTTGGCATGCTAAACTGTGTAACCCCCCCCCCCCGAGTCCCCAGTAAAACCTACCTGATTCCCAATCCAACTGCCCATGCCCAGGACTTTTCCCCAGACGTGCTTCTGCACCAGACATTTGTAAATGGTTAATGTGGACATGTCCCCTGATAGAGGCTAGCGGGGATGCGGCTGTCGACGCACTCTGCTCCATTTGGCTCCATTCGGCCCCTAGCCGATTCTTAGGCAAAAATGATGAATGGAGCAGAGCGGGCTGATTGGCTGCACTCTTGCGCATGCACCATAGGATTTTACTACTACTTTATACATTTTCTCCTACTTTACTTCTGCCTTTTGTTAGTTCCAACTGTATGCAGTGGAGCACCCAGGAATTCTGGTGGGGGGGGGGATCACCCAGTCAGACAGCCACAGTTCTGTTACAACATGGTGCCTGTCTAAAGCTTAAACCAGAGCCCCTGGGGGGATGGACCCATGGCCCCCTAGAATGGGTGTGTTCCTGATTGTATGTTCTCCTATCAATCAGGAATACTGACAGGCTAAAGTCATATTACAAGCAAAGTCAATTGTTAACCCGTTGTGTACAGATACATTTGGCACTGCCATAAACTGTTTTCCATTTTCTATATTAAAGAAGAAATGGGCGAGATCTCAAGGTTTACAGTTTCAACTCATGATTTCTCTTCTGAAGCAAGTGGTCGTGGAACTTGGAGCAGTGATGCAGCATAATAATCAGCATAATAATTGGCATTATGAGTGGGGTCTATAAGAGCAAAAAGAACTTGCCCTGGCTGTGTTTTTCCTTTCTCCCCCTGTTACTAGATGGCATTAAAGCCTAGACCAACACTCCCAGACACACATGCGTGCACTCCCAAACTCACATGCACGCACCCCCAGACGTGCATGCTCCCAAAAGCGAGTGTGCACAATCCTAGATGCACATGCGCACACTCCCAAATGCGCATGTCAGCACTCTGAAACGCACATGTGTGCACCACCAGATACGCATGCGTAAACTTCCAGGCGTGCATGTGCACACTTCCAAATGTGCATGGGCACAATTCCAGACACACATGCATGCACCTCCAAATGGTCATATGCACTCCCAAGCATGCGTGTATGCACCCCCAAATATGCATATGCTGAAACTCAGATGCACATGTACCCACTCCCAAATCTGCATGTGTGCATTTCCACAGTCACATGGGTGCACCCCCAGATGCACGTTGTGCACTCCCACAGACACATGTGCGATATATGCATGGGGCGGAGGGTGGGGAGGGCAACTGGTATTGAGTGCAGAGGGGGGTGGCAGCTGGTAGTGAGTAGGGGAGGGGGGACAGAAGCGATTGCGGGAGAGGGTGGCAGTGGGGGAGGGAGGGGGCACGTCAGGTGGGGAGGGCAGCTGGTTGTAAGTGCAGGAGGGGGGTCACAGCGAGTGCGGGGGGGTGGCAGCTCAGTGTGGGGGAGGCGCAGCTCAGTGCTGGAGAGGGCAGCAGCGAGTTCGGGAGGGGGATTGGCAGCTTAGTGCAGGAGGGGGATTGGCAGCTCAGTGCAGGAGGGGGGGGGGGCAGGTAGTGGCGTGCTTGTAAAGTGATTGAAGCGCCAGCTGTCTTACTTGATGTACAATGTCTGGGCCAGCCATGCTGCTATTGTCAGCTCTCTACTCTCTGCTATTCTCCCATGTGACGCTAGGGGTGGGGCTCACAGCGAGAACAGGTGAAAGTGGACCTGGCATCACAATTCAAATTAGACAGCAGACTCTTTATTCAAAGCACTTTACAAGCAAGCAAGCCCTCTATCACGACCAAGACAGGAAGAAGAGAGCATCGCTGTGGTTGGGAGAGCTGCCAGGTTGGCACACACATCAGCCTCGGAGGGAGGAGAGCGGTTCCTGGGTGATCGAATTGGGGCCCCTCACTTTGCTGCCCAGGGGTGTGGCTGCTGGTGGCCTGGGGACTAGAGATCTGTCAGGGAGAGTCCAGCAGGACTCTCCCAGGAAGCAGCCATCCAGCATGATGAATGAAGTCGTGGAGGAAGAGGGGAGGGCTACACCCAGGGGAGGGGGCAGGTTACAGAGACATATTAAGTGGTGGACATATACGCATCAAGCCTGCGACACATGCTATTGCTTGGCGCATGTGAATGGGGCAGGTATGGGCGGCCAGGAGTGACATCATTTTCCCCCAGGCCCAGGATGATGCAACACCATGAAGAGGCAGCAACCTAAGGTTACTTCTTTAAGTATTGACTGAAAAATCCCTTTAAAAGTTGAAGATCATCTTTTATGTGCATAACAATGATGCAAAGCTTTACTTATACAGTAAAACTGTTTTATTTCTGGAAAAAGGGATTTATTTTTTGCTTAAACATATCAATTCGCCTTAAAATAAAACACTGAACATTTGATGGGAAGATACTTAAGCATATTTTATAAGTAGGTATTATAGGATCTGTTCCGGGTGGTTAGATTGTAATTGCAATGTGAAATTCCCCATATGCCTGGTAAATGACTTATAATCACTATCGGAATTATAATGAAAAGCAGAGCGTGAGCCTTCTGTTATTTTGGCATGTATATGGGTCAGGAAGCGTGTCACAGAGCCCTGGCACCTCAAGGCTAAAAACAAAACAACTGGCCACTGTCAGAGGCTCCAGCTAATCAGTGCTGTCATCACCGCTGCTGTGTTTCTGCTGATGCCTTTTGCAGGGTCACTATGTGGCATCCTCCCTGCTACATGCCAGGAAATGGCAGCACACAAGCTCTCCAGATGTGGCTGCGCCAGACCCAGAGTCTGCACATTACAGGATGCTGATCCCGGATCAGATTTATATCACAGCTGAAAGAACTGCACCAATACCTTGTCACAGCATCTCCTGTCCAATTCCTATTATATCTCCGCAATCCCATGACTCTGGACTTGCTGAATGTGATGTGCTTCCTCTGGGCTGTGACCAAGCTGACATAGTCTTCCTTTAAGGCTGTCTAAACAGCCCATTTCATATAAAAATGAGTTCATACAAATTATTTCCAGACGTCATTTTATGTTCAAAGCTAACCTAAGGCTGGCTAAAGACGCTAAGAAGTTCACTGACCACTTTCCGCATAGCTATCATGCTGATGCAAGAAACTGCAGGATCTTATTAAATTGAGAAAAATGTTATGCCTTACTTCAGTATTAAATACGACATGTAAATAGTTAAGGCCCAAGGTTTGGATCTATTTGTAGTCTTCCCCTTATTGATTCAATGGCCGCTCCCATTAGGATTGTTGTTTAGAGGGGAAGACAAATAAAGAAAATTAAGAAGAAAATAAAGCAATATTACCTAATATTATCAACTGCATAATTCAGGCGTGTATTCTTATCTATAATTTAATTCAACACTGAAAATCACAATGCTTGAAAACTTTGTCAAGTATTTCTCTTGTATTTGCAACTGCAAGTTACAGGAGTAATTTAAAGTGGTCCAAGACCCGTTTTTTACATAATGGTTGGTGGGCCGCATTGGGACAGGCTTGGCAGGGGCAGAAAATGTCCGCTCACAAAACATTGCTGTGTCTGAAGATGCACAAATCACAAGCCCCGTATTCTCCATTGTATCATATAATTGCATCAGTTCTAGCCAATTGTGAAAAGATGTGATTTGGCAGGGTAACATTTGTCCATCCTTAGCAATAGTTTTCTGCTGGTAAAAGTGGAAGTACCACTTTCGCAACCTGCCCCCACTGTTTTTATGGTATTGCAACACAGGAATAAGCTGCTCTGGAATCTGATCAGCATTGTCCATGTAATTTGGATTTTTTGGACTGTAAGCAAGCTCACCTCTCATTGACCTTTCCTCCTCTGAACTTTCCATTTACTGACCCTGTTTCCTCTCCACGAACTCTGCTGTAGACTTCTTTGTAGCAACACGCATATGGCACTAATATGGCTGCATACAAATGGTAATTTTCTCTTGCAGACTTACAGATCAGGTGCTACTTGAGGGTATCCAGGAATATCAGGAAATGGAGCGTTGGGCTGAAGATCAAGTGGCGTAGCCAGCTGACCCACCATAAACATATATTAAATATAAAAAATATATAAATTATAAAAAATATTTCTTTTAAAAGCACCGCCTACCAGCCCCATTGGATAAAAGGGGATGGGATGGTATTTAGAGCAGAACAAAACCAACCAAACCAAATCAAAAATCTTTTATTACTAATATCAACCACATTCCTTACCCTACCCTTGAATTATTTAGCCATCTTGTCTTCTCTCCTTTCCCAGCAACAGATGCAGCAATTTCACCAAAGACCCAGATTGGTGGGGGTTTGATTGGCAAGAGCATTGATTTTAACACACTGTTCAATCATCCTCTATCAATATATAAGAAATGGCAGCCCCCAGGGCTGTGATCGGCTCTGCCATAGGAGCCCAGGAATGAAACACAATTTATAGTGATTCATTTTTCTATTGACAAGGAAATGAATTCATTTGGTTTTGCATCATTGGTGGGTTTTGGTCTGGATTAATACCCACTTAGCCACAAGAATATATTTACCTATAAATATTACATAACATCCAAGATCAAAATCTAAATGTATTTATGTTCCCTTTGCTTGTCTAAGCTGTAATCGAGTCTGGTCTATCCTCAAGGTGGATCATCTTTAGTGCAGATTGGCTGCTTTGGCTAAAGCATTTAGGCTACTTTCACACTGGGGTGATTACGATCACGATCGCTACTAAAATGCCGGCAAACTGCTGGTACAAAGGTGAGTGCGTCAGTGATAGCGATTATAGCTAACACCTCAGTATGAAAGTAACCTTAGGCTCAGTTCTAATCTCATCTGTTTATTCTGTTGAGCTTTCTCTCCTACTCCCCATGCATTAATGTGTTATCTTCTGATATTATTATTGGGTTATCTTCTGATATTATTATTGGATTTCTTCTATTATTAATGGGTTATTTTCTGATATTATTATTGGGTTATCTTCTGATTATTGGGTTATCTTCTGACATTATTAATGGGTTATCTTCTGATATTATTATTGGGTTACCTTCTGATATTATTATTGGGGTTTCTTCTGATATTATTAGGTTACCTTCTGATATTATTTGTTTATCTTCTGAAATTATTATTAGGTTATCTTCTGATATTATTATTATTATTATTATTATTATTATTGGGTTATCTTCTGATATTATGGTCAGCCTGGCAAAGTGTGCAGAATAACGTGTTTAGAGTATAGCACCTTCATCTTCATTAAACACTGCTGCATTTAAAAGACTTCTCACTGTGGTGTAAACCTGTGTCAATAATCAAAGACTGAAAGCCAACTGTAAATAACTTTGTAGAGCAGTGACAAGTGGCCCTAATGATGGCCTAACCAAGTGACAAAGCAAATATTCTGTCCATTGATGAGCTTCCTACCTCATGTCCCCAGCCTCTGATCATCAATGAGTGTTTGCAGAAACCAGTATCATTCACTGTGTTAAATTTGATATCTTTAGAGACAGAATCCATAAAAATGAATAAACAACTAAATACTAAATAAAAAACAAAATTAAAGAAAAAGAAGACGAGCAAGTGCTGGTGGATTTATCTGCTTTGCTATATATAATGTAATGCAAACTGAATGACAATTACATTTTTATGTTCTTCGCATTTCATTACTCGTGTTACATTTAAAAAGAAAGTCCATTTTTGATGGAATTTTTAAAAGTGTATATTTTAGTGTGCCAGAATGATGTCCTCAGGGTGCTGAGCTTATCTAGTATTTTTGTTATTTCTTCTTATATTGGCAAATATGTGTTTCATGGAAGCAGTTCTCAAAATCTGCTATTGGCAATTGTACACAGGGTATATACGCAACACCTACAAGAAGATATACATGAGCCCTGTACACACACAACACTGCTGGGCATATGTAAGTGTGAGAGAGCTCCCTCAACTCAGCAGCAGCAATAGCAGTGGTGTCCTGTGTGTGTGTTCTCTCTTCTTGTAGAGCTTGGTGTACAGTTGCCAATAGCAACAGACTGCAGGTAGTGGAAACTGCTTCCATAAAACACACATTTACTAGTCTAAGAAAGAACAGAACATTTATAGATATGCTCAGAACATGGGGACATCATTTTAGAAAACAGTTTTAAAATGCTATTGAAAGTGACCAAAAGTAAAAAAAAGTTTAGTAAATTTCTCCCCTAAAGCCCCCCTCTGGCAAAAACCTATTTGAGAGAGCTTAACTCCATGTAGTTGTTCTGGAATAACAGGCCGATTCATTGCTGCAAAACTGCATCGGAGCGGCCATTTTGTCACACACATAAGCATGAGGGGTGAGCTGTGCCAGCAACAGCCCACACCAAACTGAGAGATAAATGCCTCAGAAACACGAGCAGCTTGTGTATTATGTTATTTAAACACACACACTGAAAAGCTGCTAGAGGGCAACCTGCAACAATGTTTCTTTATCACTGTGTAAACATTTGGTATCTTCTATAATGTTTCAATACTTTCAGCTGTGCAGCAGAGCAATGCGTCATCATAGCTGATGGCTTTCTATTAGCAATAAAGGAGGATTGCCCTGATATGTGAGGAAATTTTGACTGTGGGAATGGGTTTTTCAGAAGCTGGACTCATGAATGTGGCACGATGGCCGCTTCCATACAGTTATGCAGTATATATTCTGCCTGCTATTCCATAACCTCTGCATGGAGTTAAGCCCTCTCAAAAAGTTACTGAGTCACTGAGTCCAGAGTGGTGCTTTAGGAGTGCAATTTACTGTACTTACTTTTTTTAACATTTGGTCTGCTTTACCACCTAATCATTCAGTAAGCATTTTGCGAACATGTGAAATGTACTATTGATCGTAGATGTTGATCACTTGGGCACTCAGTTCATGGACCAAAACTGGACCTAGAGTCTAAAAAACACAGTATTCCCCGAAGAGTAAAATTCACGTGGAGGCTGATTCACTACTAGCTTCAGGTATTGCCAGATGAGCTTTTGTATAGCGGCGCTTAGAGCGACTGCTAGTAGACGCTGTAAGCGGATATCGGGGCGCTGTAAGAGAGCGTCTCAGTTGCTCTAGCAACCTGGCTGGCATTGATGAATGTGTTGTGTGTTGGGCGCTCTAACAACAATACAGCGCTGCAGTGAGCGAGAGGTAGCGCCTGCTCAGTGCGTCCGGCACTCGGCACTCCACACCATATTTAACAAAGCACTAGACACACAGAGTGTTGGCGCTCTAAAGCTGGGCGCTGTAGCAGAGAGCGCCAGACGCTGTGTGATTAAAGTCTGTTTTAGAACACATATCCACCAGTAACAAAGCATTTTAACACTGGGACAATAACACTTTAGTGCCAGACCTGTAAATACAATTCTGCATAAAAATATAAAAAGTCAAAAAAATTTATAAAAGTGTTTGTTTGCAGCCAGGAGAGGTCACACAATGATTTGAGCAAAAAAAACAAAAAAATAAATTGCCAAACAAATTGCCAAATCACGCTATTTCTAAACAACTAATGAAGCCCCATTGAAATGTATGAGAGAGCGTTACAGAGCGACAGGTACTACATGGCGCTCCTGAGCTTAGAGCGCTGGCACTATAAGCTGAGCCACCTTTATTAATACATTTGACGCTAAATGGCGCTGTTAGAGGTGCTCACCAGATTTGCTTTCTTAAATGTGGTTTTGTGTACAGCGCCTGGCGTTCACCAGAAGCTGCTTGCCGCTACGAAGCACTACCTGGCGCTATCTATTCTTAAATAACCCCCCTTAGTCTTTTTCACAGTCTATTCGTCAATCAGCAGAGTACTGTAATTTACCACAGCATCCCACTTGCAAGCTTACAAATCAGCACCAACCCTGGTGCAGGCAGCCAGCACCCACCCTTGTGAGCCAGGACCCACCATGGTGCAGGCAGCCAGCACTCACCCTTGTGAGCCAGGACCCACCATGGTGCAGGCAGCCAGCACCCACCCTTGTGAGCCAGGACCCACCATGGTGCAGGCAGCCAGCACCCACCCTTGTGAGCCAGGACCCACCATGGTGCAGGCAGCCAGCACCCACCCTTGTGAGCCAGGACCCACCATGGTGCAGGCAGCCAGCACCCACCCTTTTGAGCCAGGACCCACCATGGTTCAGGCAGCCAGCACCCACCCTTGTGAGCCAGGACCCACCATGTTTCAGGCAGCCAGCACCCACCCTTGTGAGCCAGGACCCACCATGGTGCAGGCAGCCAGCACCCACCCTTGTGAGCCAGGACCCACCATGGTGCAGGCAGCCAGCACCCACCCTTGTGAGCCAGGACCCACCATGGTTCAGGCAGCCAGCACCCACCCTTGTGAGCCAGGACCCACCATGGTTCAGGCAGCCAGCACCCACCCTTGTGAGCCAGGACCCACCATGGTGCAGGCAGCCAGCACCCACCCTTGTGAGCCAGGACCCACCATGGTGCAGGCAGCCAGCACCCACCCTTGTGAGCCAGGACCCACCATGGTGCAGACAGCCAGCACCCACCCTTGTGAGCCAGGACCCACCATGGTGCAGACAGCCAGCACCCACCCTTGTGAGCCAGGACCCACCATGGTGCAGACAGCCAGCACCCACCCTTGTGAGCCAGGACCCACCATGGTGCAGACAGCCAGCACCCACCCTTGTGAGCCAGAACCCACCATGGTGCAGACAGCCAGGACCCACCATGGTGCAGACAGCCAGGACCCACCATGGTGCAGGCAGCCAGCACCCACCCTTGTGAGCCAGGACCCACCATGGTTCAGGCAGCCAGCACCCACCCTTGTGAGCCAGGACCCACCATGGTGCAGGCAGCCAGCACCCACCCTTGTGAGCCAGGACCCACCATGGTGCAGGCAGCCAGCACCCACCCTTGTGAGCCAGGACCCACCATGGTGCAGGCAGCCAGCACACACCCTTGTGAGCCAGGACCCACCATGGTGCAGACAGCCAGCACCCACCCTTGTGAGCCAGGACCCACCATGGTGCAGACAGCCAGCACCCACCCTTGTGAGTCAGGACCCACCATGGTGCAGACAGCCAGGACCCACCATGGTGCAGACAGCCAGCACCCACCCTTGTGAGCCAGAACCCACCATGGTGCAGACAGCCAGCACCCACCCTTGTGAGCCAGGACCCACCATGGTGCAGACAGCCAGCATCCACCCTTGTGAGTCAGGACCCACCATGGTGCAGACAGCCAGGACCCACCCTTGTGAGCCAGGACCCACCATGGTGCAGACAGCCAGGACCCACCATGGTGCAGACCGCCAGCACCCACCCTTGTGAGCCAGGACCCAGCATGGTGCAGACAGCCAGGACCCAGCATGGTGCAGAGAGCCAGGACCCACCATGGTGCAGAGAGCCAGGACCCACCATGGTGCAGACAGCCAGGACCCACCATGGTGCAGAGAGCCAGGACCCACCATGGTGAAGACAGCCAGGACCCACCATGGTGCAGACAGCCAGCACCCACCCTTGTGAGCCAGGACCCACCATGGTGCAGACAGCCAGCACCCACCCTTGTGAGCCAAGGCCCACCCTGGCGCAAAAGTGTCATTGAGGGTTTGGATGTACTAAAAGGACCACATATACTACATTTAATCTACTGTATTGGATGTGCACATGTCAACTGGGTGCTAGATTCAAAAAAGTAAGGTCACAGAGAAATTTGTCTTGCACCTAAACTAATTAAAAGGGGACAGCACAAATATATAGGAGTCATGGCCTTACATGCAAATGTTGCCTGAACTTGTGCATTCCTTGTCCTGTTCTACCCCATGCCTCGGCCTGTAGCCCAAAGAACAGCTGTTTTGAGGACCACACAGACCTCCTGAGGGCACAGTCGCCATCAGGCATGCAGACTATGTACCCTGGATGTAATGTGTATGGTAATAGTGTTGTTTCTTACGAAACAAGGAATTTCAAGACTGCTTGGGACAGACACATTGGTGACCCTGCTAATTGGGACAGGTCAAAAGGGGACTCTGGTTTCACAACAGGAAGTCAAACGACATGATGTGACCAGACATGCTGTAGTTCACTAATACCTTTTACGTTTGTGTATTTTAGCCTTTCACTGATGACATCTGTGCCCAAAACCCCGAAGGGCATCAAATCAACAAAGATAACGCAAGTCGGTTGGGAAGAGATTTTACATGTATCACAACGTCTAACAATAGAAGAATGTTGCAGAATTTTGCATTCTGTTTATGCACTGAACTATATAAATCCACTGACTGAAAATAAATTTGAATGTAGAATCACATGATCATCATTATCAGATTATGTCCATTCATTTGAAGTGAATCTGTCACTTCAGCAGTATATAGGCCCCTATTGGAATATCAAGAGGCTGGTATTAGGCTGGCACGCCTGATTTTTATAAAATATATATTAGCTATGAATTATAATTAATTATATATATACTGTTTTTTCACAGGGTTGGTTTTAGTGACATATGTGCTATAAAATGTCGGTAAACATTTATTTAGTAAATCCAACGTGTACTCTAGTTACATTACCTACCTTTGTATTTGCTATGTGAAAAGTAGCCACCTACTTGCTACCTTGTGCTGACAGGAGGGGCAGAACTCAGAACACATGTCTACAAATGGAAATGGATGGCTGTGAAAAATGATTAGCTATACCCAAGCATTGCAGCCCCCAGCGGTCTCTGGCAACTTTGGAAATAGCCTTAGGGATGTAAAGAGATCATTGTCATTGCTCTGCCTACTGCAAAAGATTTTAGGAAAAATCCTGCTATTCAAAAGTGCCATTAAATCAGAACTGCAGTCAAATTTGACTATAGTTCTGCACTGCTAGTTAGCAGCGGGGCATCATGACCGTAAAAACAAGAGACCGGATGCCCAGATGCTCACCACTTGGGTCGCGTTGTTAGGCTGCTCAAGGTGACATTCCCACGTGATTCAGATAAAAAGTTCCCGCAAAATGGGGGAGCAACCTGAGCAAGATGGCATGAATAGATTTTGAAGCGGTGCCAGCGTACCCTATACAGTAGTCCTGTCTGTCCACTGGTCTTTCCAAACTTCAATCACTTTATTTACTGTTTTTTCGAATGAAATGGATGTTTTTGATGTATTATAAATTACCAAACCATTGCATTCTTTTTTTACAATTACATACATTTTACACACTCTCCATTCTTTTTTGGAATTGGGGTTGTACTACTGTGTAAATATGTAACATACGTTTCAACAGAAGCACTGTTATGTCAACCTCTAGTATTCATAAATATGTCTTTAAGATAATGAACCACCAACCCCCTATTTAGTATTTCCTCTAAACTTCTATCCCCTGGTATGAGGGCTTTCCTAAATTATAGAGGAAGCTTTGCTGAACTTCTCACACTGACAGGCTTCATTAATAGGACATATTTCACCATGACAGTATATCCTAATGCTTTGACAGTTTACCGGAGGCACAGCAGGACCTATACGTGCCATAGATTGTGATCTGAGAGCTCTACTGCTGACCTTCTTCAACTGCATTTGACTAGTTACAACAGTGAAAGGCATTTATATTTACAGCAACAATGCAACACCGTTCTACCATCACCTTCTAGGCATCCAAAATTGGGATTTATTTGACTATAAAAAAATAGCCGATTGTCCTTACAGGAGAGAGATAATGCAATCCTTAGTCATGTGACTCAGCATCTATTGTAAATGACTCAAAATACTGTAAGTAACAATATACTGAATTATACTGTACTGTTAAAGTGTACAAAAATGTCCAGTCTCTAGGTAACAAGGTAGGGTGAAGCAGAACGGACGGGTTACAAAGAAAAAAAACACTAACCTTACCTGCAGTCCTTTGCCGTCCGGGTCTGTGCTGCCGCCCATGGAAAGACAGCGACCCTGTGTGCACAAATGGGTGTGATGGTCCACATAATCTTATCACAGGAAAGGACCTTCTGTCACTGGAGGCAAAAAGTCTATAGGGAATCCATGTATGTCAAAAGGACCTAGCAAGAGATGTTGTGCACCTAAGCCAGTGACACCCATTTTTTCTGTTGGGTGAACTTGATTTTTGATGATCTACACAAACAGGATATGTGACATTACCACCTATATATTTAAAACTGGAGTGGGGACTTAAAAAGTACATAGTTCCCTATCAAGGATTTGATGTTTCAGCCACTAAACAGGAGGAGCTGTCTGGAGGTTAAAGTGGATTTACATTTAAAAATTACCTTTGGTCTGTTTTTTTTCTCCACCTCCCTGGCATCCTAATTTTGGGTGCTGGCCCACTTAAATATTCCCCAGGAAGCCTGAAAATACTCACCCGTCTTCATTCCAGCAGTCATTCCACATTCACATGTTTACTGCCCCACCAGTGACCAGTAAGGTTTGCCAGTAAGAGATGCATGTGCTGCCTGTGGTGCTGTGCATGCTTGCATGGCTGCCAACTATCATAAATGGAGTGAGAGGGGTAGGAGAGGATAAGTAGACTTTCTAAAGCGATTTTATGGACAAGCAACCTATATTGGCATGTCTGAAGATTGTAAGACAGTGGCTCTAAAACTGTTTCAGAAAAAGTGGACTGAAGGTCCAATTCGGGTGAGCATCCATTTCTTTTTTTCTGCCAATGGATGTCCCTTGAAGTGTGTATTACCACCACGCTTCAGCTCATTGGTTCCATGAATTTACACATTCTTTTCTCTGTTCTGAACTATTACTTAGAGAATATTACAGGACACATATAGCAACATTAATAATCCCAACAAAAGCCCCTCTTCCTCTCTACATGGATATGTGCTGTCATGAGCAAAAACATTATCTGTCTGCAGCCTCCACCTGTTTTTATTGTTTAGTGTAGTTTCCTCTATTTACACCAACTGTCCACACCAGCAATTCAAATGAACTCTCTTGCTTATGGAATGTATGATGTATTACTAAGAGGATATTACTGGACGATAAACATGTGTAAATATGAATAAATCAGCAAAAAGAAAACATGTAAAGGCCAAAAACGGAAATGTTGTCAAGGGCATTATGCAGACTTTTCCTATACACTGAAACAATGGAATGATAGTGTGTATTAGAGAAATATATGTCATATATACTGTACACTTACAGGGTATCACAGGAGGCTTACTGGAAACTTCTGAACAAGTTCCCAACACTGAGCACACTAGAAATATTTACAGTATATAAACTGGATTCAATGAAAAAGAACATTTCCAACCAAGAATTGAAAAGTCCACTTTTTTGAGCCTAGATTATTGGGAGACCTAGAGGTCCCCAACATTGCAAAAAATTATCAGGTTGCCCAGATAGTGAAACTGGCTATGCTGAATGCAACAAGGGATGGCCTTTATTGGGTATGCCTGAAGGCTGCAGCATGAGCACCTGTCTGTATGGATATCTGTTATGGGTTTCCCTGGAGTAACAGAGATGTATAGTGAACTCAATAATTAAACACTTGGTTAATGTTTGTAATGGAGTCAAGTTCTCAGTAGAGCTGATATCCCCATACCTACTTTGCTATAGCACAACAAACAGGCTAGTAAACTTTTAGAAGGGTGCTATTGTTTTTGGAAAGACAATGGCATGGTATGAATAGCATATTGATTTCTGATTCTGGCCTTTTGTCTTCTAGGTGTTGAGAGAGTCCTTTGATATCCCTCAGTCTGAGACATTTCAGTTCTTGCTGATTTATCAGCACAGCCAACCTTAGACCTAAAAAGTCTAACCTAGGGGTATAAGGAAAAGCAAATCACATGAGCCTGTGAAGGACACCACCTATAGGACTATGCAATAAGCTTTCCTAACCCTGGTCCATTTCACCAGCCCGGTGGCCCAAAAGATTCAGCCTGGGCACGGACATAATGCTTTTTGGTTAAGGCAAACAGATAGCTAAAGTTAAACGTTAACATGTGATGCATGGCTCAAAAAAACAGCATGGGAGTCCCCCTCTTCAAGGAGGGAGGGAGCCCCACATGCTTTTTAGAAAAGTTTCAAGGGTTAGACCTAGCCTAAGCTGACGGGTGCTCCCCCTATCCAAGTAAACCAGGCTGCGTCTGGCTTCTGACAATCTCTCCGGCTTCTGACATCTCACTCCATGCAGCAGGGAGGGGCCTTTTATACCGGCAGAATAAGCTGCCATCAGCTCACTCCCTGCAGGGGTGAGGGAGAGCAGTGTGGGACAGTGAGTGCAGGACAGCGAGAGAACAGGTCAGTTTTTTCTTATTTATTGAAGGTTTTCAGGGAAAGATTCAGTCTGCTTGAATCACAAGAAATTCGGATTTGTGACAAATCGGTTCGCTCAACTCTAAAACTGCTAAAAAATTACAGAATTACCCATCAGTCCCAACTAGCAGTCATACCGTTGCAATAGTCAGACCTGGCTTTCATACGGGTACAGTATTATACAGTGGCAAGGCAAATACATTCACTTAGCAGGTAGAAAATAATAAGTTTAATTGGAAAATGTTACGAGAGGATGGTGAGAAATGTGAAGTTTACTCTTTGGTTTGTCTGAACTTCCACTTGATATACCTAAAGAAATACATGCAACAGTATGATCCCTTCATTTTCAGAGAGTGAGGGTCACGGGTTAATCATTGTGGAATCCCTAGTACATGGAGGAGGTTCTGCCAGGACATCTTAATGAGGAGCATGATGGATGAGACAGGGTGTGATAATCTCACTGTGTGTTTAATAGCCCCACTAACCCTAGCTAACATCCTCTTAAAGATGTGTCGCTGATAACTGGCAGGCGCCAATAGCTCCAGATTACCTGTTTATTGTGTAATCCAATCTTGCTTACTTTCCCCACCACTAGCTCACAAATCCTCCTATTGGGGAATTCCAAAGGATGCTGTGTACCTAGTTAATACCTTGTTTTCACGCATTTGCTGCCTTCTTTCCAGAAATGCACAAGCCTTATACATGGATGAATATTTTCACTCATCAGTCATCAAATCAACTGTAGCCCATATTTTGTATGGTGGTAAATGGGGCGCCATGTGGATTTAAGGTAAAAATAAACAGGGTGAGAAGACCAAATTCTCAAGGAAGGGTGGGAATTCTATAAACCTTTGTTTGTTATAGCACATGCAGCATTAACAGCACCAAAGATAAAAGGTTTTACTCTAACCAGATCTTACTTTAATCACAAGTTTTGAAGAGCATTTAAAACAATATATATTTGAAGATTGAATCAAAATGGACATACTTATAACCTTTTACATACCAAAGTAAATAAAGATTTCTGCAATGAACTTTTTAGCAGAAATTAGAGAGGGACATACTAATTGTTTGGTAAAGCAAGATGTGGTGTAAATTGCAACCTGCATCTCGGTGAGCTTATTCCACCTTACCTCGCGTAACTCAACTCACAGCAGTGTGCCTGTGTCATTCTGTCTCTACACAATACAGGCCATCAGCAGCAAAGCTTGGAGTCTTGCTATAAGCAGCCCACACCAAACTGAGAAAGATATATGCCTCAGAAAAATGGGGTAGCAGCTTTGTCATGCTTCACATACACACGCACACACACACTAAAAATTTAGCTCATGGAGGAGAGTATGTAACTATATAACTCTATAGCTCGGCAGCTGCAGCAGAGTTGCTACAATGTTTCTAAGAGCCTGGCCAGGCGAGTGCCAACAACCACATGATTGCAGCGCCCAATCACACTGCTGGATTTCATCGAAGGACTGAGGAGGAAGTTAAGATTTGTCACCGTTAATGCACAGAAGGGCATCTGCAATTGAAATTCCTCCCTATCCCTGGAACATTTCCAGTTTAAGGAAATTTTGACTGTGACTTTTCTCAGATGCAGAGCTGTCAAACAAAAAAATTTGCCTGGGGTTAAACCTTTTCCAATTGCTTTAATCACCAAATCCCCCAAAGGGGAATTTAGAAGAGCAATTTACTTAGCTTTATTTTATTTTTTTTAAACATACTGATCTTTATTCAATTTTTTTGCTGAGGCAAGAGACATGGTGTACAAACATTTGACTTTCTGGCCATAGAATCAAGACAAGTTCAGGTCGCATCCTCATAAAACAGTACATATAGCAATTTAAGACCTCAAAACGCCCAGATTTGTGGGTTTAACAGTACAGGGTAACCAGATTGCCTGCAAGACTGATGCTCTCCACCAATCTTATCTGTGTGCTATACTGCTGCCTGTCTGGAGCCCCTGCCATGGGATCCCATGGGCACTGTGCTGAAATTAGCTATGACCTATTATACCGAGCATCTTCAATGACTTGCCACCACTGCCTCATCTTTAAATATAGAGCTAGATCAAGAAAGAAAAGAACAACAAGCGGATAGCCAGTCGTTCAGAGAGGGGCCAGCATTAAAACAGAAAGAGGTGTGGGGAGGAAAGGAGAGAAAACAAAAAAAACAGGGAAAAGGGAGAGGGAAAGAAGAAAGGGACAAGCATAGGGCCCCCGGGGCAGGGGGGGGGAGGGGGGAGAAAGAGGAGCCCCATGAGGACCCGGCCCGCCACCCCCACTTCAAACGTACAAAGTGGAGTCCAGTGAGTGAGTGAGTCTCTATGGCTAGTCTATTGCCGAGCTGTTGACTCCATCACTACCCTATACTCTTGAGAGGTCTTAAAGAGGGACCAAATTGGCCAGATTTTCCTGTACGCCTCAACCCTGTCTTGCTTTAAGTGTAAAACTTCTTCCATTTCCTCCACATGATTTAGTTGTTGGAACCAATCCTTCACTGTTGGGACGTCTTTTGATCTCCATCTCCTGGGTATTACCCTTCGGGCAGCATTGGTTAGGTGAATACCTAAAGGACCGAGGTCCTGTGACCTAACCCCCTCTCTTCTCCAATTCAGCAAGTAGTAGGCTGGGTCCCACTCTGGAGTGAATCCCAAAATTCTTCCAACCATGCTATGTATCTCCTTCCAGAAAGGGACTATACACGGGCACGACCACCATATATGCAGCATGTCCGCACCCTTATGATTACACCTCCAGCAATTATCTGGGGTGGACGGGAACATTCTATGTAGCACATCTGGAGTCCTGTACCATCTAGTGATTAGCTTGTAATTCATCTCTTGAGTAGAGGAATTGGACATTCCTTTGTGTGATCTTTGATATATCTTTTCCCAGTCCTCCTTAGTTAGTTCTAGATTCAGATCTTTCTCCCATCTTCCTTCCGAGGATCTCCGAGGAGCCGACCCCCCCTCCAGTAGCAAACTGTATGCCCAAGACATGAGATGGTTCCTAAGGCCTTCCCCCAAATTAGTTCTCTCAAATGTTGTGAGTTCCCTCTCAACCTTGCCCTTCAAACTCTTAGACTTAACAAAGTGTTGCATTTGAAGATATTCCAAGTGGGACATTTGCCCCCCTAATTTATATTGTAGGTCCTGCTTCTGCATAAACTCACCTTGTGAGAGTAAGTGAGTGACTCTAAGCGGGCTTGGACCCCTGCAATGGCTCAAAAAGGATTTATCCCGACCAGGAGGGAAGCCCGGATTGTTGTGAAGTGGAAGGAGAGGCCCGGGCACCGAGGAGACCCCCTTATAACATTTGCAGACGTGTCTAAATATTTCTAAAGTAGCTCCAATGATTGGGTAAGATCTAGCCTTTTCTGGGATGTCTACCCTCTTTAGGGCACTCAGGTGAGCCACCAGGCCCCCACAGACCTCATTCTCAATTGATACCCAGTCTTTCTGGGATTTGTTCACCTGCCAATCAACAATCCTTGCCAGGTGCGCTGCCTTTAAATAAGTATCAAGGAAGACCCAACCCTCCCCTGGCCCTCTGTAGAATAAGAGTAGTTCTTTTTGACCTTGGAGGCTTCCCAGCCCATAGGAACCCAGAAAAGGTTCTCTGGACATCCATAATGAAAGAGCTCGGGAGTTTTATTGGAATGCATTGGATCAGGTACAGCAACCTTGGAAGTATGTTCATCTTTAAAACTGCTAGTTTCCCAAACCATGATAGTTTCAAACTGTTCCACTTCTTCAAATCCGCCTTTAGCTTATTGACAAGAGGGGAGAAATTCAGCTGAAACAGCTGAGACAACTCCGCTGGTAGTTGTATCCCTAGATAGGTGATACTCTTTGACTCCCACTTGAATAGGAACGTCTCCTCGAGGCTCGTCCTCTCACTGGTCGGGATAGAAATATTCAAAGCTACTGATTTCGAGTAGTTCATTTTCAGATTAGATAATCTCCCAAATCTCTCAAATTCCTTGAGCAAACAGGGAATTGAAATCCAGGGGGACACAAGAAAGAACAGCATATTGTCCGCATAAGCGACCACCTTTTGCTCCTTACCCCCCACCTGGATCCCCTTGATGTCAGGGTTCAAGTTCACCATCCTCAAGAATGGCTCCAAAGTTATTGCGAAAATCAACGGGGATAGGGGACAGCCCTGCCTGGTCTCGTTTTGAATCAGAAACCCGTCCGAGGTCACGTTATTTACCCTAACTCTTGCCCGAGGATTTGAGTATAGGGCCAAGATCCTATTCCGGGCCATCTCCCCCAGACCAACGTGCTCCAAAACTGACCCAATCCACTCCCAATCAACCCTATCAAATGCCGTTTTGGCGTCTGTGGAAAGCATCATGGCCCTTAGCCTGTGGGAGGTGGCCCACCAGTGTACATTCAGCGCTTTCACCGTGTTATCACGGGCCTCCCTGCCGGGAATGAAGCCCATCTGATCTTGCTGGAAAACGTGTGCAGATGGGTGGGAAATTCGCTTAATGATCGGAAGCAGAGGGTGGTTATCAATGGTACACACTCAGATTGGGTCCCTGTTACTAGTGGAGTACCACAAGGGTAAGTTCTGGGACCAATTCTCTTCAATATATATATAAATGACATTGGGTATGGATTAAACAGTAAAGTCTCAATCTTTGCAGATGATACTAAGCTGAGTAAAGTAACTAAAACAAAAGAGGACAGCAGGCAGCTACAAACAGATTTAGATAAATTGGAAGCATGGGCAGTTAAATGGCAAATGAAGTTTAACACAGATAAATGTAAGGTTATGCACATGGGAAGGAGAAATCTGTGTCATGATTACACATTAAATAAAGAAACACTTGGTAAAACAACAATGGAAAAGGACCTAGGGGTTTTAGTTGACAATAAGCTCAACTGTAGTAATCAATGCCAAGACAAATAGGATCATGGGGTGCATCAGGAGGGGCATAGGTGCTCATGACCAGAGCATCATTTTACCCCTGTAAAAGTCACTGGTCAGACCCCATATGGAACACTGTGTACAGTTCTTGTCACCTGTGCTTAAGAAGGACATATCAGAACTGGAGCACGTTCAAAGAAGGGCAACAAAGTTAATAAAAGGAGTGCAGGGGCTAGAGTACCCGGAAAGATTGTCCAAGCTAGGTTTATTTAGTCTAGAAAAAAGACGATTGAGGGGTGATCTAATAACTATGTATAAATATATTCGGGGTCAATACAAAGATCTGTCCCACAATCTATTTATACCCCGGAGTGTAACCATAACCCGGGGGCATCCACTAAGGTTAGAGGAAAGGTGCTTTCTCCACCGACATAGGAGGGGTTTCTTCTCTGTAAGAGCAGTGAGACTATGGAACTCGCTGCCAGAGGAGGTAGTAATGATGGATACAGTAAAAACGTTCAAAAGTGGCCTTGATGCCTTCCTGGCATGTAATACCATTTCCAGCTATGGCTACTAGACCACTGGAAGGAATTAAACAGGCTGAACTGGATGGACTAAAGTTTTTATTCAGCCTTACATACTATGTTACTATGTTACCAGTGCTGGCAGGAATCCAGCCAATCTTCTCGCCAGCACCTTCGCATATAGCTTTATATCCACATTTAGCAGGGATATTGGTCTATAATTTTGGCACTGACTCTCATCTTTTCCCACCTTCGGAATTACCACAATACGGGCCTCCAGGGACTCCGGCGGAAGCACCCCGGTTTTTGCGTTACTCTCAAAGGCTCGCACCATATGTGGAAACAACTGGGGAGCAAACGCCTTGTAATACTGACTGGAGAATCTATCCGGACCCGGGGCCCTACCTGGCCTGGTTTCTTTGATTACTAGTTGACACTCTTCAACTGATATCGGGCTTTCCAACTGGTCAATGGCATCCTTAGATAGTTGGGGCATTTGGGCAACTCTACAGTACTCCGTCATCTGAGTTTTGCATCCTCCCTTCGAAGCATGGCCTGGGAGATTGTAAAGAGCCAAATAATATCTCCTAAACTGTTCCGCAATATCTTTCTCTGACTGGTGCAAGACTCCAATTGAGTCTCTAATCCCGGCCACCCGGGCCATGAGGCCTCTCGGGTTAAGGGCTTCCTCGAGTATTCTGCCCGGCTTATTACTCTGTTCGTAATAGAGCCCATTTCTGAACTTAAAGGCCCTCCTGGCGGTCCCTAGAAGGGCCGCCCTGAGTTTCTTTCTCTTTTCCACCAGTTCTTGTAGGTGCCTCTCCAGAAGTGATTTTTTATGTTGGGACTCCAGGAAGGCCACTCTCTGGGTAAGCCCCTCAATTTTAGCCAATCTTTCCCTTTTTAATCTCGCTCCCTCTTGTATGAGAAACCCCCGCATTGTGCACTTGTGTGCTTCCCAAATTGTAAGATGGTCCATATCTTCCACCACATTTTCTCTAAAATACTGGGTGATCTGTTCTTTCACCCTGTCAGCCACTACCGAATCCTTTAAGATGCTAGTATTTAGTCTCCAATTCCACTCCCTGTGAGTCCTTCCCGGGAGCACTATTCTAAGGACCACTGGTGCATGGTCCGTGAATGTAATTGTGCCAATCTCAACAGCTTTAATCCACTCGAGGTCCCGCTGGGACATAAATAAATAATCTATCCTTGAGTATTTCGAATGAATGGGAGAGAAATAAGTATAGCCCCTACCATCTGGGTGAGCAAATCTCCAGGTGTAAACTACTTGCACACTTTGAAGCGCCAGTTTAATCCGCTTCAGAGATCTGTAGGCAATGGTGGAGCTTGCGTTAGAAGTGTCTACTAGAGGGTTTAAGGCGCAGTTCAGGTCCCCTCCCACAACCAGCGAGCCCTACTTGAAGGTCTGTAGCTTATCAATAGTGGAGGCGAGAAATTGGTACTGTAGCCTGTTAGGTGCATAATTGTTGGCCAATGTTAGGATACTTCCCGACGGGAAGCACCCCTTCAGAAAGATGTAGCGCCCCTCTTTATCAATAACTTCAGATGTCACAGACAAAGCAAGGGTTCTATCCATTAAGATAGACACCCTCTTTGTCTTAGAAGAAGGGGAGGGCGCTGTCCAATGAAAAGGATATGTCCTGTTCCCTAAATTGGGTACCTTGCCCCTCTGGAAGCGTGTCTCCTGAATTAGTGCGATGTGCACCTTGTGTTTCCTCAGTTCTCTCATAAGGGCATGTCGTTTTTCTGGTGAATTAAGACCTTTCGCGTTTATTGTCATTATATTCACCTCTATCCCATTCACTGTAGTCATCTTTGCAGAGGAAGGCACAACCAGACCCGTCCCAGGGCCCCAAATCCACCCCCAGCCCCTGGAGCAGAAAGGGAAAAGGTGAGTCAAAGACAAATAGGGAGCAGGGTAAGAAGAGGGGGGATGAAGGCTAGGGGAAGAGGAACAGAGATGGGGGAAGGAAAGGCAGGAGTAGAGTAAAAAAAAAAGAAAAGGAGAAGGAAGTGAGAATGGACAACAAAAACACCCTGCCGGGGTGTAGAAGCACGGGTGGAAAATTAAGAGAGAGGTATAGTAAATATATATAAGCCTAGTATCCCCTCTACTTTACCTGAAGCTATGTCCAGGGCAAAACACCCTAGACTTCTCCAGGAAACAGGAACCTAAAGAAAGTTTCTAAATAATCCACTTGCCGTGAAGAAATCACAAAAAGTGGGGGACCATGGAAGGCCAGCCAGGCAGCAGCTCTAAAGTCACTACAATCAAGAAAAAATAGCAGGTAATCAACTATGTTCATTTATTTAGCCCAGTGAAGCGCCCGCATATCACACCACACCAACCCCTGACTTCTGCGTTCTCTTTGGGGCACCCCAATATTCAAAAATGCCCTCCATGCATAAATCAGCCCGCTGGAGCCTCATCTCGCCATATCCCTGAAGCAACTGCGGTGCCCCCCACCCGAGCCATCTCAAGATACCCAGAGATATCCCAAAAAGGGAAGATGACCAGTACATGACTGTCGATCGATCCCAGCCTGTACCCATAAATTGCTTATTTGGTAGTGTATGCCCCCGTCAGTCAGACTATCCCTTCCTAATGTGCCCACGACCATCTCCAGATTCCCCGTAGTGAGATTCCATGCCCCCAAGAGAAAGAGTGATAAGTCACAGCAGCCAGCGCTTAATGCATCCTGTACCTTTAACCAGAAATCAGGCTGGAGCATGATCTCTGTCCCAACACTGCATCCATTACTTCTAGAAAAAGGCTCGTCCCCATCACCCCCCCGGGAAGGCCCCACATGGATCCCCCACAGGGCCCTCCCCGCGAGGAAAGGGGGAAGGCAGCCCCGCCCCATGTGCAAAGTGTCAAATCAAAAAATAAAGATCTAATAAGCAGGGTAACACTGCTAACACCCATACTCTTAACATTAAACCAGGCTGGAGCCGCACCTCTCAACTAACACTGTGTTCAGACCTTCCAGAAACTGGCTGGCCGGCCCCCGTTCCCCCCCCCCCCGGGGAGGCCCCGCGCCGTCCCCGCGAGGAGAGGGGGGAGAGCCCCCCAGTGCAGCGTACCCAATGGCAAAATAAGAACCAGAGATCCTTCAATCAGATTGACACAGCTAAATCCTGTACCTTTAGCATTTACCCACGCCAGGGCAGCTGCCCCCTCCCATCCCTGCATCCAAAACTTCAAGAGATAGGCCGGTCCCCGTTACCACCCGGGGAGGACCCAAGCGGAACCCCGCAGAGCCATACCCACGAGGAAAGGGGGGAAGGCAACCCAATTCTGATTACAAAATATCAAATCAAAACAAGAAATAAAGATCTTGTAAGCAGAGTTAGCACCGCTGAAACCCAAATCTTCGACATTAAACCAGACTGGAGCTGCATCTCTCACCCAACATAGCATCTATAACTTCTAAAAACAAGCCGGCCCCCATTCCCCCCCGGGAAGGACCCATACGAGAGCCCCGCAAGGCCGTCCCCGCGAGGGGAGGGGTGGAGGCATCCCAAATCTGCACATGAAATGTCAAAATAAGAAACAAAGATCCTGTAAGTATGTTAACTCAGCTAAATCCTATGCCATTAGCATTAACCCGTGCCCGAGCATCTGCCTTCTCCTACCCCTGCAACCCTAATCTCTAGTAAGGGGCCAGACCCCATTACCACCCGGAAAGGACCCTACGGAGCCCCCGCAGAGCCATCCCCACGAGGGAAGGGGGGGAGGGCATCCCAATACAGTATGCAAAAACGTCCAGGCAAAAAACAGAGATTTCTATCAAAAACAGGTTAACACTGCTAAAACCTCTAAATCTATAAGATCTATATGCAGGAAACACACGATATCCTCACGCAGCATGCCCTCGTTGTACCGGGCCACCAGATGACTCAAGACACCAAGTCCGCCTTGCTTCATAAGGCTAGAACTCCTCTCTTCTCGGGATTGGGTCCGGGGAATCCCGGGGTGGGGACTCTACCGGGGCATCCTGGTATGGCAGCCCCCCGGACAGAGCAGGAATACGAAATTCCCTGAACCAATCAGGAACTCCAGCCGCAGGAATCATCAAAAAAGCAAAAACGTCGGGCAGATCCTCTGGAGTCCGCAAAGTCCCCATCTTCCCATTTCTAGTGGCCATCAGCGCAAAGGGGAATCGCCACCGGTAGGGGATGCCCCTCTCCCTGAGGAGCGATGTCAGCGGTCTGAGCGCTCTTCTATGTTGCAGGGTGATTCCGGAAAGATCTTGATAGAGCTGGATTTCGCTATTATTAAAAAGAGTAGAATCCGTTCCTCTCGCTCTGGCAACAATGTCCTCTTTCAGGGAAAAGCTCTGGAGACAGCAGACTATGTCTCTAGGGACCGCATCATTCATGTTCCTGGGACGAAGGGTCCGATGTGCCCGCACAAGCTCTATTGGCGTATCAGGGGGTCTGTCCAGCAGGGTGTTAAAGATGGAGGTCAGGGCCCCGGGGATCTGATCGCGCACTCTGATATTGCACCTCCTTGCTCTGTTATCCAGGTCCTCAAGGTGCCTGTGTACATTCATGAGGTGACTGTTGTGCCATGCAACCACGTCGCTCACCTCTCGTAGCTTGCGTCTGGAGCCCGACGCCTCGTGTTCCACCTTCTCGATTCTTCTGCCTAGCTCCCGCATATTCGCCTTCAGGTCCGCGACGGCCTCCGATATAGAAGACTTAATTTCGCCAGCAAACCTCGACAGCTCACTTCTCGTGGTAGTTGGCTAAGCTGCATCGTCAGGTCATGCTGGTCTTTCTGCGGTGAGCCCTCTGTGCTTCTTTCCGCTGAGCTCTCCAGAGACGAGGGCGATGCCATTTTGGAGGTCCGTCCGGATATGTCCTCTGAGCGCTGGGAGCAAAACAGCTCCGGGAGACTTCTACAGCTTAAAGTTGGGTTCCGGGGTGCCCTGGGTGGTCTAGAGGCAATCCCCGACCTTCCACTCTTGCCCATGATGCTTTTGGGGTGCTGCTACCGTTGCAAACGAGCGCTTACACTGGGAGCCTGTGTCTCACGCCGCCATCTTCCTAGCCAGCCAGGCCACGCCCCCCAAGCTTTATTTTTTTGCCTGGTCTTGTCTTTAATTAGTCTTAATGCAGAATCCATAAGGTTTGCGCAAGTACTTCTTGGATGCAACATTCATAGTTCAAAGTTCACATTAAAATAACCCAAGATTTTTCTACCATCACCTTGCTTGATGCCTGGGAATGGTGTAGTTTCAATGAAGTACAGTGTTCGGTTTATTCCAAATATAGCACATTTTTGGGGCTAGCAGATCCTAGAATGTTCTCCTATCTTATCTGGCTTCTCCCCCAAGTGCCTTCTGGCAAACTGTAGTCAAGATATTTTAGGCAACAGCAAAATTCCTTTTTCTAAATTATCATAGATCTATGACTGTGCAACAGTTGCTTTAGACATTGTCTCAGCGACATCAGAGTGGTCAAAGGTCTTTTGGTGGCCTCCCTCACTAATCTCCTTCTTCTCCTGCACCTGCTTCTTGTTAGGTTTACAATGGTACCATAATGTTTTAATTTCTTAAACTAAAACTTGTATTTAGGGTGTGGACAGAGGGAATCTGAACTGCATAGCTGCTTGTGACCCCTTTTATGGGATTTGCTTACATCTCCTGTCCTCTGGTGACAGGCCATGCCCAGGGGCACACCTCTAAGGAGACAAGGTGGACCTGTTCTGCACATATTCACAACTGGACCTGCAGATCAATGGGGCTGTAGAATTATGTTTGACAGCAGGTTCAGTGGAATTGGAAATCTGAATAGACAGGAGCAGTGGACAGGTGGGCATTTTATTTATTTTAAAAGTGGAGGAAGCAGAAGCAGGAGGTAGCTGAAGATACTTTAAAAAAACTGGCTGAAGCACAGCTATATTTTTATTTGCATCTTTTAAGTGCAATACCCATGGCCTAATTCTATTTCTTTGTTTCATGCATATAATAGTGTATAGTTAACTCGCACCCAATGCTTTTTGTTCAGCAGCACTTCCTTGTTTTCATAACTCCATGACCCAAATGGCTTCCAAGGATTTTGTCAGCTATGCAATAAACCATAGCTATCGTCAAGGCCGGCCATATGCTGGAAGCTTCCCTGCCCGCTTCCCCCTCAAAAATCAATCTGGCTGAGCCTGAACTGACCAGGTGGCACCCCCTTTTTCCTTGCCCCCAATGGGGCCAAATAAATTGGGAGCCTTATTTAAGAAGCAACATCGCCACACAGAATGGGTGGGATGTAAGAAAGTAAAAAACGGCAGATACTCACCTTCACCCAGAATCCAGCCCCGGAAGTTGGCGAGAATGTGCGGGTGGGAGCGCCAGCCACGTCACCACCGACTTCAGGGACTGGGTTCAAGGTTAAGGTAAGTGTCTTTTTTTTTCTTTTATTACATTAGCAGGAACGGGGGTTATATTTATTGTTCAGGAAGGGACTGGAGTGGCCAAAAACGATGCAGCACCGGGCGATCTGGTTGTAGCAGCTCCAGATGAAACCTGTCACTGTAGTTTAAGATCCCATAGAGCACAATGGGCAGAACTGGATTGTAGTCTTTAATGCTTATAATTAAACCGGACCAACAGCCTGGCACAGTTGGAAAAAAAATTCACTTGCCCCATCTGCATGCATGATACTGAAGCATTGTCAGCACTTACATTTGCTCCTGCATCCACAAAACTGAAACACCACCTCACTGATTTTCTAGTGGTAGCAGCCATTTTGGAGCTTCCTTTTTTCTCATATCAGCCTTGCTGCTGCCTGGATTCAACTGACATAATGGACAATGAACAGTGACAGTAAACAGCTGTACTTCCTGTTTGCAGGCGGCCTGCAGATACATGAGCAGACATTTTGTTTCTAAAATTTACAACAGCAGGAGATAGAAATAGGTAAATGAATTATTATGTGCAGTAATCTAAATTGCCCTGGGGAGAGATGCATATGAGCACTGTTTGTTGTGTTGATCCGATTTAAGTCATTTTTGACTATTGGTCCGCTTTAACATTACACACATTTTCAATAATTGAAACACAGGACCTAGATGGGTCAAAATGTTTTTTTGGGGATTATTAAAATTGATTTTAATAGCTTCTTTTGCTTACTGTAATTTGTAACTGTAATGAAAAAGCTGAATTATTTTCAGCGGTGAAATAATACAGCGCCAAAGATTTAAACATTTCTTTTATTTCATAAATATGCTGGGGAGTGCTGGAAAAATGGCAGTACAAAGTGGCACTTACTGGCACTGGGATAATTAGCTGGTGGGTCCAACAGGCACTGACACAGGCCTGCCAATACATACGTGCAACAATCAAAGCTAATTATTAGCGTTCTGCACAGCCACTGCTAGGTCCAATGTATACAGCACAGAGCGCCGAAGCCGGCGCTATAACCTCAAAAAAGATGCTAAAAGGCACACATCATAAATAAGACCCACAGTCTAAATAAATAATCCCCCTAATTAGGTAAGTATGGTGCCTCTAGACTGATGGTGCACTGTGCAGCCGATCCATCTGTACATCCCAAAGGGTGGCCATGGCTGTTGTTTATCTGCCCATCACATCACCTCTTTTTTTAAGTACGGTAATTGCATCTGCTGAATGGTTACAAATATGTTAAAACATAGATTATTTCTTTTTAAATACTAAATAGTAACTAGATTTGCTTGAATATACCTCTGGCACAGTTTGGCCACATATTTTAGAATATTCTGGATTAGTCTATCACGCTGGCTTCGCAGTACCTTGGCACACTCCCTCCATTGCAATGAATGGAGGAGGCATGTGGGGTACAGAAACAAGGCCCCCAGGGGAGAAAGACGGAATCATTGGATCTCCACACTCACATATAAAGATGACAGAGGAGCTGCACAGACACACTGGACCCGCAAACAGGTGCTACAGGGGACAAAAGGCGGGTATAGTCTTTTTTATTCTTTAGCCTGGATTTTATTTTTTTTAAGCAAAAGAAATAACCTGTCACACAACTTCATGACATCTCATGTTAACTCATGCTTTATTCTAAGCAAGAAACAGTCCTTATTTTGAGGGGATATTTCAGGCAAGGTTAGTGAGTTGAAGCCGCTGTATTAACTACCATTAGCTATTGGCATTACAGTTTTCTAATAATGAAAAACAGAGCTGGGCAAATGTTATCTAAATCCTGTCAAAAATCTGTTCTGAATCAGTAAAATTGTAGTTCAATTGAACTTAATGCGGACCAAAACCCTTTCGGCCCAGTCCTGAAGTCTAACAGGGATGCCCACTGTGTGAAACCCAGGTGGGGGAGATGAATGTGCAGCATGGGGGAGAGGGTTAGAGGGTTTTGGTTCGCTTTAAACCTAAAAACTGAACAGCAATGCAAAATCAAAATAAAATCTTTGTTAACACTTTGTTGTGATATTTGCTTGTACTGTACTTTCTATTAAGATATCCAGTGGTCTTAAACCAGACCAACACAATGCACATTTCTCATATGCATCCCTCCCTACGGCAATTTAGATTGCTGCACATAAAAATTAATTTACCTTTTTCTAGCTCCTGCTGTAGTAAATTTTAGAAACAAAATAGTGGCTCATGCATTTGCATGCTACCTGCAAACAGGAAGTGCAGCTGGGCTTCCTGTTACTGCGCATTGTCAGGTATGTCAGTTGACTCCAGGCAGCAGCATGGCTGAGATGCTGGGAGAGGAAACTCCAAAATGGCCGCTACATTTCTTTTTCAACTGTGCCAGACTGTTGGTCCAGTTAAAGGCAGTGGCAGTCTTATTAATCCCTTCTATACCAAACAGAGGCTCCACACCATCCCACCCATAGCAATTTAAGCAATTACGCTTTGGCATATTTTGGGGGAAAGCTTCCAGGCCCTCTAATCATGGGCAGTTTAGCTATGCTAACAATGTTTCTATGATTATAACAATTTTTAAAAGACGTGAGTCAAGTGGCTAGAAATTAGTGTGCTGGGTGGGAGACGCAACCAGCGACATTATTTAGGACATACTGACAGATTTTTTAGGCTTCCTTAATTTTAAAACTTAAATGTTGATGATGTCATTATTTTTATGAAAATCAAATAATAAAACAAACCTCTGAAGGCTAGTCTAATTAGTCTGATTAGAAGATGGCTGATTAATGTGAATAGTGCTGTGTTCTCTGTAACACCATGTGGTCTATAGGTCAATTTCTTCCTTATACAAATACTATTTCTATAGATAATAGAGACTGTAAACCCAACTGCAATAATATGGCAGCGCGCTCCTCACCTGATGTCGGTCCCACTTGCTTCTTCTCAGTTTCCTGCAGTGCAGAGTAGAAGCCATAGCAGGGCTCCAAAGTTTGTCCTCCTTCCATTTTCTTTAATTTTTTTCTTATGTAAGGAACTATGTGTCTTATCGAAGCTGCAATCTGATTCCACTGGAAATGTACAAGTCTGTGAAGTGAGCCCTGTACACACATAACACTACTGCTGGACATGTGTAAGATTGAGTGAGCTCCCTCACCTCAGCATCGGCCATAACAGCAGTGTTTTGTATGTATAGGGCTCATTTTTCGCTTCTTGGTGTACAAACTTGTACGGTGATAATGGCGACATATTGCAGGTAGTGAAAACTGCTTCCATAAAACACACATTAGATATGCTCAGCCCTTTGAGGACATCCCTTTGGCACAAAAATATACACTTTTGTCTTCAGTCTAAAGTATATTAGGACATTTTGAAATGCTTTAGAATGGCACATTTTACCCATTGCCAATGGGAGTAAGGTTAGGAGGAAGTCAGCATGTGTCTGGACAAGGGCTTTAGGCATAAATGTAAGTATATATGCTTACTTTTCATGTTCTCTCCTCCTGGAAGTTAATGCCAGGTCTTCTGAACTCACTTGCAACTTACCTGTGTAACCTGTATTTCAGTGAGCTCTTTAAATAACACACAAAAATACAAATACAAATCTCCCCCCATGTATACAGATAAAGGTACAGGATATGGCATTTGTACAGGTGCAGAATAGGACATTTATACAGATACAGGTACAGTATAGGGCATTTATACAGGTGCAGAATAGGACATTTATACAGATACAGATGCAGGATAGGGCATTTATATGGGTGCAGAATAGGATATTTATACAGATACAGGTGCAGGATAGGGCATTTATATGGGTGCAGAATAGGATATGTATACAGATACAGATACAGTATAGGGCATTTATACAGGTGCAGAATAGGACATTTATACAGATACAGGTACAGTATAGGGCATTTATACTGGTGCAGAATAGGACATTTATACAGATACAGGTACATGATATGGCATTTATACGGGTGCAGAATAGGACATTTATACAGATACAGGTACAGTATAGGGCATTTATATGGGTGCAGAATAGGACATTTATACAGATACAGGTACATGATATGGCATTTATACGGGTGCAGAATAGGACATTTATACAGATACAGGTACAGGATATGGCATTTATACAGGTGCAGAATAGGACATTTATACAGATACAGGTACAGGATATGGCATTTATACAGGTGCAGAATAGGACAGTATAGGGCATTTATACAGGTGCAGAATAGGACATTTATACAGATACAGGTGCAGGATAGGGCATTTATATGGGTGCAGAATAGGACATTTATACAGATACAGGTACAGGATATGGCATTTATACAGGTGCAGAATAGGACATTTATACAGATACAGGTACAGTATAGGGCATTTATATGGGTGCAGAATAGGACATTTATACAGATACAGGTACAGGATATGGCATTTATACAGGTGCAGAATAGGACATTATACAGATACAGGTACAGGATATGGCATTTATACAGGTGCAGAATAGGACATTTATACAGATACAGGTGCAGGATAGGGCATTTATATGGGTGCAGAATAGGATATTTATACAGATACAGGTGCAGGATAGGGCATTTATATGGGTGCAGAATAGGATATTTATACAGATACAGGTGCAGGATAGGGCATTTATATGGGTGCAGAATAGGATATTTATACAGATACAGGTACATGATATGGCATTTATATGGGTGCAGAATAGGACATTTATACAGATACAGGTACATGATATGGCATTTATACGGGTGCAGCATAGGACATTTATACAGATACAGGTACAGTATAGGGCATTTATATGGGTGCAGAATAGGACATTTATACAGATACGAGTACATGATAGGGCATGTATAAGAGTGCAGAACAGAACATTTATACAGATACAAGTACAATATAGGACAACTAGACAAAGTGCAATTTCTGGGGAAATTGCGTGAAGTGTTCTTGCCTCCACCAGTTCTCTACAACTGGAGTGGGCGGAGTAACTGGGTGGAGTGGGTGGAGTGGGCGGAGTAACTGGGTGGAGTGACTTGAGTAACTGTTGTGTGGTTGGAGGGGCTGGAGTAACTGTGGAAAGGTTTGACTGGGCAGAGTAACTATATGGATTGTTTGGAGTGAGTAAAGATAGTAGGCATTAAATGATGAAGTATTTCTATCTTGCTAAATGACTGGCTATGTCATTTTTAGCGGCAGCAGGGATAGCTGAACGTTTTGATATAAGATTTGTGTAGGTGAGCTTAAAAATGAGGGAGAGGTCGCAGTTTAGAAATCATGTCCTGATTTTTCACTTCACACTCATCTCCCACTCTAGTTTTGAACATTCCTCCCATTCATTCCTATGGAAAAATTGCGCCAGAAAAACGCCAATATTTCGGAAACCGTTTGGCGAAACATTCCACAAAGTAATAGCACACATTATATTATGGTCTATGTAGTGTAAAAACAGTGGGAGGAGTTACAGTGCAAAATATGGCTATAATAAGAATAAAAATAATATATATGAGAAAGAACAATAAGAGGCCGATTCATTAACAGCGGCAGGTAGCGACAGTTGAGCGACTGTAGCGGCATTTTCAGAGCGCCCGCAAGTAGTCGCTGTGCTTGGCCGTTGTTCGGTAGTTGATAGCGACTCAGTCGGTTTGCCGTAATGTTGAATTTTGGGTGAGGAGTCGCTATTTGACAGGTTCCGCGCTGTATGGGAGCTCATGATAGCGACTGGTCAGAGCGACCGGCTTCCACCATATTCATTAACAAATCACGCTCAAAAAATTCTCGCGCTGTAAAATGCATGTTTAAACCCCAGAGCGCTGGCGGCGATGGGTTAAAAGTAGTTTTTTAACCCCCAAACAACCATAATTTTGGAAACCAAAAAAAACAAGTTTTTAAAATAATTTTGTAATATGAATACATTAATATCAGACCTGTAATATCAATTCTGTACATTTTTTTTTTTTACCTTAAAAAAATGATTTAAAATGGCAGAAGTGGTCACAGAATTTTTCACATTAAAAAAAAAAATTAATAACAATTAATTATTAATATTTAAAGATTGTTCCATTGAAATGCATTGGAGAGCGCCAGGTAGCGAGAGGTCATACCTGTCGCTGTTCAAGATCGGACGCTGGCGCTGTGGGCTGAGGCTGGAATAATGATGAATGAGTGGCTATCTGGCGCTATCTCAGTCGCTAAGCAGGATCGGCTTGATAAATGTGTGATTGTGGTGGGGAGCCGGCGCTCACCAGTCGCTACCTGTCGCTATTCCTTGTTAAATAAGGGCCTAAGTGATCTTGCCATGCAAGAACACTTAATAATATATATGAGAAGGAACAATAAGTGATCTTGCCATGCAAGTACACTTAATTATAAGGGAAAGTTTTTTTTTCAGGTATAGGTACAGCATAGGGTATTTATACAGGTACAGGATAGAGCATTTATACGGGTGCAGAATAGAACATTTTTACAGATACAAGTACAATATAGGACAATTATACAGGATAGGGAATGTATTCAGGTACAGGATAAGTCATTTGACAGCACCCTATAGGCTATACATAAAATGTGGCAATTTATTTATGATTAGTCCATAAGGTGCTGTTTTCAAATTTAATAAAATAACAAGTACAGGGACGGAAATGGATGTTTATACAGGTAGAAACATAGAAACATAGAAGGTTGACGGCAGAAGGAGACCATACGGTCCATCTAGTCTGCCCTTATGTGTATACTGTATGTACTCTTTATCTTAGGATAGATGTGTGCTTATCCCAGGCATGTTTAAATTCAGTGACTGTTGATTTTTCAACTACCTCTGCTGGAAGTTTGTTCCAAGAATCTACTACTCTTTCTGTAAAATAATATTTTCTAACATTGCTCCTGATCTTCCCCCCGACTAGCTTCAGGCTGTGTCCCCTTGTTCTATCATTAAGTTTCTTCTTAAAAACACTTCCCTCCTGAACCTTATTGAATCCTTTCACATATTTAAAGGTCTCAATCATGTCCCCCCTCTCCCTTCTTTCCTCCAGACTGTACAAATTAAGTTCTTTAAGTCTCTCCTGATAAGTTTTAAGTTTAAGTCCTTCCACCATTTTTGTTGCCCGCCTTTGGACACGTTCTATTTGAATAATGTCTTTTTGCAGGTAAGGTCTCCAGAACTGCACACAGTATTCTAGCTGTGGCCTTACCAGGGCTCTATACAGCGGCATCACAACCTCCCTCTTCCTACTGGTGATGCCTCGAGCTATGCAGCCGAGCATCCTGCTTGCTTTTCCCACTGCCTGGCTACACTGTCCACTCATCTTGCAGCTATCAGTAATCAGTACCCCTAAATCTCTCTCCTCCGAGGTCCTGGCTAACACAGTGCTGCCCATACGGTACTCAGAGCAGGGATTCCTTCTACCCAAGTGCATGATTTTACATTTAGAGACATTAAACTCTAGTTTCCACAGTTTGGACCATCTATCCAGTAAAGCTAAATCATTTTCCATGTTGCAGACACCTCCAGGAATATCCACCCTATTACTAACCTTTGTATCATCAGCAAACAGACAAACTTTTCCTAACAAGCCTTCTCCTATGTCACTTACAAATATATTAAAAAGAATGGGGCCCAGGACAGAGCCTTGCGGCACACCACTTGTGACTCGCCTTTGTTCAGATTGCACGCCATTTACAACAACGCTCTGATACCGATCCCTCAGCCAACTGGAAATCCACTGAACTATCCAGGGATTGAGTCCTACCTTCAATAACTTTGCTAAAATCCAGATAGGCGATATCCACAGCCCCACCTTCATCTAACACTTTAGTGACATTGTCAAAGAAATCAATACGATTGGTCTGACATGATCTGCCCTCAGTAGGTACACCATAGGGCATGTATACAGCTACGGGTACAAGATGGGATTATGTATACAGGTACATGATAAAGCATTTATACCAGTATAGGTATAGAATATGGCATTTATACAGGTACAGGATAGGGAATTTTTACAGGTACAGGATAGAGCATTTATACCAGTATAGGTATAGAATATGGCATTTATACAGGTACAGGATAGGGAATTTTTACAGGTACAGGATAGAGCATTTATACCAGTATAGGTATAGAATATGGCATTTATACAGGTACAGGATAGGGAATTTTTACAGGTACATGATAGGCAATGAATACAGATACATGATAGGGAATGCATACAGGTATGGGATAGGACTTTTATACAGGTACAGGTAAGATATTTTTAAAGTAAGAGATAGACGATAGGGAATTTAGAAAGGCATATATAAAGGTACAGGTACAGGAAAGGGATTTTATAGGTATAGGTACAGGTACAGGATAGGTTATTTATGTAGGTACAGGATAGAGCTATACATAAAATGTGATCATTTTCCTACATAATATATATATATATATATATATATATATATATATATATATATATATATAGTGATATTTTCAAACAATGGTTTATCTCACCAAAAAAGAATGCCCCACAACAGGTAGAAAAGACGGGGGGGGGGGGGGGGGGGATTTTGTTTGTTAAAAGTTAAAATGCTCACCGAAATACAGGTTGCAATTCACAACCAGAAGCACACCCAGTGTTAAAGTGGGGTAAAACCCACACTGACCGACCCTGGAGTATAAGAGACTCCTGAGACGGATGCTTGCCAGTTCCGCTGTGTGAAAACCCACTGCTCGGCCACAAATTGTACATTTCCTGGGCTCCCACATTGTGGATGCAGTCTGCTGGATATTCAGATGGGGCAGGAGTGCCCCTCATGCTAGAGGGAAGCCAGGAATGCGTCCAGCTAAACAATCGTTTCACATTATTTTAAGAATATTTGAGAATTTCATTGGATGTGCATACATCTAAAATAATAATAATAATTCTTAACATTCTTTAACTCCAACCACTGACCAACACCATCACCCATCTGCCATATCATCCTCCTTGTATGCAAATGCTCATTTTAAACCCCAAAAAGTGAAAATAAAGCATTTAGCCAATTAAATTATTTAAAATTATTCAAACACATCCTGGCAATCCTTGTGTCTTTGTACATGCTGCTCATTCCTGCTGTAAAGGATCCCTGACTGTTGCTTCCATTCTCTTCATTATAGGCGAACTCAGACCTGTATATATTTTACGCAGTCCAAAGAAAACACAGCGCTGTGGCAGACTCAATAACCTATCGCAAAGGGAACTTTCCAGACTGCTCGCAGAACCCTGCCGCCATATGGCAGCCATGATTTTCATTTTCTGATTTAATGCAGTGGATTTGCTTTTATTGCGAGAAGGATGTGCAGTTTCTCAAAGTTGTTTTTGGCTGACAGAAAGCCAATTATCCCCCAACATACAGAACCAGGAAGGGGTTCAAACGCCAGATAGTCCTTTACTTACATATGTTGAAGTATAACTCTGCTGTAACTGTAGATCAGCTCTGTTTATATCAGAGATAACGTTTTCTTCCAGTGAAGGCAGCAGAGGCGGAGCCAGTGTTGTGCACAACCTCAGTGGTAGTGACAGGGGATACTTTGGGGCCCTGAGGTGTCCTATGTGGCACTTGTGGGATTTGGGTGCTAACAGACTTACACATAGATCATACAGAAGTAAAAAAAAACATTCCCAGACCAGCCTCTTAATACAAGTTCCAGTTACTTTATTAAAGGCTAACTTCAACTTCCAAATAGCTCACAGATACAGCACTGTACACTTCCTCTTCAGCAGTTCCAGAGTAATGTTCTCCTCCTTTCTCAGTTCTAACTGGTACAGAACAGCCTGATCCCCATTGTTAACAGTTACACCAGCACCTTTATTGATGACACCTGGGCCTTAAGCTTTCTCCTCAAGTTCTTTGGAGTTACCATCTAGTCTGATCCCCACTGCTGGTTCCAGTACTGTTATGCACTGTCCACTCCTCCTGCACACTGCTTCTTCTCTAGTTTTACAGCCAAGACATTCCCTAAACTGGTTCTAAACAGAACATTATATATACTTCTTCTGATTTCCCCTCATCTACATGCCTGCAGGCCACACATCAGAAGGCCCGCAAGCCAAACATCAGAGGGTCTGTGAGCCACATATCAGAGGGTCTGTGAGCCACACATCAGAGGGTCTGTGAGCCACACATCAGAGGGTCCACAAGCCACACATCAGAGGGTCCACAAGCCACACATAAAAGGGTCTGTGAGCTACACATCAGAGGGTCTGTAGGCCACACATCAGAGGGTCTGTAAGCCACACATCAGAGGGTCCACAAGCCACACATCAGAGGGTCTATGAGCCACACATCAGAGGGTCCGCAAGCCACACATCAGAGGGTCCACAAGCCGCACATCAGAAGGTCTGCAAGCCACACATCAGAGGGTCTGTGAGCCACATATAAGAGGGTCTGTGAGCCACACATCAGAGGGTCTGCAAGCCACATATCACAGGGTCCACAAGCCACACATCAGAGGGTCTGTGAGCCACACATCAGAAGATCTGCAAGCCACATATCAGAGGGTCTGTGAGCCACATATCAGAGGGTCTGCAAGCCACACATCAGAAGGTCTGAAAGCCACACATCAGAGGGACTGAAAGCCACACATCAGAGGGACTGTGAGTCACACATCAGAGGGTCTGAAAGCCACACATCAGAGGGACTGTGAGCCACACATCAGAGGGTCCACAAGCCACACATCAGAGGGTCTGCAAGCCACACATCGGAGGGTTCGCAAGCCACACATCAGAGGGACTGTAAGCCACACATCAGAGGGTCCACAAGCCACACATCAGAGGGTCTGTGAACCACACATGAGAGGGTCCACAATCCACACATCAGAGGGTCCGCAAGCCACACATCAGAGGGTCTGCAAGCCACACATCAGAGGGTCTGCAAGCCACACATCAGAGGGTCTGCAAGCCACACATCAGAGGATCTGTGAGCCACACATGAGAGGGTCCACAAGCCACACATCAGAGGGTCTGCAAGCCACACATCAGAGGTTCTGTGAGCCACACATCAGAGGGTCTGTGAGCCACACATCAGAGGGTCCACAAGCCACACATCAGAGGGTCCACAAGCCACACATCAGAGGGTATGTGAGCCACACATCAGAGGGTCCACAAGCCACACATCAGAGGGTCTGCAAGCCACACATCAGAGGGTCTGTGAGCCACACATGAGAGGGTCCACAAGCCACATATCAGAGGGTCCGCAAGCCACACATCAGAGGGTCCATGAGCCACACATCAGAGGGTCCACAAGCCACACATCAGAGGGTCTGCAAGCCACACATCAGAGGGTCTGTGAGCCACACATGAGAGGGTCCACAAGCCACATATCAGAGGGTCCGCAAGCCACACATCAGAGGGTCCATGAGCCACACATCAGAGGGTCCACAAGCCACACATCAGAGGGTCTGCAAGCCACACATCAGAGGGTCTGTGAGCCACACATGAGAGGGTCCACAAGCCACATATCAGAGGGTCCGCAAGCCACACATCAGAGGGTCCACAAGCCACACATCAGAGGGTCTGTGAGCCACACATCAGAGGGTCTGTGAGCCACACATGAGAGGGTCCACAAGCCACACATTAGAGGGTCTGCAAGCCACACATCAGAGGGTCTGTGAGCCACACATGAGAGGGTCCGCAAGCCACACATCAGAGGGTCTGCAAACCACACATCAGAGGTTCTGTGAGCCACACATCAGAGGGTCTGCGAGCCACACATCAGAGGGTCCACAAGCCACACATCAGAGGGTCCACAAGCCACACATCAGAGGGTCTGTGAGCCACACATCAGAGGGTATGTGAGCCACACATCAGAGGGTCCACAAGCCACACATCAGAGGGTCTGCAAGCCACACATCAGAGGGTCTGTGAGCCACACATGAGAGGGTCCACAAGCCACATATCAGAGGGTCCGCAAGCCACACATCAGAGGGTCCATGAGCCACACATCAGAGGGTCTGCAAGCCACACATCAGAGGGTCTGTGAGCCACACATGAGAGGGTCCGCAAGCCACACATCAGAGGGTCTGCAAGCCACACATCAGAGGTTCTGTGAGCCACACATCAGAGGGTCTGTGAGCCACACATCAGAGGGTCTGTGAGCCACACATCAGAGGGTCTGCAAGCCACACATCAGAGGGTCTGCAAGCCACACATCAGAGGGTCTGCAAGCCACACATCAGAGGATCTGTGAGCCACACATCAGAGGGTCCACAAGCCACACATCAGAGGGTCTGCAAGCCACACATCAGAGGTTCTGTGAGCCACACATCAGAGGGTCTGTGAGCCACACATCAGAGGGTCCACAAGCCACACATCAGAGGGTCCACAAGCCACACATCAGAGGGTATGTGAGCCACACATCAGAGGGTCCACAAGCCACACATCAGAGGGTCTGCAAGCCACACATCAGAGGGTCTGTGAGCCACACATGAGAGGGTCCACAAGCCACATATCAGAGGGTCCGCAAGCCACACATCAGAGGGTCCATGAGCCACACATCAGAGGGTCCACAAGCCACACATCAGAGGGTCTGCAAGCCACACATCAGAGGGTCTGTGAGCCACACATGAGAGGGTCCACAAGCCACATATCAGAGGGTCCGCAAGCCACACATCAGAGGGTCCATGAGCCACACATCAGAGGGTCTGTGAGCCACACATGAGAGGGTCCACAAGCCACACATCAGAGGGTCTGTGAGCCACACATCAGAGGGTCTGTGAGCCACACATGAGAGGGTCCACAAGCCACACATTAGAGGGTCTGCAAGCCACACATCAGAGGGTCTGTGAGCCACACATGAGAGGGTCCGCAAGCCACACATCAGAGGGTCTGCAAACCACACATCAGAGGTTCTGTGAGCCACACATCAGAGGGTCTGCGAGCCACACATCAGAGGGTCCACAAGCCACACATCAGAGGGTCCACAAGCCACACATCAGAGGGTCTGTGAGCCACACATCAGAGGGTATGCGAGCCACACATCAGAGGGTCCACAAGCCACACATCAGAGGGTCTACAAGCCACACATCAGAGGGTCTGTGAGCCACACATGAGAGGGTCCACAAGCCACATATCAGAGGGTCCGCAAGCCACACATCAGAGGGTCTGCAAGCCACACATCAGAGGGTCTGTGAGCCACACATCAGAGGTTCTGTGAGCCACACATCAGAGGGTCTGTGAGCCACACATCAGAGGGTCCACAAGCCACACATCAGAGGGTCTGCAAGCCACACATCAGAGGTTCTGTGAGCCACACATCAGAGGGTCTGTGAGCCACACATCAGAGGGTCCACAAGCCACACATCAGAGGGTCCACAAGCCACACATCAGAGGGTCCACAAGCCACACATCAGAGGGTATGTGAGCCACACATCAGAGGGTCCACAAGCCACACATCAGAGGGTCTGCAAGCCACACATCAGAGGGTCTGTGAGCCACACATGAGAGGGTCCACAAGCCACATATCAGAGGGTCCGCAAGCCACACATCAGAGGGTCCATGAGCCACACATCAGAGGGTCTGTGAGCCACACATGAGAGGGTCCACAAGCCACACATCAGAGGGTCTGCAAGCCACACATCAGAGGGTCCACAAGCCACACATGAGAGGGTCCACAAGCCACACATCAGAGGGTCTGCAAGCCACACATCAGAGGGTCTGTGAGCCACACATGAGAGGGTCCGCAAGCCACACATCAGAGGGTTTGCAAGCCACACATCAGAGGGTCCATGAGCCACACATCAGAGGGTCTGTGAGCCACACATGAGAGGGTCCACAAGCCACACATCAGAGGGTCTGTAAGCCACACATCAGAGGGTCTGTGAGCCACACATGAGAGGATCCGCAAGCCACACATCAGAGGGTCTGCAAGCCACACATCAGAGGGTCCATGAGCCACACATCAGAGGGTCTGCAAGCCACACATCAGAGGGTCTGTGAGCCACACATCAGAGGGTCTGCAAGCCACACATCAGAGGGTCCATGAGCCACACATCAGAGGGTCTGCAAGCCACACATCAGAGGGTCTGCAAGCCACACATCAGAGGGTCTGTGAGCCACACATGAGAGGGTCCACAAGCCACATATCAGAGGGTCCGCAAGCCACACATCAGAGGGTCCATGAGCCACACATCAGAGGGTCTGTGAGCCACACATGAGAGGGTCCACAAGCCACACATCAGAGGGTCTGTGAGCCACACATCAGAGGGTCTGTGAGCCACACATGAGAGGGTCCGCAAGCCACACATCAGAGGGTCTGCAAACCACACATCAGAGGTTCTGTGAGCCACACATCAGAGGGTCTGCGAGCCACACATCAGAGGGTCCACAAGCCACACATCAGAGGGTCCACAAGCCACACATCAGAGGGTCTGCAAGCCACACATCAGAGGGTCTGTGAGCCACACATCAGAGGGTCTGCAAGCCACACATCAGAGGGTCTGCAAGCCACACATCAGAGGGTCTGTGAGCCACACATCAGAGGGTCTGCAAGCCACACATCAGAGGGTCCATGAGCCACACATCAGAGGGTCTGCAAGCCACACATCAGAGGGTCTGCAAGCCACACATCAGAGGGTCTGCAAGCCACACATCAGAGGGTCTGTGAGCCACACATGAGAGGGTCCACAAGCCACATATCAGAGGGTCCGCAAGCCACACATCAGAGGGTCCATGAGCCACACATCAGAGGGTCTGTGAGCCACACATGAGAGGGTCCACAAGCCACACATCAGAGGGTCTGTGAGCCACACATCAGAGGGTCTGTGAGCCACACATGAGAGGGTCCGCAAGCCACACATCAGAGGGTCTGCAAACCACACATCAGAGGTTCTGTGAGCCACACATCAGAGGGTCTGCGAGCCACACATCAGAGGGTCCACAAGCCACACATCAGAGGGTCCACAAGCCACACATCAGAGGGTCTGTGAGCCACACATCAGAGGGTATGTGAGCCACACATCAGAGGGTCCACAAGCCACACATCAGAGGGTCTGCAAGCCACACATCAGAGGGTCTGTGAGCCACACATGAGAGGGTCCACAAGCCACATATCAGAGGGTCCGCAAGCCACACATCAGAGGGTCCATGAGCCACACATCAGAGGGTCTGCAAGCCACACATCAGAGGTTCTGTGAGCCACACATCAGAGGGTCTGTGAGCCACACATCAGAGGGTCCACAAGCCACACATCAGAGGGTCCACAAGCCACACATCAGAGGGTCCACAAGCCACACATCAGAGGGTATGTGAGCCACACATCAGAGGGTCCACAAGCCACACATCAGAGGGTCTGCAAGCCACACATCAGAGGGTCTGTGAGCCACACATGAGAGGGTCCACAAGCCACATATCAGAGGGTCCGCAAGCCACACATCAGAGGGTCCATGAGCCACACATCAGAGGGTCTGTGAGCCACACATGAGAGGGTCCACAAGCCACACATCAGAGGGTCTGTGAGCCACACATGAGAGGGTCCACAAGCCACACATCAGAGGGTCTGCAAGCCACACATCAGAGGGTCTGTGAGCCACACATGAGAGGGTCCGCAAGCCACACATCAGAGGGTTTGCAAACCACACATCAGAGGGTCCATGAGCCACACATCAGAGGGTCTGTGAGCCACACATGAGAGGGTCCACAAGCCACACATCAGAGGGTCTGTGAGCCACACATGAGAGGGTCCACAAGCCACACATCAGAGGGTCTGCAAGCCACACATCAGAGGGTCTGTGAGCCACACATGAGAGGGTCCACAAGCCACATATCAGAGGGTCCGCAAGCCACACATCAGAGGGTCCATGAGCCACACATCAGAGGGTCTGTGAGCCACACATGAGAGGGTCCACAAGCCACACATCAGAGGGTCTGTGAGCCACACATGAGAGGGTCCACAAGCCACACATCAGAGGGTCTGCAAGCCACACATCAGAGGGTCTGTGAGCCACACATGAGAGGGTCCGCAAGCCACACATCAGAGGGTTTGCAAGCCACACATCAGAGGGTCCATGAGCCACACATCAGAGGGTCTGTGAGCCACACATGAGAGGGTCCACAAGCCACACATCAGAGGGTCTGCAAGCCACACATCAGAGGGTCTGTGAGCCACACATGAGAGGGTCCGCAAGCCACACATCAGAGGGTCTGCAAGCCACACATCAGAGGGTCCATGAGCCACACATCAGAGGGTCTGCAAGCCACACATCAGAGGGTCTGTGAGCCACAGATCAGAGGGTCTGCAAGCCACACATCAGAGGGTCCATGAGCCACACATCAGAGGGTCTGCAAGCCACACATCAGAGGGTCTGCAAGCCACACATCAGAGGGTCCACATGTCACACATCAGAGGGTCTGTGAGCCTGGGGATTCCTGCTAAAGGGTCAACACTCCTGTTTTATGGTGGCTGGTCTCGAAATTGCAGTCATTTTGAGTGCTGACATCAGAAGGTTCTTTCCATCCGGCATTGTGTGGTGAAGGGGCTTAGGGAGGAGAATATAATTTTTCACTCAGTAGATATGCTTTTAATTACAGGTTTCTGACATATAGCTGGCAAAAGAATAGATTAGTGCAAAAAACTTGTTGAGCACATCAGTTGTCCAAATAAATATGGGCCTTTATTCCATACAAAATACATATAAAGTGCAACAGAGTTGCCTGAAGAGTGTGTGGCCCTGGAACATGTCACCTGAAGTATTGAGGGACACTTTTCCTTTTTCCAAGGCACTGTTGCACTTTATATGGATTTTAAATCACCACGTAATAAAGGTCTTTTTTTGTTGTAACAAAACGTTTGCACTAACCAATACACGGTATGGACGGCTAGGGTCCTGTTTCTTGCAGATGTGGTTTTGAGATATATATATATATATATATATATATATATATATATATATATATAGAAAGAGAGAGAGAGAGAGAGAGAGAGAGAGAATTGAGTGCATCAATGCATTAATAAGCTGTTGCTTAGTTAATATAAAAGCGAGGGAATAGAAACATAGAAACATAGAAACATAGAAGGTTGACGGCAGAAGGAGACCATACGGTCCATCTAGTCTGCCCTTATGTGTATACTGTATGTACTCTTTATCTTAGGATAGATGTGTGCTTATCCCAGGCATGTTTAAATTCAGTGACTGTTGATGTTTCAACTACCTCTGTTGGAAGTTTGTTCCAAGCACCTACTACTCTTTCTGTAAAATAATATTTTCTAACATTGCTCCTGATCTTCCCCCCGACTAGCTTCAGGTTGTGCCCCCTTGTTCTATCATTAAGTTTCTTCTTAAAAACACTTCCCTCCTGAACCTTATTCAATCCTTTCACATATTTAAAGGTCTCAATCATGTCCCCCCTCTCCCTTCTTTCCTCCAGACTGTACAAATTAAGTTCTTTAAGTCTCTCCTGATAAGTTTTAAGTTAAGTTAAGTTTTAAGTTAAGTATTGCTTTCTCCAGTGAAGTGTTATAACTAGCAAGTGGCCTGGCTTCCGGCAGGGGGTTTCCTATTAACCTCCTGTGTGTTTCTCAGCAGGGTCCCTCTATGTCACCAGAGCAGGTGATGGAACTTCAGATCACATTCACCTCCCAGCAAATGACTAAACAGAGTTTGGAGCAGCTGGACTTACAGGGGGTGAAAAGTTCCAAGGTACTGGACAGTTTAAAGTGGGCCAACACCCAGGATTTTGACTATCCTGGGTTTCGGTCCACTTCGGCAGGGCACCCCGATCGGGGGTGCCCCGCTGTGTGAAACCCCCCAGAAACCCCGAAAAACTCACCTCTCCTCGCTCCCACGTGACCGCCGCTGCCAATCCCCGCCGACAGACAAGCGGGAGGCAGCGACGGACAAGAAAGCGCGCCCGCCACCGCCTCCCGCGCGTCACTCTTACAGGGCGCGCGCGCGCCGGCCATTCACAAGCGGGAGGCAGCGGCGGGTGCCGCTGGATCGTGGATAAGGTAGGGATTTAGGGGTTTCTGTGGGGTTTCACACAGCGGGGCACCCCCGATCGGGGTGCCCTGCAGTCAGGGGTCTGATCGGTCCGGGAATCTTATAGATTCCCGGGCCGATCATGGGAGGGTGTTGGTCCACTTTAAATGAAGGGAAGAAGATTCAGCCTGAGCTGCCCCTGTCAAAAGGATTACCAAGAATAAAAATGACAACATAAATGGACACATTTCAGCTGTATTCTGCACAAGGAAATGGAGACGGGATGTAAATCTGCCAAATAAACAGATAATAGAATGTAGTCACTTCAAATTCCTCAGACAGTAGTTAAGCTTTTCATCAAAAGCACAGCACAGGTAATCGCTATGTCTGAATGAGCTCAGCCACAGACTCCAGACAGCCGCCTTATCTTCCCACTTCACTGAGCATAAAATAATATTAAGCTGTGGAAAGGGAACCAGAAGGGACCAAAATCTCTCCAACAAGAGCAAAGAATAAAGTTATCTTCTTATATTAAAAAGTATTTGCATTTCATTCACTTCTATTACAAATCCAAAAAAGGAGATTAGTCAGCATGTAAATATTTCTCTTCCAGCAATGCTGGTTAAACAGTAACTGATATCTACTTCCAATACATGTTGGTTGGCAATGAAGAGCTGAGCATTTTTATGATTCCTGGGTATCAGCAGACAGGGGTATTGGTCCTGATCTGCAGTGCTGACTAAAGGTAGATTTCTAATTCTTCAATGCACTTTACTACTCACTAGAGAGGCACAAAGTGTATAGCACATGAAACTGTCAATGTCAACATATATGAAAACCAGATATTATTGAATTTAAGAGGCTGATTTATTAATAGCGACATGTAGCGACAGTTGAGCGACTGTAGCGGTATTTTCACAGCGCCCGCTGGTAGTCGCTGTGCTTGACCGTTGTTCGGTTGTTGACAGCGACTCAGTTGGTGTGGCGTAATGTTGAATACAAGGTTACGAGTCGCTATTTGACAGGTTCCACGATGTATGGGTGCGCATGATAGCGACTGGTCAGAGCGACCGGCTTCCACCATATTCATCAAAAAATCATGCTCAAAAAATTCAAGCGCTGTGAAATGCATGTTTAAACCCCAGAGCGCTGGAGGCGATGTGTTAAAAGTAGATTTTTAACCCCCAAACCACCATATTTTTGGAAACCAAAAAAAAAAAGTATTTTAAATACCGTATATACTCGAGTATAGGCCGACCCGAATATAAGCCGAGGCACCTAATTTTACCACAAAAACCTGGAAAAAGTTATTGACCCGAGTATAAGCCGAGGCGGCTTTTTTCAATTGGAATTGGAGTTGATTTGAGGAATCACCCCTGACCACGCCCCCAGCCATCACCTAAGAATTAAATAAAAATAAATAATAATAATACAGTGAGGGGCATCCCTTGTTACAGCCAGTTAGGGGCATCCCTCATTACAGCCATTCAGGTGTAACACAGCACACACACAACATACACACAGCACACACAACACACACACAAACACAACACAGCACACAATACAGCACACATACACACACAAGGCACACACAACACAGCACACATACAATGCACACAACACACACACTCACCAGTTCAGCTCCTGCACAATCTTCAGCGAGGCTCCTTCCAGCCAAGGCGACGGTGCGGGACAGAGTGAGGACGGCGCGGGACGACGGCATGGGACGCGGCCAGTCGCCAGTCGCAATGGCGACCCCTATAGCTACGCCCCTGGACGCGGGGCAGAAGAGCCGCCTCGGAGGCTTCAGAACTCGGCGGGGAGATCAGTACACCCAGCACGAGGTGGGTGTACCAAGATGGCGGCTGGCGCGCTCCGCGCCGCCACGTCACTGAGGCCCGGGCCGCCATCTTGGTACACCCACCTCGCGCTGGGTGTACTGATCTCCCCGCCGAGTTCTGAAGCCTCGGCGGCTCTTCTGCCGCCTCGGAGGCTCTTCTGCCGCTTCCTCCGCCCCCTTGCTCAGGTAAGTCAGGTTACTGACTCGAGTATAAGCCGAGGCTGCTTTTTTCAGCCCAAAAAGTGGGCTGAAAAACTCGGCTTATACTCGAGTATATACGGTAATTTAAATAATTAGTAATATGAATACATTAATATCAGACCTGTAATATCAATTCTGTACAATTTTTTTTTTAATTTTTTTCCCTTAAAAAAATTATCTAAAATGGCAGAAGCGGTCACAGAATTTTTCACATTTAAAAAAAAAAAAACCAAAAAAACATTAATAACAATTAATTATGAATATTTAAAGATTGTTCCATTGAAATGCATTGGAGCACAACAGGTAGCGAGAGGTCATACCTGTCGCTGTTCAAGGTCGGATGCTGGTGCTGTGGGCTGAGGCTGGAATACTGATGAATGAGTCGCTATATGGCGCTATCTCAGTCGCTAAGCAGGATTGGCTTGATAAATGTGTGATTGTGGTGGGGAGCCGGCGTTCTCGTGGCGGGGCCCATCATTACCGGCCACTCACCAGTCGCTACCTGTCGCTATTCCTTCATAAATAAGGGCCTAAGTCACTTTAGACAAGCGCCACTGGGCAGGGCCACCATCTTAAATTTTTCTACCTCATACTGCCACAATGTTTTTGCCCCCCATAACCTATAATGTGATGGCTGGGCCCTTAGTTTGAATGTCAGTTTCCTATAGAGTCTGAATAGTGTGACAAGACAATTCGCCTTTGGATCCAGTTCAAGCTATATGAAAAACTGAAGTTCAAGTCCCAGCCATCACAAATAAGTTATGGGGTGGGCCAGTAATATCGCCCCCCATCCATCATAATCGGCACCTGCAACAATGGTACATGTGGTAGTAATAAATACAATGCTTAGTGCAGATCTGCCAGCAGGGCCATCCTGTTGGGGGCTCCCTCATGGTGGCTGGACTCCATACTGGAGTCTTGGCTGCCATGCCCTGGTAGCAGCCCTGCCCATGGGGTATCCTGATTTGCTATGCACTTACAGTTAAAGGGGGGCACCCTGATCAGGGGTGCCCCGCTGTGTGAAACCCCCCAGAACTCCAAGCCCAGCTCACCGCTTCCCGGTCCCACGGCGCGTCTAAGAGCAGCGGCTCTGTTCCCTCAGGGAGCGTGCCCAAGCCGATCAGGGTGCCCCCGGGGAAAGGACCAAGACCCAGGATAGTCAAAACTATTGACTATCCTGGGTTTTGGTACACTTTAAAGATCCCTAGGAAGCTAGACTCATTATGGATATGGATTATTATGGATTATGGATGTAGCACAGGAAAAAGCTGCACATCAGCTTGTCAATTATTAGAGGAGGTTTGATGTACCCTGTCATGAGGATCAGGAGAGACTTAAAGAACTTAATTTGTACAGTCTGGAGGAAAGAAGGGAGAGGGGACATGATTGAGACCTTTAAATATGTGAAAGGATTGAATAAGGTTCAGGAGGTAAGTATTTTTAAGAATAACCTTAATGATAGAACAAGGGGGCACAACCTGAATCTAGTTGGAGGGAAGATCAGGAGCAATGCTAGAAAATATTATTTTATCAGAAGAGTAGTAGATGCTTGGAACAAACTTCCAGCAGAGGTAGTTGAAACATTGACAATAAGTGAATGTAAACATGCCTGGGATAAGCACACATCTATTCTAAGATAAAGAACACATACCGTATATACATAAGGGACCATATGGTCTCCTTCTGACGCAAACCTTCTATGTTTCTATGAGGAGCTCTGCTAAGAAAAGGTGAGCAACTCTCTAATACAGCATCATACTGTAGTTAGTCCCCATATCGGGCACTATGGTGAAGTCATCTGCTGGACCAAGCAATGTGAGGTGATGAGCAGTTATCTTTTATGGAAATATCCACCCCATCTGAAGTTAGTCAGTTATTGACTTTTTGCTTCTAGTTTATTTACTGGTGACACCAAAATTGTCCTTAATGAGTCCAGTAGTGCTGAGTCCATAAAATGTATGCATGTATCAAAAACAAGAACATAAAATAAAGGTAAAAAACATTAAAATCCAATGATAGAGATGACTTACCTCACATACAATGTGACGGGTTTCTGGCACCGGCCCTTCTCGTTCAGCAATAATGCAACACGCCTGTCCATTGAATAAAGCAAGGCACAATCTGCACCCCTTCCTAAATCTTTTATATACCCTAGCTGGCAGGGGCGGACTGGCCATAGGGAGACCCAGGACAATGCCCGGTGGGCCTCACTGCTTTGGGGCCAGCTGGGCTGCTGCTGTTACCACCCACATTAAATCCCTGCCCCCATTAGTCTCCCTCTCAGCCCCCTGTATCCAGCCGCACTGCAACCACAAGCCAAAGAACCCTAGCCCCCAATACTATAACCCCAGCATCATGGTTGGGGGGCAGCCTCAGCAGGGCCGGACAGGGGCTGGTAAAATCCAGGGCTGGTTTTTGGCCCATGTCCGCCACTGCTAGCTGGTATCATTTTGGCATAGTTTGGTTCATTGTCTTTCTTTGTTTCATTGACATAGTTTATTGTCTTCCTGGTAAGCCGGCCCTCTCATATCTTTCTACCTTGTATTTCATCAGTACCACCATCCCTTTTGGTCTTTGATGTGGGGTCGAAAGTCTTGGCTTAGTAAGGCCAGTGATTGGCAGATGAGCAGTGGCTGATGCTATATATGCTTCCTCTGGGATTGTTCCTGTGTGTTCTGCCTGGATGCCAGTCTTGTCTCTTGGGAAGATGATTTGCCACCAGTTGCCGTATTTAAAGGACAGTTCAGTGCTGCATCACTGCTGAGTAAGGGTCTGTGGCCTGCAACACATCACATTGCATGTGAGGTGGGTTTTTTCTATTACTAGATTTCAATGCTGGCAATGTTTTCATCATTACTATTCACATTTCAATAAATATATATAGTATATCTTTTATGAACTGAACGAGCAGTGCTTAATAGCTTGGGCTACAGTCTCTAGGCACTCTGCATTTTTATTCATGAGGTAGCAGCAGTGGTTTCTGTTATTTACCATTAAAGGCCTGCGTTGATCCATCACATCTTCTTTCTGACAAGCAACAAAAGAACAAAGAACACCATAGACTGGATAGTGTCTCATTTTACCCTTCAAGTGTGTGTTCTCCTGCTTGGGTCAGCCTGTACCACATTTCAGAGCAACACCAAGGCCCTTATTCATCAAGCGATAGCGCCAGGTAGTGTCTGACGAGCGCCAGGTAGCGGCAGCTAACGGCGACTACCGACTCCAGTACGCCCGGCGGCGGTCACAATGACGCATTTATCAAGCAAAATGAGGCTAGCGCCGGCGAGAGCGACGGCTAGCGCGGCATTCATCATGAAGCCGGCTGGACCGAACAGCGCCGCTGCAAATTCCTTCACAGCGACACGTATTACCTGGCGCTACCTGCCGCTCTCCCATACATTTCAATGGCAGACGCTGCAATGATTGTTTTTAGTGGTTTTGGGGTTTTTTGCTTTGGGACAAAATTCCACACATGTTTATATTGATATGTTTTATGAATCTAGCTGGTTATTTATCTTTTTTTTTTTTTTTTTGATTTTTCACAATGTAATGTTGTGAGTGACATGGGAATTGCATCTCCTCCACCCAAACTCATTGGCCTCAAAAGCGCTGGTTTTCCACACAAACGGGGCTTGTAAAGCTATTTGGTAGCCTGTCAGGTTGGGCGGTCACGTTCGCTCTTAGAAATTGTCAGCGCCCAAGCTATTCGGCAGCCCTGTCCTTGATGAATCTGTGTTGGTCAGTGTTTGTGCAGTCGCTGTTTGAATTCGCTATGTGGCGGCGCGAGCGTCGCTGTGCCTCGGTGCGCTGCGTTGTGCGGCGCTGTGCTGTTCATACATGTGCCCTTCTGCCATTTGCAAGGAATTCACTTCCCGCGACCCCAGTCGTTGTTAATGAATACACTGTAGTTGTGAGCGTGCCTGGCCCCATATTGCAGGATTAACATTCAGTCGTACCAGCTCATAACAACCCGTTATGCATTCTCATGTGTGCCACATTTTCAGGTAGTTGTCTAGTTAGATTGTGTGATGACTTTGTGAAGCAATAATCTCTGTATATTTAAGCACAACGGTGTATGCTTTAGAAGGACCTATGCATTACAGTATGTAGAATCCCCAGCTAAATCAAGCTAATAGTTCGTTGCGCCTTTGCCCCTAGCTTGTTTTGCAGCGTCATTTTAATGTTTTTCCGCCACTTAGCTTGCACATAGCTGATATTAGCTTGTCCCTGCTGCGCGCATGTTTTTTTGGGAATTTTGAAGCACAGTTGCTTGCGTCATATCCGGTTCCGGGATCCTCCTTTGCGTTTCAACGCCACCTTAAGGTAAAACTGTCTTGCGCTTATGCCAATAGCTTGTTTTTCAGCGTCATTTTAATGTTTTTCCGCCACTTAGCTTGCACATAGCTGATATTAGCTTGTCCCTGCTGCGCGCATGTTTTTTTGGGAATTTTGAAGCACAGTTGCTTGCGTCATATCCGGTTCCGGGATCCTCCTTTGCGTTTCAACGCCACCTTAAGGTAAAACTGTCTTGCGCTTATGCCAATAGCTTGTTTTCAAGCGTCATTTTAGTTTTTCCGCCACTTAGCTTGCACATAGCTGAGAATAGCTTGTTGCTGGGGCGCGGTGCGTATTTTTGTTTTGTTTTGTTTTTTATTTGTCTCATGTCGCTAGCGTCATTTCCGGTTCCTGTTTCCTCCTTAGCGTTTCCAATATGGCTCCCAAACGGCGAGTAATGCGCCTCCCCAGCTCCTCCTCAGAATCCGGACCCACCACCCCTCCCCCACATCCCCCACCTACCTCACCTTCCCCAAATACCACCCCTCCCACCCATTCCCCTCCTGGGCCCCAAAAACAAAGGCGCACCCGGGTGGATAGCCGGGTAAATGGCCAGGTTGTGAAAGTGAGTATTTTAGTTATGTATTTTTAGCTTAAAAATTTATAAACACACAGGGTGGATAGGGGCAGAATTTTTATTGTTTTTAGGCCAAAATTTAACACTCCACATGGGGCATCCCCATTGTGGATGTCCTGCTTGGATGGCCCCCCCCCCCCCTGGAGGGCCCTAAAAATTACCTCTGCCCCGTCCCATCTGTGCATGCGTGAGTTGCGGATGCCTATTGCGCTTACCTCTAGCAGGGTGTACCCCTGCGCCATACATATTTTCATTTGGTGTGCAGGCGCACTCCCTGTTAGAGTCAAACGCCACATGCGTACTTTGCCGTGCAGACACAGCTGAGCTGGTATGCACCTCCCAAGGCCCTTGGATGCGCATACCACACCGGCGTGGAGCGCTGTGTTTGGCTTGCGGAGTGACGTGGGAGTGTCCTCAGCGGTGTATTTGGGCCCTTCAAAGGGGGTTGCAGACAGTGGGCCACCCACAATAGTTGTGGCCCAAAAAAGTGCACCCAAACCCAGAATAATGTAAATCCTGGGTGTGGGTCCACTTTGATCTTGTCTCTGTATAACTGTTTATGACATTGTTCTGAGGTCATGTATTAATTTTTTTAATTTTTTTTTTTTTTTTTTTTTTCCTAGGACTTCTGCCTGGCCGAATACGACTATGCCCGAGGAGCGAAAAAACGCCTTGCCATGGAGGTGAAGGCCACTGTGTCCCGGCGCTTCAAGACCGACCTGACCATCCGGGCGATCCAACAAAAATGGTCAGATTTTAAGCGCCGGGACCCAGAAGGCGTGTACCGCCTATATGATGCCTACGCATCAGGTAAGTTAAAGCTTATGTTCTTTTTTGCCTTTGTGCAGAATCATCTGCTAAGCTGTGTCCTTTTTTGCTCTTTATATTAATTATTTGCTTTCACCCCCTCCACACAGATAAGCGTCCTCCCCTGGGGAAACGTGGGAAGGGATTCCTCCCCCGAACCAGGCAGGCGGACTCGGGGGAGTCATCGGGGGAGGGTCCCTCCCGCGGGTCCTATTTAGAGGACCCAGGGGAGGAAGGGGATGACGCCCCAGAGGAGTGTGCTGCTGGGGGGCAGGCTGGATCAAGCCTCAGCTCCTCACACTCTGAGTCTGAGGACTCTCACCAGGCAAGGGGCCACTCTCAAGCAGGGAGTGAGAGGGAGGAGGGTGGCCCTTTGCCTGGTGGATCTTCTGAGCAGAGTGTGAGGAGCCGAGGCTCCCCGCCTCCTCCTCAGAGCCCTCCCTGGGCTTCAAGTGGCGCTTCATCCCCTGGTGAGTTTACATGTTTTAATTGTTAGTCTGTGACAGGTTTCATCTGACCATTTGTGCTTAGCCCTTGCCATTCCTCTGTAATTTGCAGGGCATCATATAGGCGGCACCTCCATGGATTTTTGGCGTCAAATCCTCCTCGGGCATAGTCGTGGTAAGTGTATGTTTTTAGCCAGCTCATTTTGGAATTTATGTCATTCCTTAAAGTGGACCCACAAACATTGATGATATTGCTTGGATTCTGGCGCATTCCCTGCCCAATCACATCCCTCACCCAGGGCCACCCCCCAACCAAACACCACAAACTACTTCCCTCTTTGGGGGTGGCAGAAGCCATTGTCCCTGCCTCCTGTGTGGCACTCGAGATGTGTGTGCGCCTGCGCTCTGTTTCATACTGGCATGCGCGTGCGCACACACTGGAGGAGTGATGTGCGGAAGGCAGGGGCGGTGGCGGTCTAAAATTGTGTTGCTCTGCCAAAGTAGACTAAAACAATGAATATTCACAATCCTGGTTCTTGGACCACTTTTAACAGACACGTTTCCTGGTCCATTGTCTCAGCTGGTTTGCTAATGTACATTAACATCACAAACCACACTACAGTGCTAGCCAACTGGCAACCACCCCTATGTTTCTGGCCACACCATGATGTGTGCTAGCAATAGTTAATTTACGTGAAGTAGTTAGGGCAAACACATGTTGCACACTGGTAACATTAGCCATTAAATTGGTAATGAGTCATTTACATTGCAATGTAAAGGTTAGTGCCAGATTTTCATAATGGATACATGTGGCAACCATAAACACTTCACATTAACTAATGGACCAGGAATATAGCAAATATTGTTTAACATGTATGTAAACATTTTTTTTTTTTTGGGAGGTAAGACTCCATAACCAGATTGATGTCCAAACTTCGGGTGTCATAGCTCCACTAAATGTTGTTTTGTATTTTGTTTTTTTATGGACAGATGTCGCTACGCAGACGGAGGCAGAATACCTCCTCCCCACACCAGCTCCAGGGACGGCCAGCAGCATGGGCCACCGCCACAGCTGCGATGGTGAGTACATCCAAATTCATATGGGTAAATACTTTTGAAACATTTCTCTTCTAGTTACATATGTAGAAATTTTAAATTTACCAATGTGTGATTTTCACACACATCTAGGTTAAATGTGTTTGGACAATAATCAAACATGCCAGTCACCATCCTTGATAGTTGCCTCACATTCTTGTTACGGACACATACGGACTATTTGTGGCGTATAGACAACCAAATGGGGCTGATTAGGTGTTTACCCATAACATTATAGGGCAAACTTCCATCATCCTTAGGCACTGATGTTTGGCTGGGACTAAAGACATAAATGTCCTTACTTGGCCATAAACATTATTACATTTGCAAGAGTTAACCTGGCCCAACACCAAGGGTGTTTAATGTGCATTAAACATTTAATTTGCCAACAACTAACAACTAACACCCCGCGGAACATACGATAAGTGCAGGTACCGCGGGTCCAACCCACCAAGCAAACCCCTAATTATCGGAACTTATCTTCCGCTGGCTCCCGCGCACCACTCCAGACGTGCATTTTTCCCCCCTGGGCCGCTGTGAATGGCCGCCAGGTCCCCATGAGCAGCCAGAGAGTGACATGCGTGAAGAGGCGGCGGAAGAGGAGTGTACATTCCTGTTCCCTGCATAGACGTTAGCGTGCGTTTTTTGTGCCAATCACGTTGGAGCATGGAGAGGTGAGTGGCTATGGATTACTGTGTGTATACACACATCAGGGGAAAAACAGATCTGTGAGCAACAACAAAGTGGCCCAAAACCCATGACAAACTATATTGTGGGTGTTGGTCCACTTTAAGAGTAAAGGTATGTGGTCCTAACATGTTTTCCAGCCAATATTAAAACTTTAATTTAAAATGTTAGGGGCACATTGTTCACCAATGTTAATGTGAGTGTTAGCAAGTTAGAAACACTGACATTACATTGCTACATCTGTGTATGTTGAGTTCCCAATCAAATTCTAATATATTATTTTTATTCACATCTCTACAGCTTGTATACGCCAGCATCGCAGACTGTGGCGGGCCTTCCGCCAGATGAAAGGGATGCTGCTGGCCATGAAGAGGCGTCGGAGACGTTAGGGTGGGGGGGATGGCTGCCATGTTCAATTTTCCTGCCTTTGTTGGCCTATGTTGGCCGTGTTTGGCCAATTTTTTGGATTAAAATTTTTTTTACCAATAACTGTGTTGTTCCTTGACCAGCATAGGTTTTGATTAAAAAAAAACATTATGTCTAAAATTAGGCAGCCATTTGTAGCCAGTACATGTTTACACCATAGTAAGCAATGTTAACTAATGTGGCACATAAATGGTGGCATAATATTAGAGATGATTGAGCAAATCATCCATGACTGTGTATTTAGCTTTCACATGTATGGATAAACACAAATTAGAGGTGGTTTTCAAAAATATATTTACATAAATCATAAGAAAAAGGTTTACAAATTAATATTCTTGGCTGGGTGGCCGGGGAGGTTGGGAGTCATTGCTAGGGGCGGTGTTGGGGGACAACAGTGCAGTAAAAAATATAGACTGCTGTTGTATGAGCTGTTGTAGCAACAACAAAGTTTGGTCCTGCCGCTGTATTGCCTCTGCCTGGCGCTGTATTGCTTCTTCCTGGCGCTGTACAGATTGCTCGATAACATTGGCAAGGCGACCAAGGTCCTGGTTCTGTTGTAGGTTTTGCCTTAACTGGTCCACCTGGCGCTGCAGGCCCTCATTTTGTTGCTGACACATCAGCACCTGATTTTCCAACGCCGCAATGCGCTCATTAGTTCCATCACGCGGCTGTTGGCGACTGTAGTCCTCCAGCATCCGGACCCCTAGTTGGTAGAAATCGGCACTGGTTGGTGCCACACCTCCTCTTGCTGTGGTTGGAGGCTAAACAAATAGTAAACCACATTTTAGTGAAACGGAACAAATGCAGTTATGCCCCTCCCAAAAGTTACCATAAACACTCACTAGACAACTTACCCTTGTCTGAGCCTCTGAAGCTTGGCCACATGGGACTTGGGAAGAGGTCCCAGCTTGGGGTTCTGGTTCCGCCTCCTGCCAAAACAACAATGAAAGGAAATGTTACATGTTGCTTCTTCCACTACCCACGAATATGCCAATGGGTTTCGAGGTCGTCTACATCAGCCATGTTACCTGCGTGTCCTCCGGCCCAGGTAGGCTCGAGGTATCGCTGCCAGAGAGTCGCAAATCAACATCCGAGATGTCGGGCAAGTTGGCATATGCTAAACAGGAAAATCAGGTTAGTAGGTCTGTGGGCCAAACTCTAATGTAACCTGGTTAGGCTATCGAGGCCATACCTCTAAAAAGTTTAAAAATACACACTAGACCAAAGGTCTCGGTTAAACTCAGATTGTTAACATGTATGTTACAGGGCTAAGACGCACTAATTTCTGCAAATCTCATCATAAACATTGCTTAAATTAAACATACCCGCAATATCCCAGATGTCTGGAGTGGGGTCCTCACTCGAGCTTGGACCTTGAAAATACATGTGGACACACAAGTTGCCAGAAGCAAGTGGCACAACATTAGAGCCAAAATACAGACTAGAGCAAGGCAAAACCACTTACCCTCATCTCTGGCAGCTGGAACTTGAGGGGCCCTTTCTGGACAGCCACTTCCGATATTCGGGTCAACTAAAACAAATTAAAAATGTGTCTAAATAATCAGCAAACTACTACAGGGAATGTTTGGCTAAAAATATGTCCGCAAATATACATTGCTATCACTAAAATAACTAAGAGACTGACCCTGGGGAGGCAACCAGCACTCCCAAGAGGCATCTTCAAGTTTACCAAGCAAACATGTAGCTTAGTAGACTAACAAAATTGAACCAGTGTAACCTAAACAGCAGAAAGGATACATTATGTATTGCTGTACACACCAACAGGGTCCTGTTGACCGGCAACATCGGAAGTGGGGTCCAAAGATGAACCAGTCACTTGGCCTACCAAGAAAAAAGACAAATGAGACACATGCACTTGAGTCAAAGTGGATCAAGCAAGGTGAACACATGCACTTACCGACATCCAAAGAGTAGGTGGGATCCGGAGGAGATGCTGGGGCCAAGGGCATGGGAGCTAGGCCAAAATAAAACCAACATTGAGCCATAGCTAATGTGCGTGCCAAAATACAACATGCATTAAGGTGTGTGAGCAGCTCTTTCACTAATATTGACTAATCAAGCCAAGTGTGGCTCACACATTGATATGACGATATATGGCTACACATCTCTGGCATCCTACATATCTACACATGTTAGGGCCTTGTTAGTTACTGCCTGTGAGTGTTACAGTGGGCGTGCAATTAGGCCGCACGCACATATTATTAATAGTCAACAGGGCAAACCTTTATTGCTTGAGCTGCTCCCACACCCATTTGTTTAGAAAAAAAACAGCAAACAAATAATGGGTAAATACCTTCAATGGCAGACTGGGGTAGCCTTGAGGTTGCTGGAAGGGCAGGAGCTTGGGTGTCCGGAGCCACATCCCGGACAGCAGCATGTGCACCTATGCATAAAGCAACAGACAGAAAAGTTACAAATGTTTTAGCTATAATGTAATACTTCACAGGTCCTACAGTTAGTTGGTCAGAATGTAAAAATGCTAATCACAGACATTAACATTAGGTTATTGTAAAAGCCAGAAAATATGTACCTTCAGCCCAACCGGTGGTGTCATCCCCAGGATCCACACCCTGCAGCCGAGCCAGTGGGATTTTGGCCTTCAGCATCTCCTCATACGGCCTGTAGGTACTCTTTGGAGCCTGGATGAACCCACTGTCCACATCAAGATCGTGATTCATCTTTTTCATAAGGGCCCCTCGCAAAGTGTAGAAGCGTTTCCTGCAGGATGGGCCACTACGTGGGTGTTGAGCTGTGCTACTAAGCTCCACACCAATGGCATCCCACAGTTTGCTTCTTTCTTGTTTGCCTATGGACTTGCTTTGGGAGCCAAATAGCAGCTCCCATTTCGCAAGTGTCAGGCGCACAAGATGATTATTCTCAGCCAAATTAAATTCAGGCTCCCTCTTGGCACCTGGGCGCTTAGCCTGGGGTGCTGCCCCACCTTCAGGCTGTGCCCTTTTCCGTAAGGGAGGTCTGCGCACAGCACCCACCAAACTCCTACTCGGGCCTGCTGTGGCCGGCAGATGTCCTGTATTTGGCTCCATCCTGTAGCTGCACACACACACAAATCAACACCCCACAAGCACGCATGCACACTACAGAATGGCATCGCAATCTCTTAGGCTTGGGCAGGTTTTATGTGCTCTAACAGCCAATCCAAAAGCAGCCCACTTAATTGATTCACACATACAGCCCAGTTCCTTCTAGGCACACCTCCACTGCACTGACAGAAGCATGTGTGTTAGCCAATTAACTCATTACAGACCTCATTAAACAAACAACACACACCCAAATCCAACAATGGACTGATGTATCTGCAACCCTTGTGACATGTGCTTAGCCTAACGGCTATATAAAAAAACAACAGCTTCACTTTCATTGGTCCCCACCTGATTTTTGGCCCATGTCCGTTAATGCACGCACGTTACGGCTCAAGTACGCTAGTAGCGCTACTAGCGTGCGCGTGCGCACTCTGTTTTACGCACACCTGGGTCGGCTAATTGGCGCCCGGAAATAGCAGAGCGACGCAAAAGGCGGCAAAGCGGACCTGTCACTTTTGAAAATGAAGTATAAAAGGAAGGAATGAACTAGGTTCTGCTATTCTTACACTGTGGCAAAGGCTGTGGTGTGGTGCTGTGCTCGCTTCCCTTAGCTCATTTGAGCCTCTGTCTGGTTTCTGTCCTCACTCTCTGTGGCTTGTTGGGTGATTTCTGACATCAGTGCTGTTTCTTTAGGAGCTTGGTTTGGGTGGCATCTGCAAATATTGTGTAGCATACAGCAAGTGAGGCTTGATTTTGGGGCCTTTTGTGGGCTGTGCAGCAACTCCCCTCTTGGTTGTGCTTAACTTAGAAAGCTGGTTTTCAGCAGGCTGGTGGTTTGGACCACTATAGTTCTGGTTTTGTGGTGAGCTGCATTGTAGCGGGTGTGTGTGTAGTGTGATTGTTTGTGTGTGTGTTGTGTGTTAGTGTTTTTTTTTGTTTATTTTTGTTTTTGTATATATCTTTAGTGTGTGTGATGGATAAGAGGGTGATGTATGGTGTCTGGGTGGATGGATGTATGTGTATGCTGAAAGAGCAGGAGGAAAGGGAGCGGGGTGTTGTGAGGCTTAGGGCACCCCGCTCCTTTGCAATCCGCCTTTCAGTATGGGACTTAAGTGACGAGCAGATCAGGAGCCGCTTCCGTCTGAATCGTGCTGCACTACAGTCCCTATATGATCAGATTAAGACCAAAATCGAGCCATCCACCAAACGCACTCACTCCATTCCAGGCATAGTACGCCTGTGTGCCACTCTTAATGTGTTGGCACGAGGGACCTTCCAGGCAACCTCAGCCCTCCTCAGCGGGATAAGCCAGGCTACTATGAGCCGCATCCTAATCCAGGTAGTTCTGGCAATTTGTGATTTAATCCCAATTTACATCAAGTTTCCTGAGGATGAGGAAGAGGTTGCCAAAATAAAACATGCTTTCTATCTGATGGGAGGGATCCCGAATGTGCTAGGGTGCGTTGATGGTACACATATCCCTTTCCGCCCTCCCCGTGCACAGGAGCTGTCCTACAGAAACAGGAAGCAGTTCCATTCATTTAATATCATGGTGGTCTGTGACCATGAGATGAAGCTGCGGGCGGTGAGATCGGGGTTCCCCGGCTCATGCCACGATTCTTACGTCTTGCAGCGGACAGTCCTGTGCCGGAAGTTTGATAACAACGAAATGCCAGCTGGCTGGCTACTGGGTAATAAATTAACCATGTCTATGTATTTTGCTAATATGTGGCCTAGTAAGGCAATTTTAAACAAACTACCACCCAAAAACATGTACTAGTACTAATTGCTGTCTCTCTCCTTGTGTTTTTTCTACAGCGGACAAGGGATATGGGCAGAGAACGTGGGTCATGACTCCGGTCAGGAACCCACGGACCTCTGCCCATGAACGCTACAATGCAGCGCATCGCAAGACCAGAAGCATTGTGGAAAGAACCATCGGCCTGCTGAAAGCACGCTTTCTCTGTTTGGCACGGCCAGGAGGAGAGATGCTCTACAGCCCACAGAAGGTTTCCAAAATCATCCTTGCCTGCTGTGTGTTACACAATATCTGTATATGTCACCGAATCCAAGCCCCCGAGGAGACAGCACTGGTGCCAGAAATCCCCAACCTGCCCGCAGATAGAAGTGAGGACACCCAGACTGGCGATGAGCTAAGGGAAAGGCTGATCACTTCTTATTTTGCGGTAAGCTAACTACCCTTCACTCTAATGCAAGTACTGCACTCCTGTTTAAATGTCTTTGACCTCCCATCCAAAAGAGCAAACAAACGCACTAAGGGGGGGTGTAAGATGACCCAAACCACTCTAAGGGGGGTTTAAGATGACCCAAACCACTCTAAGGGGGGTTTAAGATGACCCAAACCACTCTAAGGGGGGGTGTAAGATGACCCAAACCACTCTAAGGGGGGTGTAAGATGACCCAAACCACTCTAAGGGGGGGTGTAAGATGACCCAAACCACTCTAAGGGGGGTTTAAGATGACCCAAACCACTCTAAGGGGGGGTGTAAGATGACCCAAACCACTCTAAGGGGGGTTTAAGATGACCCAAACCACTCTAAGGGGGGTTTAAGATGACCCAAACCACTCTAAGGGGGGTGTAAGATGACCCAAACCACTCTAAGGGGGGGTGTAAGATGACCCAAACCACTCTAAGGGGGGTGTAAGATGACCCAAACCACTCTAAGGGGGGGTGTAAGATGACCCAAACCACTCTAAGGGGGGTTTAAGATGACCCAAACCACTCTAAGGGGGGTTTAAGATGACCCAAACCACTCTAAGGGGGGTGTAAGATGACCCAAACCACTCTAAGGGGGGTGTAAGATGACCCAAACCACTCTAAGGGGGGGTGTAAGATGACCCAAACCACTCTAAGGGGGGTGTAAGATGACCCAAACCACTCTAAGGGGGGTGTAAGACGCCAATGTTGGTTATCAAGTTATGCATTTTTTTAAAAGAAAACACAAAACAACTATAAAGATATATACTAACTGCACTTTTCTTAATTTTTCAGGCACAAAGAGATGCACCATGATCTCTACATTCCTTTCCCAACCCTTTCCTGGACTTTACTTTTCTTTTGCATTTCTGCTGGACTTTTCATTTTCTATTTCATTTATGTTTTATTATTAATTTTTTGTTAGAGAAAAAATTAAAAAAAATATAGATATATACATGTGGCTATGTGTTTAATTCTGTTGTAAGTTTCCTTTTCATTCTAATTCCTATTTTCATTTTCCTTTTCTTTCTCTGTTCTGTTTTTATTTTCCTTTTCTTTCTCTGTTCTGTTTTTATTTTCCTTTTCTTTCTCTGTCCTGTTTTTATTTTCCTTTTCTTTCTCTGTCCTGTTTTTATTTTCCTTTTCTTTCTCTGTCCTGTTTTTATTTTCCTTTTCTTTCTCTGTCCTGTTTTTATTTTCCTTTTCTTTCTCTGTTCTGTTTTTATTTTCCTTTTCTTTCTCTGTTCTGTTTTTATTTTCCTTTTCTTTCTCTGTTCTGTTTTTATTTTCCTTTTCTTTCTCTGTTCTGTTTTTATTTTCCTTTTCTTTCTCTGTCCTGTTTTTATTTTCCTTTTCTTTCTCTGTCCTGTTTTTATTTTCCTTTTCTTTCTCTGTTCTGTTTTTATTTTCCTTTTCTTTCTCTGTTCTGTTTTTATTTTCCTTTTCTTTCTCTGTTCTGTTTTTTTTTCCTTTTCTTTCTCTGTCCTGTTTTTATTTTCCTTTTCTTTCTCTGTTCTGTTTTTATTTTCCTTTTCTTTCTCATTGGTGATTTAATTGTATTTCCTTTTTAGGTAACAAATAAAAAAAAAAAAATTGTGGCTATGTGTTTAATTATGTTTTATTTTCCATTTATATTCGAAGATCTGGTAGAATTTAATTTCCTTTTACACACAAAATAAAAAAATTTTTACATTTCAAAACAAATGTGGCAATGTGTTTTATTCAGAAGGTACTGGATGGCCAGGACACAGCAAAGCTAACAGGCGCTGTGTAGAATAGCGTGGTCACACTGACTGACAGCGCCAACAAAGCTGAGGGCCAACATCATATTCAGCAATGTAGGCGTTGTTCGCAACAACGCCAGGTAGCGACTGAGGAGGCCTGCTATAGCGAATCGCTAACGCCCGCGGCTGACGCTAGCGGCGCTCATAGCGCCATACTTCAGTCGCTCATCTGTCGCTACCTGGCGCTATTGATGAATCGGCCTCCAAGTGTCATTGTCTGCCATACAAACCAGAATGACTGCAACCGCTTTGCAGAGAAAGAAGGAGTCAGACACAGCGACTGAAGAAAGAGAAGAATAACATGAAAAAATTCCAAGGCCAAGACAACAAACAGCAAACACATTTGTGCTTCCTATAACTAGCTTTGGTTCTTCTCCTAATGCATGGGAGGAAGTAGTTTATCCTACTGGACATGCAATTTTCCATTGTCAATAAGATAAGATATTTACATTCATTGGAAGAACATATTCAGTGTAAAGCTTGCTGTGTGACTGTACTTCAGTGCGCTTTAATTCTATTACTGCCCCTTACACCTTCTTCAGATATTCCTACATTCCAGTCCCAGAGATTATAAAAGGACACCTGCTCCTGCTTAACCATCAATGACTGGGATGCTGATGGCCATCCCTGGAGTTTGGCTGATACTGCTTTTTTCCATAAACTGTCCTGTGGATGGTGCTGGCCCAACTTCACCAGTAACCAGATGAGTGGGATTTTTCATAACGGCACATAATTCTGCTACTATCTGCTGTCATAGTAAAAGAATCAGGCTGCATGCCCTCTCTTGTTGGAAAGCTTGGTCTTGAGTGGAGCATTAAGAAAATCATCGGATCTCACTGAATTGTCCAGCTTTAATTAAGAACCCATTTGGAATACCACATCCAGCTCTAGAGACCCCCCTCCATTAATATTTAGATAAGACAGAGCAAATCCAGGGACAGACAAAAAATAAGACAAAGTCTTAAATACATTAGGTCTGTGCAATAGGAAAGTAATTTTGAAGTAAGCTCAAGAAAGTGGAGCAAGAACATGGCGCATTAACCTAAGACTAGCAGAAGGAAATTAGTATTCTACTGACAGACCAGTGGGTGCTTGGAGCTGTCCCCTATCATGGTGGGTCAATCAACGGTATATAAACTGACACATTAGAGTTGATTCCCCACCATGAACTTTTCTTTTACTCAGATTACTCAGAATTAAAAGTGATTTTTCTCATGATGTTTTTCCTTGCTGCAATTCAGAACCATATTTAGCTGTACAACTTTTTTTAAAATGTGCACAGCTAAATATGGTGCAGAAATGCATTTAGGGGAAAAAAATCTGGATTAAAAGTGTTTTCTCTAAAAAAAAAAGTAAAAAAAATACTCATGCTGCTGAATCAATCCTATACTTAAACATGGGTTAAACACACAAGTCAAACTGCCTTTCAGTGTTGCATATATGGCCTGCCCTCTGAAGGGGCATCTAAAGGCTTCTGGAATTTACAGCAAACTCACCGTGGGTGGTGTTTCCAGCTGACTTTGACCTGTACAATTATTTTGAGCTTTACTTGTGAAACCAGTCAAAAACAACAAATAGAAAAAAAAATCATCTTTCCATAAATCAGTTTACATATTTTGGACTATTTTGCAGCGCTGTCGAGCCACCGGTAAAGTTGAATATAGCGGCAAACCTGAGGGTTTTATACAGCTGAGCATCATACCATATAATGCCCCAGTGGTAGGCTATCGGGACTGCCCTGGAATCTGTCAGATTGTAAATGAGTAGTAAAATCACAGGCTTTGTTCCTCCTGTTTTCGATTGAATGTTTAAGAACTGATTTACCTTTTTTCCTGCCTGTGAGCACATTAAGGAGGTTCATGTTAAAGGATCACTATCACAAAAATAGTCCAATGATAAATATCCATATAAAGATGCTGGAAATATCTATAAATATCCAGCCAGGATTTTTTATTTTATTTTAACAGATGGAAGGGGAAATCAGGGATGTCAGGTTCTGATACACTAAACCTGTCACCCCTGGATTTTATTCCTACTAGGAGAAGAAACCACAAGCTTGGCGGGAGTTTTATTCAGTTCGGGTGTATTAGTGAGCCCTCCTCTCATTAGATGGCTTGTATATGGATTTTTAATATTACACAACTTTGTGATACACCTCCTTTAATCTCGGTATCAAAGTAACCAGAGACATGACATTGCAACATAAACTCTTTTTTGATGGGTTGTCGCTATGATTCTGTTATAGCATCTGTGAATTTTCTTTTTAAGGAACTTCCCATCTTTAAACAGAACAAAAATTAGCCACATGCAAGGATACCGGGATGCAAAATAATTTGGCTGAAATGTGGGTAACACTACCTGATGTTCCCAACCTTTTTCATCAGGTACCACTTTCCATGTTCTAATTATCTCCTGTGTTGTAGGTATAGGTGGTCAGCCAAATATGCCTGTGTTAAAAATGCACAAAGCAACCAAGACTCCAGGAAAGCTTATTTTTTAATCCCTGGGGAATTGTGGTTTGGGATGCCCTGCTGTGTAAAACCCTAATGATTGCCTGTTTACTCACCTTGCCAGTGATCCCATGGCGGGGGCCGTTGCCACATCCCTGTTCCCTCTGTTTTAGATTATTCAGCAGAAGCACAATCATTTCTATTAGAGAAAGCTATTCTGATAAGTGGTGAAACTTACACTAGTTGAAGGCAAACTGAATCTTATCTGTACACTTATTTGATATGGCTTATTTCTAGTCACCATAGGCAGAATTTCTTTTTTGCTAATAGTGATCCCAATGAATGAGAGCGTTACCACCAGAAGGTAAGTAGGCGCTCACTGATCTTTCTGATTTAGCTATATATAGACAGATTTAGTGCTTAGGGGAATAGTAGTATGGTGTCAGTTCTCTCCTACGTGAATAGTCACTTTATGTCTCCATGTATGTGCAAGTGATCAGATTGCATTGCACACAGTGATATCCTGATCTGATCCTGCTGTGTTGTGTAAGGGAAGCCATGGCAGGATTTAGGGGCAGCTATGGAATTAGCATCTCATAAACACCAGGAGAGGTAACGTGTCCTTCCTAAACATGGTATACTACTGTTGCAAACTTGACAGGTGGCCATTTAACAAGACATCTGCAATGTATCTCCCCCGAGCACAGGAATTCTCAGTATTTGCTTCATCTACCTAGCTGTACACAGAATTAAAGAATACACTGAGTGCATGCTAACTGTAACAATATTGTGACTGTGCTGAGGGCTGGGGAAGTGTAGAATTACACACAGGGAGGATGGTACAATGTGTGTGTTCTCATGGATGGATGGCTGGGGCTACTGGCACACTCCCAATTCCCACCTAACCATTAACAGAGCACATGAGCTGGAAGGATGGGTGACTTTAAGGGGCTGTATTTGAAGGCTGACTCTGGGCTTGGCTTGGATTACGTCTCCTACTTCCCCTCTGCCAATGAATAGTCATTAAGGCTGGAGCCCAAACACTTTACTACAGAGCTCCAGAGCCAGCAAGACAGGAGGCTGCAGCCCGGCCAGCACATACAAAGAACTGCCTGCAAGTGAGTATAGCTATCACTGCCTGCATGCTCACACAGACTCCCATCATCCTCATCATCCCACCTCTGACATCAGCATCAGCATCACCTAAATCCATTGTTCAACAGGGCATTCAAACTACTTTACAATGTAATGATTGCAATGTGTTTGCACATCTCTTTTGAGATCAGCATCAAAATTCTTTTTTGATAAAATGTGTGCCTAACATGACCAGTACCATGTTGCTTTCACCATCAATAGATCATTAATGTGTGCCATCATCTGCTTTCTGAAGTCATCAGTCAACTACTTTACTTTGAGATATCATCAAATGTATCAAATTTAAAGTGTGTGCTCTATTATTCATCAACACTGCTTTTATGAATCACTATTCACACACACACACACACACACACACACACACACACACACACACTAATAGTGTCATCACTGAGCATGCATTGCTGTGTATCAAAACCTTACATCACAATCCATATTTTGGAAATCTGATTTCACTGAACTCAGACAAGGATTGCAATCACTGCTTTGCTTTGTAATCCCAAAGTTAATGTGTTTTATTACCTTATCCTAAATATTTCAGCACCAGAAACTATAAATGTAATATTATTAGCTCTTTAATTAAAACTGCCTAGAACCATCTTGCTGTCAATCTAATAACACCAAGACCATTAGATCACTGATAATCACAAATTGTCCTTTTCACATTCATGCACCAATCTCTAAGACATATATATATATATATATATATATATATATATATATATATACTTTGTCCAATGAGTACCCTCCAATGAACATCAAACCAACCAAACTTTATCATAGCATCAGCCACCTGTGGAGCCGGAACACTGCTGTTCATTGTAGACTACACTATTTTTTTTTGGTTACGAAAGGCTAAGAATTATTATTATTTATTGATACTGCTCTATCATTATCTATAACTCTGTATAAAGTAGTGAATACAAAAATGGTAGAGCAGTTCACAAGTTTATATTTCAGAATAATTCAGAATATTCTGAATACAGAATGTGATAGGAGAGAGCCCTGCTCGAATGAGCTTACAGTCTAAGGGGAAGAATTGCATCATCAATATATTATATATAGCATATATATATATATATATATATATATATATATATATATATATATATATTAATGTAGAAGCACATGTCTGACTTCCTCCACCCCACACTTGTACATCTATTCATTTCTCATCTGCAAAGTATGCAGTATAATTTATGTTCTTACATCAGCATCACTTGGGATCCACATGATGCATTAAACCTGGCCAGAACCACATGTCTTCCAACCTTCTTATATCATTATCCAAAAGTATTATTTGTATAATATTATAAGCCCCAGTGTGAGCATAATTTAGCTTTTTCAATGAGCTTAACATGGTATGGTCAGAAGAGCCTGTTTTTTTAAGAACTACTGACCTGTAACCACAGCTGAAAACCAGCTTATAAAAAAAAAAAGAAAAACAGCTTATACCCACCACCTATTTTTTCACATCACTGAAACACGTTTTGCTTCCATCATGAGTTCAAAGACTGCTACCTTGTTTCAAGAGAGTTTTGTTACATTGAAAGTAATAACATGAGATCAAAGTCCATTTATATTCTTCATGTCAAATCCTGAGCTAAACCCTGCTGAAGGGTTGTGCTGCACTCAAAGAAACTACAACCTAACCCAAAACACAAATCAAGCAACTTGTCCAATCCAAAACCAGAACCTTCAGAACATACACTGCTGTCCTATCCACAATGCATTTTAGTATTATTTTTCCCCTCTCACACCAGTGTCACCTATTTATCTAGCAGCCGAGCTTCTACTTTTACTGTACTATCTGTACAAGTCACTGGTCAGACCCCATATGGAATACTGTGTACAGTTCTGGGCACCTGTGCTTAAGAAGGACATATCAGAACTGGAGCGTGTTCAAAGAAGGGCAACAAAGTTAATAAAAAGAGTGCGGGACTAGATTACCCTGAAAGATTGTCCAAGTTAGGTTTATTTAGTCTAGAAAAAAGACGATTGAGGGGTGATCTAATAACTATGTATAAATATATTCAGGGTCAATACAAAGATCTGTCCCACAATCTATTTATAACCCGGAGTGTAACCATAACCTGGGGGCATCCACTAAGGTTAGAGGAAAGGTGCTTTCTCCACCGACATAGGAGGGGATTCTTCTCTGTAAGAGCAGTGAGACTATGGAACTCGCTGCCAGAGGAGGTAGTAATGATGGATACAGTAAAAACGTTCTAAAGTGGCCTTGATGCCTTCCTGGCATGTAATAACATTTCCAGCTATGGCTACTAGACCACTGGAAGGAGATAAACAGGCTGAACTGGATGGACTAAAGTCTTTATTCAGCCTTACATACTATGTTACTATCTACAAGTGACAAGAGCTATGCAGACTCCCAAACAGGCTAATCTTACCATCCATGTCACATTCAAAATGTACAGTGGAATAGGTCTTCTCTGGATAACGTGGCTATGCATATTTCTCCCTTGTATTTTGATACATGCATGCTGGCTTTTTCTTTTTGGCCATCTAATTCTTTTGCTGTGCAGATGGGATGAAATGATTTACTGTGACGTGTGTTTAATTGGAATGATGTGTGTGTCTAGTCAGCTGTTATGCACAAGAGATGTTTAAGCTGTGTGACTTATAGCAAGGAAGTAATCGCTGTGCCTTTTCATACTGCTTTCCTCCATGATTGGATCTGATTTCCCCTCTCAGCACTTTCGCCTTCCGAATTATTTCCTGAGTACATTTCACATGGCGGCTCCACACAGATGTCAGATTTGGCAGATGCAATGAGAAGGTGTCACCCTCTGCTGGTGTGTTTCTCTCTCAGTATTGTCCATATTGCACCTACAAGTAGATGAAAACAGTAGAGACCTCACATACCAGCATTTTCTATTACATGGTATTCCATTAGCATGTGCTTTAGTCCATCGAAAGACCAGGTTTAAATAAGAGTGTTGCAACTAAAAGTTGAAAATGAAGGTATGGAATATCCTCTTTGTGAGTTTGGCATACTTTCTAAGTTTGTTGAGTTGGTTAAGCTCACCATCATTTCCTAGAAAGCAGGAATGCAAGAAGTAACAGTAGTCACCAATGTAGCGAGTTTGTTTTTGACTTTGAGTTGTAATTTTTTTGAGTCAATTTGTATTTTCTACAAATTTAGTATTGATATTAGTATGTAAGTACTGGTGTTCTAATATTAGCACTCAGAAGGAAGTTTATGTCATCACCTTCAATCTCCAGCCCAGTGCCTCTGTTTTTTTTTTTTACTAAAGCTTTTGCTCAATATTCATAACAACACAAACTGGGCACAGTCGGCCATATTGCTCCCTGGCCGAGCAGCCCCGCCCCCAGCGATCATACATTAAGTTACAGTACACATAGCTCAGCAATGGGGAGCACTTCAACCTAACTGCCATTATGTCACAGTTTATTTGCAACTGAATAAATTAGCACATGGCTGCCATTCACCATCATACCACTTTCTGTTAGTGTTTTTATCAATATCAGGCAAAAGCTTTAGAAAAAAAAGAAACACAGGCTGTTTTGGAGGACTGGGCTGGGGATAGAAGGTGACAACATAAATTCCCTCTGAGAATAGGGGCACTTTAAATATGAACTATGTTAAAAAACATTTTGAATTTGTTTGGATATCTGGTTGTTTTGGTATTTTGATTCTTTGCAGCCCCACTGTGGACCTTCTATTTGGTGACATACTATATTGTAGGACTCAGAAAAGCCATTGGTGTTACTGGGTGAGTTAAATGTCAGAAGCTCAGAGACTCCATAATGTAATGGACACCATTCCTGATGACACACTTTACTTCTCCCTCAGGACTTTTTAAAACTGGGGGGAGAGGCACTGTCTTCACATATTTGTGGAATTAAAATAATGAAAGGTAGTCTAGTTAAAACAGGTATAATATAAAAAAAATCTGAAATTCTAAAACCCACAGTTAGCTCTAAGTCCTGGACATAAGGGATTTCAATCTAGAAGTAAAGTATTCTCAATGAAGTCCAATATGTTTCCATAAAATACTACAGCTCCATATAATTATAGTTTTCCGAGTATATCAAGCAAGTGATAATAGGATACACATGACATTGCTCTGTCACTTGCAGCAGCAGCCTCTTGAGGAATTATGGGTAATTATAGAGAAGGAATCTTTGACCTTGATGTGTCGGTCCCCTCCACTTAAAATTCCTGGGGAAATAGTTGTGCGGTAGCTGGTTATACATTGCCATGCTTTATCTTGCAGTTTCCTCTTGGTGTGCATAGGTCAACATGTCTTATCCAGCCCTATTCAAAGAGGACGGTGGGAAACGTTGAATTACTAAGAGTGACAAGCACCTTAGTCAACATTCAAAGCCATATTTATCAAGGTACTAAGGTGTGCCAGAGACTGAACACTTCTTTCTATGGGGATGTTGTACAATGATGTTGCATATACTGAGGTTCACTGACACCAAGGTGGGTAAGTAAACATTTAAGGAAGAACTCCATGAAACACCATCCCACGCTCACCGGTAAATGTTTAACTGCAAACCTTCAGAGGAAAGGATGTCCACTCTTAAGCATTTATAATAGAGAGCAACAGATTGTCATAGATTTAAACCAGTGTTACACATTCCCATTTCCCTTTCCCCCACATCAACTGTCATAGGTAAAGGACCTGGGCAGAAGGGCATGCTGGTAATTCTACTTCCATGACATTTTAGGTTGAGCACTTTAAAGAGCACTGTGATTTATTAACATCATCTTCTGTGGTGCTATACAGTAACATTTACTTATTTTTTATTCTGCTATATTATTTATATAGAACTTTACTTTTACATAAGCAATACTTATGCATTTACAACCATCTTAAACATCAAACACCCAAGTGCCGAATGATGCTTTATGCTTTTTGTTCCAGTAACTGATCCAAACCCCTCTTTTACTGCCACCTTGTTAAAGAGGGCCATTTCCATGTTATGAATGAAGGGGACATTCCAAGTAAATGGTTAAATTAGCCTGCTTTCTGCTTGCCCCGAGCTGGTTGTCAGGGGCTCCATCTTTTATTCACCAGCCCTTTCCATGATAAGCTCTAGAACACGAGCCTTTCTGCTGACTCAATTTTCAGGGTCCCCTGTTTGAATTCACAGTTCCCCATAGAGCTAAATTAACCCTTTTCCTGGAATGTCCCTCTAAAAGAACTGTAAACCTAATGGCAATAAAAAGCCAGAAAGGCAGATTACCTGATGCCTGTCCCCTCTCCTCCAATTCATGCAGCACAGGGTAGAAGCTGCGGCAGGGTTTCACAGTTTACCCTCTTTTCAATTTGATTCCTTCAGGATCACACAAAAAACTGGTCTAACATCCATTCTGTCCCTTAGAGCTCCCAGTAGGAGTAAGCACAGCAAGTCACAATGGAACCACAGCTGTCTCTGACCACAGAAGGGCACGCAGGTGATTTATACAGAGAGCCCGTCATATCAGATGGCTCTAATTGCACAAGAGCCCGCACATGCGCCGTTGGACTGGGGGAAGGTGAGGGATTACTGGCACTCTGGAATAACAAGGAAAAGACAAGGGCATAGATATATAAGCTAATCAAGCTCTTATTTCTAAAACACTGATACTTTTCAGATTTGTTACAATTATGCTTCTCTTTTCACTTATATTAAAGTGATGATGCAAAGGATTGTTACACCATTGCGTTGGGCTACATTTGGCACTGCCCTAAACTGTTTTCCATTTTTAAATTGACTCAGACAATTACATTCTCTTTTTGATCCCGTCCCCCAATCAGTTCAGCAGAGCGGGACAGGTTCTGGTTCCTCCCTCCTCTGGTCCCTCCCTCTGCCTCCTCCTCTAGATTCATCACAAGCATCCAAGGCCACGTCCACTTTTTCAGAAGAGAAATCATAAGCTGAACCTGTAAACCCAAATTTCTCTGCCATTTCTTCTTTAATTTAAAAACGGGAAACAGTTTATGACAATGCCAAATGTAGCCCAATGCAATGGTGTAACAATTACTTTTGTCTGCAGTAGCACTTTAAGATATCTGCCAGGACAAATCCACCTGGGTTCTCTGGGTAACAAGCTCAGTGCTCAGTTTTCTTCAAAGCTGAAAATTAAATCAGAGGTTCAACACTAGACATCCACGTTAAAATTTTTGGGCCTTTAAAAGGCTGCCCGGTTGAATTTATTAACCCCCCTGCCATCCCTCATTTACACCAAGCCTGATTTGTTCAGGCTTACTCACCTGAACCCTTTTCCACACCAGAAATGGAGCACCATATCCTCGGCCTATTGCAGCACGGGGATCTCCAACAATGCAGTGGATCATGAGAATCTCGTTTATCCCTGATTGGATGACTGAGCCACTCATGATCCCTTGTGGTGTCTGTTCCCTAGAAATCGAGCTTGGCGCTGGTGTAGAGACAGGAGGAAAGACAAGCAAGACCAGGTGAGTTGTTTTGTATTCCCAAATTTTAGTTATACCAGGAGAGGGGTGGGAGGTGAGAATTTTATTATGCACTGCAGGTTGCTGTAGGAAACATGATTAATTCCCATAATGCACAGAAAAGGGTCAATACGTAGACAGGGCAGGAATAACTATCCTGGTCGCTGTGGTAACCCTGCTAACCACACACTTTACCATATGATGATGTCAAGACATGTGCATAAAGGTACTAACTGAATAACCTATTTTTTCAAAGGATGTTTATTAACAAGAATTGTTGTAAAGATACAAAGAAAATGTAAAATAAGACGAGAAAAGAAAGGCAATAAGCAGCTTCCTGTGATGCTGTAGGTGGAGGAAAAGGGAGGAAAAGGTTTAATTCTCGTCACACGGATGTGATGGTGTCTGCATAGGTCATTAGGAGCTGTGTGGGTGGATTGGGTGTATGAAAGCAGCTATAGACATTGTGGCTTACCTCACTTCCTGTATGAATACTTAACTAGCTAGCTGTTACCTTAAAGCATTTTCCTTACATTAACATAAAGCTTGGTGGTACATAGGCATGGGGAGGCCTCTCCGCTATTGCTCAGGACATTTTCTCAGTCAGATAGAGCCCTTTGAACAAATTATTTCTACACACTGTTCAGTGGTCGTATGCCGTATCAATATAAAGCTTCATATGTTGATAGAACAGGAGGAAAGAAAATTCCAGAGGAAGGATACTGTAGGCCTCCCCATGGCTTTGCTGGATCTCAGAGAATTACTAGAGGGGAAGATATTTTACAATGTATAATTTTTCAAATGGAAGCACACACTGTTTGCAGGGGTAAAATTGCAGACAAAGCTGCATTTGCATCCACCCACTGCTGTTATGGGGGGCACAAAAAGCCCATGCCCCTGCACCCAGGGCCGGTCTTTGGGGTGTGCAAGGTGTGCCATCACACAGGACGGTTCGCCTGTGCCTTCCATTTGATGCATCAACTCGCTTCTGCCAGTTTGATCAACCCCCCACCCATTTGATCGTACTGCACATTCACAGGCTTTCATACCATCAGCACTTTATGCGTTATGTATTAATGCGGGACATAGAACTCTTTTTGTCAACAGATCCTAGAGTGGGGAGCAGATGACAACCCCAGCGTCCCTCCCGGTGGCCAGTGCATGTGACATGGGATTGCCTGCAAGGTAAGTATACCTTAGGTGGTTTCACACAGTGCAGCATCCAGCATTGGGATTCCCCGGGTATAGGGAGACTTCAGTGCTGGCATATACAGGTTTTAGTCCACTTTAAAGCAGGCCTGCAGTCAAAAATGCTGCTGTTGCTGGTCCATTCGCCACCTACCATCATGCCTGGTACTGGAGGAATGCCACCTCTTCTGCATTACTACCCCAATGTCTGCCAGTTCACCACCCCAAATGAGTGGTCACCTGAAGTAGTTAACCAGAAGCCAATGGCTAGGGAACACATATGCAAGTGGGTACCTCTGTCTGGCTTCAGGCTTGATGCTAGGTTATGTAAAATAGTAAAGAAAGAACAGCGCTTATAGAAATGCTCAGCTGCAGCCTGACCGGTTGGCTAAACCGTGGGGTTGAAAAGACAATAAAGGTGATAGATCTAGCAGACAACAGACAAGCTGCCTGTGGCTGTCAGTCTATCTGCAGGCGCGCTAATTTCTGTAGGATGCTCAGGTGTGATAAGATGGGATGTTTAATCTTATCCTTGTTTTCCAAGTATCCTTAAATATTGTTGTTACTGCAAAGTCAAATGAGATTTTTGCGTTTGCAGTTTAATATTTATTACTCAATACATTTATAAAGTAACATACCTACTATAGAATTGACTCTAAATAGGTAAAATGAAATGGGACTTACCCACCAGGCCCGGCGGTAAACACCTAACCTGGGCCACTTTTGAATATGACTTATAGTTTAAGTAGATGAGGATCCCACTCTGTGATGTAGAAAGACGACTTCTTGTATTCAAATTAAAAGTGGAGATGCAAGACAGACCATGGAACGTGCCACAATCAATAATCTGTCAATTGTATACAGCGGTCCCTTTAAAACTTCAGCAGCAGCTCCTCTATGTATATGGCGCTGGCATGAAGTCCCAGGATGTGTATCCAAAAAGTCCAGAGCTTGTCTATAAGCTCTACACAGTCCGTTAGTCGATATTAAGCACTACGATGAAAGACCACAACTCCCATAAGCCTTAGCAGCTTTAATACATAAAAAGGAAGCTGCACACATGCATAGTGAAGACCCTGAAGACGAGAAATCGAAACGCGCGTCAGGACTTTACACTTCACTACCAGCTGACTGTGCTGACTGGCTGAAACCAGCTGGAAAGGATTTTATTCATGGACTATTTTATTATCAACTAACGGACTGTGTAGAGCTTATAGACAAGCTCTGGACTTTTTGGATACACATCCTGGGACTTCATGCCAGCGCCATATACATCGACGAAACGCGTTGGGCGGGACCCTCCACTGCGTCATCACGCTCAATCTGACTGCCACTAGCAGCGGTTTCGCTTTTACTCGCATCACCCACGGCCGGGGTGGCGAGGTTTTTTATCCTGTTGGACGACCCAAGGAGGAACATAGGAAGACACTAGATGTGTTTTCTGCTGGATTGTGTTTTACATGAACGCTTAAGCCTGCTGGAGGGTAAGCGCAATAAAGTTTTTTACTTTTAACCACTTGGAAAACGTTATTATGCTATGTCTGCACTTTGATCTTCCCCTTGCATACTACTGAGAAAATACAATTGAGAGAACGGAGGCTACTTTAGTGGAACAAGATTGTATTGAGGATCAGTGTACCTGTGAGGAGCCGACATTATTATTGATGGGCCTTTTCTAAATCTTTATCTGGTACGTGCAACCTAATACTGGTGGCTGGGTCACGTGACATAAGACGAGCACTACTGGTGAAGTTTATAGAGACATTTAATGCTTTGCTGTCCCGCGGAGTCAGTTCTATGTAACTACATAGTTTTATCCATTGTTTATTTGTGAGGCTGTTACTGACACAGCCTTTTGGACTCCCTGCGCTGGACCAATTTAAACCTTTAGAACTCTGCACTATTAATGTTTAATGTTTTAATGTTTATTTGATTCTTTTTAACTGTGTAGCGCGGCTCTAGAGAAATAATTTTTCTCTGAAAACTAGAATATTTAAGGATACTTGGAAAACAAGGATAAGATTAAACATCCCATCTTATCACACCTGAGCATCCTACAGAAATTAGCGCGCCTGCAGATAGACTGACAGCCACAGGCAGCTTGTCTGTTGTCTGCTAGATCTATCACCTTTATTGATGCTAGGTTATGTACAGTGGGGGCTTCTGGCCCCAATGGCTGTCGGCAACCATGTGGGGCAGTATGCCAGCAGTAAAGACCGTAGACGTGTGTTGGGGGAGCCCATCCTGTAGTCTCGCACAGGGAACCCTCCATCTTAAGGCCAGTCCTGCCTGCACCTACCCCCCTGCAAGCCCGATGGTTGGGTAGTCTACTTCAGACTAAAAGAATGAAAGACTGGGTGTAGTGTATGTGCTGATCCCCCCTGACCCTCACGGGGGGGGGGGGGGGGGGGGGGAATTAGCCTGCGGAAGGCCACATTATTCACTGTAAATGGACAACAAATGTTGGGGCAGGTCTTAATGTTTTGATCTATTCACATGCAACAACAACAAGAAATTTGGAAATTTGGATAACAATAATTCACAGCTCTTACTTAAAAGTGGCAATAATTGGCCAGCAAGCAGCTGACCTGAAGCCTGTCTCGTGTGTCTCTCCTGCATTTCCAGACCTGTAGTGTAGAAGCCACAGCAGGGCTCCAAAGTTTGCCCTTTTTTCTATTTCCTTTCTCCAGGACTACACAAAAAAATGGTCCTACAGCTGCTCTGTCTCCTTCGAGCTTATGGCCATTGCCTGTCTACCATTGAGAATTTGAGTTAATATATTTTCCTTGTAACAGTGATCTCTAGAGTGCTAATATCTGATTGGTTGCTATGTTGATGAGGTCTGTTTCTATATCTGAGGGTGTTTGTCCTGAAGCGAGGCTATAAAACCCTTCAATGAATCAGCTGGAGTAGTCAGTGCCAAAAGCAGTATTCATTGCAGACCATATTTGGAACGCGCATCCAGATTCGATGTCTATGTAAAATAATGTAGACAATTTCTCTAGTGTGTTTAGTAGCCCCTGGGGTGATCGGGAAGTACAGCCAACTGTCTTCATTGTCTATTATATCCTTAGTTTTCCAACATCGTTGCATGCATTATTATTTCGCTTTTACCACGTTTTTCCATGTTTTCAGACTCTTAGTGCTCTTTGTCTTCTAGACGAACCATGGCTAAGCTGGGATGTTAAATTTAATGGGGCAGAGTGCAGTGTGTATATGTCAGTATCAGAGTGCCGGAACAGATGTACTCCCCTCTAGTTTGTGAAAGCGTCCATGGATAATTGGCTCGCCTTCTGCTTCCTATCAGGAATGCAGTCTACATGATGAGAACATATGGAATCAGAAGGGCTACACCCTTCCAGGTTTTAACCTCTACTAATAAAAAAAGCCTTGATTTATTACTGAAATGTTATAGGAATGAGATCACATCACTAAAGCTGAGCCGAACACGTGCTAAGTCTGGGGGCCACCATTGCTCTTAACACAATATTTATTCTTAGACACAGGTGCCTCAATAAGCTGCTATGGAGTAATGACCGAGAACAACCCTGGAGGGCCAGGATAGTGGCCCTGATAGATGGAACTGTCATCCTGCTGTCCTACAGGCAACTTTGCACAAAATTCCAGCACATAATTGGCAATTTTTCTTTTACGCATTTTATTGTCTCTGCACAGCCAAGATGAAGTAGTTTTTTTATTAGTTTCTCATGGTAATTAGCAGTGTCTAATTGCCAAGCCATAGACAATGCAAAGTTTCTTTCACTCCCCACCTTCTATGCTAACTACACTACAGCTAACTACAGGGTGCCAAATCATAGAACAGCACCCTATTTAAGTGGACCTAAGCCCTCCCTAGTTGCTGCCATATAGGGTGCAGGTCTGCAGGGACCCAACCTACTGCTCCCTATGAGCCCTGGATTTAGAAGATATTAACATTTTTCTTCCAGTGACAAGGGACAAGAAAACGGTAGTGCACTGCATTGCCATAGTCCTCCTTTTTGATGGACTCACATATATACAGCTGTTTCTTGTCTCCACTAGTAAGTAGTAGTAGTAAGAGTATATATCTAATGCAGGGTTCACAATTGGTGTGAGGGGTGGATCAGGTTATTTTAGTGACTCTGAGGACCAGAGGGGGAATTACGTCTAGTGAATTCAACCTAGGTGAAAGGAAAAGGTGGAATAGAGATTGAAGAACCTCTAAAGACTAAGTTTAAAATATAATCATATTAGCTTGACCTTCCAGACAGCTGATTTTGTGGCACTTTGCTTTCTTAATAGGGTATTGTTGTCAATTTTTGTGTTCCGATCTAGATATGCTTTCCAGCTTCCTCTCTAGTCCTAGTCTGGTTCACACAGGCTGACATTTAGGTACATTTAGTGTGTGACGGGAAGGAAACCTTTTTCCTGTCTGTTTATTTTAATCTCCTGCTCAGCAAACTACCAGTATGTAACGACAAGGTTCTGCTTTTGCTGTTGAACAGTTACTAATGAACCACTTGAACACACAGTTAAAGCAGGCCAAAACCCACTTTTTCATCTAACATCCCCATGCTTGCTCTCCCCATGAAGAGTATATTCCCAATTTTTACTGCTCCTTCTTCACTGTAATCCCAGATAATGCCGCCTTTCTTAGGTGTAAAGCCCCACCTCCTCCATTCATTGCCACTGTTGTGTGTAGCTATTATGTCAATGACGCACCAATGCCATCTTACAGAGAGGGACAGCAAAAAAAAGGTGTTCCAGGTCAATTTGAAAAGCGAAAATATCAATTTCTGGTTCTACACCCTAAGAATGGCGTATCAGCAGGGGCTTTGGGCAAATACATTTCACAAGTTCAGTGGATTTGGTCCGCTTTTAACGAGTGGCTCACAGGATCAAGCACAATTCAACACACAATTCTGTACGGGTCATATTAAACACAGCACTGTATAAATGTAAACTCACACATGAGAACTCTTGCATGTTTCAGGTCACACATGTGAGACAATCTCGCATGTACAAAGCAGTCAAGGAATCCACTCCACATCTCTATCACTGTGCCCTATTTAAACAAGAAATTAAAGTTACAAAGCATGCTCACTTGACTTCTGCAGCTCCAAAGGTTCAGATGACTATCCCTCTTCTTTGGAGAATATATGTTCCCCATACTGATTTATCAAAATGTAATATTGTTTTATGTGTTATAGTATTGGTATTTATGCCTAACATGTATGTTATGACTTGACTCTAATACTCTGCTATCATGTTTTTCCTATTTCCTTTTTAAAATATTAATATAATACTATAATTGTTAAGTATTAATATTCATATTTAATTACTAGTTTATAATACTTTTTATTTTTAATATTCGTGGTTTCAAACAGTTAAAATATAACAATATGCACTATACATAATTTCAAATAAGTGAGTAAAAACATCAAAACCTCGGTAAATCATGAAAATTAGAAATGAAATCTCGCTAGAATTACTGGGGATTAAGAACAAGCCAAGAGTCAGGTTTAATCAATCTCTCAGCAAGGTATTCATGAAAAGGCTCCATTTCTCCAAAAAGGGTACAAAACACACCAAAAGCAGCATTCTCCCCAGTAAAAATATAGTAATTCTCACACCAATTTCTCGCCTTATTAGCCTGTCTGTAAGGTTAATAGTGGCCCCTGAATAATGCAAGCGCGACCGTAATGAGAATTTTCACATGTGGCAAAAATTAAAATAAGAATAAAGCATTGTCGGGTGATCCATAGGAATCCGATGCCTATTTAAAACAATGAAAAAATTAACACCTAGTAGAGAATGAAAGTGAATTGCAGTTTTCTCTCCTAAAAAAGGAGTGAGAATTCTCACCTGGCTCTGAATCAACCGAAATATCGCAGTGGGGGTAAACACCCATTTTGCTTGCATGGGGTGTATGCATGGGAGAGGGATTGACAAATGGGATGTCCCCTCCACAAGCTTTTTTCTTTGAGTGCTCAAAAACCCAGAAGAGATTTCTGGACTATGTGGCCACCGACGAACAATCGCTAGGACCGGTTTTGCTGGATATATGAAGAAAGTGGAAGAAATCCAGGGTTAAGTGAAGGAGTGTATGCAAGGGAGGTATGAGCAATCAGAAAGCCCCCTTACACTAAGTACAGGTGCACCCAACAGCTATTTCGTAAAAAAATGAGTGCTGTCTATTTTAACCTTTTCATGCATCTTTCAAACTAGTCCTTCCCTGTGTCAAGGATGTGAAGCTGTAGAAGATATGAAAGGCAGACATGCAGTTCATTTTGGCAGGAATGGCTAGGGCCCCCTATATTCATAATGCATGGGTCTATAGCATTGTAGGAACATTACCTAGGATATTTTTTGGCTTGGGGGATACAGTAGGGTCATACAGAATGTATCCCAGCACAGGCTCTGGGTGAGATGCCTGCATTCTGCGGGGCTATACTCATCTCCTCTGACCCCAAACCAGTGGGACCCACAAGTAATTTTCCTTGCTCTCCCTATGACCAGTCCGCCACTAATGACCACTTAACACTTGACTATTTTTTTGCAGCTATACAGCTTCCATCAGGGGTGGCATAACAAAGACAGCTATCTATAGTCATGAGATTACTAATGCACTATCTAGCACAGAGTTCTTATAATATTAGTGGCATGAACCCTGCAGGCCAGGGGCACAATTCTGTTTTACTAGCTTTGTTTTCAAATTTCACCATTTACAGGCTGTTTATGATTTTTGTAGGGGATGTACATCTTTTGTAGTAGTAATAGTAATATTATGATTCATTATTCCACATCCAAGACTACAATTTGAATTGGTAATTTGGACAAATAAGTAGAATTGCCTTGTTGTCTATATGGTGAGGTATTAGTGTGAAGCCCTATATAAAGGCCAGATGTTCTCAGCGCTGAATCATTTGCAATGGTTAGGCTGTGCACTCCTTTGCTTAGTTCTTTGGGGAGCCCTTTAATTATCTTATCTGCCAGGAATGTAAATAAATATATAGCCCTGAGGCTTGTTCTTTTATATAGACGATGTGCTATCATTAAATGGCAATCTTTTGCAGACATAAAGACCAGTTCACAATGTAGAGTTTGGGAACATTAACTGCCTAGACATAAGAGGAAATGCTTCCCGGGCTGTCACTGATGTCTGGAAGAGAATGACATTCTTTGTTTGTTCAGCGTTTCATTTATTTACATAGTCATAGGCTATGAAGGTGAGGGCGTGCGGTGGGGGGGGGGGGGGGTGTCGTTACTAGCAGACTAGATTATTGCATGGAAATTTAAGTGGCCTCAGTGTACTTTTCTTTGGTAACATGTTTTTCTCTATGGTAATAATGGTAATATAAACTGACCATTTTTGGGGACTCCAAGTGGGACTCTTAGTTATCTGAACACTTTAAAGGGTCAGACACCTAGACATCAATTCAGAGATCTCTGGCCCATAGAGGATGTTGGTTAACCTAACACTCAGACAATCTATACATTCCACTTCTGCCATTCACCCAATATGTGCTTCTCTATGGTACCATGTGCTTCTCTAGTGTAAAATGTGCTTCTCTATGGTATCATGTGCTTCTCTATAGTAACATGCGCTAGCCTATGGTAATATATGCTACTCTATAGTAACGCATGCTACTCTATGGTAACATGTGCTTCCCTATGGTACTATGCTTCTCTGTTGTACCTTGTGCTTCTCTATAGGAACATGTGCTACTCTATGGTAACATGTGTTGCTCTATGGTAACATGTGCTAGCCTATGGTTATATGTGCTACTCTATGATAACGTGAGCTTCTCTATGGTAACATGTGCTTCCCTATGGTAACATGCTTTTCTGTGGTACCTTGTGTTTTTCCATGGTAACATGTACCTCTCTATGGAAACATGTGCTACTCTATAGTAACATGTGCTTCTCTATGGTACTAGCCTATGGTAATATGTGCTTCTCTATGGTAACATGTGGTTCGCTATGGTAACATGCTTCTCTGTGGTACCTTGTGCTTCTCTATGGTAACATGTGCTTCTCTATGGTAACATGCTTCTCTATGGTAACATGTGCTTTTCTATGGTAACATGTGCTTCTCTATAGGACCATGTGCTTCTCTATAGGACCATGTGCTACTCTATGGTAATGTGTATTTTTGGTGCAACTGAGCCATACCGCACAGGGTACAGGGGATGGTTATTCGGCAGGGCCCCTGAGTTACCAGCCCCTGCGAATGGTGCTGGGGCTGGTTGGGCTCAAGGGGGGGGGGGGGGGCATATTTTATTAATTTTAACCCAAAAACTACAGTACATTGTCTTTTTCACTGAAAAAAAAAATCAGAAATTTGTAGCATAGCTTTTTTTCATTGAAAAAAGCCACACTTGCATGTGAGTTTGCATCATCTCTCACATGCAGTAAATATTCAGGTGGTTCTATGAATCACAAGGCACCAGAATATTTTCCTCATGAGAGTTGAAAAAAAAAAAAAACAAATGTGCAGAATCAAACCTCTGTCCAAAAGTTAGGTGCACCAAAACACTTAGGTGCAAAGAGCCCTTGTTCTGAAAAGTGTGTAATTTTTAAGGTCTAAAAAAATACAGTGAACATTGTGAACACCATAGATGTTTGTGTGTAAAAAGTTCTAACAATCCAGCAATAAAAATTGGCACACTTTTGAAAAGTTTGAAGAAAAGAAAAACACAATAAAAGTCTATGGCCATTATCTGCACCACCCATAGGCTTGCATTGCATGTGTTGTGGCCACACCATGCCCATGATAACTGGAGGCAGGGCATTATAGTTGGACTAATTGGAATAAACACCATCTGGCAATGGCAATAATGGATATTGGTGGTCTATGGTGGTCTATCATATTTTTTGATCTGTTTGATTTGTTACACTGAAAATTACTCATTACTGAAACTAGTACCAAAAAATCAAAATCATGGAAACCTAAATCATGGAAACTATTACTAAAAAGCTAAAAAGAACCAAATAAAAGGCTACGGTCTGCCCATTATCTGCACCGGCCAGAGGCATGTGTTGGACAAATTGGTATAACTGCCAATATTTTTTCAAGTGCTTTGGCTGCAGTAGAGAACAGATCTGTAAGACTTCCAAAACACTAAGGTGCGATCAGCCCTTGTTCTGAAAAGTGTGACAGCATTTTTAAGGTCTGAAGTTAATTTCTTTTCAACTTTTCCTGAACTCCAAAGCGCTGCCGGACGGTCTCCACCCATTCTGATTGTCTAAGAGAAGAAACTGTCAGACCAGTTAATGAAACACACATGGATGTCATTTTTATAAACTGGATAATGTGAAAAATGGTTTAACGACAGTGACGCAATGTTGGGCTCGCATTTCATGTTCACAACATTTTACTGATGCATTTTCTTGTAATATGAAGCATTTGGAAAAAGTCTCTTTTACAGACAAGGCCACATATAACAATGAGGTGCATCACTTCAGGGGTGTGGCTAGGGGAGGGCAGGGGGGGCTCTTGCAGCAGGCCAGTGAGGCGCCAAAGGGGGGTCTGAGCACATGTGGGGGTGCAATTTCGAATCTTTGCCCCTGGTGCCGATAAGCCTAGCTACTGCTCTGATCACTATTTTATTTTTAAATCTATTACCTTCCTATACAAATTACTCCACAACATGAGAGTCTAAGGCGAACTTTATACATAGAAAAAAAGGAAAATCACACTAGCATCATGACATAGCAACATGTCTAATTAATCATACATAACACAGTCCAACCAGGCTTCAAACCACACTGACCAAAATATAAAAAGTTTTGATTTATGTAAGTGATACTGGATAATGAAGGAGATCAGTTTAAAAGAGGGGTGAAAGAAGCCATTTATTTAAAAATAAAGAACCCAAGCTTGAAGAGTGGTGGGCGTCTGAGGCTAATTTCTGCCACTTATAATGCTGTTTTCAAGATTGCTTAAGGAGGAACAACACACCCGATTTTCACTTTTCAGGGTGTTGTTCCCCTCAGTGGGGGCATCCCAAATTGGGATTCCCTGCTGTGTGAATCCACCCTAGCTGCCCTAGTTACTCACGTTCCTGTTGCTCCCACGACGCTGACTTAGGCAATAATGAGCACACTGATTGGCTGAGTGGCCCACTCAACCAATCAGCTTGCTCGCTTTCACTGGACAGCTGGATGGCTAATTAGCAGAGCGGCGCAGAAGGGAGCCGAGTGCACCGCTGTCCACACCCCAGTTCACCTACAAGCTGTACCGTGCCCACGACACCCATGAATGCACGGTGACTTGGGATGCGGCTGTGCCGCAGAGATGCGACGAGGGCTTGGGGACAAGGTGAGTCAAACAGCTTCCCACATTTGGATGTCCTCATTGCTATGTAGTGATTGGAGTGTAGTTGACTTGAGGGTCAAGGCATGCAAGGCATGCAATCTCCCAGGAATGCAACCAAGACACACAAGAGCATCTTAATAGTCAGTGAACTGTGGAACATGACTCACCAAACCTGTTACTTTGCTATCGGACAGTGGGAATCCATGAGGCTGAATACTCCTTTGACCTCACACATGGTGGTGACCAACCTCATAATAAGCCACCTTGAGCAATGCAGCATTGAGCTTAGTTATCAATTTATCGCAGAACTGACTAGTCATCATTCTACAGGTTGTGTAGACTTGGGGCGGCTAGTGGATGGAAGATTGAAGTGAGGACACAAAGTTTATCAAAAATGATCTTATTTTTGAATTAGACAAACATAAATTATGCTTAAATTATGTTAATTCCAAGCACTGGAAGGAATTGACAGGCTTCATCCATGTACTCCAAGGGTTCTGCAGTGATCAGCATATGTTATTACTGATGTGCTAACTCTAATCAGATGTTCAGTGGAATCAAATGTACACACTTTTAAAGTTTTCCTATGTTTAACCAAGTTTAGATTTACCAAAGTGCTGAAATAGAATTTGAGGGAACTGATAGTAGTCTGTAAAATGCTAATGAGAAGCCGAAGAAATAAACATATTGTTTTGTGTTCTTTCGCAGAGCCAAGACAGAGGAATTGGAGTGTGTCTCTATTTGTGTACAATGCAGACAGGGACAGTCGTGTTGCTCCTGATTGTTGGCACTTGCCATTGCCTTCCTTTCTACAATGGATTCTACTATGACCACATCCTACATAACAAGTCTGGCAATGGCAATGGTGAAGGTAGGTCCTCTCTACAATATTATTTAACCATTAGTTGCACTGAAAATGATTAATTACTGAAACTAGTACCAAAAGAACCTAATCATGGAAACTAGTGCCAAAATAATCACAGAAACCTAAATCATGAAAATTTTTACCAAAATCATCTGGGCTGGAGCTTTGTGGGGGTTATATCCAAAAGTGTGGAGCACATTAACATTGGACATCAACCCTGGAGAAATTCTTCTAAGCCGACCAGTAGTTAGGTTTGGAGAACTAGTCAACCTCAACAAACAATCAATTGCAAAATAAAGTAGAGATAGTAAGTAACCTAATGTTTAATAATGATTAGCGATGATCCAAACATGTTTCTGCTTAGATGCCAATTTTCTTAGGATTTGGATTCTCTAGTATTTCCCCAGGATGCAAATTCGGGATTTGGATGCTCCTTGAGCTGAATCCCATTAAAGCATGTGGGGAGAAATGTGAAAAGCAGTTTGGCCAATTTTTCTTTTTTTATTATTTTGAAAAAAAGCTTGAAGTCCCCCCCAAGGCTACTAGTCTAGCATATCAGCCAAAAGGGATAGTATCTCAATTGCTCTGGGGCCTTCATCCAGCCTGCGGCTGTGGTGGCACACCAGCCCCTATATTCTATGTTGCCTCTGGGGCACTGGTTTGCGAGATATTGCTCCTGGTTTGGTCCTGCTGCATACTCCCCTATACCAGTTTAAAGTGTAGGGGTAGCAAGCCACCTGCCTGCCATGTGGGCGTGGGTCTTGTCTATATGCCCTTATAATCATATCACCTCCTCCCCAGTAGGGTATGGAAAAGCCCAATGCACATTGGCACCAGTCCTATGCTGAAAGTAGAAGGGGCTGCTAAACTGCTATGTCTGGAGGAAAGCTATTTAGCATCTTAGCCCTTAGCCCTAGGGATGCCAGCCCTCATGATTTGTACACTGGGTTGGTAATTCTTGGTGGGGGTATGTTTTCTAAAAATTGAAAAAAAGGGGGCAAATATGACTTTGAGACTTAGTGGGCTAGTTGTAACCCTCAGCATAATGCCCGCCTTACATGAACAGCGTAAAGGAATTAATTCTGTTGGGGTGCTGCTTCTTCTTGTAACACTCCCTCCACTGCCAAGCCTCATCATCATGGCTTTGGTGGCATATCCACCCCTGGCACATTATTTTTTCCTTTTTTGCTAAAATGTTAGGTCTATAGCTTTTAGAGTGGTCATACCCTCTTCTGCCCTTACAGTGCTATGGCTTCAGATGTGAAGATCACTCATTGACAGGTTGGGATGCACTAGGGGGGTGGGAATCATCAAGGAGTGTTGTGAGTTGGCTGCGGGCAGGTAAACTCTTTCTTTTTTGCTGATTGGCTTATATGTCCCACACTGTAAACCATGTGTCAACAGAAGAAGTAATACAAAGAGTGACTTAGTGGAAAAGATGTCTCTTACACAATGTCACACAGGGTCAGTGACGGCCAGGGACAAAAACAGAGAGGCACAGTGATGTCTGTTGTCTAAGTTTCAGGGTTCTGAATATGCCAGAGAAGGAATCTTTATCTCATCCTTACATAATGCTCTTTAAATACAAGACACACAAAGAACATCCGACTATCCTCCAACTATCACAGACGTCACTTGGAAGCAATGGACGAACATCTAAACACTGGTGCTATTACACAGGCTGAGTTATATTGGCAATGATTTAGATAACTGGAGCTGGGGTGTTGCTTTACCAGCATCTAAAGCTTTTTGTCCTTTTCTTCAGACAGAGGTTTGGGGTTATTTTTCTCATCCATTGAGTAATATATTAAAATGTGAATTTTCAGTCTCATGTCACTTGGGGAAGTTCTCCACATTAAATATCTTAAAGTCCCCACAAAAAATTCTCAAATTTAATTTCAAGTGGATTAAAAAGCCAATTGCGCAAGCCTTCTGCATCATCCATTTCTCAATTTGTATGCCTGTCTGCATGAAACACAATAAGAAGTCTAAATATCAAGCATTATACTCATCTGGTCCACTGTTCTGCGCAGGATGAAAGTCCCATGTGACTGCTGGCCGCCAAGTGAGTTTGCAGGGATTTCTTGACCCTATTGATTGGTCAAGTAATCGGAAGGTTGAGTAATATGCCCGATTTTGGGACTTCCTATCTGTTTTTATGTGAGTGGCCATACTGATTTGGGCAATGTGGGGATTAGCATGCCTAAAGGTTGCTTTGGGTTAATGTCCACTTTAAAGCGGACCGACAGTCAAAAATGAATTAAACCAGACCAACACAACAAACAGTGCTCATATGCATCCCTCCCCAGAGCAATTTAGATTGTTGCACGTAGAAAAATACTGACATTAACTACTGCTGTAGTAAATTTTAGAAACAAGATGGTGGCTCATGGATCTGCAGGTCACCTGCAAACAGGAAGTGCTGCTGGGCTTCCTGTCACTGTGCATTGTCAGTTATGTCAGTTGAATCCAGGCAGCAGCATGGCTGAGACACTGGGAGAGGAAGCTCCAAAATGACTGCTACCTTTCTTTTCCTACTGTATCAGTCTGTTGGTTCTGTCAGTCCACTGAACAAATGACTTTTTTTTTTAATTCTTAGTTGTGGTGCCTATAATCTAAAATAATAATCTAAATCCAAACTATTGATTCATCACAGTAGATTTATGGGGGGGGGGGGGAGTTATCCTAACAATTATGAGAGCCTCTGAAATTTTTGAAGGAGCCTACGTTTGAAGGCTTTACTTACCCAGCGCACAATGAAGTGGAAACATCTTGTTTTCTACTATTTCTTGTGTTCCTATAGTAAATGAAATAAAAACATGTGCTGGCCTAAGTTGTGATATATGCAGATGGGGGGGGGGGGTATCTTTTAAAGAATGGAAAACAGAAAACAGGGAAAATATGCATTAAAATGAAGATGTGTCTTAAGGCATTTGAATGAATTACAGATTGAGAACACTGAATAAGTGTGTAACCCCCTTTAATAGTGGACCAAACCCCACCCCTAACATCTAAAAGATAGATGGTGGGCCGAACAGCCCATCAACCAGCTTAACCTAATGTCTGCAGCAGCAGGAAGCGGCTTTACAACTTATGTGAGCCCCAGGATCCTGTCGGGGGTCAGCGTTCTTTCCCCTGTCAAAATGTCTACGGCTGGGGCTTCAGAAAGTTGCCCACCCCCATGAATGAGGACACTGGCAGCAGTTTACAATGCAAAGTGTTCTCATTGACGGGGGCGGCCATCTTTCAGTAGCCCCAGCCATAGACATTTTGACAGTGGAAAGAATTCCGACCGGCAGATTTGGGGCACAGGTAAGTGTAATGCTGCAGACTCTGCATTAGGGGACCCCCCTCCACCCACCACTTCTCAGCTGCCTGTTGATTTCAATGGGGACTGAGTTCGGGTTTGAGTCAAGTTTGGGTATCCGAGCCGAGCTTTTGTTCAAAGTTCAGTCTGAAATTGTCGAACGCACTTACCTGTTTGTCCTCCAACACTACTAAAAGACTCTAGGACCAAATGAACTCCCCCTCTCGCCAGGGCCCGCTGGTATAAAACCTGTGGAATTGCCAAATACTCACTTTGGGCCTCAATCCCACAGCAGACGCATGCCCCAACCTCGGCTTCCTGACTGTGCATGCTCTTTACACCCTGTAGATTTACATTTCTGTGGGCGTGAGCGAATATGACAAAAGTAGCAGGGGATGATAAATGTGTGTCATAAACAGAAGAGCGAGCTCTATGGGTGTTGAATTTCTTTAAATCAGAGCACACACAGCAAGATGGCCAGGAACTGGGCCACCCATGTGCTGTGGGATCAGGGACTGAGGTGAGGATATGGAGGTTCCATAGTGTTTCACACAACAGGACAACACAAAACCTGCCCCCTTCTCCTGCCACTGAGAATGGGGGGTTCCAAAAAAAACCTCACCTTAGCTGCTGTCCAGTGCCGTTCTCCAGGGCACAGAAAGATACAAAGCAGCGTCCCCTGGCTGAACATAAGGCATGGCTGAGGTAAGGGTTTTTTTCTTTGCAACCCCCTGTTCTTCCTTAGTGCCAGGAGAGGGTGGCAAGGTGGGGAGGATGCGTGGCAGGGGTATACTGGAATTCTGCTTTAATTGCTATTCTATAGCTATTCTAGAGGCTGATTTATTACTAGCGCCAGGTATCGGCAGATGAGCATCTGTATAGCAGCGCTTAGAGCGACCAATCGGCTATCGGTTGTTGTAACAGAGCACCTCAGTCGCTGTAGTAACCGGGCCAGAATTGATGAATGAGATGTATGTTGAGCGTTGTAACACCAGTACAGCGTTGCAGGGAGCGAGAGGTAGCGCCAGCTCAGTGCGACCAATTCTCAGCAACTCACACCGTATTCAACAAAAAAACAGACACACAGAGCATCGGCACTCTGGATCCGGTCACTATAGCATAGAGCATAAAGTCTGTTTTTGAACACATATCCACCAGTAACAAAGCAAAAACACATGGAATGACATTGTTGTAACATTGTGACATTGATACTTTATTGCCAGACCTGTAATGACAATTCTGCATAAAAATATAAAAAATCCAAAAAGTTTGAAAAATGACTTTTTTTAGGCCAGGAGAGGTGACACAATTATTTGAAAGAAAAAAATAAAATAAAAACAAAAATACTCATTTAAACAGAAGAAAAGAAACGTCCATTGAAATGTATGGGAGAGCGACAGGTAGCGACAGGTAATACCTGGCACTCTGGAAGCTACAGCGCTAGCGCTTTACGCTGATCTGCCTGTAATAATGAATCGGACGCTACATGGCGCTGTTAGAATCACTCACCAGAATCACCTTCATAAATGTGGTAATGCGTACAGCGCCCAGCGTTCACCAGACGGTGCCTGCCGCTACGAGGCGCTACCTGCCGCTGTTTTTTGATGAATAAACCCCATAGTTGACATAGAAAACTCTCTCCTCAATTATTCTTGTGAAGTTTATAAGACGTGACTTTTTCCTAGACATGTTTGTTCCAAAGGTTTGCAGGTACTGAATATAGAAGGACTGTAACCTAATACACAAAATGTCTATATTACGAGCGGTCCCTCTTTTCCCAGAAAGCTATAGGAATCCAGCCTTTTTACCTGCCAAGTGCCTTAAAAATACATTACTATCTGCTGCTGCCATCTAGTGGTTAATTTAGAGAATACATGTATAAGCACATCAATAGGGGATGCTATTATATTATATTATTAAATATTAAACTGAATAATGCTATTTAAATGTGTTTAACCTGCAAAATAAAAATAAGTTGCATTTATTTATCACAATAATATACTTTGTAATAAGCTGATTATTTTTCGGACGTACTATTATGTTGGTGAAGCACTATTATGTGAATGCTATATAAGTATTTTTTTTTGTGTTTTAGTGATTCACTTCAATGGGGCAAAGCTTGTAGTTAACACACCAGCAGACCCTCTCTTCAGCTACCGTGGTGGGAACGTGACGCTCCCTTGCTCATTCCACTATGAGCCAAAGATCCAGTCACCAGGAAAAATTCGGGTCAAGTGGTCCAAACTGCACAATGACAACACCAAGGAGAGGGATGTTCTCAAAGCAATGGGTATCATGCGCGAGAGCTTCGGCGGTTACAAGGGGCGGGTTCACCTGCTCCAGAGAGTCCCAAATGAAGTTTCCCTTGTGATTACTGATTTACGTCTGGAGGATTATGGGAAGTACAAGTGTGAGGTCATTGATAGGCTGGAGGATGAAAGTGGCATCGTGGAACTGGAGTTAAGAGGTGAGACTTTAGAAATGGCTGGATATTTAAATGTGGAGCTGTACACCATGGTGGTTAAAGTATGTAGATGCCGCCCAATTCCAGGCTACTGCAAGACATGACGTGAGACCAAAACTTTAGGGTTGATTCGGAGCCTCTTTCTCACCTTTTTTTTTTTGCGTGAATATTTCCATTCTCGTTAATTTTTTCCCCTCGTCTGATTCAGCAAAGCCTTTTTTCTGCGAGAACTTTAGTGTGAAATGTTTTCATTTTTGCATGATTTTTCGTTTGGTAGCAATACCTCCATAAAAATGATGAGAAAGGGGCTCTGAATCAACCCTATTGGCCTGGGCTCACAAACAGAAAAAATCTTTTTTCTAAACGCACTAAAGCGTCACTGGTGTGAACTAGCCCCATAGGTGGATTCTCTGAGGGCCATGAATTATACGAGTCTAGAAAAAGGCAAGATAATGGCCAGCCCCAAAGTAGGTACAACCCCTCTCTATAGTATTTAAAGTGGAACAAAACTCAGGGATTTGACTTTTCTGAGTTTTGTCCCATGCCCAGTGGCATCCTGAAATGTGACACCCTCCAGGAAGCCAGGAAAAACTCACTACGCCATGCTCCAGTGGCACATGTATGGGCTCAAGTCCAATGAGAGCTGCTTGAAATGACTACATCATTTGGCATATTTACTACAATGGGGAGCACGAGCTGCTGCATCCCCCACATCCCCATGTGAATGCCTGGGGTGGGAGCACGCGCACGGCGCCGGGGATGCGGGGGGTGAACTCATTGTAAACAATGAGAGCCACCTGCTGAATGATGTCGTCATAACTGGTGGCTTTCATTGGATGAGAGCCCGAGCGTGTGCAGTTAGAGTGGGGAAAGGTGAATTATTAAGTGCACCCTGGGAGGTTTAACGCAGAGAAAGTCCCAAAAAACATGTTTTTATATGAGTATATAGATTATAGATATATAGTGAGTAAGGGGGGAGGGAGTTGCTCCATCAATACTAGTCTTATTTATACAGATAAACCATATGTGCTTGTAGGTAATAGTTGTTGTGTGCTGAGTAAACACATTTCACCTTGATGGCTTCGTCAGTACTCAGACATCTAGGTAAACACTAAAGCGCTACGGAAGTTGATGGCGCTATATAAATAAACATTAATAATTAATAATAACATGTGATGTAGTTAGTATAAGATGGTACAGGTTTGTTTACTTTGTAAACGGTACCTATGACTAGTCGTTACCTGTTTTTTTCAATAATTGCACTAAAAATTGTAACAGAAAATTAACTAACAGGTAACAATTAGTACATATGTACACCATCAAGAATAACTGTATACTTCTATTTTCTAAACAGTGTGTATGAAAAAAATGTAATTCATTTATGTAATCTCTGTAATTTTTGTATATAGGTTTATAGACCATAAACAAAATCCACAGGGTAATATTATTGTACTGTATTTGAGTAATAAGTTCCAAATTGAGGATACAGGTAGAGGGTGTACTAACATGTGTATTTGTATCGGGTTTCACAGCAGAACAACCCTCCCCTGCTCCCCAAATGTCCTTCCTTGGTCATTTTGAACCAGGACCTAACCCCGCAATAACTTTTTTGTAAATGTTATTGCCTTTAAAGTGGACCAACACCCAGGATGTTCACTATCCTGGGTGTTGGTCCACTTCAGCATGGGTATCCGAGATCAGGATGCCCCGCTGTGTGAAACCCCCACAAAAGCCCCAAAAAACGCACCTTTTCGGCGACGGACAAGCGACGTATAAGCTGCCGCCGCCTCCCACGCGTCCCTCTTCCATTCACAAACGGCCGGCGCGGGCGCGCGCACTGCCAGAGGGGCGCGCGGGAGGCGATAAGGTAAGGTTTTTTTAGGCTTTTGGGGGGGGGGGTTTCACCCCGCGGGACATCCCGATCTCGGATGCCCCGTGGTGAGGGAATCTTATAGGCAAGTTTGCTGAATCAAACCTGAAATCAGTTTAAAAAAAACCCTATGGCTCCCTGGCTTATATTCTGACAACAACATTTACAAAACATTGGTCACAGGAGACTTACTCAGTGTTATTTTTGGGAAAGAGGTGATTCCAGAGCAAGAACCTCCCCCCCCCCCCTTGTACATAAACGCTCTGCAAAAATAGATGGAGAGGCTAATTTAAGACTAGCGTCACGTATAGCCATGTGAGCATCTGTGTAACGGCGCTTAGAGCGACCGCTAGTAGACGCTGCAAGTGAGTGTCTGGTGCTGTGACCTAGTTTAGGGGGCGGACAAGTGGCACTGTATTATCCTGTCCAGCATTGATAAATTTGATGTCTGGAGGGCGCTGTAGAAGCGCTCTCCCTGACTCACTGCAGAGCCAATCGCGAACGCTAGGTGGTGTTCCAAGGTCATAGCGCCCAAGCCTACGTTACATCTAACAACAAGACAACGCTGCAGCAAACGATAGGTAGCAGTTAAGTGCATCTGGCACTTGGCGCTGAAGCCCATATTTAAGAAAAAACTACACACAACCAGCCTCGGCGCTCTAGCTTTGAGCGCCAGAAGCTATGTGATAAAAGTCTGTTTCTCAACACATATACACCAGCACCAGAGCAAAAACATAGGGAATGACATTGTTTTAACACTGTGACAATGACACTGCAATGGCAGACCTACACATATAATTCTGCATAAAAAATAAATCCCAATAAAAATGTTTGGTTGCTGGGCAGGAGATGCCACACAATGATTTGAGCCAAAAATGTTGAACATTACTTGTGGTGCAACATGGCGCTGCTGAACCTAGAGCGCCGGCGCTTTACACTGAGCCACCAGTAGTGATACATGTGATGCTACATGACGCTAATAGAGGCGCTCACCAGATTGACTTTCATATATATGGTTTTCACATACTGCGCCTGGTGTCCACCTGACACTTCGTGGCGCTACGTGGCGTTTTCTGGTGGTTTCTTAAATAACCCCCTAAATTAAGCCAAATATCAGTGGACTCTAAACAATTTAATATATATATATATATATATATTGTGGTAAGGTGCAAGGGGCCGTTATTGACGGCAGGTATGTAGCACCAATGTACCTGGCATTGGTGCAGTAAAGCCGTATAGCTTGTTTGTCCAGCATCAGCTGCTGGTGGCAGTTTGCTGCTGATGATTTAGAATAGCCGAAAGGCTAACCTGGGACGGCTTTACTGGGATGGAGTAGAGCAGGGTGGGACTCCATCCCACTACCCAGGTCCGGGTTTTGCGGGCTGTTTAAATAGCCTGGGGAATCAGCTGTGCTGGTTCCTTTGTCTAGAGCTCACATGGGAGTGAGACTCTGTGAGCCTGGCTGAAATCTCCTGTGGAGGCTGTTTCATGCGGACCTGAGGCCTAGTTGGACTGTAAACAGGACGTTTGCTCAAGGACTAAAAGCTGTTTGCCTGATTGAATCATTTATGCTGCTGTTTCCTGAAAAGGTGATGTAACCTGTTTGGACATATGCTTTTGTGGATTTATCTGTGAAATAAACACAGACTTTACTTTGAACTGCTTGCCTCTGCCTCTATACTGCTGACACCCGGTCGCCTACCAGAGCTAATCTCCACATTTGGTGTCGGATGCGGGCATAGCAGTGAGGCCGTTGCTAGGAGCAACCGACGAAATGTTTTTTGTTGTGCATGTCCTATATTAAACCTGCCAGGCTGCTACCTGGGACTGCAGACAAAATGGAGGCGGTCGTGAAAGCGCTCGTGGAGGCCAACAGGCAGCAGCATGAGACCAACCAGCTGTTTTTGCAACATATGATGGCGCAGCAAGCTGCAGGTGCGCCCAAAAGTATTCCTGATGCCCGAAAAGCTGTCCGCTCGGCGCTCACAAAAATGACCCCTTCAGATGACGTGGAGACTTACCTGGCGGTGTTTGAAAAGGTGGCTGCAAGGGAGAAGTTGCCGCATGACCAGTGGGCTGATGTCATCGCTCCATTTCTGGCGTCTGGACCCCAGCAGGTGTTGTTTGATCTCCCAGAGGACCAAGCCGCTGACTACCCGACTCTGAAGGGTGAGATACTGGCGAGACTGGGGGTGAATGTGTGGGTTCGGGCTCAGCGGGTGCATCAGTGGAGCTACCAGTCGGCAGAGCCCGCCCGACCCCAGTATTATAAACTGCTGCACCTGCTGCAAAAATGGCTGCAGCCGGAGTTGTTAAGCCCCACTGCCATTTTGGACCGCTTGCTGGCGGACATGTTTTGGAGGGCTTTACCGCACCCTCTTCAGCACTGGGTTGGCCAGGTATCCCCTGACAACGCACTAGGGATGGTGGACCTAGTGGAGCGATATGAGGCCACCAGGAACTTGCAAAGCGGCTCCATGAGGAGGGATTCGGGGAAACCCCGGAGGTCCCCGCCCCAGCTCAGGCGAGTGGTGTCCCCTAAACCCTCTCAGGACCTACCCCCCAAAGTCCCTGCCCAAGTGTTGTGTTGGGGATGTAAGGAGCCGGGACATATCAGAGCCAATTGTCCCCACCAGGGGGAGCCCATGGATGTAAACTTTGGTTACCGCCCTTCCATGTATGCCAGGAGGCTGTGTGCTGCCGGTATCCCTGAGCTTGTGGGGCAAAGTCACCTCTGTCAGGTGAAAGTGGGAGACACCCTGGCTGTGGCCCTTTTGGACTCGGGGAGTATGGTTACCCTGGCAAGACCCGCCTTAGTACTGCCCGATGAGTACACTGGGCGGAAAACCGGGGTTTTGTGCATTCATGGGGACTTGAGAGACTATGCCACAGCACAAGTGTCTCTCACCACTGTCTCCGGCAGCTGGAAACATGAAGTCGCTGTCGCCGCTAAACTCCCATATGAACTGATTATTGGGAGAGACTTTCCAGGGTTCAGGTCACTGTGGGCCAAGCTGGCAGTTCCGGAAACCCGTGAGGCGGGTGTGTCCCCAATAGACTGGCCCTACTCAGGGGAGACCCCGGTGCCCTGGGAACCGGAATCAGGAGGCACCGTGGAAGAGGTGCCCGTCCCTAAAATGGAAGAGGGGGAGTCAACCCCACTAAATGTTATGGTTGGAGATGTGGAAGAGTTGACAACAGGTCCAGAGTTGGCAGATCTCCATGTCTCCACAACTAACTTTGGTACCGCTCAACACCAGGACCCGACCCTGTCTCGGGCCTGGGAGAATGTTCTTGAGGTGGAAGGTGAACCACAACAGCCAGGGGCGGAGTTACAGTTTCCTCGCTTTGTGGTTCACCAGGAAATGTTGTACCGAGTAAACAAGGTACGTGAAGAGGTGGTGGAACAATTGGTGGTACCCAATTCATATCGCAAATTGGTGTTGGATTTGGCCCACCAACATGTTCTGGGTGGACACCTAGGCCAGCAGAAAACACTGGACCGCGTTTTACAACGATTCTACTGGCCCAGTGTGTACAAGGAGGTGGAGAGATATTGTGAGTCCTGTCCAACATGTCAGATGACCAGCCCTCAGCCTCATTACCGTGGTCCCTTAGTTCCTCTCCCAGTTATTGAGGTACCCTTTGAGCGGATTGCCATGGATCTAGTGGGTCCAGTGCCAAAATCCGCTAGAGGGCACCAACATATTCTGGTGATCTTGGACTATGCCACGCGGTACCCTGAGGCAGTGCCCCTGCGTCACACCTCTGCCAAGCTCATTGCTAAGGAGCTTATGGAAATGTTTTCCAGAGTAGGTCTGCCTAAAGAGGTCCTGACCGATCAAGGTACCCCGTTTATGTCGAAAGTAATGAAAGAGCTCTGTAAACTGCTGCAGGTGAAACAGTTGCGGACATCCGTTTACCACCCGCAAACAGACGGCCTAGTAGAACGGTTTAATCAAACTTTAAAGACCATGTTAAAAAGGGTGGTCGCCAAGGATGGGAAGAATTGGGACTTGCTGCTGCCCTATCTGATGTTCGCAGTGCGAGAGGTGCCCCAGGCCTCTACGGGGTTCTCGCCCTTCGAACTCTTATACGGTCGACATCCACGGGGCCTGTTGGATATAGCCAAGGAGGCCTGGGAACAGCAACCCACACCCCACAAAAGTGTGGTAGAGTACGTGACTCAGCTACAGGAACGGATAGCGACCGTCTTGCCGCTTGTCAGAGAACACATGGAGGCAGCGCAGCGGGCCCAAAGCAGGGTTTATAATCGGCAAGCCAGGGTACGGAACTTTAACCCCGGTGACAGAGTTGTGGTTCTGGTACCCACGGTGGACAGTAAATTTCTAGCTAGGTGGCAGGGTCCCTATGAGGTCATTGAAAAAGTTGGGGAAGTGACTTACAAGGTACATCAGCCTGGGCGGAGGAAGCCCGAGCAGGTGTACCATGTAAACCTGCTGAAACTATGGAAAGACAGGGAGACCCCTGGGGGTGACAGTCCCCGACCAGGTATGGTGGGGGTGGAGCTTCCCATTCCTCGGTCTGTTAGTAGAGAAGTAGTAGTCGAGGTGAAAACTGGCGACAACCTCTCCTCTAAACAGACTCAGGAAGCCAGGGAGTTTATTAGCAGAAACACGGACGTGTTTTCAGAACTCCCTGGGCGCACTTCGGTCATCCAACATGATGTTGTCACGGAACCTCAGGTCAAGGTCCGGTTGAGGCCTTACCGGGTACCCGAGTCCCGGCGACAAGCTATCGCGGAGGAAGTGCAGCAAATGCTCCGGTTAGACGTGATTGAAGAATCAAAGAGTGAGTGGGCCAGCCCCATAGTCTTGATTCCCAAGCCCGATGGTACGTTGCGGTTCTGTAACGATTTCCGCAAACTTAATGAAGTTTCCAAGTTTGATGCCTACCCTATGCCCCGGGTAGATGAACTCATTGAGAAGCTAGGCCAAGCCAGGTACTTTTCGGTTTTGGACCTCACAAAAGGGTACTGGCAGGTGCCCTTGACTGAGGCTGCCAAGGAGAAAACAGCCTTTATTACACCAGAGGGACTGTTCCAATACAAGGTGTTACCCTTTGGGTTACACGGCGCTCCCGCTACGTTCCAAAGGTTAATGGATATTGTCCTCAGGCCACACCGTCGGTATGCTTCGGCATATCGGGACGATATAATTATCCATAGCACGGATTGGGAAAGTCACCTACCCAAAGTCCAGGCCGTAGTGGATTCCCTCAGGAAGGCTGGGTTGACGGCAAACCCGAAAAAATGTGCTTTAGGCCTAGAAGAAACAAAATACCTGGGCTATGTGATTGGACGAGGAGTGGTCAAGCCCCAGGTGAACAAACTAGAAGCCATCCGTAACTGGCCCCGGCCTAACACCACCCGCCAGGTAAAGTCATTTCTGGGGTTGGTGGGATATTATATGCGGTTCATTCCCAATTTTGCCACCCTAGCGGCACCATTGACAGACCTGTTAAAGGGACGCAAGTCTGTCATGGTGAAGTGGAATGAACAGGCCGAAAAAGCGTTCTCCGCTTTGAAGTCTGCCCTGTGTGGGTCTCCGGTGTTGGTGACACCCGACTTTAAGAGGGAGTTCATAGTGCAGACCGATGCCTCCGAGGTAGGTCTCGGTGCTGTACTGTCTCAGGAAGTCAACGGGGAGGAGCACCCCGTTGTCTACATGAGTCGCAAATTGACACCCGCGGAGACCCGGTATAGTATAGTGGAGAGGGAGTGTTTGGCCATTAAATGGGCCCTGGAGTCTCTTCGCTACTACTTGCTGGGGAGAAGGTTCCGTCTGATTACGGACCACTCTCCCCTCAAGTGGATGTGCCAGGCTAAGGACAGGAATGCCAGGGTCACCCGATGGTTCTTGTCATTACAAAACTTCAAGTTTACAGTAGAGCACAGAGCGGGACGATTGTTGGGTAACGCGGATGCCCTGTCCAGAACACATTGTTTGGCATGTGTCCACCCCCTCAGGGTTGAACAAAGGGGGGGGGTATGTGGTAAGGTGCAAGGGGCCGTTATTGACGGCAGGTATGTAGCACCAATGTACCTGGCATTGGTGCAGTAAAGCCGTATAGCTTGTTTGTCCAGCATCAGCTGCTGGTGGCAGTTTGCTGCTGATGATTTAGAATAGCCGAAAGGCTAACCTGGGACGGCTTTACTGGGATGGAGTAGAGCAGGGTGGGACTCCATCCCACTACCCAGGTCCGGGTTTTGCGGGCTGTTTAAATAGCCTGGGGAATCAGCTGTGCTGGTTCCTTTGTCTAGAGCTCACATGGGAGTGAGACTCTGTGAGCCTGGCTGAAATCTCCTGTGGAGGCTGTTTCATGCGGACCTGAGGCCTAGTTGGACTGTAAACAGGACGTTTGCTCAAGGACTAAAAGCTGTTTGCCTGATTGAATCATTTATGCTGCTGTTTCCTGAAAAGGTGATGTAACCTGTTTGGACATATGCTTTTGTGGATTTATCTGTGAAATAAACACAGACTTTACTTTGAACTGCTTGCCTCTGCCTCTATACTGCTGACACCCGGTCGCCTACCAGAGCTAATCTCCACAATATATATATAGTACGATAAATCACAGGGGCCAGAATATACCCCATACTCCAATAACCTTAAAGGGTCATTTCACTTTTGATGCCATTTTTTAAATTTTCCATTATTGTGTGACAAAATGATGTCTTTAATGTGCTGAACTTATCTGTTATTATTTATTTTCTATTTATTGACAATTCTGTGTTATAAAAGGAAACAGTTTTCCTTAGTGACAATGTGTTTACCTTAGCAACATACATCTACTGTTGTATTTGATGTACAGATCAGAGTCTTCCTTACTTACAGAGACTACAGGTTTAACCCCTTCTGTACAAACTCAATCAGATAGGTGGGATGTCAATATTGTGTTCTAGTTGCTGACCTGAGCAGGTCATTACTGCTGCTTCAACTTAGCCAAAGCTACTCATGAGTTCACCTGTTACAGTGGAAGGATTCTGGGATTTGTAGTCAGTAGCTGTTACTCAAGGCCAGAAAAAACACTCCAATTTTACGCAGAAGCACAGTAATATAGGAAATTCGGAAACAGCATGGTGATAGGTTAATCACAAGTCTGGGGGCATAATCCTAAAACAAATATTTATTTTACATTCTGGAATGGGAAAGTGCAAGTGGAGACATTCCTAAAACTGATATAATGAATCCCTTAAAGTGGATCAAAACCCAGGATTTTGAAGATTGGGTTTGGGTCCTTGGCCACGGGGGCCCCCCGATGGGGGGTGCCACGCTGTGTGAAACCCCCAGGTAGCCCAAACGAAGTCACTTCTCCCTGGTCCTACGCCGAATGTGCGATCTCCTGTCCAATCAGCAAGCTTGGATACGCTCCCACCCACTCATCTAAGGATCAAGGTCTCCAGCCCTCTAACAGGGAGAGTGTCTGCGCAGGCCACTCACAAATGCTTCAGGGTGGGTTTTGGTCCAATTTAAATAGACTAATACAAAAGCATAATTGGATCGTAGTGCAACAATAAAAATACACAATGATAAATAAGAATGTAAAGAGGCAAATACTCAAGCTAATGTAACCCAGCAGGTAAGAGATAAAGGAGATCCCAGAAATAGACCCCATGTGCTCCGTGTTTCTCTACTTCTACGAGTTTTTAGGCTTCCCAGTCCAAGTTTACTCTCATTGCTTTTCCTCTCCAGTATCTTATGATATGAAGCAGACTTTAAAGCAAAGGAAAAGGTGTCATCTGTAGATATTAGGAAATCCTGTGTTTACTTCCTAGAGGCAGCCACTGGGTGTCACTGTCTACAAAATAGAGCTAAACCCTCATCCAAAATACTTCCCTTGACCTAAATCAGAAGAAAATGTATTTTTTTTTATACGCACCATATAAGCGTAAATGTTCTTACTGAATCTAATCATCAGCTTTCAATCGACTTGTCATTCACAAATTTTGATTTACAGATTCAGTTACTTTACTGTTTAATAAGTAAGTACACCAATGAAAGCTGTTTATTGAAAAAAACGTTTACGTACAGAAATAGAAGCAAAGTCTCATGACACAAGCTTTGCATATCCTGAGGGAAATACATGGTCTTGGAAAAGAGCCGACATGCTGCCATCTATATATATTATACTTATCTAAGGGATTTTATACTGTTAAGCATACAAATCGATAGCTCACCTCTCAACACAGAGAGCTTCCAAACACACAGAAAACTGGAAAATAATAAAATATAAGGAATTTACATACAGTGCTTTTCCTGCTCCACTGTACATTTTATAGATGTTTCTTGGATTATTTCCATATATATATATATATATATATATATATATTTGTGAGTGTTCTCCTTTATTTGGGACTTTCTACATATTATTGCATCTGTGCAGATGTCCATATGGCATTAAATATAATTAAAGGGAAAGTCCTCTTTTAATGGAATTTTTGAAAGTGTATATTTTTTGTGCCAAAAGAATGTACTCAATAGGGTCGATTCAAAAAAACATGTAACAGCTTGGATTTGGGTGCCGATCATCCTATTTTTCCCGTCCGCTCGTGCGTTCGTATGAACTTGCGAGTGATTCTATAAGCAAATACGTTTCTATCCTAAAATGTACGTCCGTTCGTATGGCAGTTCGGGAATCAGACCTATGTCAGTTTCCATCCTGAATTTTCCGTTTCATTTCTCAGGTTGCAACATTGGTTTTGCCCTTTTTCCTTTTTTGTCTGGACGTAAATCCTTCTGATCTTGCGGCTGCGCACTACAAACTTACCTCATTAAAGTGCATTCTAAATATTTGGTCTTATTTTTCTTTATTTCATTCATTTTGTAGTAACCAACCATTAATGAATGCATTTGCATAAGTAAATCTTACTTTGTTTAATTTTTACTTAACTTGCATTTTTTACTTGTGGATTTAATTTAAATATTTTGGCTTCAAATGGTACAACTTAAAATTTTTTGAGTGGTTACCCACACCCTCTACATACAGATTGCTCTCAAATATAAAAAAACACCCAGCAACTTCTGCATGTTATGAGTCTAGAAACAGCCAAGATGGCGGCTCAGGTATTCTGGGGCAGCCTGCAAACAGAAAGGGCCTTGTGACTGTGTTGCTCTGCATTCTTTGATTTCTGACCTTTCCGTGCCCCCAGCTCTGCTGTGTCTGTGCAAAATACAGCAGTAACCCACATCCTGCACTTTATCCCGCTCTCCTCTCCTCAGTAAGTGTGATGCATCTGACCAAAGATGTGCTTAAATAATTAAACAAAGCAAAGGTAAACAACTACACCAACAAATGCAATCTAAAAATATTATTCTAGTACATCAATTTAAAAATAAATACCAAAGGACATAAGTTTCTTTAATTAACGCAAATATATTGCAAAATAAAGGTTTACATGCAAAGGACTAATTAAGGTCCACATTAAAATGCTTTTATAAGGCATACATGAATCAGGTATGCTTTGCCATACAATTTATGGCCTCGGCCATGCTGATACATGCAGTTCATTGGAGCTCAAGACGCGCAGACTCCTCCACATAGCCAAAAAACCTGTTCAAGAACAGCAATCCGACTGCTAAAAGGTGTCGCCAGTGGCTTTCTTTTAAAACGTATTTAGAGGTTTGAAAACTGTTCTCTGAATCACACCTAAACACATCCGATTATCCTAAGTTTTACGTTTTGATCCTAAGTTTTAGGATTTGATCCTAAGTTTTACGTTTTGATCCTAAAATTTAGGAACGAACTTGCGATGATCGTAAGAGCATATACGCATTCGAACGTAGGCTCGTGCGAGTCGGAAATGGCCAAAAAAACAGGAAAAAATGACTAACACCCACCCAAAGTTACGATTCTCGATCCGAAATCAATTAACTTTTGCTCTTTGAATCGAGGGGAATGTGCTGAGCTGATCGGGAGGGTAATTTACTTTAAAAGGTGAGGGTGGCACTTGAGCCACTAATCCAAGACGCTCAGCAGTGCCCGCACCGCAACGCCGGCTTCATCCTTCCAGCGCTATCAGCTGTAGCGCTCCTGGCCAGGCAGTGTTTGCAGTGCACGGCTTGTATATGCCTATGCACTAGCGACACCTAGCACCGGAAAGTTGTAAGATTTTAAGAAAAAAATAAATAAGAAAAAAATACATAGCGCTCACAGAGGCGCTCAAAAGACTGGAAACATAGCACCTGTTGTAATCTCCATATTTTTTTAATGGGTTAGGGTCATGTTTTTAATGGGAATTGCATTGAGGACACTTAAAAGAAATTACATAGCTTTCTCACGGCCCTATTAACACGTTTGCAGAACAACACAAAAGTGCAAAAACTGCATCCTAATGAAACCCAAACAGCCCATGGATCCTGTGCCACATGCACCAGCCCCCCAAAATTCCTTAATAATTGTAACTATTCCAGCCCATTGAAATGCATGGGATAAGGCCACACAGTACAGGGTGAGCGTCTGGTTTTATCTGGCGCTGTAGGGAACTGTTGATGGGACACTACCTGACATTATCAGAAGCGCTCTGGATTTTTGATCTGATAACTACTTCTTTTTCACTGGGACCAGACATTCACCTGACACTTATCTGGCACTCTGTGGCCTTAGCATTTATTTACCCCATAGTATGTTTTTATTTTTTTCTATGTTTTTTTATGGAAGTCATTTTCACTACCTGCAATAATTTGCTATTGGCAATGTACATCAAGTCTGTACATACAGAACACTGCTGTTATATCCACTGCTGAGGTGAGGGAGCTCACTCAACCTTACACATGCCCAGCAGCATGCCCTGTGCAACTATCTGCAATCTTGCTATTGGCAATGTACATCCCGTCTGCACTTGTGGTGTACATTACCAGTAGCAACGGGTTTCAGATTGCTTCTATAAAATACACAATTGCTAACATTAGAAAAAAATTAAAAAATGCTAGATCAGCTCAGTATGTTTAAGACATCAGGCCAATTATCAGGCTAATTATTTGGTGTCAGTAAGCCAGTGTGACTTGCAGTGTGCATTGTGTTGTGAATTGCAGCCTGCATCCTGGTGAGTGTTTTATCATTAACACAAAAAAAATAGCAAACAAACAAAACGTTTGTCCTAATTTTCCCCATAAAAATCACCTGTACCTGTGATGGGGCATTTTTACAGGTTAGGTACATCATATATCCAATAAAGTAATGATCATTTTTTAAAGTTTGGAAATAACATTATCCTATGGGCTATGCTAAAGGATTGGACATGTTTTTTGAATAGCCCATTAGAAATGTACTTGTCATTTTGGGGGAAAAAAAGTAAAACAAACTTTGCATCTTGCACTTTTTTGCATCTAAACAGTAAAAAGCTCACGAGATGCAGGTTGCACAGATCGCAATGCACACTGCACAATTCACCAAGTAACTAGCATGACCCTTATCATTTTTTGCCACACCAAAAGTGGACTTACTCATTAAAGTCCTCAAGTCAAATACCCCCAATCCACTAGGCATCACGATTTAGAATGTGTGTCTGCTCGAAGCCCAGGAGAGGTTAAGAAAATGGGCAGAATACAATGTCCTGTTTCAGTTTATGAGCCACCGAAGACTCAAAGGCTAAAAGGGGCACTTACCTGCCAGATCGGTCCCATCCAACGTATTTCTTGGCCTTGCTTAGTGTCACTGCTGCCAGGCAGGTAAGTGCCTTTTTTATGCCCTGGACTGTCCCTTTTACAAAGTGTGCAGGATATGACAATACAGCCTTGCAATGTCTTTTTTAATTGTAAGAAAAAAACTAGGCAGATTTAGCAAAACCTGTGCAAGTAAGACAGGGAGCCATATCTATGAAGCGTCAGCGCCACACAGAGACATTCTGCACTCAGCGTGCAATTTAAGAACCAAAAACAGGCCGCACAGATGTGGCCATGAGCTACTGTCTTATTTAAAACCGACAAATTCATCAAGAAAAATAAAGGGGATTCCAAGCATACAGCGCCTGTTGCAATCCCCATTTTTTTAAGGGTGATGGCAGCACAATAAAATTAAAAAGAAACAGGAATTGCATTGGGGACACTTGAAAGACATGACACAGGTTTTCATGACCCAAAAACACAAGTTTGCATTGCAGCCCAAAAGTGCCAAAAATGCATACCACAACAATTGCCACCATCCCAGGGATCCCCTGGCACATGCACCCCCCCAAAAAAAAATTAAAAAAGTGGGCAGAAAAATTATATTCACCCCAGCTCATTGTAATGTATGGGATAAGGCCACACAGTACAGGGTGAGGGCCTGGTCTTATCTGGCACTGTAGGTAACTCCCTTGCCGGTGCTGATGATAGATAGGACAATACCTGGCACTCATTGTTTTATATTTATAATCAATATTACACATTTATTTGCACAGAACTTGCATTGTCAATTGTAAGTAATGGAAACGCAGGACCTAGATGTGCCAAATGACTTTCTTTTCTTTTAAAAAAAAAACATTTGTGACTTTTCGTTACAGTTGTGTTATTAGGACAATAGCAACTAAAACGCAGCCTAAACGCATTGTAAAGTGTTTTTTCCCCAGCAGTGATTTCTTGTAACTGGAATGATGAAACACTGACCAGTACTGGAAAAATACAGTGCCAATCTTTTGATGGTGGAAATATTCATAAATACACAGCAGCGCAGAAAAGACAACGGTACAAAGTGGCGCTCACTGGCGCTAGGGATAATCGTCAGTCGATTCCAACTGGCACTGACACAGGCCGCCCAATACCTAGTGCAACAATAAAAGCAAATTAGTTGGCAGAGACTTCTAGCACCATTGTAGCCCACATCACAGCGGCAGAAAAGACAAAAATGTTGACGCTCCAAAACTGGCGCTATTGCCACCAGAAAGATGCTAAATGGCACCCATCATAAATAAGGCCCTAATAAGGCAGCTGGCAACAGCAACTATTTGGTTAAACATAAAACAGTTGTCAATGCTTTGGGAGTTGCTTTTATTGTTGATCTTGTCCAGTCAAAGAATCCATTCCCTTATTTATAGATTGTCATGGGGAGGTTCTGCAGAGCAGCGGTCAGTCTTATTGTAAATTACACCAATCCAATGAAACCAGCAAGAAATATATAAAACTTACATTTTATTCCAGGTCCACTTAAACATTTTTAGGCTCATGTAAAACATCCAGAAGTGCAATGACATGTTTAGGCATCCCTGTCCTTAATCATAATATCAAGATATCATCACTAAAGGCCGCATTTTATTTTATTTCTTTTATTTTATTGTAGAAGTTTGGAAATGACTGCAAACTGTGAAATGTTAAATTGTATTTGATTTCCCAAAGGCTGCTGTTTTTCCAAACTTCTAAAATAAACATGAAATATAATCTGACCTCCTTTCTAGCAGGTGCAGATAAATAAAAAAAAAAAAAAAGAAAACTATTTTATTTGCACTTTATTGTTATCTGAGTCAGTGAATACTGATGCAGGCTCTTTACTGTCTCTGAAATGAAGAATCAGTTAACTAACCCCCATAGTAATAGTTTGCTGTAATATTTGCCTGTTTTGCTGAACAAATCTTTCTGTGTGCAGGGGTTGTGTTTCCATATCAGCCTCACCATGGACGCTACCAGCTCAGTTATCACAATGCAAAAAAAGCCTGCGAAGGACAAGACTCCATGATGGCTTCATTTGAACAGCTCTTTACGGCATGGGAGGAGGGTCTTGACTGGTGCAATGCTGGGTGGTTGATGGATGGCACTGTTCAGTATCCCATTAGATTACCCAGGGAGCCTTGTGGCGGAAGGGACACTGCACCTGGAGTAAGGAACTACGGAGAACGCCATAAACACTTACATAAATATGACGTTTTTTGCTTTTCTTCTGCATTACAAGGTGAGATGCAAATATATATATGTTTTTTATATATGTTTTAAAAACACTATGTATGCCACACTATAGAACCCTGGTGAGGCCACATCTTGAATACTTTGTGCAGTTCTGGAGACCTCACTTACAAAATACATTAAATGGTATGGGACAAAAGGTGGGCATCAGAAATGGTGAAAGGACTTCAAACTTATCAGGAAATACGTAAGAACTTAACTTTACAGCCTGGAGGAAAGAAGGAAGAGAATGGGCATGATTGAGACCTCTAATTATGTTAAAGGATTTTTTTATTTTATTAGCAATAAAAAATTAACAGCTGTTACCATATATATAGGTGAAATTACAGAACATTGGCCACATAAAATCATCCGCATTCTAAAATATAATACTTAGTTCTTAATCCTGTAAAAAGGAACTTTAATTAGCATTAGTCAAAGTATTGATGAATACCATGAAAAACTGAATGAAGTAGGGAAAAAAATATGAGGCTATGGCCTCGATTCAATAAAGATAGAAACAAATTCTCATGGTAGTAAAAGATTCAATTCATGAGAAAAAAGCCTGAGAATTTCACTGTTACTGAATCACAAGATAAAAAGACAATGAAAGTCAATGGCACTTTTTTACTCCTAAGAAAAGTAGAGAACTGTTAACTTCTTTCTACACTGTAGTAAAAGCTGCCATTGACTTTCATTGTCTTTTTATCTAGTGATTCAGTAACAGTGACATTCTCAGGCTTTTTTCTCATGAATTGAATCTTTTACTACCATGAGAATTTTTTTCTACCTTTATTGAATCGAGGCCATTTGAGTTAAAGTACAGAAACATACATGAGAGTGGTGGGAAGGAAATCGGTGGAGGCAGTGGCGTAACTATAGAGGGTGCAGGGGGTGTGACCACCCCATCGCTCAGAAGGTCAGGGGGTCCCATCATTATTGCTCCTCCACCTATTTATCATATTTGTGCTCACTTGGTATCATTTAGAGAAATAAAACAGCATTTATTCCTGCGGTTTCAGTTTCAGTTGTTTAGCTGCATCCAATGGAGTTAGAAGCCAGAAAAAAGTTTACTATATGAGCATTGAAAGGGCCCCATTTAATGGTTGCACCAGGGCTTCATCACATTTAGTTATGTCACTGGGTGGAGAGAGGTGGGTTTCATGGTAAATGATAACTTAAGTCAACTACTACATCAGCTAAGTGAAGGCTTATATCATAGGCTTGTCCCCTATTTCAACATAAGTGCTTGGAGCTTGGAATGTGAACCAAGGGCTACATATCTCCTTTTTGGCCATATTATCCTGCTAAATTGCCACAAATTCCTCCATTTCTTACAGAAATTCCATTGATCTAATTTTGGATAGTAGCGATGCTTGTAGTTCTCCACAATCTTGGTATGGTGGATTGTGCATTCACCATGTGAATTCTAAGGGAGTCCTTGTAGGATTTCACCGAGCTTTCAACCATGTGTAGTAGATAATAGGCTGGGTCAAAGTTATATGTAGACTAATATCATATATCATGCCATGCAATATGTTAAAGGATATAAGAAGGTTCAGAAGGGAGATGTTTTTTTAGAACAAGGGGAGAAAACTTGAAGCTAAATAGTACTAAATGCCCACAGAGGTAGTTGAAAAATCAACAGTAGGTGAGTATAAGCATGACTGAGGACAGCATATAAAAGTTCTGTTGGGACACCCCTCATATTTTTGTAAATTTTTTATTATATCTTTTCATGAGGCAACCCTGAAGATATGGCACTTTGATAGAATGTAAAATAGTCACTGTAGAGCTTATATAACAGTGTAAATTTAGCGTGCCCTCAAAATAACTCAACACACAATGATTAATGACTAAACTTCTGGTAACAAAAGAATTGTACCCAAAACGTTTGGAGTTCACAGGAGCTCACAGAATGCCACTGGAATCCTATTCCACTCCTCCATGACGACATCACAGAGCTGGAGAATATTAGAGACCTTGCGCTCCCCCACCTTCTGTTTGAGGATTTAGGAGCTAAAGTCATGCTTGGCCAGTCCGGCAACTTTACCCAGAGTTTGTTTAACAAAGCAGTGGTCATCTTGAAGGCGTGTTTGGGGTTGTTATCAGGCTGTAATACTGCTCTGTGGCCCAGTTTCCAAATGGTTCCCTCAATAAACTCTAGCTCCTCACAGCAGGCATGCGGCCGAGGTTGCTTGCTCCATTTGGTTTTCCTTGCCATCCTGACTGGGAATCTAATTGGAACGAGCTCCACTGATTGGCTGAGCGGCCCAAGTGAGTCCCAAGAAGAGGTAAATTTTTGTTGATCCCAGGGGGATATGAGGTAAGAGTAACATTTTTTTGGTTTTGTTCCTCTTTAAATAGGAAGAGAAATACGCAAACCATCTCTTTTCAAAAGAAAGAAGCTGCTGAGTGTGCAATGCTTCAGTATATCTTCTAATATTTATGCAGCGACCATGTCCTATCATTATTATTTTTGTGGATTTATTTAGCACCATCTTCTTCCATAGTGCTGTACTAGGTATAATTACAGGCAAGGTAAAACATACAGTACAAAGACCAATACAAACTAGATGCTACAGTGTTCAGACCAAATGTTGTGAGAACAGGTGGCAATAGGAAAGAGAGCCCTGCCTTTGTGAGCTTACAATCTAAAGGTTCTACTTATGGACAATTGTGTCAGGCTTGTTGCCCTCATCAACACAAGGCTGGAAGTGATGATTCTATGGAAAGTAAGGCTTAAAAGAAGCATTTTTGTCATTTAGGGTTATAGGGAAAGTGGGTAAGGAGGCATGGGTCTGTTCATCGGAGTCAAGGACATTTTGCTTTGTAATGCGATATGTATGCTAACCAGCTTTTATTGCGCATATGCTGAAACGCAATAAAATTTTAACTTTACTTCTGCCAAAATTTCCATCCTTATCCCCTACCAGTTGCACTTAGTTTCCTTGTAATATATATGTAATATACCTTTTCTTTTACCAGTAATTCCCCCATACTTATCTAAATTCCCATGCAGCAGATTGGCAATATCCATTGCTGTCTCTTCACTTCTTCCTGGCTTCAGTCATGATGACTGGCCACACCCGCTCCATTCATTTCATTGTAGTGAATGGTCAGTCATTGTGACTGACGCAAGGGGAGGAACTCTGAGCTCCATGGCAATGGGAATAGTGGGGATGAAATTGCAGACCTTGGTAAGAATCAATCTATCGGCATCAGCTGTGCGGGACTGTAGGTGTGTACGTGCTTTTTTGTGTTTGCCCGTACAGGGACTTCTCTTTTTTTCTATTGCTGTTGCTCATGTAATGCACTTATAACACTGCTTAATTTCCCATCCAATAGGTAAAGTCTACTACCTTGAGAATTCTGATAAGCTGACGTTCCATGAAGCTAAACAAGCCTGTGTACAAGATGGTGCCCAGATCGCCAAGGTGGGCCAGCTTTTTGCCGCATGGAAGTTTCTGAACTTTGATCGCTGTGATGCTGGCTGGCTAGATGATGGCAGTGTGCGATATCCCATTGCCTTTGCTCGACAAAACTGTGGACCACCAGAACCTGGGGTTCGAAGTTTTGGATTTCCAGGAAAACACAAGAAATTTGGAGTCTTTTGCTATAAAATGAGTTAAACAATCTATTGCCCAATAGATTGGACAATTTGAACTGGTATCCACGCTGACCTTATTTCCCAGAACATAGGTGGGCATTAGGATAAAGGATAGACAACTTGCCAAAATATGACTATAACCTAAGACTATTGTCAAAAAAGGCCAAAGAGATCCAGTAAATTTCACTGGTGATGTCATATAGTCATTTGTATTGCAACTGCATAAAGACTATTTTTTCCCAAATTGTTTCATTTTATATTGTTTTAAAACATAAAAGTAATACTAACTTGGGCCTAAATGTAAATCTTACCTGTCCAATATATAGACTTTAATGAATGCAGGAACATGTCAAAAGCAGGGCGCATGAGCTATAATATCTGCTTGTACTTATCAAGGACTGAATGTGGAAGAGTATATAACGCCAGCAGACACAAACCTCTCATCATCAGACCACCAGCAGAGGAAAGCACAACCACTGAGCCAATGCTACACATGCTATTTATTGAAAGATACATCAGCATTTTTTATTGTGTTGGATATATGAGATATGAATCTGCGCACAATGCTTATCTGTGTTCAAAATAAAACCATGAACTATTGTACTTTTATGGTGAGATTATATTTTAGGTTTTGTTTTAGATGTTCAATGTGAACAACCAAATATAAGAAATCTCACCACCGTTTGTGTATGATAAAAATAGGATGTATACTTTATACTGATATATGCACGCTGCTTTTGTATATGAACATATTTGCTATTTATGCAGTCTCTGCTTGTTGCTTAAAAGTACATTTTTCTTGTATACTTTTTTTATGTACATCCACTAAAAGTCAATAAGACAAAGAGCAGGAGCATAGATGTATTGTATACCAGACAGGTATTGTCATTGAATCTCTTTTAAAGAGAAAGTCCAATCATCTTGGTCCACCCCTTCCTCCTCCCATGCTAAGCATGAATCGAGCAATAACATTTAAAATTAACTAATCTCTGTGCTCCTCCTCCAATTCGGTCAGAGGACACCCAGCTCCAGGCATTGGGTGATTTACCTGTCACTCAAGGTCCCAGTTCCAGCTTCCTGGTAGAGGGCACTCCACCTGTCCGAAATGGAGGGAATTTGTGGTAATCAGGTGAGTTTTTTAAGCTTTGCACATGGGAAGGATGGTATGGATGAGAGGACAGGGAGGCTTGATAGTTTTAAGTCATACATACTAAATTTAAACAAATGAACAACTCTGCAGTTCAGGGGCTTCTGACACACAGCAAACGTTTTTTGTGGCAGGTCGAATTTTTAAAGCATTAATGGCCATTGTATGCTTGCGCACACATGGGAATTTTTCGTCCACATTTAACCCATCCATACAGTGAGTCTGAAATCACTGTGCATTTAAAAATACACATAAAGCCCTTTGTCGAACATTATATTCTATGTCCATGAGCATAATATGGAATCCCCCTCCCCCCCAAGCTAAAACAGTTTCCACTCTTTTGGGAAGCCGTATGTCACTGTCTCATTTAGAAGAGCATTTATGAGGTCAGATACTGATGTTGGTAGAGAGGGCCTGGCTGGAAATTTCCGTTCTAGCTCATTGTTGGATGGAGTTGAGATCAGGGCTTTCTGCAGAAAGATGGCTGCCGCCGCCCATAAGTGAGGACACTGGTATTGCCAGCACTAGCAGTGTCCTCACTCATGGGAGCCAATGTCCCTATTTTCGAAGCCCCAGCTGGGGCCAGTTTGGAACGCTGCCGTTTCTGTCGCTGCCACCACTTCTCCACCGCTGACTCAGGAAAGTTACAGCAGTGCTTCTGCTGCTGCAACCTTAATTGAAGCTGGTTGATGGGCTGCTCTGCAGCTAGCTTTTTCGTGTTCGGGCCGGATGTCGAACTCGAACACGGACTTCCGGATGAAGTACTTTTTTTGGCTTTAGGATCCCAAATACGCAAGGTTCGGTACCAACCCGGTTCCGGTTCACCCATCTCTATTGAGCACCTATGTTCTACAGCAATTTTCTCCAACCCTCTCCTCGAGAGCCGCCAACAGGTCAGTTGTTTCAGTATACATCTCACCTACAGATTCTTTAATTTTCACATAGTCAAGGACAGCAGTAAGCCTGTAACACTTTCCATAACAAACACAAAAATGTGTATTGAGTTTGGAATATTTGTGAATGCTCCCACAATGTTTAGAGGGTGGGTTGCAGATAATCGGGGTATTTAGCAGTCGCTGAAAAGCATGCATGTACGGTTGCATTTGACTTCTAAGTGCAGAGGTTTTAACAAGGTGCTTGGATGTATTATGCTATGTATTCTTTTGAGTGATAGAAGGACTGTCTAGCTACGTAATGTAGCAATTATTTAAACTGGGAGTCTATCAGTGCAGAGTGCATCATAATTATTTGGAAGAAATGTCTGATTGTAGCTTTTAAACTATTTTACCTTTTTTATTGTTTTAAAGTATAAGTCCACTTTCGATGGAACTTTTGAAAGTGTATATATTTTTGTACCAGAATGTTGTCCTGAAAGGAGCACTATCACGAAATATAAACACATTGGCTAATAAGAGGAGGGGTCACTTATACACCCAAACTGAATAAAACTCTAGCCAAGCCTCTGGTAAAAATAGGGGTGACAGGTTTAGTGTAGCAGGGGAGACAGAACCTGTCACCTGATTTCCTCTTCCCAAAAAACAAGCCTGGCCAGCCATCTAACATATTGAAATGGATTTTTTTTATTGGCCCATTTTTTCGTGATAGTGCTCCTTTAAGGCGCTAAGCTGATCTAGTATTAAAACCTCTTGGATTTCTCATGGTAGTAACAAAATCACATTATGAGAAAAAAGCCTGAGAATGTCACTGTTACTGAATCACCAGATAGTAAGACAATGAAAGTCAATGGCACTTTTTACTACAGTATAAAAAAGGAGTAAAAAGTTCTCTACTTTTCTTAGGAATAAAAAAGTACAATTGACTTTCATCGTTTTCCTATTTGGTGATTCAGGAGCAGTGGCATTCCCATGCTCTTCTCTTATGAAGTGTTTTTTCTACCTCATGAGAATTTTTTTCAACTCTTATTTAGTCAAGGCCCATGTGAGACAATGTGGTCTGTTGGTACTAGGGAGGATGTCTGCTATCTCTAGTATCTAGTATTCCTACTATCACCTTATTAACTTGAAATTTGCCTGCAGAAGTTTTATATCAAGGATTGCTTTTTTGAAAGTACACTTTAGCTCCAGAAATAGTAACACAAAACCTTACAATTGACAACCATGGACTGGAATGGATAGCTAAAAAACTCCAAACATGAGCGAGAACATACAGTAAACCAGCTTGATATATAGGCCTTGATTCACTAAGAGTTGAAAAAAATTCTCATGGTAGTAAAAAATTTAATTAATGAGAAAAAAGCTTGAGAATGTCACTGTTAGTGAATCACCAGATAGGAAGACAATGAAAAACAATGGTACTTTTTTACTCTTGAAAAAAGTATTGCACTTTTTACCCCATTTTACCTGTAGTCATTGACTTTCATTGTCTTCCTATCTGGTGATTCACTAACAGTGAAATTCTCAGACTTTTTCCTCATGAATTGACTTTTTTTGTGTTCTGTTCTTTTCAGCCCCGCAGTTTTTCATTCGGTATGATCAGCTAATAAAGAGGTCCTTTGCCACCATTAAAATGCAAAATTACCAACAATGTGCTTCCAGCCTTGTCTAGGTCTATGCTGACTTTTTGAGTGATGAATGATCTTTTTGTTTGGTACAAAGGCAATTTTCACCTTTCAACAAATCTATAATGCAATGCAAATGTATTGATTTCTTATCTGCAAGGTAAAAGTATTAAAACAAACGTATTCTGTAAAATGCAGGGTAGATTCAACTGGCCAAAACAAAATAACTGTACTTGGAGGTTGTCTGAGGTTGCCTGTACTGGGAGTGCCTACCAAGATAACTGGTGGGCCTGCTCCAGCCAATCATAGCCAATCATAGCCCGCTCTTCCAGCACAGGGTTTCATTTAGCTCCATTAATTCTTAGCAGCAGAGTAGTGTTGATGTTTAGATTCAGTTCAAAGTAAATACATGTGGAGGCTGATTCATTACTAACGCCAGGTATTGCCAGATGTGCATCTGTATAGCGGTGCTTAGAGCGACCACTAGTAGACGCTGTAAGCGGGTATCAAGTTCTCAAAGCTAGCGTTGTGGTCGCTGTAGTAACCTGGCCAGCATTGATGAATGTGATGTATGTTGGGCGCTTTAACAACAGTATAAAGCTGCAGCGAGTGAGAGGTAACGCCGGCTCAGTTCATCCGTCACTCGGCGTTCCACACCATATTTAACAAAACACACACAGTGCCGGTGCTCTAAAGCTGGGCGCTGAAGCATAGAGCGCCAGCCGCTGTGTGATCAAAGTCTGTTTTTGAACACATATCCACCAGTAACAAAGCAAAAACACATGGAATGACATTGTTTTAACACTGGGACAAAAGCACGTTAGTGCCAGACCTGTAATGACAATTGTACATAAAAATATAAAAAGTCAAAAAAAATTATAAAAGTGTTTGTTTGCAGCCAGGAGAGGTCACACAATGATTTGAGCGAAAAAAAAAAATATTTTAATTGCCAAACACGCGTTTTAAACACAAACAAATGAAACCCCATTGAAATGTATGGGAGAGCGATAGTGAGCAAAAGGTAACACATGGTGCTCCTGAGCCTAGAGCCCCGGCGCTATACGCTGAGCCACCTCTGGTAATACATGTGACGCTACATGGTGCTGTTAGAGGCGCTCACCAGATTTGCTTTCTTAAATGTGGTTTTACATACCTCGCCCATCGTTCACCAGACGCTACCTGCCGCTACAAGGCACTACCAAGCGCTCTCCGTTCTTAAATAACCCCCTAAGTTTGATCCCAGAAGTGGGCAAAATTCTGGTAAAATTAAACCAATTTTTAACCAAAAGCCCAACATAATACCAGAATTTTGAAATATATGTCCAGGCACAAAATAAAAAGCTTGAGTACTCACCATACCCCCCCCCCCCCCCCACTCTGACCTTTTTATCCCAGTCTGGCTGAATAAAATTTCAGAGATCCCTGATTGAGTCTTGCACCCCCCCCCCCCCCCCCCCGCTCACTGGCAAGACCCATGTCCATCAATCACAGTGACTGACTATGCCTGCAATTATGTGGCGGATATTAAACACGCTGGTCACTGCTGAACTGAATTGTAGCCTGCATGCTACTGGACTCTCAGGATCCAGTATTTAAATTTAGCCAGACTAGGCGAGGATTTTATTTTGTGCCTGTACTGTACCTTTAACATGCTATAAACAGTATAGAATTGGGTGCCGCAGTTGCTGTCAGGTTTATTGCACTTGCCTGGATTTCTGGAAATGTCAGAATATTATTTTTACCTGATACACCGTATGATTGTGTTACTTGTGTCACGGCGCAGGCATTTAAGAAGTCTTCTGTAGATGAAGTTTTCAACTTCAAAGTTGTTCAGATAAGATTAGCTTGGAAATGTGTAATTTCCTTTTTTCGTTATTAGTGAGGTTTAAGTTTATAGATCATGGCATTCACTATTCACAAATGGCTACATTAGGCACACGCTATACCCCAATCTTAGAAAGGCACCCAATATATACTCTTTAGAGAGCTGCTACTAAGTTTGACCCTTTAAAGCACACCTCAGTTCTACAGTTACATTCTTTAATGTTGATGTTTCCATCAATGTGCTTAAGTGAACCTTTAACCCTTTAAACACCGAACATCCGTGTTCAACACCGTGAAATGTAAATGGTTGCTTCTCTTGCTGTTTCACGTGCCTGGCGTTTCCCCTGTTTGTTGCCAGAAATAAAATGCTTACCCCCAGCCTCCCAGGTCTTCAGCAGGTCAGAGAACACCCAACCTCTACTGGGCTGGCTTCATGACCCGATATAATCCCAGACTAGGGTGTATCAAACTAGAGCTGGTGGCATTACTAATGGGCAGGTCTGTTAAAGGAGAACTATCACGAAAAAATGGTAAATTATACAAATCTGTATAAATATGTTGGATGCCAGGAGGAGGGGGTCACTTATACACCTGGCATCAAAAAATATCCAGCCAAGCTTGTTTTCTTAATTGGAGGAAGAGGAAATCAGGGGTGACAGGTCCTGTCCCTCCTGATACACTTAAAGCGGTCCTTCCTGTGCTGTGGCTTCTAAAAGCTCCCTCCTGCAGGGAGAAGCCTTTTATGCAGGCGAATGAGATGACTTCAGCTCACTCAGCCAATATAAAAGGCCCCTCCTAGTGGCATGAGTGAGTGGAAGAAGCCAGAGAGATCGGGGGAAGCCAAGTGCAGGGCAGGGACTCCGATCCTCTACTCCATGGCCAGCTTCTGCTGATCACTTCCAGCTGTCAGAAGCAGTGGTGGACGGTGCAGGGCAACAGCGATCAGCAACTGAAAGACGTAAGTAGTGGGAAAAAATTATAAAGAACATTTTTTTCTGTGTGGGTGTTTTTTTTTACATTTAACCATTTGTGAACTCCTTGAGACCCCTACACCAGTTCACAGGGCTTGACAAGCTAGCAAGTCACCTGCCAGCAAGTGGGTAACTTGCCTTACCCACTGCCCCATTACCTGCATCCTTAAAAAAGAAGAGCCCTGTGCCCAGGCGAGCTGGTAGCCTTCAGGGCTGGAGGGTGGCCACTCGGCCTCCGCATTCTGGTCTACCAGCCTCCATAGCTGGTGCCTGGGCTGGTTTTGTTTGAAGGAGGGACCCCCACACCATTTTTTAAAAAAATTTAACAGTTTAACTAGTGTGCATGGTAGTTGTATTTTATTTGGAAATCTTATCTTTTCAGTTTGGGGTGTCTCCTGGGCAGGAAACAGTATGCATGATACCATTGTAATTGGGAGTAATTGGGCTTTTACTCGCAATGGGGGTCAATTCAGAGTCTGAGAAAACTCATTTTTTTTTATACACCTAAAAATATTAAGAAAACACTTAAAAATTACAAACAAGGCATTTCATGTTAAAGCCCAAAAAACAATATATAATTTTCATGGAAACCTGTGAAAATTCCTGCATGAATCACAGTGTATAAATAGCACAAAATGGTAAAAAAATGGTCTGGAAAACAAGGCGGACAAAATCTCTAGTTAGGCTGACAGGGTTAAGCCGATCCTAAAGTAAAACAAAATACTTTAGGTCTGCTTAACCTGTTTCCTCTGGGACAAATTTTTTGATGGCCTGTACAAGCATAAAAACCCTCTCAGCTGGTATGTGCTCCAGGCGTGTTTGCCTCCCTATCAGCCCAGGCTGGTTGCTGGGGATAATGGAATGGCAGGGCAGTGGTTGATGCATTGGAGTATCCCAGAGGGGTCAATATTAAATTCTCATTTGGGCATATTGTGGGATTTTTTGTGGGAGGGGACTACTGACCAAGTCATGTTTTAATTTTTGGAATGATAAATAACAATTAGGTGAGTATATATATATACTGCAACAGCATGGTATTTATAGTGCCCATCCTTGTCCTAAACATAAACATAGAAAAAAGAGAGATAATACCAAAGAAGCCTCTTAAGTTGGTTCTGGTTCCAATTTATTAGCCGTTTTCAGGTGATGAAAAGGCTTGGGTGAGTTTTGTCTGCTGATTGTCTGCAAAACTCACCCAAGGTCATACATTGCCGCATCCCTGGCATCTTGTGTCTGCTCCATGGCCTAGCCAATCATGTAGACTGGGGGCTGAAGTGTGCCGCAGACTGCAGAAAGACCAAGGATGCTGCCACTTCCCTTGCTCTATGCTCTAGCTCTGTTTCCAAACAGAGCAGTATGCCTTGCATTAATATGCACGGCATACAGTGCTGATTGGCAGAGAGCACATGTATGCCCGTGGGACCGCCAGAAGAAGAAGAGTTTTGAGGGCGATCTGAGAGTTTCCCAGAGAGCAGCATCCTAAATTGGGATGCCCCAGGAAGAGACCAATCACCAGAATAGCGAAGATCCAGGTGATTGGTACACTATAAGCAGCTTCTATGATATTGCATTTCTTTTTGTGGTTATTTTTTGCTTTTTGGCCATCTAAATTTAGGTATGACATAATAGGAGCACAGATTACTTTTAGTATTCCGTATAAGCATGTAGCCCAGACTTTGTATAGATGTAACACATTTTAACTTGTTATTTACAACTTTAGTTAACTCGTTCAGTACTAAGTTGAGCTTTTCTATATCTGTAAGGCATTTGTATATCTCTAGCTGTACATACCAGGCTTTAGTTGATATTGTAAACTCACCTGATTGGTTCATGCCTCACCTGGTACCACCGAACAGTGCAGAGCATTGATTGAAATCATTTTAAAGATAACAACATACGACTGCTACAGTCTAAAATCTGCTATCTATAGCTCTGCGCAGTCACCATTACATTTGTAAGAGCTGATGGTAGGTGGACTCATTCACCCCCAAAGGGTGAGAAGCACGTAGGAAGCCCGGGCTGTCAATGCCTCTTTAATAGACTCTGCACAGTGATTGCAGGTCACAGGCTACACTGTTGCTCCTGAAGCAGGTAAATTGATTTTGCCATCAGAAATACGCAGTTAGGTCGTCAAGAGATCAAAAACCTACTTGATACAAAATCAATAGCTGCACACTTTATCTGTGATACTTTTTTTCTACTGTTAATGAATTTCGAGAAATCAAAGTACTGTAGTGACAGTGTCTGTATCGATCAGATGATTGTGCAGTTTTTAGTATTCCACCTATCAAGGAAGCAACTTTAATGTACTTATGATTTACACTGGCTTACAGTACTTACAGCCTCTTCTTGCTGCATATGGAAAGAACAGTTATTAAAGGGGCTCAATGTTCCTGGTCAACTCTAAGCAAAATGAAGAATCCTTTCTTATAAATCCCTTCAAACATTGTGTTATGTGTTAGCGTAGCATGGCACACATATCTCCACAGTTGTAGGCTATTATATGGACAAGCTTCAATTTTCTTCTGTAGCTACAAAAATAAAACAAAACCACAACTGCCACTTAAAACAGGGGTTCCCTTTAGTAATACAATATTCCACTTGGGAGGAATGCAATTCTCAGTTCTGACTATAAGGAAGGAGAGATGTGAGGAAATGGACACAGTTATATTAGGTTGTCAATCAGATGTATCTGACTATGAAAGCAAACTTTGCTGAAACTTACTTTTCAATGTAAATTCCTTTGACTTTGCCTCTAGAGAATGGATGCCCAGAGAATAGAAGGAAACTTCTTGCTGCTGCAGGAACCCTGTTACTGCCTCTTTGACTATATTATCATTAAGCAATTGCTGACCACATAGAAAAGTATTTAGGTTACAAAAGAGAAAGTAATCATTGAGAGCCAGGTCTGGACTGTGGGTGGATGGTTAAGCCACGTGAAGCAGCATTCCCTGATAGCAACTTGTGATTTACAGACAAGTTCCCACAGAATTGATCTCGCTTTATGCAATGCAGGGGTGCTTGACGAGCATGGGCCACTTAAATGATTTGAAATCTGATTGCAGGTCACAACGAACTCTTTCAGAATTATTTCATTTGGAATCGCATAATGAACATTTGCCCACTCTCGCCACAAACTCCACTTGTATATCCTTCCACCACACCCCTGCATTAATATGTAACTATACTTTTTCCCACATGCTAGCAATTCACATGCCAATTGGCTTACCTCCCTGAATATGTGGGTTCCTTATTTATAGGAAAATAAAACTATTAGAAATGCACACCACACAGGTATTGGGTTTTACATACCAGGAAAATGTATGAAAAGTATCAGTGAGATCATAAACAACGTTTACCATAAAAGTGTAAGATCCAAGTGTTTACCTGTCTGCACTGTCTACTGGATCCAAACATCAGTGCGGAAACACAGACTGACACGCTTAGGGGCCTGAGCCTCATATGCCTTGTGGCGGCGTATTGCTGCTCATTGTAGGCAGCGAAGCATGATGGTCAGTTAGGGGTTAACTCAGAGGTTCTGTCTTGCTCCATAGGAGTAATGTGTCAAATAGGCAACTGCTGCGCAGCCCAGGCCTTCCAACCTCCTATTGGTCAGTGGTCACATAAAGCTATTCAGGCTTCAGCAGACACTGCCTGTGATAGTGTCTAGTAGAGATGAGCAAACCGGTTCAGACGAACCGGAATTCGCTCCGAATTTCAGGAAATATTCGATTCGATATCAATGAAATCTTATTGCGTGTGAAATCACAATTTCTCCCGGTTACAGCGGTACCACATATGTATTGGTAGACACCCTTTCCTGCCCAGAAGACTCCCCCAAACTGAAACAGCGCTTTAGGGGATTTTCAGATAAAATACAACTATGCTACGCAATATGCGCACCTTGCAGTTTTTCCAGAAAAACCCTTTACATTTGAAATACCCCCAACAAACTATATATTCTCTGGAAGTACACACCTCAGGCTTTCTAGGCGTACCAGGCTTGTTGATGTGGCCATAGTTTTCTGGAAGTAATCCCTCAATGGATTCTTTGGTTGCAAAGAGTTTCCCTAAAAAAAGGATAAAAAAGCAGAATCAAAGCCACATTTTCCTAAAAAAACTATATACAAACAAGAAAAAACAAGTTTAATCTGAAAACGCAACAACCTCCGAACAGAACGATACCCAACATGCATAGCTACTGTCAATGGAAGAGTTGCCAAACACCCCAAAGTAAAGCATGTGCGTAACGGTAATTTTACTTGAAAATTTCAGCTCTGCAGACAAAGTGCGCACCTTGCGATTTTTCAACCAAAACAACCCTTGACATTTAGAATATCCCCCATAAACCATATATTCCCTGAAAGTACACACGTTAAGCTTTCTAAGGGTACCCAACTTGTTCTAGTGGGCTCATCTTTCTGGAATTATTACCTCAAAGAATTCTTTGGTTGCGCAGGGTTTCCCTAAAAAATTTATAAAAAAGCTGAATAAAAAACACCTTTTCCTAAAATATAAATATGCAAACCAGAAAAAACAAGCTAAGTCTGAAAGCGCAAGGTCCCCCGAACAGAACAATACCCAACATGCAGAGGTACTATTAACCCTTTTAATTGCCAGCCTACTTGTGATTTTGTCACCCTCTGTTGACAGGCCATTTTTCCCCATTTTGCGTCATGTTTTGCGCCATGTTTTGCACCATTTTTGCTGGAACTTTCAGGAAAATTATATATATATTTTTTTGCAGCATGAAATGTCTTGTTTGTAAATTTTTTTTTTTTTTACAATATTATTAAGTAAAAAAAAAAAATAAATAAATAAATAAATAAATAAATAAATTTTTTAGAAAATTGACTCCTTTATTTTAAATAAAAAATGTATTTTATTAAGGAAAATTATATTGCATGTGAAAGCCCCATTTCTACCGATTAGAACGGTACCACATATTTATCGGTAGCCCCCTGTTCCTGCCCAGGAGACCCCTCTAACTGAAACAAGTATTTTATAACATTCACAAAAAAAATACAAATACCATCCACACTACAAAGGGTTAAATCGAGAAAAAAAATGACATAGGGTCCCCCCTCCCAGGGGAGGGAGACCCCATTTTTTTTTGATTTTTAAGGGTTAAAAACCCTTAAAAATAAAAAAAAAAATTGACGTGGGGTCCCCCTTACCCAAAGTAACCAGCCCGGGACCAGCTATGGGGGCTTGTAGGCACAGAGTGGGGGGGGCCAGCTTATGTGGCCCCCCCACCCTGCAGCCTACGAGCCCACATAGCCTATGTGGGCCCGGGCTCTTCTGCCCCCCCCCTGGCCTTTGGGGAGGCAGGTAATGGGGGTGCCGGGGGTTAATGGCAAGCCACCCGCTAGCGCAGGTGGCTTGCCATCCCCCCAGCCTTGTGAACTGGTATAGGGGTCATGGACCCCTTACCAGTTCACAAGGGGTTAAAAGTAAATAATCACACAGACACAAGCAGAGAAAAAAATATTTTATTAATTTTTATTTTTTTTTTACACTGTACTCACCTCCCATCCATCCTGGAACACTCTGTCCCTCGGCGATCACTGGCTTCTGCTCACTTGCTAGAAGCCTTTTATAGCTGCTGGATGACAGAACACAAAGGGTTAATCAAAAAAAAAATGACATAGGGTCCCCCCTCCCGGGGGGGGCGGACCCCATTTTTTTTTATTTTTAAGGGTTAAAAACCCTTAAAAATCAAAAAAAAAAATTGACGTGGGGTCCCCCTTACCCAAAGTAACCAGCCCGGGACCAGCTATGGGGGCTTGTAGGCACAGAGTGGGGGGGCCAGCTTTTGTGGCCCCCCCACCCTGCAGCCTACGAGCCCACATAGCCTATGTGGGCCCGGGCTCTTCTGCCCCCCCCTGGCCTTTGGGGAGGCAGGTAATGGGGGTGCCAGGGGTTAATGGCAAGCCACCCGCTAGCGCAGGTGACTTGCCAGACCCCTGAGCCCTGTGAACTGGTATAAGGGGTCACATGGACCCCTTACCAGTTCACAAAGGGTTAACAGTATAAATAAAAAGACACACACAGGTTTTCAAATATGTTTATTTAAAAAAAAAAACATTTTACCTTTACTCACCTCCGATCTTCAGATGCAGTGTCCCGCGGCGATCTGATGCAGGTGACAGCTGGGCAGAGAAGGGGGGAGGCAGGCGATCGGAGGACTACCATACTGCTTGTGATGGGGGGTACACTGCCTGTGATGATGGGGTGCACTCTCCATGATGATGAGGGGGCATCCTGCCGTTGATGATGGAGGGGCACACTGCACAGGAAGCTGCGGCTTACATGATGGCCTCCGACTCTTAGGACTTTAGTGAGCCAGTGTCTCCTCTACTGATGAGACACAGTGGCGCAGTGGTACCAGTAGTGGTAGCCATTGTAGAAGGGCTAGTACTGCGCAAGATGAGGCCATGCTGTAGGAGAGTGTAGAGCAGGTGGAGGCATTGAGTGCTGCAGTTGGTGAAGGAGTGCCTGCTTGGCCTCCTAATAACTGTTCCCTCAAAATTCCAACTTTTAGTTCAGCCCCAGGAGTCAATAGAGACCCAAGCAACTTATGTTTTGTTGATTTCTTCCATTTGTTTGTTACAGAGGTAATGTTTCGTGGGGGTTAAGTAAGTCACCTGCTGGGATGTGAGGTATAGGGCCTGCCCTTTAAACTGGTATAGTAGTCATTTGAACCCCTTATCAATTCCAAGTGAGTGTAATAAAAAATCACAAGAAAATATTCTATTCTTAATTTAATTATATTTACCTCTGCCAGCATCTGGACTGAAAGGGGACACAACTCCCACCCTTCATCCTTGGTTTCAAGCTAAGGTTAATGAAAGGTGCCGAGGGGATCAGAGCTTTTATACTAGATAGGCAGAGTCACTCTGCCTTCTCCCTCATGCAAATTGGATGTCACTAGAGGGGAGGATTATGGAGGGGGATACCCCAAGAAAACCCTGCCCATACTCCTCGCCTACAGTCACAAATGGGGGGAGAATCCTAAAGGCCTTACTAGCTAGAAGACCCCAGTGACACCCGTTGACGGACACAGAAAAGGAAAGGAGGATGTGCCTTGCAGGCGACTAAAAGAAGATGACACAAAGCAGTAAGTAAATCAATAAAAAGATTAAGGCCCTTATTTATAGCGCCAGGTAGCGAATGGTGAGCGAACGGTAATGACGCTCACCGCCACGAGAACGCCGGCTCCCCTCCGCAATCACACATTTATCAAGCCGATCCTGCTTAGCGACTGACAGAGCGCCAGATAGCGAATCATTCATCATTATACCAGCCTCCCCCCACAGCGCCAGCGAGCGACCTTGAACAGCGACAGGTATGACCTTTCGCTACCTGGCGCTCTCCGATGCATTTCAATGGAGCAATCTTTAAATATTCTTAATTAATTGCTAATGTTTTTTTTTTTTTTTTAAATGTCAAAAATTCTGTGACCACTTCTGCAACGTTATATCTTTTTTTTAAGGTAAAAAAAAAACAAAAAAAAAATTTGTGCAGAATTGATATTACAGGTCTGATATTAATGTATTCATATTACAAAATGTTTTGAAAAACATGTTTTTTTTTTTTTTCAAAAAATATGGTTGTTTGTGGGTTAAAAAACTACTTTTAACCCATCGCCGCCAGCGCTCTGGGGTTTAAACATGCATTTTACAGCGCGAGAATTTTTTGAGCGTGATTTGTTAATGAATATGCTGGGAGCCGTTCGCTATGGCCATTCGCTGTCATGCGCTCCCATACAGCGCGGAACCTGTCAAACAGCGACTCCTAACTCCGTATTCAACATTACCGCACACCGACGGGGTCGCTGTCAACAGCCGAACAACGGCCAAGCACAGCAAATACTAGCGTGCGCTGTGAAAATAACGCTACTGTCGCTCATCTGTCGCTACCTGGCACTATTAATGAATCGGCCTCTAAATGTTTATGTCTGTGGTCTCTTTTTTCTTACTACTGAACTGAACTGGTAAGAGGTTCAGGGGACCCCTATACCAATAAACAGGGTAGTGGGGCTGATATGTTACCTGCCAGGACTGTTGGTACCACTGCTCGATTACCTGCACCCCCTCTTGGGCCACCAGGGTGCGGAAGAGCTTGTGTCCATTGGTATGAGCCCAGTGTTCTTTCAGAGGTGCTCCTGGCACTTCTGGAAGAGAAGCGGACTCATAGAGAATAGGGGCTGTCAGGTACTTTCTGATGCACATGGGTTTTACTTTTTGAGTCATTGGAGTCATTTAATTATTTGCACGAAAAATGGTCTGCTGAATCAAGAGAGAGGTCAAAAATGTGCTGAAATACTTCACGACAGCAATGAACCAACACTTTTGTTATGCTTTAATTCAGAAGGTAAAATCTCTCATGATGTGATGCTTTAAACCAGAAGGTAAAATCTCTCATAATTTATAAAAAGGGAACCATTTATATTCAGTGGATCGTTGTTTTTTCCTTCACAGAGTAAACATTTTAGGTGTTAATAAGCATGTGGGTACTTTAAACATGTTGACTTCTGTAATGTTCCCTCTTTTTGGAATCACACTTTATTTTAACTTATAAGCATAACATATTTTTAGGCTTGTGAAATATTTTAGGAAAAGTTTTTTTTACCTCTATAAGTCTATATGGCAGCAGTGATCTCTGCAGAGCATCTAAACTAACAAAAGTTTCTGCCCTTAGACGTGTAGCTAATTCTACACAGCTAGACCTGGGTACAATTACACAAACAACACTGCTTATTTGGGTTAGTAATTAAAATTAATTATTGGCCTTTTACACAGTTATGTATTTGTACTGATTTATGAATAGTTGTTTTACACTATTCAGTAGACCTAAATTCTAAAGCCTTCAGTGGATTACAGCTGCTAGCAACAATCTGTTCGTGTGTGGCTAGGGATGACCTCTTTTTGCTTCAAGATGAGCTCTTCACCATTATAGCAAAGGCCAGGCAGAAAAGAGGCAGATAATTAAATCATGTGGTTAGTGGTAGTCGGCTTTCCTAAAGAATGGTTTTGGGCATAACAGATTATAAACTGGACAGTAGCCATCATTCTGACTTTCATGGTTCCTGTGCAGAATTGAATGTGATTGGTGGCGTTTGTTCTGTACTGAATGCAACAGAGAATCTAGGACCATCTAATTTGCCAGATATTCATCTACCCTCACTCTGGCTCAATCCTGGATCACGGGTCCTGCAGCATGTTTCAGTGCTATTAGCTCTAGTAGCGCAATCCCAGGACTGAGTGCAGGGAACAGGAAAGCAGGCCACTGCTCAGCCGCCATGTGCTGATGATGCATGATTCTGGTCATAAGGGCAGGTGAGTAATTGACAAAAAAAGCTACAGTGTTTCATTAGGGAAAAATTAAAAATGACCCAACCACTAATATTATGATGCCCAATGCTGCCATACATCATGTTATTAATTTATCATCCCATGTACTCAAACCAAGATTTCAGTCAAATGTACCAAATGCTGCAGAATTAATTTTTATGTTTTTCTATCTATGAACGCTTGTGAAGCTAAAACAAAAAGCTGGATAAATAACAGCTAGTAAAACTGTGCAACACCGCGCCTAAATTCAAAAATTAAAATAAACTGAATTTATGTGATTAACAATTCATAAAGCTCAACGTGTCAACAAGATTCCCAATCTTCCCAAATACATATAAAAGAAAAAAAAACACAGAGCTTATTGAGATTAATATCAAAAATGTCCACTCATTAAAATAATCCTCAGCACATGGAAAATCAGCATCACAGTCCACACCACTATACTTTAACCACGTCCCAAAGTGCATGTGCAATCTTGTTATTCCGTGCTCTTATCATCCGTTTGTGCAAATCCTTACCAGACATACATCTTGAACAATTCATCACCATCACAAGTAGTTCAATATTTCATCAATTCTCCCAAAGCAGCAAGATATTATCAGATGCACAGCTTTGTTAAATCATCAGCATCCACGACAGATCGATATTCCATTGATTCTCACAAAACAGGCAGATTCACATAATCAACCAGGACATCATTAAAATGATGAATGGCCAAACCGCACATAAATGGAGAAAAGATATAAAGCAAAACTAGTGCAATATCGCCTTAAAACACCATTTAATAAAAATAGGAATCACACTCACAAAAATGAGGCATACGACAGCATGTCAGCTCAAAAAGAGCAATGTGTTAGAGCAGATCTCACCGACAGTCTCCAGTACTCCTCACGCCAATAATAGGCGTTTGATTAACGTTAATATCCACAATGGGGATAAACCCCTGCAGTAAAGTGTCCAAAGGGTAATCTCCCCGCCAAGTTCCAGCGCGTTTCGTCGCTATGCGACTTTAACCAGGATACTTGGCAGATAGAAAATAGTTCTTTATATAACGGAAGTGGAGAGGCATTGCTCCCGCCCTCCTCCTGTGACGTCCTGTCCGGCGTCTGGGTTGCCATCGCAACCAACACATACTTCCTCCAACTACGGGGCCAAACCTACGAGGCCGGCCGTGCGGCTACCGCCCTCCTCCCGCGACGCATAGGTTGCTGTAGCAACCAACTCAAGCTTCCTAGAAATGCGGTGCCGTCTCAGCAACCATTCACGTGTAGCGTGTTAATCACGTGGGTGCTGTCAAAAAACTTTTTAAGGCCGCAGCGCTCGCCCTCCCGCTCCAGGTGCCTATCATCAAATGATCACATATAGGTTTATAGAGTAAATGAGCACTGCAAATGAAGCAGCTCCCATTGTGGATTTTAACGTTAAGCGTGAGGAGTACTGGAGACTGGCGGTGAGATCTGCTCTAACACATTGCTCTTTTTGAGCTGACATGCTGTTGTATGCCTCATTTTTGTGAGTGTGATTCCTATTTTTATTAAATGGTGTTTTAAGGCGATATTGCACTAGTTTTGGCCATTCATCATTTTAATGATGTCCTGGTTGATTATGTGAATCTGCCTGTTTTGTGAGAATCAATGGAATATCGATCTGTCGTGGATGCTGATGATTTAACAAAGCTGTGCATCTGATAATATCTTGCTGCTTTGGGAGAATTGATGAAATATTGAACTACTTGTGATGGTGATGAATTGTTCAAGATATATGTCTGGTAAGGATTTGCACAAACGGGTGATAAGAGCACGGAATAACAAGATTGCACATGCACTTTGGGACGTGGTTAAAGTATAGTGGTGTGGACTGTGATGCTGATTTTCTACAAGTCCATGTGCTGAGGATTATTTTAATGAGTGGACATTTTTTATATTAATCTCAATAAGCTCTGTGTTCTTTTTCTTTTATAAAACAAAAAGCTAATTAAATAATCTGTGCATGTCTCAAGGAACAAAAGCGGTTACTTGCATGGGAACCCTTCATGTAACACCACCACTGGTCCTTTTGCAATAACTATTTTGGTCGTGGAATTTCCACAAACAACTAGGAAAAAAAAGGACATCTATACCTTTTGGAATGGCTACCTGAACCAGTAGTTCCTGACAGGGGCGGGCTGGCCATGGGGCAAACCAGGACTTTTCCCGGTGGGCCGCACCTGCCCCAAACTGTTTCATTGGCCAGGACACACTGCGAGGAGGAGAGTAGGGCCGTCCAGCCCACATTATGGCAAGAAGCGCCCCCCTGTGTACGAAGTGTGGTAGTGCACGGTTCATGCTGCCAGAGTCTGTGTCACCTCTGAGGCCCAGGCAGATGACATCAGCTGAGCTGTCACGTGACACTGGGGTGTTCCAGAGCGTGGAGGACAGAACAGAAGCTGGCAGCATGTGCGTGTAATGACTCTTTTTACTGCCCACAGGAACGTGTCCCCTCCTCTGGCCTGCACACACAGAGGGGTGGCTGGATGCTTTTCATTTTACAGCCCCCTTAGAAAGATGTTGGCAAGTTAAAGCGGCCAGAGCTCAATTTCCCTCCCTGTCCCCTCTCCGCAGCACACATAAAGTGACGGTGGATTGTAGAGGAACAAAACTCAGGTTTCTCACTATCTTGGGTTTTACTCCTCACTCCTATATCAGACAGACCCCATTCATTTAGCATCCTCTCCTCTACTCAAGCACAACTTTAAAAAGAAACGTCAGCCAGCCACACTGCTTAGAAAACATGAATGAAGGTACAGCCATGTTGATTGGTGGAGAGCCTGCACATGTGCCATGTGACCGTTGGTCGGGTAAGAAACTGGGGGTGTCACACCACAGGGCATTTCAAATCAGGATGCCCCCCACTGAAGTGGAATGGACACCAGGTCTGGTTGAAGTTACTGTACTGTGCCTCAAGTCATTTATGGCTGAAGGTCCTCTTTAATAACTCGATCTGGGGGTCTGCTGACACTGAATAATAATGTTTAGGTCTGCAGGGGGAAATCTATATTTGCTCTGCATATTCATGTCTGGGGTGGGATGTGCTGGTTTTTGGGGGGACTTTTCCTCTGCATATCATTTTGGGATCCACAGAGAGCTCTTATACAAGGCTCATACAATAGCAGACAACAACAACAGCAGAGACACATGATGCTTCTTTTCTGTAAATGATGCCAAATGAGCACAAATATGAGCAATAAGGTGGAAGAGCAACAATGACGCCCCCCCCCCGACTTTCTGGGCCCCGGTGTGGTTGCATCCCCTGCACCTCCTCAAGTTATGCCCCTGGGTGCTATATTCCTGTGATAAGTTCATGTGCTGCAATTCAGCAGAAGAGCACAGCTTAGCAACACATGGTAGGATGCAGCTTATTTTGATTCTTAGTAGTTTCTGGCATAGTAATGTGTGTTTGTCTCAGACAACATGTCTGCCAAAATGCATGGTGCTAGGCATTTTCACTTTATCAGGCTGCACTGGGCCCAGTACATCAGAGCCAGGTAAAGTTCCGGGATGATTTTTGGCCCCAGTCCGCCTCTGCTCACAGCCTATTTGGGGGAATTCTGCCACTTAGCCTCTGGCGTGGGGGGGGGGGGGGTTCTGCACACTGCCTGTTATTGGGATGGGGCGTAAATACCGGGCCGGACACATTGCAGAAGGGCCGGTGTGACCAGAAAAGTCCCGGGCCGTTTTTTAACCCCAGTCCGCCCCTGGTTCCTGATATAGCAAGTTATCCCCAGGAGGATGCGAAAATTGTGCAAATTAATGTCTACACCAGGCCTGGTTAGGTTTAGATACGTCTCTGCCCTCCCCATCTATCAACCTTTAACCTTCTCTCCGAAACACCAACTGGCCTAACTATTCATCTTCCTACTCCTTCCTACTATACATAGCCCCTGACAAGCAATTCCTAGTATGTATATGTAGATATATGTATATACTTGATATAATAAACATTCTAATTCTTAGAGAAAAAAAACAGAAGACTCAAGGTCAATAACATAAAATCCTCAGCACTCAAAATATTAAGTCTAAAATATTGGTCCAGATTCTACTACACGTCAGACTATAACCAAAGCTACAGGAAATATGATTGCTGGTGGTGCAAAGCACACCAGGCGACAGTTAAACACTTATGGTGGGAATGCATTGACATAAATCCTCTCTGGAACATAACTAATCACATCATACAAACAATAAAATAGTGGATCTAACCAATACAGCGAAGGAGGCTCTTCTTATCCCTTCATACTCCCATGTTAGCCAGAGTAACGATAACACAACATTCCATATAGAAGAAAGACTGATCTCGCTAATCATGTGGATCACAAAAAAGAGCATAATAATTCGGGGGAGAGAACCCCAACCTTTAGACCTCACTGAATGGAAAAGGCACACCCAACAAATAAAGAATGAACATTTAAAATAATAAATGAAATAATGAAATTACCATAGCAACAGACCCCAAGTACAGAAAGGCACTATCAGAAGATTTGAAAATAATCCAGAAAGTGGAAATTTAAGATGGACAAAGAAGGATAAAGACCCTTATAATGACTATAGGAGGATAACAGAGGGGGGGATAGATTAGATATAAATAGGTTGGAATCAAGAAATAAACACAGTTGAAGATTTGCACGTAGCCTTTTGGAAAAAAAGAGGGAGGTGGAAAGGGATGGGGGGGGGCTCAGGGGAGGTGGAAAGGGATGGGGGGGGCTCAGGGGAGGTGGAAAGGGATGGGGGGGCTCAGGGGAGGTGGAAAGGGATGGAGGAGCTCAGGGGAGGTGGGATGGAATGGGGGGGGGCTCAAGAGGCATGACATGGCACAAATTAAGGAGAAACAGAATAGAAAAAATTGGTTTACAAGAAAAGAAATGGTTGGTTGCTATACCTTAGGAAGATTGTGAGGCACTCTTGTAAGTTATCCCAGACACGGGATTTTTTGCTCCAAATGTCCTTAAAGCAAGATCAGCTAGAGAGGTCCTGGTATTGCTGCTCAGTCATTGAGTCCAAGAAATATTGCTGACGTATTGCAACCAACCATTTCTTTTCTTGTAAACCAATTTTTGCTTAAAATCCTGGTATCCTCGAAGCCCTACCAAGCCTTGTGCAGCCACACAAATCTATACCCCAGGATTTGATTCATTGTACATATTGTAAATATTGTGTGTAGTAGTATAGCTGTCCCTTAACCTTATGTGTTACCTGTATGTTATTCTAAAGAGATTATTTTCTAAAAATATCTGTTGAATATATATAAATAAATGTACCTTTCATTTTTGCAACCATAATTTTGGAGTAAGGTGTGCATTCATAGAATATTGTTTAATGATACCCATAGGGACATTAGTCCCATGATTTTGAACTGCACCCACTTATTTAGCTTTTGATTCTGCCATAACTTATCGTAAAGAGTGTGCTTACCAAACATTTCTAAGGTTTGTTGTGGTACCATGTTCTTTCTATTTGATGATAATAGATTTGATGGTGCACTTAGGGATCATACGACCTTTGGATATTATTTCATAACCCAACTCTGACTTGTACTTCTACACAACTTTAACCCTGACTTATTTGGAGAGCTCCTTGGTCTCCATGGTGTTGTTGGTTAGTTATGTCCCTTGCCTAGTTGCAGCCTCTGGGGCCTTTCAGAAAAGGCATATAGTATATATGGAGAGATAATGTGACACTCAGATTACACACAGGTGAACTTTATTTCACTAACCATGTGACTTCTGAAGGTAACTGGTTGCACAATAATGTTTTAGGGGCTTCATACATATGTACATACCAATTTTCAATTTTTAATTTTAATTTGGAGTATATATTTCTCTCATCTCACTTCACCAACTTAGACTAATGTGTGCAGATGCATCACATACAATTAAAAAAACAAGTTGAAATGTACCAAATTAGTGAAAGGCTAAGGGGTGAATACTTTCACAAGGCACTGTACATGAGTGTTTAGAGTACTGTAGTATTATATTAAATCACTCTGAATGATCTTGTTATCCCAAGTACTTCTTATATCTAGATACTGCCTTCTGGCAGATAAGGAGTTAAGCTATGTGTTGATGCTGCTACACCCAGTTAGCAGTATGAAGTGGCAGCCCTCAGTGCATTTCCTTGTGAACAGCATCTGCACTGCAGCATCTATTCAAAGTGGTCATCCACGTGGCGGCCAGAAAAAAAAGGACTCCTTCATGAACAAGCCTCCTCTATATTCCCAGCGATGGCAGGCTTCCAAATTTCTCAATGAGCTTCCCAGTTTGTGTATCAACCGCGAGGTCTCCAGGTGGCCAGCGGCAAATAGATAAACAGAGCCGATTTGCACAGGGCCACTTAGCAAAAAAGGGGCTCCACTGTGTGTGCTTAGCCTCGCTTGTACATCATGGAGCCCTGGCCATACCGAGGAGAGCAGTTAATGCGCTCTTTATGAATTTACTCTTGTTAAAAGTCTATTCAGTTACATGCTCAGCCATACCATTTCATACAGTTAAAGAGAGAGCATCTAATGGATGTAATAAGATTCTGGGATATGTGTTTAGATAAATATATATATATGTATTTCATTGGAACCTTCAGGCACCTATGCACAACAAATGCAGCAGTGAACACAAATTAACTTATTATATTCTGGTTAAAGGTTGGAAGACCTAAAAACAGAATTTTACCTTTAAATTTAAAACATTGGAGAAATATGTACTTGACGCTAAATTCCACAATTACCAAACAAAGCTCCCTTTCTCATATTTAAAAAAGGGGATATTTGCTGGGTAACTTTACATTACTCACTGTTTTTTTTTTGGGGGGGAGGCTAATATAGCGGTAACATACATTGTGCAGTGTACTCATAAAACTGTGCTGTAATCCTCACTAGCTTCAGGGTATTGCTGTTTGAAATGGTGCACAGGACTACACTTCCCAGAAGCCTTTGTTCCCAATCAGTGTTTCAGATTTTGAATAAATCCTGTCTGGATCTAGATAGTTCAGTTCCTTCTAATTTGGGCACCTCTTTTTTTATTTTTGTAAAAATGAATATAACACCAGCAATATGCCTCTAGATAAAGCAAATGTCACTTTTATCCTATTAATGTATGTAATAATGGAAAAAGATAGAAGAATCCTGCTTGTTAAAGGGGACAAAAACACTCTTTCAACTAGCATCCCCTGAATTGGCCTCCCCATGAGGAGCACATTTTAGCATTTTTTGATGCTCCTGCTTACTTCTGCTCTCTAGTAATGATGCTTGTTTTCACCTGAAGTCCCACCTCCTTGAGTCATTGCTAGGGATGAGCGAACCGGTTCGGACAAACCGGAATTCGCTCCGAATTTCAGGGAAAATTCGATTCGGCACGAACCCGAATTTTTTTTGGTTCGTGCCGATCGAATTTTCCCTGAAATAAAAAAAAATGCCGGCATGGTGGGAGCGGGCAGGCCGGCTACGCTGTCAGCTGTCATCAGAGGACGCGTCATCAGAGGGCGCTTCATCAGAGGGCGCCTGAGAGCGGCGCCGGCCTCCACGCTCTGACCATGCAGGTAAGTGTTTGCTTTTTAAACAAATGCCGGCATGGTGGGCGCGGGCAGGCCGGCTGCGCTGTCAGCGGGCAGGCGGCGGCCCGCTGACAGCGTAGCCGGCCTGCCCGCTGCCACCATGCCGGCATTTTTTTTTTCAGATGAGCGATTCGTGAAAGTTCGATTCGGCCGAACCCGAATTTCTTGGGGAAATTCGGCGAATCGCCCGAATCGAACTTTCAAGAAGTTCGCTCATCTCTAGTCATTGCCAGTATTGTGAGTGGCAGGTGATGTAATTGTTTCACGTACTATGAGTGACTGGCTGCCATGTCACATTACTGCAGATGTCACTGCGGTTTCCCCCCTAAGGCATTCCACCCAGTCTCTTCACGATAAGGCCGTGGCACTTGCACAAGATCTGTCCAGGATCCATGGTACATATCGGGGGCTAGGATCTGGACAGGTCCCATGGTACATCTCGGAGGCTAGACTCTAGCCAGGTCCCATGGTACATCTCAGTCTTCTTTCTTTCTTTTCAGTCCAACTAAAATAAAACCCATTGTCAACCCCTCCTGCGTGCTAAGACCAATTTGGGGATAAAAATAATAACCACAGCCATGACTACCCACAAAATACACTCATATCCTCTAGACAAACTGGTATAATCTGCTCCAAAATGTGCATCCCAGTGAGCTTTTTACACAAAAAAGTGCAAATAAATGTTTACCCAATATTTTTTCCCAAAGAATCACCTGTACCTGTGATGGGGCATTTTTACAGATGAGGTACAACATATATCCATTAAGTTAAGAATATTTTCATTTTAAGTTTGGAAATAACAGCATCCTATGGGCTATGCTTAAGAATGCTCCTTTTTTTCTGCATAGCCTATAGGGTGCTGTTGTTTCCGAACATTAAAAAAAACCTTGTCTCAAAGTAAAATATATATTCCTTACCTGTACAAATGTGCCATCACAGGTACAGGTGATTTGGGGGTAAAAGAGAAACACAAACATTTTCTTTTGCACTATTTTGTGTGTTAAAATTAAAAGGCTCACTGTGATGCAGGCTCCACACCGAGAATCCACACTGTCTTCACCAAACATTTTGGAAAATTAAGTTCACCTTTTAGTTTGCTTTTGGGTGTGAACTGAAGTTTACATCTGAGCTTTTTAACTTGAACACTCTAAACACACATTGAACACGCATTTTTACAAGGCAGGTGCATCATTTTTCCAGTGAGGTAAGAAAAATTGTTTCAAAGTTTGGAAATAACATCACCCTGTGGGGTATTCAGAAAAAAATAACACATTCTTTAGCATAGCCCATAGGGTTCTGTTGTTTCCAATCTTTAAAAAAATGATTCTTACCTCATTGGAAAAATGATGTGTCACACTTGTAAAAATGCCCCATCACATGTGCAGGTGATTGTATTTAGGAACAATTAGGACAAATGTTTTATTGCACTTTTTTGTGTGTTAAAGTTTAAAAAAACTCAAAGAAAGATAGATCCCAAATGTGCAGCCAGAGTTGAACTTGCTTCACTTAATCTTTAGCATGACACCTGTCAGGACAACATGGATCTTCCTCTTTAAGTGGAGCACTAAGCTATAACAAATTGGGAAACCTTTAGCTATAAATACATAGATGTGTTAAGCAATAAATGTAGATTCCTATTCTACTAAAATGCCACCCTTGGTTTTTTTTTTTTTAAATTAGAATGTTTCTCAGATATTTGGTGGTCTTCCTATCCAATTTAGAAGCATTTGGCTAATTTAGTTTCTCTCCAGAGACCCCAAAACACATTCTGAATTTCTCCCGATAGAGTTATTATTCGAATTCTTGTTTGAGTGATGCAGAGCCAGAATATTCCGAACTATTTACCAGAGTAGAATAGACACATATTTGGCAAATTACTACTCCCGAGCCTATAGGAGATGGAAAAGTGGGCAAAAACTACTGAAAGGTATCTATAGGGGAAGTGCATGAGAGTGTCTACTATGATCCTCGTCCTGTGCCTGATGGTTATCTTCCTCTTGTGCCAGCCTGTTACATATGTAACAGGCCTGTAGATTTTTATTCTAAAAATGAAATAAAATAAAAAAGGAAATACTTGTCTACAAGAAGGCGAAGGGAGTGCAGCACAACTTCTCGTTTCGAGCAATAAGCATAATGTAAAAGAATATGAGAGACGGTCCAGGCTATAAAATACAGAGGCACTTCTTCTATAGCTATAGCTTTTACTGATACTGCGGAGAGAGGAGTAATCTCAATGAATAAAATAATATATTTGGTTGGTAAGTCGCACACCGAGTGCCGCTGAGGCAAAAATATTGGCGCTGAGAGGTATTAACAGGTACTGACGATTGATAAATCAGGCTTTGTATTCGATTCCTTCCAGTGACGTAGTGTGGCAATGAAAGTTGGCAGCTGAAGTTTGTAATACTCCTTAGCTATATTATTGTTACAGTAACTCCAACCAAGAGCATACATAGGATTCATACGGCTCTACAGCAAAACTCATAGTGGCTTGACAAAAAAGACACCCCCAGCATCACAATGGACCAAAACCGACTATAATTGGCCCTACAATTCTAGGCAGTGTTGGCATGTGAGCCCTGTGTCATCGACAGTGGGGCCCAATGAGATCCGGTTCTTCCTGAGGCCCTACCGCAGCATGCAGTGTTGGTTTGCTGTCTGCAGAGAGCACCAGAGCTTTAGGTTCAACAGGGTTCCACAGCTAGGAAGACCATGAAAAGCAATGGCCCTTTTGACTATTTTTTTTAACTCTTCAAACTAAATCTTTTAACTAAATCAAGGCCTAAATCTGAAATTGCTGAAACACATGGCAGCTCTACTGAATAATTTCACAAGCACCTATAACCTTTGCTCAGACGTATACATTTTTATTTAATACCAATGCAAAAGGTTTTCCCTTAAAAAGTGTAATTTCTAAAATAATCTGCGCTAGTTAGAAAGAATGTGTTTGTCTATCACCCTGAGCACTTACACATGTTATCATAAATATTACTTCATCTCAATCATTTAATTTTTTTCAAGGCTATTTATTAGACAGTCACCAACTGACTGGCTGTGCTCCCGCAAACCAGTTTGTTCTAAATCAATTTCATAGATTGCAAAAATACAGTTTTAGATAATTACATTTGACTGAGGTCTAGCATTAGAAATAGGCATGTAATTACCCAGGATGAAGCGTATTTTAAACGAAAGTAAATAACAGCAGATAATAAAGGGCTTGTTTGAAATGTGTTTTGTTTCTAATTGCGCCTAACCTTAAACTCAGTTGTCTTACTCATTGCTTTCTCTTTATTTCTCTGTACATATATATTTACTGAGTATAATTATTCACCTCAAGTCCATACACATACTTCTCAGGCTCTCAATCCAGCATGGTGTAAACAGTTGTGGCTTATGGTTATTTTTAGCAAAAAAGAAATTCAATTAAATGTTTTAAAACAGCAAACTATCATAATGTAAATATCTATGCTTAATTAGCCCATTAATAAATACATTTGGTTATATTCCCTCTTTGTATAGTTCCAAGGCCTCACCTATGATGTAAAGAAGCTCCATACCAGAAACAGGTCCAATGGAGTCGGGCTGTGAGGAGGTTTCATGCTCATCAAACAAGACCAGAAACTTCAAACCTCAGCAGTAAGTAGCAACATATATTACCTTTCCAAAAACCAACCTTGGTTTTTCTTGAATTGCTCAAGTGGTGAGGCTGAAGGATAATTTACATGCTGCTTTGAGGATAGTGTACACACAGGAAGGGTCATGCTAATTATTTGGTGAAGCCAGTGTGACTTGCAACCTGCATCCCGGTGAGCTTTTTAGCTTTCAGATACCAGAAAAGTGCAAAAGAAATATGTTTTCTACCTTTTGTCCACAGAAATTACCTGTACCTGTGATGGGTATTTTTACAGGTGAGGTACATCATTTTTCCTATGAGGTAAGTATGTTTTTGAAACAACAGAAAAAAAGCCAAATTCTTTAGCATAGCCCATAGGTTGCTGTTATTTCCTAAAAACCCTTATAACACCCTTATCTCATAGAAAAAATCATGGACCTAACTTGTTAAAATGCCCCATCACAGTTACAGGTCGTTTTTGGAGAAAACAGGCAGAAAACATATTCTTTTAGGACTTTTTTTTGTCTGAACACTAAAGAGCTCACCAAGATGCAAGTTGCAATCAGTGGCGGACTGGAGCCAAAAATCAGCCCAGGATTTTACCAGCACCTGTCCTGCCCATGACCAAGCAGTGGCTGCTTTCTGGCCAGTCAATCAGTGTGGTCCAAAACTAAGGCTATATCATTAGGGTGAAGACATGGGCTTAGGGTGAGAGAATAGAGTGGTGAATGGGAAGGGGGGAGGCTGGAACTGGATGGGAGTGTTAGTAAAAGTAGCAGCTCAGACTGCCCCAAAGCAGTGCGGCCCACCGGGCATTTGCCTAGGACTCCCTATGGCCAGTCTGCCCCGGTTGCAATCCACATCACACTGCACCTTGCAAGTCACACTGGTTTCACCAAATAATAGCATGATCCCCATGTGTAATCCAGAAGGTACACAATATCCTCAACTTTCCCCACTTCTCCGATTCTTTGGGGATCCCAATACCTGTTGTGGCTCCTGCCTAAAGGGCGGGTCCAGTGATGCAATTCACCCCCCTGAATACACGTCATCTGACGCAGTGATGCACCCTGCCGGCCTCGGCTCTTCCTCTTCTGCTCAAATTGGCATTTAAGCAGTGTATTGTTAACCTCGGAACACATGGGTGCCTGCGGCCCTCCTGCCCTTGTTACTAATTTGGGGATACCTGTTTTTTCTTCTATTTATTTATTATTGGACACTTTAATGATTGTTTGCTCCACTCTTATTCATGCATGTGTTATAATTGTTTATATGTGTTTGATAGTTTTGGCACATTATTTGCCCACATCCTCGTTGATCGGATAGTTCAGATCTTTTTTGTTGGTAATTTAGATTGTGTATGGATATGTATTACTGGGAAAGCACTCTATCTGCAATTGCACTTTTTTAAATATTGACGAATTGTTATTTGCACTCTATTGGTAATTTAATTTGAGAGGAGCTACTTTATAGGAACAGTTGGGCCTGCTCTATTTGTTTTAATTGTCCTTTGTGTATATGTGATTTTTATGTTAGTGGATTTATTAATAAATTGATTGATTACTTAGTGCTTCTGCTTCCCACTCTCCTTCTTGCTATTATCAGTAGCGCCAGCCAGCACTAGTTGATGTGTATAATTGTTTAGTGTGTGATTCCCTATTTTCTTAGACGTCATTGATGAAAAAACACACGGTCCGTCGCCAGAGCAGTTGGAAAATGATACTTGTCCTTTAAGATTATTAGAGAGTTAGAGCTCTGTTGTCCTATATTTGTAAAAATGCAAATAATTTGACAACCATTAATAAAGCAAAAAAAAGGAAAACAAATTAGATTTTTCAGCTTTGGTCCAGCTTAGCAAATACAAGCTTCTTTAGGCTCTGAAATGTTTTAGGGCTTTCTTCCCTTTAATTGGCTCCCACTGAGAAATAACTTGGCTCACCAATTTCACTAGGAAGGGTATCTTTAGATGTATCCAAATATACTCTTCCGTTTCAAAAAATAATATTTTCTAACGTTTGCTGCCACAGAGAATGTCTGAAAAATATTATTTTACTCAATGCAACTTAATGTAAGACAATGTTCCAAGCTTTTTCCTTTAAACAGGTAATCAAATAAAATTCCTAAATAGGAAATCTTTGCCATAATGTTTAGAGTTAGTAGCATCTCTCCATCAATTTCACTATCCGGGGTTTTGGTCCATCCCCCTGCTGCACCTCTGGTTTAAGATGCACTGCTGTGTGAAAAAGGTGCATGCGCAGCCACTTGTCCAATGAGCATCTCTGGCGCGCTCATATTAATGTTCTGCACATTAAAATACTGCATGTACACAGATGAAAACTGGTATTTGTGCTTATCATCCAAGCAGTGCCTTATGCTGTGCATGAAGCTATTTTTTGGACTGCCTGGCGGCATAAGGAGCAGGGGCGGCCGACACCCTGGTTTCCCTCTGGAGTGCCCGCTCCTATATGCTCAGCCTATCTGAATGGCTGGGTGTAGGAGTGCGTGCAGCTTCAGGGGATGCCTGCAAATGCAGCAATGGACCAACGGTAAAAATAAGTGAGGGGATTCTAGGTAATCTGGGGGCTTACACAGCAGGACATTCCAAATCAGGATGCCCCAGGGGCACCTAGATGTCCAACTCTGAAGTATTTTAGACTTGGTCCACTTTAAGTGTCCAGGCCTATATAACCAGATTGCCCTAACGCTTCTAATGTTCCCAGTTTTTTATAAACAAAAAAAACTTGTGCTCTATTTCAATAAATCATTGGAAGTGAATGTGGCTGCATACTGAGGACTATAGTGCTTACATTAGAATAGGGGAGGACTTTTAGCCGGCTAATCTTTTGTGTTTTGATATCATAATAGCAACAGCTCAGCTTGGAAATACTTTGTGTAACCCCTTTAGTTCCAGGGGGATATGCTGACACTACAAATTGATCTGTACCCTCTATATGCAACCTGGCATCCATGCAAGTCTGTGATAAACTGTATTGAAAATTACTGATACAGTCTGAAGAATATATATATATATATATATATATATATATATATATTCTGGGATACAATGGTAAAACCTAGGGACAGAAATATGCTAATAAGGCTGAATTTTGTAAGGGCAATTTTTATAACAAGCAAAGCTTGTCTTGATCTTTGTCCCAGAGCTTTGGCTAATTGAATGAATGTCTTCAGGATGTGCAGGAATAATAGTTTAGGACAAAGCTCAAATTGGAGATGGAAAGATGGATGGCAGTGACATAAAAATGTGTGAATACTAGGTTTAGAAGCTGAGACAGAAATGAGCAGCCACAGTCAGTGCAGGGAGAACCTCTAACGCATCTCAGAGACAGACAGGGATATGCAAATGAGCAGAAGGCAAGGGGAGAGAGGGTACAGAGAATGTCTACCTGCATAATGGTGGACAGGCTCTTCTGAGGGACAAAAAAGGGACAGCTTTGTGCAGCCAGAAAACAGGCACAGAACAAAGCCTGAACACAGAAGAATATCAGCTATACATCAACCACCAGTTAAGAAACAGGCTGGGATAAAAACATTTTGGGCGGTACTTTTTTTTTTAAGGTTAGGCGTTTAAAACAAATCCTTTCAGATAGTGGCAGACAGCTGAGGGGCTAACCAAACAGAGTATCACTGGAGAAGCATGAGAGGAGGTGGTTGAGGTGAACAGCAGAGTGCTAAATAAATCAGAAGGGGGCCAGTCTGTTTGCTTGTAGACCAGAGGCGAGTGTGGCAGTAGTCTGGGTGTTGTAGCAGGGAGATCTTTTTGAGTTGGAGAATACATGAGAATGCTAGTGATTGAATGTGATGTGAAAATTAGAATAACACCAAGCCATGATGTTTGGGTAGCTGCAGTGATTGTAATAATAAATATGATGTAATAATGTGTATTAGTCATGATAAATAAATGTAATGTGTGTTTATTTGCCTATCGTGTGTCCTCCGCAAAAGAAACTCTGGAGGACTTGCAGTCTGAAAGTTTCCATGGCTGCCTGATTCCAACTCCCTGGGGCATCCTGAATTTGTATGTACCATTGGGTGAAATCCTCGGCAAATGCACCATTCACTCATCTAGCCAAGTTCCAATCATGTATGTATCAGCTGCATTCCTGCTATACCTCTATTTAAGGTGCATACCCGGGCCAAGCATTCGGGAATAGCCGGCACTGGCACATGCTGTGGGAATGCCGGAAAGCTGATTTTCCTGGCTGATCTGTGGGGATACACGCAGTCGGGCATCCTCGAGTTAAGAGAAACAACACCCAGGGGAGGAAAAGTAAAAGCCACACAAACTACAGTATGTCACTACATCATAGCTGAATAGAGGCAGCCATGGCCTAGTGGTTATGTGATCGTCCTTGCGACTGGAGGGTTGCAGAATCGTTTCCCGTTTGGGGAATCACATCTGGAGAGCAGTTGGGGGTTAGGTGCCTTGCTCAAGAGCATTTCAGTCATGTCTCAAACAGGAATAGAACCTACAACCCTCACAAAGACCACTAGGCCATGATGTAGTGACATAGTTTGTGTGTCCTTTATTTTGTACGCAGAGAGTGCTTTCTTAAAAGTATTTGCATGGATAATAGAATTTCTCCCAAAATCCATTGCAATAGGCGGGCCCATGCATATTACACCTCTTGAAGTTATGTCCAAAGCCTGGATCTGCCAGGGTGTGCAGTGCTATGGAATAGCATATAAAAAAATATTTCACCATCCACTCCTACATGTGAACACATGTTAAGCAAGCTGTAAAACCAGAGGGACTGAAATTGCTTTCTCCCCACCATTTCTCTATATGAGTTTTTTTGAGCATGGGACTAGAACAATTATAAATAGACAGTGCAATGGACATAGCTGTGGGCGTGAATGTAAGATCACTTGCTCTGCATGTTTAATCAGGTATTGAACTTGCGCTTCTCAAATCCTTACCAGATACCTTGGAACTGTTTCCTATATGCTTAGACTGTATCTAAATGTACTTACTATATTTCTCTGTTTGAGAAGCTCAAAACATGAACTGGGACCAGCTAACTTATGCCATCTAGTGGTCATTTGTATAAATGTTTATATGTAACACTTTTTGCTTATTACTTTTTGTAAAGATATACGGTTTCACTGCTGTATTAAATTACCTTTTTGAGCATGCATAGTTTTCATGTCGGGTGTTCATTTTTCCCACTACATATATTTCTCTATAGTATTGAGTGCGCAGTAAGCAGGTGCACTAGGGAATCATAGAACCCCTCTTAATTTTCGGAGTTTCTGGTTGTCTGTATATATTGGTGTGCTTCAACCTACTTACTAACTTTGTGTATATGTTTTTCTGCTTAACAGGTTGTTAAGCACCCATCCAGCTTGCTACAAACTACCACTTTGACTCAACATCAGATGGACACCCTGGCATTTAGCCAGGTTGATGTAGATAACATTATTGCGCAATACTCCAGGTCTGACAGTCCCCTCGCAAATGACCATATGGCCATTAAAAAAACAATTTGAGATTCTCTCTAAAAAATCGATACAATACCAATTACACTCTGATACACTTATTGAGTAGTTAAAGTCTAAAAGAATCCCGAGGGGTCTCCGCTTACCAATTAAACCCACATTCTGCCAAAACAATAAAGAGTTTGTTACTGATTGGCAGAAGATACTAAATAAGTGCAGCCTTGACCTTATAGCCTTGACTATTACAGGTCTGCAATTCGAGCTGTGTTCACTTAATGAGACCACTAGTACTCTCAAAACACAATTTGAGGCCAAACTTCCCTTGGACTCTTATAAAACATTCCTGGAGACTCTGAATCGTAATTTGGATAAGTACAAACAGGATACTATTCAATTTAAGATGAATAAATATAGACGAGACGCCCTGGATTACCAGGAAGGCCGTGTCTATAACTGGAGGGAACACAAAAAATATAAGGCTCCATATAATCCCACACGTCCACTAGTAGGTTCAGACTCAGGTAGCTCCAGTACATCTTCTGGTAGCAATTTTTTAGAGCAAGACCAGGACCAAAGGGGTCCCCGTCCATTAAAAAGAAACGCAAGAAGACAAGGAGAGGGAGGAAGAAGGCGCGGAGTGGGCAATCAACAACCACCCCTACAAGCCCCTTACAACACGCGGAGCTGGACGGGGACACAACAGTGATCAATATCTCTGATTATCGGTTGACTTTGGAGGAAACACAGGTATTATCCAAGGGCTTATCGTTTGTACCATTTTCTAAAGGTGATAAATTCGATACAGAAGTTAATTTGCAATGATTTTTCCGATCCTTACGTATAAAATCCTTTTTTGCATATCATCCGGGCACAAGCACTAATATTAGTAATAATCCATCAAGCATAGACCTCAGCATGTGTAAGAAAAAAAGCACATGGAGTCCCCCACCTACATCACATGCTATAGAAACCTTTATTAGTCTGGTATAAAGAGATGTCCATTCTCTCAAGGATTCTAGACACCAAACTAGATCCAATATCACACTAAGGGAACAAAGGGCAGTCCAATCCCTGAAGAATAATTCTGAGATTACAATTAAGCCAGCAGATAAGGGCGGGGCAATTGTAATTATGAACACAATAGACTATAAGAATGAAATTTTGGGACAACTTGGTGATACCGATGTATGCATTCCCTTACAGGACGATCCTACATAGGAAACTAAGTCTATTATTGATAACATAGTCCAGACAACAGTTGACGCCAGTGTCATTGACACAAAACTTGGAACATTTTTGATAACTGACTTTCCCCTTATACCGCTGTTTTATTGCCTGCCTAAGGTACATAAGAGACTTCATAACCCACCAGGCCGCCCAATAGTTGCGGGCACCAATTCGGTGTTTCAAAATCCGGCAATTTTTATTGACCGTCTGTTACAACCTATGGTCATCCTTATCCCTTCATTTCTTCAGGATACCACAGACTTCTTGAACCGCATTACATCCCTGGGTACTCTACCATCTGACTGCATGTTGGTAACCATTATAACCATTATACACCTCCATTCCACATCAGGAGGGGATCGAGGCCATCAGAAACGTACTTTCTAAATCATTCATCCCGGTAGGTACACAACAACTAGCATTGGATCTATTAACAATTATTCTCACAAAGAATTACTTTCAATTTGATGGCAAATTCTACCTGCAGGCCCAAGGTACAGCTATGGGGTCCAACATGGCCCCCAGTTATGCCAACTTGTTTATGGCAGACTTCGAGACTAAATTTGTCTACCCCTCAGATGCCTTTAAACAACAGATCTTGGTGTGGTTACGCTATATAGACTACATATTTCTGATATGGCAAGGAGACATTGAAGGATTGAGGGCTTTTCATCATTACCTTAACCAATGTCTACCCACCATATCTTTCTCTTTGGAAAATAGTCCCAATAGCATACATTTCCTGGATGTGCATATCACACTAATAGAGGGCTCCTTAGTTACGGACATTTTTAGGAAACCGACAGATCGCAACACTTTCCTTCATGCAAGAAGCTTCCAGCCACCATCACTTATTAAAGCATTGCCTTATAGCCAGTTTGTCCGCATTCGCAGGATCACGGCTAATGATGCCCTATATAACAAGAGATCAGAGGAATTGATCCAGAAACTCAAACACAGGGGGTATGACTCTTTCGCTTTGGAGGAAGCCAGGGCAAAGGCACGAAACCTTGACAGACAGTCCCTTTGCAAATTCAAACCTAAAAGGACCAACACACGAATACCGCTAACCCTTACCTTTTCAGACTTGTCCAAAAAGGTCCAACAGATTGTTAGAAAACATTGGTCGGTCATTATAACTGATGATAGACTCAAAGAGTCCTTGGGGGAACCCCCCATGGTGGCATATAGACGGTCTAGAAATCTAAGACAATCACTAGTACAAGCAGAACTTAGTACACCGAGTACCATGGGAAAGCAGAATTGGCTCAATACCATGGGACCCCCTTCCGGCATGCACCCCTGTGGACACTGTATGCAATGTAGCTATACTTACAAGACCAATACCTTCACCCACCCTAAAACTGGCCAGAGATATACTATTAAAGTGTTTGCAAATTGTTCCTCTAAAAATGTAATATATCTTCTTAAGTGCCCGTGTGGGTTGGGGTATGTGGGGAAAACAAAGAGAGAAATAAGGCAACGGATCAGTGAGCATCGATCCGACATTAGGAATGGGAGGACAGAGTCGTCAGTAGCAAGACACTTTTTGGAGGCAGGCCACCATGTGAGCCAATTACGGTTCCTGGTGATAGAGACTGGTAAACTACCCAAAAGGGGAGGGGACACTGAGGCAAAATTGCTACAACGTGAGCTCTATTGGATCTTTCAGCTTCAAACATACAGGCCCGATGGTCTCAACGAGGAAATGGACTGTATTTTACTAACAGTACTTTTTGTTCTACTTTATAGACACTTGTGTTCTTTACTTACCAGTCCCCATGAATAACTACATGGTGATCCACTTTGCTTTATGATTAGTATCCCTTTAACCCTTTCAGTGCCAAGCACGTAGATACTACGTGCTTGCTTCCACTCCACTTAAGTGCCAAGCACGTAGTATCTACGTGCTTGACTTTCCCCCCTGCTAGTAAAAAAAATAAAAGTCAAAAATACTCACCTGACCCCTCGTTGGATCCGGCCGGGTCTCCTCTTTAATTTGGTGCCATCCGATCCCCCGTGGGGGGTCGGATGGCTCCAGGAGAGCCCCCGGAATAGCCCCCCCCCCGTTTGGCAGCAGTAGCTGCTAACTGTAAAAAAAAAAAAAAAAAATAAAAATGACATTCACTTACCTGTGTGTGCGCTGGCTCCCGCTGTCCCTCCTCTTCACCTGGGGGGCCTCCGATCGCCCCCCAGGACTTACCGATCTTCAGGAGAGAGCCCGGAAGGCTCTCTCCTCTCTCCTCTTCGATGGCGGCCGCCATCTTGCCGCTAAGCCCCGCCCCTTGGGGGCGGGGCTATGACGTCATCCCAGCCCCGATCACCGGCTTCAGCGTTCTCAGCTGTCAGATGCCGGTGATCGGCAACGGGGAAGGAGGTGGCAGGAGATCCTCTGATCTCCTGCCTCCCCCTTCTCTGATGCCGATCACCGGCATCTGTCAGCAGAGCGGCGCGGGACAAAGGAGCTTACAATCGGAGGTAAGTACAGTAAAAAAAAATTTTTTTTTTTTTTAATAAAATACTTTTGTGTGGCGTTTTTTTTCATTTAACCCTTTGTGAACTGGTAAGGGGTCCATGAGACCCCTTATACCAGTTCACAAGGCTCTGGGTATGGCAAGTCACCTGCAGCTAGTGGGTGGCTTGCCATTAACCCCCAGCCCCCCATTACCTGCCTCCCCAACGGCCAGGGGGGGCAGAAGGGCCCGGGCCACTTAGTGGCTATGTGGGCTAGTAGCCTGCAGGGCCAGGGGCCACCAACGCTGGCCCCTGCGCCCTGTTCTACAAGCCCCCATAGCTGGCCCGGGTCGGTAATGCTGGGTAGGGGGGACCCTACGTCATTTTTTTTTGGGATTTTTAAGGGTTTTTAACCCTTAAAATTCCAAAAAAAAATGGGGTCTCCCCCCCTAGGAGGGGGAACCCTATGTCATTTTTTTTTTTAATTAACCCTTTTGTTTTCTGTCATCCAGCAGCTATAAAAGGCTGAAAGAGTGCTCCACTATGGATGGGAGGTAAGTATTAAAAAAAAAAAAAATAATAAAATATTTTTTCTCTTTGTGTGTCTGTGTTTTATTTTTACATTTAACCCCTTGTGAACTGGTAAGGGGTCCATGACCCCTATACCAGTTCACAAGGCTGGGGGAGGTGGCAAGTCACCTGCGCTAGCCGGTGACTTGCCATTAACCCCCGGCACCCCCATTACCTGCCTCCCCAAAGCCCAGGGGGGGGCAGAAGAGCCCGGGCCCACTGGCTATGCGGGCTTGTAGCCTGCAGGGCCAGGGGCCACAAAAGCTGGCCCCTGCGCCCCGTTCCTCCAAGCCCTGCATAGCTGGTCCCGGGCTGGTTACTTTGGGTAAGGGGGGGCCCATGTCATTTTTTTTTATTTTTAAGGATTTTTAACCCTTAAAAATCCCCCCCAAAAATGGGCCCCCCCTCCTGGGAGGGGGGACCCTATGTCATTTTTTTTTCTCGATTTAACCCTTTGTAGTGTGGATGGTAGTTGTATTTTATTTGTAAATGTTAAAAATTACTTGTTTCAGTTAGGGGGGTCTCCTGGGCAGGAACAGGGGGCTACCGATAAATATGTGGTACCGTTCTAATCGGTAGAAATGGGGCTTTCACATGCAATATGGTTTTCTTTAATAAAATAAATTTTTTATGTAAAATAAAGGAGTCAATTTTCTAAAAAAAAAATTTATTTATTTATTTTTTTTTTACTTAATAATAAATAAAATTAATAATAAATAAAATTTACAAACAAGACATTTCATGTTAAAGCCTAAACTCTGCTGCAAAAAATATATATATAATTTTCCTGAAAATTCCAGCAAAAATGACACAAAACATGGCGCAAAATGGGGAAAAATGACCTGTCAACAGAGGGTGACAAAATCTCAAGTAAGCTGGCAATTAAAAGGGTTAATAGTACCTCTGCATGTTGGGTATTGTTCTGTTCGGGGGACCTTGCGCTTTCAGACTTAGCTTGTTTTTTCTTGTTTGCATATTTATATTTTAGTAAAAGGTGTTTTTTATTCTGCTTTTTTATACATTTTTTAGGGAAACTCTGCGCAACCAAAGAGTTCTTTGAGGGATTAATTCCAGAAAGATGAGCCCACTACAACAAGCTGGGTACGCTTAGAAAGCTTAACATGTGTACTTTCAGGGAATATATGGTTTATGGGGGATATTCCAAATGTAAAGGGTTGTTTTGGTTGAAAAATCGCAAGGTGCGCACTTTGTCTGCAGAGCTGAAATTTTCAAGAAAAATTACCGTTACGCACATGCTTTACTTTGGGGTGTTTGGCAACTCTTTCCTTGACAGTAGCAATGCATGTTGGGTATCATTCTGTTCGGGGGATGTTGCTTTTTCAGATCATACTTGTTTTTTCTTGTTTGTATATAGTTTTTTTAGGAAAATGTGGCTTTGATTCTGCTTTTTTATCCTTTTTTTAGGGAAACTCTTTGCAACCAAAGAATACATTGAGGGATTACTTCTAGAAAACTGTGGCCACATCAACAAGCCTGGTACAAACAGAAAGCTTGAGGTGTGTACTTCCAGAGAATATATAGTTTGTTGGGGGTATTTCAAATGTAAAGGGTTGTTTTTCTGGAAAAACTGCAAGGTGCGCATAGCGCATATCACAGTTGTATTTTTTCAGAAAATCCCCTAAAGCTCTGTTTCAGTTTGGGGGAGTCTCCTGGGCAGGAAAAGGTGTCTACCTATACATATGTGGTACCGCTGTAACCGGGAGAAATTGGGGTTTCACACGCAATAAGATTTTATTGACAAACTTACATTTTTTATTACAAAAAAACACTACAAATTGTAAAAAATTTATTTTTTTAAATTTTTGTGCACATATTTCGCCAAAAAATATTGAGAATACACCTAAAAAATGACAAACAAGACATTTCATGTTAAAGCTCAGACTCTGCTGAAAAAAACAATATATAATTTTCCTGGGAAATCCCTGGAAATCCCTTAAAAAATCACATTTGAACATGGGGAGTGCAAAATAGTGCAAAATGGTCTGGCAACAGAGTGTGACAAAAACTCCAGGTAGGCTGGCACTTAAAGGGTTAAGCATTCTATTACTGCACAATAGATTTTTACATGACCCATTTTTGGGGCCATGTTTGTGGTGTTTTTATTTTTCACTGGGGTCACGCTAATTTTAATACTGTCTGTCTTTTTTAATATTTTAGTAGGTGGAGTGCGGGGTTTTGCCATCCAGCAATGTTTCCAGCGTGGTTTTCCTCCTATTCCTTCTACTCAGCGTGCTGCCCGTCTGGAGTCCCCCTTAATGCTGCCTGTGCTGCCTTGTATGGCTCGGTGATAGACCTCTTGCAATGACGGACGCTGCATTCCTTGTACTGCGCATGCGCATTTGCGCACATTTGTGGAGATACTGTGAACTGCGGCCATCTTGCTGTAGCCCATTTGTGATCACTTACTGCCATGAATATGGACGCCATCTTTAAGAAGCCTGACTACAATGCTGTATGGACGCCAACTTTGTGAAGCCCTGGTTTGCTAACACTGGATGCCATTTTGGGAAAGACCTTTTTTCTGTGACATTGCGGCATCTTTCTTCACGGGCTGACTGTACTTTACAATTTGTTCTCCCTGGCGGCATCTCCAAGGGCCCCGTGCGCCACCAAAGGGCAGGGAAGGCAAAATTGCCGCCCTGACTACAGGGGCCGGGACCCATGGGGATCGCCGCTGATGATGTCATCAGCCGGCGCCAGTACGCGCGCCATGTTTTGGCGCCATCTACACGCTGGATTGGCTATCTACTACCCCTTAAAAGGCCACTCTCACCACCCCACTGGCACCGCTACTCCTGAGGAAGGCACATTCGCCGAAACGTTGAGTAGGTTGCCTTGTTATCTGCTGTGTCCCTGCCTGTAAACTTGTGATTGTAATTTTGCATTCTCGCATCCACTTGCTCTGCATGTTTAATCAAGTATTGAACTTGCGCTTCTCAAATCCTTACCAGATACCTTGGAACTGTTTCCTATATGCTTAGACTGTATCTAATTGTACTTACTATATTTCTCTGTTTGAGAAGCTCAAAACATGAACTGGGACCAGCTAACTTATGCCATCTAGTGGTCATTTGTATAAATGTTTATATGTAACACTTTTTGCTTATTACTTTTTGTAAAGATATATGGTTTCACTCCTGTATTAAATTACCTTTTTAAGCATGCATAGTTTTCATGTCGGGTGTTCATTTTTCCCACTACATATATTTCTCTATGGCTTTCAAAGATATATTCACGCCGCTCTGTCAGTATGTGGTTATATGTAGTGCTGTCGATTTAGGGTGGCTTTAACTTTGGGAAGTGCAAGAAAGGAAGGTGAGGGAAGCTGAAGAGCTGTACCAAGCAATTTGTGGCATTCCAATTGCACACACAGACAATACAGAGTGGCATAATGTGCATGGGCCCTGAATAGAATATTTGCATTTAAGTATGGGGTGCCCCTCCCAAGTCAGTTCTACCTCAGTCCGACAATGAGTACATGTATTTAATTTCTTGATTTTTGCTGAATGGGTTATTCTGAAGTTCAGTGCTTTTAACTTCATGGTTAACTGTTGTAGGACGACCTTTCCAATATCCCATTTCTGCATTGGTGGAGCTTAATAGGCAATCAACACTGTTTGTATAACTAAATGTCTATGGTGGCCTGAAGATCTTGATGCATTATACAGTTCACCCGAGTGGGGCAAAACACTCCATTATGATAAAAGCGAAAACATGTTCCTTGGAGTGCTAAATTACTTTTACTTGGGAGTATAATGAAAAAAATCTCAGTTTGGTGGATTCCAGGAAAATGCTACCTGGCTTTAATTATGGTGGCAACTAAAACATTTAGTGGTGAATGACTAATGGCCTGGCTTGCTTCAGCATACAATGGAGATCTGTGTGATTCCAATTTTTGTTCTAGATTTGGAATAACCCCTTGACGATGCTCCATAGCCCAATACAAAGGGCATTAAATGGGATTTGTAGACTCCTGAAAAAAAAAAAAAAAGAGCTGTGGTAATGCTGCCCCTGTCTACTGTACACAATGGTCTAGAAGCAAACAGATCCGTTCATTTGCAGGGGTAGGGACGTGCCTGGGTACCAGAGGTTTTTGGCAGCAGCCACTTGGCATGCAACTGAAGATAGGAGCCGGATCTTCTATATGCAGTTAGAAGATCTCTCCGGCAACATTTAACAGACAGAATGCCTCAGTGGTGAATGGATGGCACTATTACTCATGAGGAATATAAAGGGGAGACTCCCAGTGGATTCACATCAATTGCGGATCTCCAGAATGGATGGGTTTTCAAACAGCGGATCTGCACCAATTAGCTGCAAAGAAGCTATTGTGGAAATTTTATTTTATTGATGAAGACTAGAAAAATATGAGATAACTAAACAAAAGTACCCCACTGAGTTAATCTAGAGCACAAACATGCTTTTGTTTCTGAATAGAATCAGATGCCTATAACCATTTCCAGAATCTAGAAGGACATTTAGAAGGGGCAAGTCTAAAAGTCATCAGATTAATTCTAAAAGGAACCGAAAGCCTAAATATCCCTCACATCCTAGACATCCCAAACTGAGCAAGAAATGCACCTCTTCTATGTGGTAGGAGGTGGGTTGGGTGAGTTTTTGCCTGTATTTTGGACATTTCATAGATTTCAAGTGGATGGGATGTTTGAGGATTAAGGGATCCAATAGCCTAAAAACAGCTGCAGGATGATTTTCAGCTTACTATAAATTTGATTTTGACAGTCAATATAAAAAAGAATATATATTATTGATGCCTCCACCCGCTTTAGAGTTGTAGTTTAGGATATTGAGAATCGACTCATAGGCATAAAAGATCTGTTTATATATATTTTTATTGCACTGCATTTTTTTAAATAAAATGCTTCTTGTCTAATCTGCCTCCCCTGAAGTTAGCCACACTGATCAGAAGGCAAATGGAATATTTCTGGGAAACAGGCACCCTTTTTCCGAGCTGCAGATGGCTGAAAATAAACATGTAGCACCTTTGATTGGAAAACACTCAGGCATAGTAAAAGACACTGAATCTTTGTACCAAACTCTGTAACTCACTCATCAGTATACACTGAGTACTCACACACCTCTGGCAGCTACCACGGTGTCGCATGCTAGTCAACAATGTTTTACCGCAAATCCAGTACAAATAAAATACAACAGGTTTTGCAATTTATTATACACATTTCACAATGATTTTCCTTTTTCCAATGTTAAAACATTTGTTTAACTCTGTCTGCTCTTTATGCACATGTTTTATAAAATATCTGTTTTGCTTTTTACAAAAAAAAAATATATAGAAAATGTTGTACATGACATTACACACAGAGGCTCCTCTAGAATTCTCCAGAAGAATATTGCAACTTCCATTTAAATTAAAACAGAACAAATTAGTAATCCAATTATTTTTGTTAATAACATTATTATTTTTTTTTAATTAATATAAATAGGTGTACAGAAACACCATGCGCTGCACGGTCCTCGGAGAGCAGGTATGGGCAATGAAAGCGAACTGTCTCTGTCCTACTAGAAGGCACTATGGTTCAGACACAAACGCACAGGCGCAGCTGGAGTGCAGGGGAAGCAGGGTAATGGTGGATTGTTGTACTATGTTAACAGCTATCATGTCCATGTTAGGATAGTCCTCACCCTGTTAGAGATTTAGCCATAGAAAGCCCCACTGCAGATTTGCTTCTACTAAGCTGTAAAAAGTATAACAAATAAAGCCTTTGTTTGAATGATGCTATTGGTGACTACTATTGAAAAAGACAATAGACAGTATGAAAACATTGACTGCCAAGCAGGGGTGGAACTACTGGAAGCGCAGACAGTGAACCTGCACTGGGATCTTTAACATACGGGGACCCATTTATAGCCTCTGCATGGGGCCCTTAGCTCAGCATTGCAGCTACAACAAATCCACAGTGTGCCCCAGTGGTCAAATATCACTCTACTGTATATGACAGGGCTTCCCAAGCCATACCCAACAGTGCCAATATCTTACTGGTATACCAGAACAAGCACTCATTTGCAGAAGACCATCAGTGAAGGTAACAGATTATATAACAGAAGCCCACACACCAGCATTGATGTGCCCAAATGACATTTCAACATGTCTTAAAAAGCAGAAGGAACGTCAATGCTTTGCAGAACATACGAAACAGGATATATATTGCTTTAGAATATTTAAGTGCATTGATACTTAAGTGCAGTATTAGTAAATAAGGCGTGTGCAAAACTTGTATACCAAACCTTTTGTCCATGAGCAGCGTAGAGCCATGCATCAGCATGAGGGTATCATTCACAGAAGTGGTGCTCAATTAATTTGGTGGGTACTCAAGTGTGCTTTGGCTACGTTTCTGAGACCCGAAGTTATTAGAGCATTAGTCCTTAAATTTGGCTACTTCCCAGTAGAATTGCATAGAAATATACTAAGGTGGTACGAGAAATTGAGGCTAAAAATGTGTAACCACTCTTTCAAGCTTAGCAAGGTCTTGATAACAAATATGTGCATCTTTATGGTATATATACCTCCCAACATTTTACAATCCAAACTAAGGACATCTTAGGCTCTCACAAAATCCAGCCATTGGTAACTGGCCATATATCTATACTTTGCTACTGGGAGCACCTTGCCACTCTGGAACTGTTGGGAGGTATGGGCATGCCCAAGCATATCTCTGACAACCACTCCTACCAAAGGCAGGCAAGTGACATGAATAAATAACCTTTGGGCGATAAATGCGGTGGGTGAGGACTATACATTCTAGCAAGCATTTGAAACAACCTAGCTCGCATTGACTACTTTATTTCAGTTTCTAATCCAATTCTAAACACTTATGTGGACAGACCCTGTTTTGACAATCTCTCACCCACCCCACCCCTTTGTCCTCTCACATTTGAAATACATTCAGCAGTTGTTCACAATTGTTGTCTCTTTTATTCAAGGTCTTCATACATTTTTATATTATTAAATTACTTCATTCAATTTGGCCAGCCTGGAGTTTAAATAATAAAATATCACATTATTGTCACATTATAATTAAAACAAAGGGACAAATTAGTCTTTATGGCTTCATGTAGCTGTCTTATTTCCAATCAGCTCTTTTCCACCCTCCATTAAGAAAGGCACAACATGGTTCCTGACAAAGGCACTTCTTTGACCATTAGTAAAAATGCTGAAACCTAATTTGCTTTGGTGCTTTTTTTTTTATATACAGCTTGGGGTTTTCTTCAATATAAACTCCTTACATGACAAAACAAAAACAAATTGACATTGTTAATATAAATGTTCTTTACAATATTTTTTTCTGTTTCCTTTTAATGGGCTTTTTTCTGTGCATTACTGCCAGTGGATTTCGATCGACTTCTGAGGCTTCTCTTGTGTCGGTAAGTGGAAGCTGCGGGAAATTAAATACAGGGAAAAAGGGAAAAAAAATAAAGGAATCGTGAGTGGAGGGTTTTGTAGAGCTCTGATTTGCCACTGAAAAACATTATTAAAAAGAAAAATGCAAAAAATATGTTTGTAATGTGTTTATTAAATAATATTGTTTGTTTCAAAATAAACTTGTGCTGTCATTTATTCTGTTTATGTCCATTAAGGGCTTTAATCGCTAACGGGAGTATTTTCATCTTGGATATATATATATATAATGCCATGTGAAGGGGCAGAGATGACTAACAAGCAACTGGCACTTAGGAAGCTCTAGTAAAAATAATTCAGTTATACATTCATTGCTTGCATTAATTAACTCATTAATCCATGAGACTGGCTGATTCCCTTAAATAAGCCTACTCAGTTCAACAGCCATTACATGCAGAAAGCGGTATCTCTGGGACTAGGGATTCTTAGGACTTATACCAGACAGTGCCACATGGGTGCAAATTAGTGTAACAAAAATATAATTATTTTCCACACTTGCCCATGTTGCTGGGCTGCAAGAAACACATTTACTGAAACATCAGCAGTGCATCAACATGCTGGGAAATTTAGAAATAATTTTTGCACTAGTCTAATTTGCATTGGAATGGCATTGTCTGGCTGAAGTACTGATAAAACAGGTTCCTAAAGGGCTTCTCTGTGGGCACACCCCTAAAACAGGTATTTCCCAGCAGCCCTTGGACTCCTGAACAAAGGCTTGAAAATGGGATGCCACTATTTTTAGTCCGAAGACAATTTAACATGCATCTATATAACTGTGATCAAAATGTATATACTTATAGTTTGGTATTATGTATATTATTAATTATTACTGTGTAGAGCACAATGGTGGTGAATAATGGTCAGCATTCAGGCTTTCCATTTTACATGGTGCCATTTTATATGATGAGCTGCCATCTCATTTGGCCAGTAATGAATAAACTACCTAAAGCATAAAAATGTGCAAAAAATGTTCGATGCTGTACATCAGATAAAGTGAAGGTTGTATAATTTGAGGGAAAAGCCATTTGTCTCCCCTATATTTTTGTCTCTTTTCCATCTGATACTACTTACCACTAATACATTTCACCCTCTCTTAATAAATGATGTTTAGCCTCATACAGCTGGTTCCCCCAGCATTTGGACAAAGCTTTTTATGCTCTCCTTATTAATGTTCTTCCCAAGTACACTGAAGACTTGGCCATGAGCCTAATAAGTCACCAAGGCCTATGTGGCCTATAGTGAAATCATGTTTGCCAGCACAAAGCTCTGTACCTGCAATGGCTACTGATGAATCAAAATAATCTTTGGATTGTACAGTTTAATATACTCAGAACTGCTGTTTCCAAGGGACACATAGTACACTGGTGAGAAATGATCTGGCAATTTGTGCATGATAAAATTTGGATGGAGTCACTGTACCCTGCTGATAAAATGAGGTAGACTAATTAGCTTTTCTTTTACATGGCTGATGATGGACTTAACCTGTGGTTTCTTTCTTTTCTCATTCAATACGGTGACAGGTGAAAATACAAACTATTTTTGCTCAGACAATATGATTATTTTATTATTGATAATACATGCAGTTACTATGTATGATATAGAAAAGTGATCTGTATCTTTATGCAAGGTACACATTAAAATTAATGAGCAGCAGTGTTTGGCTGTACAGCCTACCATTAGCCAAAACCATTATTGTACCCTTAGGACCTGTGCCAGAACTGTGAATTAGCAGGGTTAAAATGATCAAAGAAATGTGTCACATAACAAAAAATATAGATATATAGAGATGACAGTGGTAGAAATATCCACAATAAAGCCATAAAATATATGGATGCTAATCAATATGTGGCTTCTTACATTACCTAATTTTGTTGAGTTTTGATCCACTAATGTGAATGGTAACAGCATTATTTTGTTTTTTTTTCTCCTATGTCAGCTTTTACCCTAGTGGGTACTATGCTCTGGGAAATTCTGCCGGTTGCGACTGGGAATAAAAAATTCAGAAAATGTACTCCTCTTTAAATAGTGTTCTCATCTGCTAATTCCTAATGTTGTATTATATTTACTGTTTTTCAGCAACCTGATGGTGTGACCTATACCCATTCTGAGCTCTGAGAATCCATCCTGGATTGCGTAGCCCATGGGTAGGCAGGTAGGAGGCAAGATTTGGTTAACAGGTAACTTGTCCTGTGGCGTAAATGAAATAAAAGGTAATGGCTGGAAACGGAATCCTATATATACATACAGTGGGCCATTGGCTTTAATCTAAGCCAGGCATAGCTAGCAGCAGAAAAGCAAAGTGGCATTAATCCAGTACTAGGCAACAGTCGGGATTGTTTATCTATATATATGTTTATCGGATATAAGGCAATAGTCTGCAGAGAAAATAACGTGTCAATTCTAAAATCTTTACTTGTAAAACAGTAAGGAAGTGTTTGGATTCTCCAGCCAAATGTTTTAATGGATGAAATGCAGGAACATAAAATGTTCTGCGGAACTACTGAACATGCTGAACCTGATGAGACCTGTTGCATTCAAAAAATAAAAATACAATGCAGGGAATGGTTTGAATAGAAAGGATGGAACGATTTGGATTGGTAACTAGTGAAATAAAACATACATCAAAAAAAGTAAGGAATCCACCATGTTGCTAACTCTGAGCTGAGCTGAGTGAAACCGGGCACGCTGATTGGCTGAGAGGAAAGCTCAGCCAATCAGTGTGCTTGGTTTCAGCCAAGCCTATGCCTTGGGAACACCAGGAGTCTACTGCATGATCTGCTGAAATACACACATCAGGGCATCCCAATTTGGGATGATCTGTCTGAGAGGAACAACACATGGGAAAGTGAAACTGTGCGTTGTTCCTCTTTAATCCAAATCACACCAGTGTATTGCTTTGGAACAAATTTAGTTATTTTAACTACCCGTGTATATACCTGCTTGAAACATATGGGCAGAGAGCAATGGGCTAAAGGATAAAATCAGTCTATGCAAACTTACGGTCTATGCACTGTATCCGTGGCTCATCCCATTCTCCGCTTGATAGACATCGGATTATTGGAACGTGACGCTGTAAATATCCTTGGTTACACTGATACCGGACTAGGGAACCAATTTCATATCTCACTCTCTGTCTCCCTAGAGTAAACGCATTCTCTACCACTGGAGGATCTCCACAGGCCACTGGGGGAATGAATATAAATTGACTTTTGAGTTAATTTACACAATGATTGAAAATGATTATCTGTTGGTGAGCTAAATAATTTTATTGTGTCATCACTACACAATAAAGTTATGGTCACCCCTGCCCCCCCTCTCTGGCTTCCCAGCACATAGGCAAGTTGCCAGTATTTTCAAGAAATAATCCCCCGGATTAGGAGTCCCCAACCCTTCTCCTTGAGGCCCACCAATAGGAAGTGTTTTGCAGATCTCCACACAGAGGTAATTAGTGATCAAACAAATTTATAGGCACTGCATAGAGATCCACAAAACATGGCCTGTTGGTGGTCCTTGAGGAGAAGGCTTGCAGAACACAGATTGTTAAAACATATTACCACAATAGAACGCACATTTCCAGTTTGGGGGCTTGCTGAATCTTTCTACTCTATTTTGGACCTTCTCAACCTACCTTTAGTGAATAGCCCATGAAGGTTTGTTCTAATCATTTGTGGAAACTGACCTTAACTAGAGAATTAAAAAATATTAATTAAATATGTTTAAAGTTAAAACCCATCCCCAGAGTTTAAAAGTCTCTAGAGCTGTATGAAAGCCTTTGCTAAAGGCACCTTGAATTGGGATGGCATGCAGCATAAAACTCCCTGGTCCCACCATATACTCGCCTTGTTTCAGGATCCCATGGTGGCCTCTGCAGTAAAGAGCAGAGAGATTTGCTTTTCTGCAGCATCCCTACTCCCCACAGTGGATATGTCTCTGCAGAGCATAATGCTGCTGTGTGTTTTGGGTCTTGGGTGAGTATGTGAGACCGATAGGGTTTTCATGCTATGGGGCATCCCAAATTAGCATGTGCGCTAGGGTAGGGAGTAAATGGGGCCACCTTCCTTTGGAGGGGTTTGGTCCTCTTTGAGAGGCTTTTGGTTAATGCCAGCAACAGAAATGTAGAGGCTCTTCATGAACCTTTCACAAATGGCACTAAATCAACCCCATTTTTTAAATTAAAAAAAAATCAAATAAGGGTCAACTTTTATAGAGGCTATGAAATCTATATTAGAAATAAATCATATGTACTTATTATTAAATTTCCTTAATAGCTGTATATTGTGTATAAAATACAGAATGCTCGATTTTTTTCTTGGCTTGAACATACAAGAATTTGGCCAGACTGCCAGTTGCTAAGCTAATGAGCTTTCCAACTGCTTCAGCTCACAGTGCCATCCATGTTAGATACAATCTGCAATTATCAGGCTGTCACGGAATTTGTGGGGCTCTATAAGTAATGGCAGATTTAATTAAAGTTTTTGTAAACACCTATACACGTATTGCCTTTCCCAGGATGCTTTGGCTGGCGCAGCTGAGCGCCAAGCAATGTTTTACCAAATATCTGGTGCTTAGCTACAGGGTAGCAAAGAATTTCTTTTTTCAAAATAAAGCTGCACAAGTCTCCTTTTTCTTTCATATAGTACAGAGCGAGAACTAGAATCAACTGAAAGAGACATTAGTCTTGAACCATGGATGGGGGTCATGCTAAGTATTTGTTGAAACAAGTTTAACTTTGGGTGTGATTTGAAATCTGCTTCTGAGACAAGAATGTGCAAAAAAAAAAACAATTTTAAACTTTTTGTTTCGAAAAATCGCCTACATGGGTGATAGAGCTTTTTTACAGAAAATGTTTCCAATGAAGGTAAAAATTGAAATAATAGCACCCTATGAAGAAAGAAATGGAAAGGTTTTCTGCAGAGCCCATGGGGTGCTGCTGAGTTTGGCAGTAGAGGACCAATACTATGCCTCTTATTGTTACTAACCCATAGAGAACCGAGCTGTGTGTGTGAATTTGACAGCAAACAGCTTTTAGTCAAATAGATCATAAAAAAACATATGTCATATGTAGCAAGGCTGCCAATCACATGATTGCCGGTGACCAATTGGGATCACTGAGTGAGCTTGCACATCAAACCTGAATTGCTGCTATAACATGAATGGTTGCCATACAAGTGAATGAGGAAGTGGTGACTTGACTATAGTACCTCTTTTTCCAGTCAAGTACCCCAAAGTAATCCAAAGGCCCCTGTAGTAGTGCTGGTAACTGCACTGGATCCGGGCTGTTTTTATTTGTTAATGTAACCCCCTGCCCTGCCTCAGTGCCAGTGGAGGAAGGCAGGATAGGTACCCTACATTGGAGACTGGACATCTACTGTAAGCCAAGGGCTGAATTTCCCTTAATGGAAGACACAGGCAGAAATGACAACCTGGAATGTGTTTTATTTAATTTCTTATTCTGTCTGAAGCTAAAATAAGGAGAGAAAATATACTGTACCGGTTCCTTTCTTGCATGTGAATGGCAGATGGTAGTTGCAGGGCACATCGTTCCATTCTCCTCTCTCATGCCAGATCATGACCACACAATCTTCTCCTGTAGCAAAGAAGTTATCTGGCTGGTTCGGCCTCCAGTTTTCATAGAGCTGATGATGAAAACAAAACAGCCATTTACTATGTTGCCAACAAAAGTTGCTGTCCGTATGTTGTGCGTGTGCGGCGAATAAACCTGATTGGTTGCCAGCAGTCACAAGCAGGGAGCGCCGGCTCCTCCTAACCACAGCTTACCTGCAACGCTGAAACCTGAGCGGTTAATATGTCAGCCCATTTTCGGGTCCCCTTATGTAGCATTACGCTAAGGGGCATTTACTCAGGATGTTTAACGTTCCCTTGGTTTTGTTCTGTTCGAATTGGAAGCTCCCAGAAAGCTCCAAACAACTCACCTCTTCTACGTTTCAACGGCACACTTGCGGGTGCCCAGCCAATGAGAGCCGATTGCTCTGTTTACCTCTTTTGGCGAACAGCTCTTATTGACTATAGTGATGACTGCATGCTGCCACATACCCCGCATCCCCGGCTGTGTGCACCCTCCCACCCCAGCCTATCTGAATGGAGTGCACATGACACCGGAGATGCACGCTCCCCATTGAAAACAATGAGGCGAGAGCCTGCGCTTGTGCTGGAGATAACCGGTGACCAGGGGGGTTTACACAGGGGCGCATCCAATATCAAGATGCCCCGGGGAAAAGCCAGCGGACAGCCCTGGGATCTTTTAGATTCCAGGATGGTTGCTGGTGGATTTTGTTCTGCTTTAAATAAGTTTTAGAAAGTTTTATTATGTTTGGTAATGCTTTTTTTTTACAACCCATAAATATTTTAAAATCTGTTTTGCATGAATCTGTGCCATAGCATTGTACATAGCTAATATTTTTATCTGTGTCTGTATAAAGGAAACAAATCCCAATTGTGTCAGTAGGAAATTATTCATACAGTAAAGCAATAGGTTTAGTAAGTACATTTCTCTGTTTTACACATTTTTCTGCTGAATGGTGTGTGGTTAGCAACTCTGAAATGTTTCTTTTTATATGTCTCAGCACAGAGACATAACATACAGTAGACAAAGGAGGACTCGGAAATGACAAGGAATTCTCCTCTCCTGCTTGTTCTGCAGTTCAACCAAAATATGTTTTTTTCCTTTTTTTTATAGCAAACACTGATTAAGGATGCTAAGGATGTTCTCTAGGTGTATTAAAGGTGTTTGATGCAACGAAGCATATGCATATTACATGCTACATAAAATAGTATTATTTGTGTGTGAATTAGGTTTCCATAGTTTTATGACAAGTGGGATTTACGGCAGTTTCCTTGTCGTTCCACCGTCTTTTTCAGTTAAGATCTTCTGATCTGTGGACATCCTGATTCACCCTAGCAGCAAAACCCAGATAAAAACATACTCACCTTTTCCTCGCAGAGCTGAATTCAATAGGGTACCCAGAAAAGAAAGCAAAAACATGTGGCAGCCACAGCTCTACAAATGTGTCATTGTACTACTGTTTCTGGGTCCCCTGTCGGACAGAGCTCTACAAGGAAAAGGTAATCTCTTACGGCATTACAGCATATTATTTCTTGCGGGTGCAGGATTAGGTCTCTTGCGAGACACTCTCTGCACCCGCACTGCAACACTCGCTGAAGACAGCCAGAGCGCTGTGCTTCATCACTCCTGGCTGAGCGCTGGGAGCTGCGCAGGGCTTGTATAAGCTTGTTAACCCATAGCGCTGTCTGGGAGCGTCGGAATTGCAGTATAGTTAATACTGCAAACACACAGCGCCCGCACAGGCGCTGTAAAAAGGGGAAAATAGGCATACAACGCCTGTTATTTTATTTTTGGGGGGATGGTAGCACAATTTCAATGCATAAACACCAGGAATTACATTGGGGACACTTGAATGACTTGATGCAGGTCTTGCATGGCCCAAAGCAAGTTTGCAGCACAACCCAAAAGTGTAAAAAATACATACAAACAATACAACAATTCCAAACAGCCCAGGGATCCAGTGGCACATGCACCAGCCGCCCTGAAAAATATTGGCCCATTATAACAAACCCAGCCCATTAAAATCTATGGCTAAGGCCAAACAGGACATGGTGTGTGTCAGGTCTTATGTGGCACTTTAGAGAACACGGCCTCGGCACCCATATACTCGCCGGTGCTGTTGATAGAAGGGACACTACCTGGAACTATCAGAGGTACTCTGGATTTTTTACTTTATAAATACACCTTTTGCACTGGGACCTGACATTCACCTGATGCTCATCTGGCACTATGTGGCACTAGAGCTTCTTAAATAAAAGCCTCAATTTGAGGCTTAATGGTTCTGAGGGGGCATGGGTGCCCATGGACCAGAGAGGGTTTAGGTAGATTTAAAATCTACAGAAGTGTAAAAACAGTGCCCCAAATCATGCAATTGATCATCTCTAGCCCTGTACTGATTGACTAGGCATTAGAAAGAATTACATGGCCTGGAGGATTGCGCTATAAAGGGTTTCACAGAAATGTCCCATATGATGGCACCAGCCCTTTAATAAAGGGGCCCTGTGGGAAAAATAGATGCAGGTCTCTGAATTATGCAGCGATGAGGGATATTCTGCTCCACATACCAACCCAAACCCCAGACACTGTACTCACCTAATTTTGCATTCCTAGCCAGCATCACCAGCAGCAAGTGTGGTTTGGCTTAGACATGGCCATGTGAATCGAACAGGTCAGCAATGGTGAAGTTGGGTTACAATCTGGTGGCCGAAACAAGGGATTGGGCAGTAAGTTAGTACCAGGACTGAGCTTCGGGCTTCTGTATCCAGTATGTATGTCCCTCCCCCACTGCTTAGTTCAGGGAACCTACAGTCATTTATGATCCCATATTACAAAAATTATTAACCTAGGACCTGTTCTCTATCATGGCATCCAAACGATGATATAGAATAAGGCATGTAATATATTTTAAGGCATGTCATGTGCTGATTAGTGACAAAAGACTGTTTTCAAAAAAGTCTTACCATAGAACTGCCATCAGACCAGCGAAAGTCATTCTCAACAGTTTTATCGTTCAGCCCAATCCACTGATAGTCTTGAGCGTTACCTGTCATTTATCACATGATAAAAGTTAATGCTTAGATTGATACAGATACAGTCTTCAAGGATCAACCATAAATAATCCAACATTTACACAACGAGGGTAATCTAATTTTGAGAGCCACTGCAAATTTTGAAAAGTTTCCAACTCAATACATTGGTGCATTTAAAATGTCTGACAACTAAAGGGGTATTGAGTTGGGCTAGTTCTATTAGCCAGGCACAAATGTTTTACAAACAGCCCTATAACAACACCACAACAGCTGTTTAATACCCCCCTGCTCCCTGGAGTACTCATCCTCTGTTACACCTTCAGAAGAAAACCAGAATACTGCCCTAATATTCTGAGTTGCTGACTGCTACAGCTGACGCACATGGCGCATGCATGCCCACCCATAGTCCAACCATGGTTACCTGGGACATGCCCAAGACAGATGAGTTCAGACATGGCATGTACCAATGCTGGACACTTCTTTTTAGCTTCCAAGAGATGCCCCACAGGAGGCTGTTATATACAAATATGAATCTACCTCACTGGAACTTTTTGGTACTTGATTTAGGGACTTTTTAGACAATTTTCAAATATTCTCTTTAAATATCACAGAGGCTCAAAACATACTGAACTACCCCTTAAAACTAACTCCCTAAAATAGTAAATAATATAGTAATAAACAAATAATTTTCTATTGTCATCTGTACAATCGTTACTTAAAATAATAATATTTTTTTTCTTTCTCTTTGGTTGTTTTATTCATATATACTATATCAGGGGTTCTCATCCTTTTTCCAGCAAGTACCACTTTCTGTTTTCTGCTAATCTCAAGCAGTGGCGTAACTAAATGTAATGGGGCCCTAGTGCCAACATTAAATTGGGCCCTTTTGCAGCTCATACAGTAAATTCTTTCTGTGTTTTTACTTTACTGGATGCAGCTAGACAACTATTGAATGAATGACTGAAACAACCAAGACTAATTCATTGCTTCATTTATCTAAATAATGGCAAATGTGATAAAGAAAGGTAGAGGAGCAACAAAGATGGGGCCCCCAGACCATCTGAGTCCCACTGCGGTTGCACCCACTTAAGTTACGCCCCAGATCTCAAGTACCACCTAGGTGTTCTGTATGGTTTGCTAATCACATAAAACTGAGTTCAAACCCAAAACCACAATTTAAAGTGAACAAAACTGAACATACACAGTATATTTGCCATCACATTTTGTATTGATTGAGCAAATCAGGCTTAGGCAAAGTATGGATGACATCAGATCAGTTTGGGATACATTCCAGTCTGCAAACTCGCCTAATACTGGCTGAAAAACGAATCTTGTGTTCCATCAGTGGTAACCATATTACTGGTTGGAAAACCCTGTAATATGTTCATTTGGTCACCACAAATTATCTAATTACTGAAAACACTGTCTAGCCTTCCATTCTTTATTATGTTTTATTTATCACTTTATAGTTCACTTTTAGACTAATATCCACCATGCAGTATATTGTCCAAAAATGTAATCTCTATGTAAAAAACGTCATGACCTGCAATTTAAGCTACAATATTAAAAAAATTATAATGTGCTAGATAAGAAGAGAAAAGGTTAATTACAGTATATACCCCCATGTAAAAAGAAAACAAACTAAGCATGATTTCTGTTACTAGAAGGAAGAAAAATTAGGGCTGAAAAGTTTCTAATCATGCTATTATCTCCCCAAATGGGCGGCATTTCCAGCGCCAGTGATCGCCACTTTGAACAGGTCTACTATTATTTTTTACCACTGATTAACTGACTAACTTCCCTGAGCCTTTAGAGGGTTACAAACATAACAATAATACATCCACCCAGAGGCATAGCTAGGATATCTGGCACTCAGAAAGGGCTCCCCCACCTGTGCTCTGGGCCCCTTTTGCCACCCCTCTGACCTTCTGCACCTGGGGCACATGTCCCCCCTGCTCCTCTAGCTACGTCATAACTCACCATTCACAAACTCTTGCTCTTCAGATGACATAATGCTGGATAAATGTGACAGGTGGCTTCTACAGGTATTCTCTGCATCTGCCCAGGTCTCTCTGTCTGGAAAATGTTTGTAGCAATGGCCCTGGAATTTGGTCCAGCCTTCATCACACACTTCAAGATCTAGAAGACGTTAGAAAAACAATGAAGTGAGGGGACAATTGATATTATTGAAAAGTTGGGAGTCCCACTTGGAGCTTCTGCAGCGGTCTGGAGCCTGTTGAAAGCAAAATGTCAGTGATGTCTGGGGAAATAGAGACAAGGTTAATATGTGTATTCTACCTGAAATCATGAGATAAAAAGAGAAAGAGTCAGATGACCTCACTCATACAGGGATTCAAAACACAAAGAAGTAAAAAGGAGGAGACTTCAACTGCAGGTTCCCTTGTTGAGTCATAAAGATAAACAACAATTTAATATTATAGGATATTTCTGTTGACATTTGCTCTTAAACAGGACCTGCACCTGGTCCATCTGCAAGAGCAGACATTCACAGATTTGTAAAGTGGAACAAAACCCAGCTGGGCTGGACCTGGACTCTAAAAGTGTGGCAGCAGGCCTTCTCCCGGGGCATCCCAGATCAGAATGCCCCGACAGTCATACGGGTAGGATGGGGATGGGAGCACACCCACTGCAGGGGATGTGGGCACTCCCATTGCCAGGCTCTGCGTCAAACAGAGCCCATTTGCTGAGCAATTAATATGCACGGCGAATGGCTCTGATTGGACCAGAGCTCGCACATACGCTGTTGGACTGGGAAGAGGTGAGTTTTGTTTTGCTTTAATAAATAGAACATACAGCAACAATCTCTACAACAAATAATTTATATTAAGTATTTTAGGTAAATCTCACAGTGTTTTAGGATAATAGCTCTGAAACTCTTTGTAATTTGTTGGCAATGTACTATGAAGCTGAACTGTCCATACCCAATAAAAGATTATTTTATTGACCTTATTTATGATGTGCCGAATTTAGTATCTTTTTGTGGCTATAGCACCAGTTCCAGAGCGCTGGCATTTCCATCTTATCTGGCTCTGTGCTGTGTACTACATTGGTGTTGGCAGACACAGTCACTGTGCTGAACGCGCTGAATGCTACTTATTAGCTTTGATTGTTGCACTTATACTCTTTGCCGATGTATTTTTCCCCACATCAGAGTTTCTTCATTATAGTTACAAGAAATCACTGCTGGGGAGCAAGGGGCAAACTTTACAGTGCATGTAGACTGTGTTTTAGTTGTTGGTGTCCAAATTACACACTGGTAAGCAAAAGAAGCCATTTCAAATTAATTTTGATAATTCCCCCAAAAATTCATTTCGTAACATAGGATTTAGTTACTGACCCTGTGCAAGTTCTGTACAATTAAATGTGTGCAATATTAATAATGAGCATTAAACACTACAATCCAGTTCTGTCCATTGTGCTTTATGGGATCTAAAACTAAAACTGGCGCTGCTTCAACTAGAGTGCCCCGTGCTGCATAATTTTCGTTCGGCGCTAGTGTTAAATAAGACGCCATTTTTAATTTCTTAAATCGGATGCCGTGTACTGTTGAGGCCAATTGGCGCTGTGTGGCGCTGATGCTTCTTAAATAAGGCTCCCTATTTCAGAATTTAGCTGAGTTCAAGCATTTAGCTGCAAGGTGGAGGTTCTATTACTAAAGTTTGAAGTTGACATCTGGTATTCAAATAAAATGTGGCACTTATTAATCACTCAGAAACTCAGTGTAGCACCAGTAATACAGTTTATTCTCCTAGGGGATCATGCTAATTATTAGTGAAGCAAGGTTAACTTTGTGTGTGGATTGCACTTTTATAGACAAAAAAAAAGAAAAACCTTAAACTTAAAGGGAGAGGCTGCAGGGCAGCAGATTTCCCCTATGTTATTTCCATATGTTTCCATTATTGGGGAAGGCAACTCCCATCTCTGTATGAAGTGCTTTGACTTTGACATCGGGGATCTGGGTTGCTTTCACTTTTGATGCCCAACAGTGGGTGGACAGTGGGTCCTTTTAATGTTGATGTTGGTTGGCATACTATAAAGGCAAGATGTTTCTTTTGTACATGTATATGTTTTATAACTAAGGGTTATCCAAAGCTGGAAACACCTTATCGATATACTTTACTAAAACTGTATGGATTTTCTTTATTGCTCATGTTGGATGGATTTCTACGTTCCTTCTGGATACCAGGGCTGGATTTATTTAGTTCAAGCATTCTAGATGCCCCTCCCAGCCCCTCATTTTAGCACCATGCCGGCCACCAACACCCTTGCTGTGGAGGGTGTTAGTCTGTTTTAAGTGGAAGTCTTATATTAAGTTTCCTAGTACTCGATGATGCAGAGGTACACATTTATCTGTCTTCTTTTCTGTCCTTGCAGGGCCTTTAAACTCACAACATGTAATACAAAGTGTTTTTTTTTTACACTATAAGCTACTGGAGACCTTGTGATGATGTAGGTCAGATAAATGTGATTTCGCTCAAAATAAACCACATCAAATCTGCAAAATGTTAAGTTATGCTAAGTGGAGTTAAATAAAGTGATGTGAAGCTGAAAGCCATTGTAAAGGAGTTTGATGTGCATGTGGTACTTTTTTCCTCCAAATGTTTTAAATGCTGCTAATGTTGCAGTAAACACGCTACAATTAATTTCATGAAAAGAAGCATCTTTAGTAATAGACAGTAACCGTTGTGCCTCTTAAATCAGCTAATAAAATGAAAACATGAAGTCATTTAATCATTTTGACCATTTGGTGGATTACAGTCTCGAAACAGACAATTGCCTAAAGTAGACAGGAAAATGAATACATTTGCCATTACTCCAAATTAACATTGACCTTTCTATAGAAGAATACTGAAATGCAATTACTTTCCAGTACATTGTTTAAATGAATGAAGGCAGATTTTATTTTTGTGTCTTAAAAATACAAAAACACACGTGCAGCTCTTTTGTTGGCCAATGATTAAGTGGAACAAACAACAAGGATATTTTTTTCTAGGTCAGGTCTTTTGGCAAATTGTATTTTAGACCCACTAATGCAGATAATACTGGATCTTTCTAAGCTAGAGAAGAGAGTGTTCTGCTCTTTAAATTTATAGTCAGTTGCTCGGTTTTATTGCTGTGCTTATAAACGATCCTCTAACCTTAAGTTATATATTTACTTATGTGTTACCCCAAAATATATTTTCAGATATACAGACAGAATAAGGGTTCAGAACACGGAGGTTTTTTCTTTAAGTAGGTCAAAATAAATAAATTGCCTTACAGATTTAGTAAATGTTACATTGATGCTAATACATTTTTACATGAAAGTGTGCCAAAACCCTCTGCCCCCACCGCCATATACCCTATCCCCCCCTCCTGAGTACAGGGGGCGATACAGCTGTCTCACCAGTGGCTTGGGATAATTTTTTTTTTTTTTAATCAGGCTGCAAGTGGCCAGCCTGAGATATTTTATACTCCAAGGCTGAGCTTTATGGGTTTTGGGTCACTTTTCAGTGTGCTGTTTTTGAAATGGCTTAATCCCACATAGATGTTATGGAAAATATTTTCAGTTGCTGTCCTGCTGGACTGCAGTGGCCATCTTTCTACACATCTTATAGCCCAGCTTACACATGAGCATGGTGGAGGGGGCAATAAATGCCTCTGCTAGCTATGCTAAGAGCTTCCCAATTCGGGATGTCCTGCTGTGTGAGACTCTGCAAAATGCCTGATATGCTTACCTCTCCAGCAATCCCACAGATGTGGGGGTTTGCCCAGGGTTCATACATATTAATTAGCTGCATTGAACTATGAATGAGGGAAGAGTGGCAGACATGCCTGCAGCTACTTCCCTCTGGCTCTGCATACTCACCCCTGCCATTAAGATAGACCAGGCATGGGAGCGTGCAGCAGCAAGAAATCTTGTACGGTGAGTATAAATGGGTGGAAAAGCTGAGTGATGCAGTTCTGAAACACTAATTTTAGGACCCATTGGAAAAGGAACCTGCAGTTTGTTTAGTAACTTTAAAAGGGAAAACATACACATACAAGTACATGTGATTCTTGAGCAGGTATGCAGCAGTCTCCTGTAATCTGAAATGAAACTGCATTATTAATGGAGAAAAGGAAGAGAAACTGACGGAAACAAAATGAGATTATTCACTCTTCTCTCACAGGTAGGCCTGAGCCCACCAAGGAACAATCACGACTGGTTTCTTTTGAAGAAGGGGCGGTTTGAATTTGGTTGGGATGCAGTTGTTAGTAAAATTAGCTCAAGCTACATTGCTCGTACCGATCTGACATAGGTCCCCTCCGTAGCTGGGAAGGCATAAGCATTTGAATGAGTCGATGCCATCAACGCAGGTAGCTCCATTCACACAAGGGCTTGGGAAGCATTCATCAATGTCTGTAAAAAATCAAGGTTCTGCCATTAGGACCTAGGACTGCTACCCTAATGCAAAAAGGAGAGCAGCTCTGGTTACTTGGGCTGTGCAGTTCAAATTCTGCTCCTAGCAGATGCTTACGCCTAGTTAAGTATGTCAGTTAAAAAATATAACCCATGCTAGGCCAACAATATGTGCTATGTTTGCAATGTTTTTCAGTTATATATTTTAACTATGTTGGCCAAGTTTAGCAAGCTATATTAGCAGATAATAGTATGCTAATAGTAGAACCTTTTAAGCATGTTAACAATTAGATGTTGTTGTTGCAGTGGGCCCACCGCTGAAGCGCTCAATGCTTTCTTATGGGACTGTATTGTTTATGCATTATTCTGTCCTATCAAACAATTAACTCTTCTGTTAACACAGAACAGTAAAAAAGCTAGTGACCCTGGACTTCTTCTACTTTGCAGAAAGCAGCTGATCATCCAGATATTCTAGCTAGAGTCCAGTGCTAATTAACTGGTGGACTACCCAAAAGTGATTTCTAGTTGTAATGGGTAAAGCAATCTTCTTTAAAGTCCCAGCCCAGGCACACACTAACTTCCTCCCACCTTTTCCCCTGGGCGCCTTCCTCCAACGCTGCCTCCTGCTGGGTGACTTGATCACAGCAAATATAAGTCCATTGCCAGTGAACATAAAGCACATGTATTAGGCTTTTCCTGTACATCTACCAGGTCTTTCAGCCTCCGCCACCGGGTCCTTCAGCCTTCTCTGCCAGGACCATCTGACTTTATCGCTGGGTCCTGTAAGCCTCCCCCACCAGTTCTTCCAGGAGCTACTTCCCTCCAGCAGACTGTAGACTACATGCACTGTGGGGCATGGGGCTCCCAATGCAATGCTTTGCAAATAGAGGTACTTCACTTGTGCGTTTCCACCACAATACCATGTGCTAAACGCACAGTGTGAAAGGGCGGCTCCTCAGGGACACTATTCGGGTGTTCTTAAAGTATTTTCAGACAACTCTAAAACTCAAACAGTACCAGCATATACTGAATTAATGTTTAGAGTGCTGGTTTAAACTCCAGATTGACTTCTATAGCTTTACTGAAATTCTTCATTAGGGTAATATATTATTTACCAGAGTGTAACACAAGAAGCCCAACTGCACAGTTGAGTTGTTTGTATCCCTCAAATACGTGGATGTGGATGATTTCATGCTCTCTCTAAAGTGCAGCAGTATATGGCAGCACTATATAGATAGGCATAATACATAAATAAATATATTTCCCGTTAAGTGCTTATTGACAAGCTGAACATACCTAAAGAGATGCAGGCCACACAAAACAGACAGGTCTTTTGTGTAGGTGATTGTGGATAGGCCTGCCATTTTATATACAAAGATTGAATGCACACTTTCACAAGACTGAAATGACTCAATCTGAATGAACTGCTGGCGTCCCGTGGCTTCCTAAGTCTTTGTACGGCTTAAGGGTTAAGGCTTTTCAGCCCTGCATGCGCTGTATTTGTCAGCAAGCAGCAGCAATTTGAACCAGTGCTGAATGCACACCAGCTGACCAAGTAACTCGTTCTCCTTTTTCATTTTTTAATTAGCAACAATTAAGTTTTAAGCACGCCTTAAAAGGCAAAATTAGGCATTTAGCTAAAGCAAGGCAGACAGCATGGGGTGGTGGGGGCTTTAATAAGCAGATTAGGACTTTTTAAGCTTCCTCTTTGCTTCTAATGGATCAGATGTGGTGTCTCTCAAATCATTCCTGGTGAAGAAAACAGAACAAGCAGAGCAACATTTCACAATTTTCAAAAGCAAAAACGCCATGTTGGCTTAAATTCCACAAGAAGCATTTTTGGTTACTCTGGACATTGCAGAATGAGTTCTGAACGGCTTTAATTAATCTCTACCCACACTTATAGAATGCCTATCTTTTTTTTTAAATCATTGCTGGGCTGGTGGTCACTAGACCTACTGGGCAAACACCCGCAATCAGGTGAGGCTGCTCTATGGCACTGCTGCTGCACTAATTACTATACCTGTGGATCCGTGTGGAGACCTGCAAAACATGACCTGTTGGTGGCTCATGAGGAAAGGGTTGAGGAACATTGACTTATTTGAATCCATCAAAATCACTGCAGTTGCACATATTGTAAATATTGCGCTATGTTAAACCTCAAATTAAATATTGATTTGAATTTTAGCACTTACTTTGACTTTCCGTGACCCATTTGTGATGCCCTTACAACATAAAAACAATGTGTTTAGATTGGACAACAAGGTGGTGGATAGCTTGGTGCAGACCTCCAGTGAAGAAAATAAAGTCATTTGCTCCCCTAAAGCCCCTCCTTTAACCCCATGTAGATGTTGTGGAATCTCATAAAGCTAATGTGCTCTTGATATGGATGGGAGAGGCCATCTTGATGCTTACACGTGAACATGAGAGGGTGGGTTGTAAAGAGCCTTTGCTAGCACACAGATACACTACAGTTGAGCTGGGAGCTTCCTTGTGATCAGTCTATCCAGCCAGGAAGAGATTTTATGTTTCCACACAGAATGTTAGAAGGAGATAAAATCATTCTCTAGCTGAGTGCCTTGCATTGCATGGTACATCAGCATGGCTGCAGTGTGCCTGTGTGATATTGTTTATCCACATAATGTAGGCTGGCAGCAGCTTAGAGTTTTGCTTTTAGCAGTTCACACCTGAGAGATTTGTCTCAGAAACACTAGGTAGCATCTCTCTCTCTCTCTCTCTCTCTCTCTCTCTCTCTCTCTCTCTCTCTCTCTCACACACACACACACACACACACACACATACACTGAATCATCAGTTGCTGGTGGGGATAAATGTAACTATGTATCAATGTAAGTCAATGGTCTCTTCAGACACAGAGAAAATATTGTTACAATGTTTTAAGAGCTTTCTGAGCAGAGTTGTTACAGCTGATTGTTCTGGCTAGAGATACAGCATTAGTGCACTAAGATTTAGAGTAATTTTGATGGCCGAAATGTCGAAGATGACCACTCTCACGTAGGTCAGGAGCACATAATCTGCCTGCTATTCCACAACATCTTCATGGGGTTAAGCCCTCTGAAATAGCTGATATTACTGATTACCAGAGGGGGAGGGTGAGAGGATCAATTTTTTGGTCCCCCAAAAATCACCTGCAGAACATTTTTACCAGTGAGATATATAATCTTTTGATTGAGATAAGGACATTTTTTATAATAACTGCACCCTATGGGGTTGGATCAGAATAATTTGGTGAATTCTTTATCATACCTTATAGGGTGCTGTTGTTTCCAAAACTTTAATAAAACGATCCTTACCTCACCTGTAAAAATGCCCCAAGTAAAAAAGCTCCCTCAGATGTAAGTTTCAGTTCATACCCAAAAGTGCAGCCAAAGTTAAACTTATTTCACATGACCCCCAAAGTTGCCTCATCAATTAGGCAGCTTAATACCTTTACTTGTGTGTATGTGTGTGTTTGTGTGTGTGTGTTTATATAGGTGTATGTCTGTTTTCCAAGAGTTAAAATTGTAACGCTGTAACGTGCAAAATAATCCCAGAAGGTTTTTTTCAGCTTCTATTTGCTTAGTTTTTGCCAGTAACATAGACTAATATGTAATTTTCTTTCTGTACAGAATAAGGGTTAGAGTTTAGCTCTAATGAAATATTGCTTATTGCTTTTGCTGTTTGTTTATGTTGTTTTCTGTCTTCGCCCCCTTTCACACCTGGGCAATCACGGTGGTGCAGTGGAGTATGGGTGGGGGCGTACAATGTGGTGTAGTGCAGTAAACTTCCATGCACTGCTTTACCAGTGGCCATGCTATGTGAACGAGCTGTTTCCATGGCTCGGGGGACAGAGCAGTGGGTCCTTACTGTCAAGGCTGTCCTGAAGGATTGCCTGATGAACAATTTAGCCAGAAATAATGGCACAGGAGGAGGTAGTGGTCCACCGGTGTGTATAATGATGTATAATAAATTATACTCACCTGCAGACTGTCCTCTCCAGTGCTGCTATTTTTCTTTAAATTATTTATCAGGCAGTCATCCAGGGCAGCCCTGATGCTTAGGCCTGCTGTAATTTCCATGGGGTGAGAATAAATTCTATGCAGTGCACCACAGATGTAGCGCAGTACACTGCATTATATCTCCAGTGCCATGTGTTTCTATTGTTTTGCAGTGCAAATTATGTAAGATAGCAGCACATTGCAGTGCACAAATGTGAACGTGCCCTTGCTTTTCATGGGCAGAACTTTTCCCTCACTTGAGTTGGGTTGGAATAATACAATTTCAGGTGTAAAAGGCCTTAGATCTGTCTTTAATGGTCAGCTTTACACAGAATAGTTACATATGATGTGCTCACAATTTTAAGAATACCTGCTCTGGCCCTCACTGTCCCTCAGCCATGGTATAGCTGAAATTGAATCTAGTAGGAAGGAGTGCTAATGCCTAGTTCAATGCTGATTGCTGCTAGGAGTTACACCCCCCCAATGCTTATGGTCTGCTGGGCGTTTTCTGAATGCCGGTTGGTATCACATTTTCATTGTTGTTGCAGTCAATCCTCAGTAAAGTAGCTTATAAATCATTCTCTAGCTGGGTGCCTTGATGTAAACATCAGCATGGCTACAGTGTGCCTTTGTGATATTGTTTCTCCACATAATGCAGGATTTTTTTTTGTGAATGGATAGAAACTCCAGTCTGTGACTGTGACCAGGGCCACTTCTATGCCCGGGGAGTAGTACTGTCCCCCTAGGTGCCAGTAAGGTGAGGGTGGCAAGCTGACTGCTACGTTGACTTGCTTTTTGGCTTTAAGCATGGCACCCCAGGGTCCTATGGGTCCTTTAAAAATTGTGTGCGAGAAAAGATAGTCATGGCACTGACAGAGGCAGAGTGTGGCTGGGAAGCATGTCCTCATACTCACCATGGCGCTTGCATCTCTGCAGTCCAGACTAGTGACATTAGCTGTCATGAGATACCTATGACACTTGCCTAAAATGCTCATGATGGGGAGCAGAATGCAGGAGCCAGAGTGAGTATAAGACTATGCTTCACAGCAGAGCCATGCCTCCCTCAAAGGATCATACATTAATTCATGTTTAGAGGGACCCATATATTTTGCATATAAGCGGGTCAGCTGGAATTTTGCTTAATCATTGGGTTTGTGCGTGGTGCTGGCTACTGCGGTGGGAGGAGACATTTTTTTTTCTGCACTGAGAAAATCAAGCTCAATACTTGTAAAAACATTTCAGGCCATTAATCCAAGTACGTATTGCAGCATTTTCTTTCATGTTCATTAGACACAAAGGAAGGTTTTCTGTTGATTTAAAGCTAGACTGCATAGTTTACATAGCTAATGTAGCTATGACATGTAGCTTCTGAACTTGTGGGAAGATATCAAGTGATGATAACATAGTAAAATACAAGGTTGGTAATTTACCTAGGTCACAGCTGTCTCCTCCATATCCTGGTGGGCACTGGCAGCGAACTCTGCCTTCCTTTTCCACGCATGTTCCTGCGCCGCATTGGATGTCAGCGCATGTTCCAATAATGCCTGCAGTCACCAAAGATGCATTAGCTCATCACCAATCTCACATCACACAAAACTATTTTCATGAAACAAATATTACACATACAAATGTTGCCCGAAAAGATGTTTTATTTATTGCCACATTTAAAGAATTTAGCCTGTAATCTGAAATCACTCTCTTGGTATTGTTGGTATATTCCTATAATTTAGTTATGTAACATGCAGACCCCCTTGGCATGGTCATTTGTAACATGCTGCAGGCTATATGGCTGCTTTCCAAGTGTCATTTTGTACTATGTGGAGGGGGGACTGAGGCTTCATGGATATTAATTTAGAAGAAGAAACAAAACATCAGCTGCTACTCATGAAGTTCAGGAACTTCTAAAAAAGGCCATCACAGGAGCACTTGTGAATATAACATGTCCAGGAGTTCTTTATAATGTTTAGAGCATACAGGGTTATACAACATTTTTTGAGAGACTGAAATTTTAAACTGTTATGTAAAAATCTCTCTAAATTTATTCTCCAATAAAAAGTTATAAATTCACAAATAAGGCTCGTCCATGTAGAATTTAAAGAGGGAAAAAACTTAAGATGCCCTGCAGCTCCATCCTGCCCCAGTACTTCAGATACTCACCTTCTTCCTCACTCCCATGGCATGACTTTTCCAGGGTTCCTTGGATCAGACTGGCCCAAAAGATTACCAAGGGACCCTTTGAGGGCCTTCCTTACAAAAACCTGTTTATATCTTATATGTGTCATGCCTGGTGGGCCCTAAATATAAGCCAGTGTTCTACTTGTGGGCCCTAGACACCCCAGTCTGTTACTGAGCCCTGACATCTCTGCTTTGCCTGCTCACAGCTGCAGACATTCAGATCTGTCAGATGCAGCAGGCTTCCGCAGTAGCTCCTGACTGGTCCGATGCTTGGAAAACCCCCAGGAGCATGCGTTCCAAAATTTCTTGGGAGCACAACTTGCTTGTCAGATGTGGGCAGGGCCTGTGCCTGTGCGTGTCTGACTCCATTCATTGCAATGGAGGGGGTGTGCCAAAGAGCTGGGGAAATAGGTGAGTACATTTTAATTACCTTGAACCTTTGCTACATCTCTAGGTCTTTACTATATGAATGATTGGTTAGTAAAAAATTTTAGTGACAGAATATTTTTTTCCATTGCAATTAACTACGACTACTGTATATCAGGAGATCATTGCACACATGGTCATTACAGACACACACTTCTAGGGCTGTTGTCAAGTGAAGGCTGATATGTTTAGACAACAAAACAGGAACATAATGCTCCAATATATTACAGTTATGGATGCCTATATAATGGTGAATAATATTGCATGATCACACAACTCTGCAGCATCATGATGGGATTGTTTACACTGCCCATAACAGCATACACTGTTATATAGGGAGTATTATGCTAATTATTTGGTAAAGAATGGTGCATCAGTTTTGCCTTGTGGTGTGAATTGCAACCTGTATCTTGGTGAGCATTTTAATTTTAGTACAAAAGAAAGTGCAAAATGTTTTTGTTTCCGAAACTACTGGCACACATGATGGGTTTTTCTTTTGGAGTTGAGGGGCATAATTTTTCCAATGAGGGATGATTTGCATTGCTGTGAATGGCTGTTAGCACAGCCCCCCTAATTCTCATGTGTAAGCAGGACTATCAGGTGTGTGGCAAGATGGTCACCCCTATGTATTTCAAAAATGAATAATCCTTATGCCATTACACAAGATCTTTATGGGGTTAAGCCCTCTCAAACTGCTCATGCCACTGATCATAAGAAGGGGAAGCAATGTACTAAACTTTCTTTTATTGACCGGAGGTCCCCTTAAGATTAACAATTTCATGCCACTTTTTCTATGAATTTTTTATGGTCGGGGTGAAAATAACTTTGTGTGGTGACATTTCTTTTAATACTCAGCAGAAGCAAATAGAATAAATATATGGTCATAATACCTTCAGCTTCTGTAGCTTCAAGTAGGCCTTGTGGTGTCATTTCTGGCAATGGTGTTACATCTCCAGGAACTATAGCATTAGCAACATCTCCTGAGGTAGACACAGACAGTTCACTCTCTTGTTGGGCTTCCTCTGGTTCCTTCGGGGCAATACTCAGTTCAGATTCTGGTTTTGATGTGCTAATGATGATGTCTGGTACAGATGTTTCACCTGACATATCTTGGGTAGAGGCAACTTGCTGCTGAGAAATCTCAGTGCTGGCTTCTGTACTACCTTCAACAAATCTTTCAGGTTCACCACTTGTTAGAGGTATTCCTGATGGCTGTCCACTGATGTCAGGAATCGTTAAAGGTGCCTCACCACTGATATCCCCAGATGCAGATGTCTCAATAATATATGGAACAGTCACACCAGCTAACTCTTGTGAAACGGGTGGTTCAGTTACAGCTTCCAAAAGATCATCAGTAATGAGTTTGATGTCAGGGATCCCTGAAGCATAGACACCAGAGATATCTCCACTTTCTTGTGTGGCAGATGTAAACCCACTTAAGTCAATAATTCCAGATGTTTCAGCAGATGCTTCTCCTGAAGTAAACCCACTAATCTCAAGAATGCCTGATGGTCCCTGTCCAGCCTCCTCTGTTACAGGTCCTGTTGTTGGGGCTTCTACTAGTGTGAAATCTATGTGAGATATTGTAGGGATAATCAAGGGAAATCCACTGATATCATCAATACCAGACGGCAAGCCACTTGCTGATCCTATTCCAGATATTTCTCCACTTAAATCAATAACACCACTTGTTAGTCCGCTGATATCTACCTCTCCGCTAGTGAGGTCACCAGAGGCAAGACCACTGGCATCTATAAAACCTGAGGGCTCTCCACTAGTACCAGAAATTCCAGATATTTCACCTGAAAAATCTCCAGAAAAAAGCCCACTTGTTTCTACAGACCCCTTTCCTTCCTCTTCAGTTTGTGATGGTCTAAAGAGTTCTATCAAATTGCCATCTATGAGTGTAACACCAGATGGTTCACCACTTTCATCAAAAACACCAGAGCTCACACCACTGATATCATGTATTCCAGATGGTTCACCACTTATGCCTGAGACTTCACCACTAACGTCAATTATACCACTTATATCACCTATACCTGAAAAGTCCCCACTTACACCTGACAGATCACCACTCACACCTGATGTATCTCCAGATTCCTCACCACTTATTCCAGATGGAAACCCACTAATTCCTGAAACATCACCACTTATTTCAGGAAACCCAGATGGCAAGCCACTTGCATCAACACCTGAAATATCACCACTTGCATCAAAAAACCCAGATGGTTGACCACTAAAATCTAATCCTGAAAATTCACCACTGAGCTCCAGTCCTGAAGGAAGGCCACTGAAATCTGTAGATGGCAGCCCAGAAATATCTCCTGATGCACTAAATTCTGTTATTCCTTTTCCTTCAACTTCAGTATCAGGTGCTTTGGTTATACCTTCTATCCAAGTAGTATCAACATGTATAATTGTTGGAAAACCAGAGGGTAGGCCACTGACATCTCCACTAGCAGAAGGCAGGCCACTGAAAAATTCGATACCAGAGGGCATACCACTTACAAGCTCTTCACCTGAAGGTAAACCACTAGCTGACTCAAAGCCTGATATGTCCCCACTAACATCTCCAGAGGCACTTATGTCTGGGAATCCGGAAGCTGATCCCGATATAAGCTCCTCTCCAGATGGAAACCCAGAAGGTAAACCGCTAATATCAGGTTCGCCTGATGGCAATTCACCAGAAACATCCCCTGATGGAAGTCCACTTGCGCTAATATCTCCAGATATATCTAATCCAGATGGAAATCCACTTATTCCTGAGGGTTCTCCACTTATTTCATCTCCTGATGGAAGGCCACTTGCAGAGGGTTCCCCACTTAATTCTTGAGCACCAGAAACGTCTCCACTCACTTCACCAGAGATTCCGGATGGAACACCACTGACAGATGGTTCCCCGCTTACATCCTCTGGTAATACAGCCACAGGAGGAATTGCTGAAGGTTTAACTTTAAACAGAGAAAAACATAAAACATTGAATTTACCAAAATTATGACACATTTGAGCTGCAAAATTGTACAGTTGTGAATTTTAATTGAGCCTTTCGAAGCATAGTTTTGGGTAATGCAGGACATATTATGTCAGGAGACCCATTTATATAAGCTCTTCTGACAGCTAAAAAGGGGTTATTCTAGCAATAGATGTTATTGCATTTAACGGTGAAAAGCACACAAGAAATTGCCGAATCGGGATACTCAGCTGTGTGTATCCCCCGGGAATGGCCATGATCTCACCATTTCTTTGTTCCCAAGGTGCATGTGCTGGGCATTCAGCCAATCAGCTCATTACATTTACATTTCCTGAACTGAAGTCAGTGCAGCAAGAAAATCTGAATGGATCAAGTGCTGCCGGCTGCATCCCTGGCCCCACCTCTAGCTGTGGCCGCAGTGGTGCCAGCTATTCAGAAAGGCCGAGCGTGGGTGTGTGCCTAGCTAGTGGTAAGCTGGGGATGCAGCTGCAAAAATGCGGCACAAGCTCAAGGAAGAGTTGAGTGGATCAAGAGAGTTCACACATTAGGGCATCCCAATTCGGGGTTCCCCACAAAGAGGTATACCAACCCTTGAGAGTCTTATAGGCCCCTCTTCTTCTTTTATTTTTTCACTTAACTAAAGAAAATGCTGGAGCTGAGCTTTAAGCAATGGAGCAAAACCCGGGAATTTGACTTTGTCAGGTTTTGTGCTTCACTGTGTAAAACCCCCCAGGAAGCAACAAAAAAAATCAGCTCACTACTCTCCAACAAGTGGACCCTCGTCCAATGAGAGCCGCCTGCTATGACAAAGTCATTCAGCAGACGCCTCTCATTCTAATTAATGGGAAGTGTGCGCTGCCGCATCCCTGCATCCCTGGCTGTGCGCTTGCTCCCGCCCTACCCATATGAATGGCTGAGGCAGGAAACAATGAGAGCCACCTGACGAATGGCTTTGTCATAGTAAGCGGCTCTCATTGGACGAGGCATTTGCTGTTGGAGTGTGGCGAAGTATAAATAGTGTGCTACTTTCTTTTATTTAAAAATGATTGAGTTAGTCTGCTAATTTGGGATTCCCTGGGGGGTGGGATCATTTTGACTAGCAGTTCTATATCTACAAGTATTTTTTTCTCTTTGCAAAATGTGCTAGTTACATTAAAATAAGAATAAATATTTAAGGGACACATCCGACAAAGAGTTAAAGTGGACCAAAACTAACCTGGGTTTTAGTTCTTGCTCCAGGGCATCCCCAGTGAAAACTTCCTGACCACTGATCCAACAGCTATGTACAGCTAAGCAGCCCGCTCAGCTCCATGCTGCTTCTCTTATCCTCTCAGAGGGCTAACTGGCTAAGGGTTTTTTAAAGTCGATTGTAGCCGAACGTAATGATAGACGTGTGTCCGGTAGCTTCTAGCATCCTTCAAAAATGCCTAATGTGGGCACCGGCCTGGCTATAAATATAGCGGAACATGGCTGTCTCCCACACATCCACTATTGGATCAGCTGATAGATACATTTTATTGGGGATCTGGGGGGTTTCACAACGCTGGCAACCCCAAAAAAATACTAAAAAATCCAAAAACATGAATTACCTGTCTCTAATTCAACAGTTGGAAGGGCAGTGGCATTTATCAGCCAAAACTCGGTTTCATTCTCAAATTCAGTGGTGGTCACTGTTTCCAGAGTTGTCTCTTCCCCAGAAGGTATCCCCTCTAGATCAGGAAACACTTTTGTCCCAAGGATTTCCTCCTCAATTGATGGGGTAACTGGGGCTTCTTCTTCTTCAAACAGAGACTCTGAGAGTCAAAAATGAGACAAAATCAATGCATTTATCAAGTAAGGTAGGAACACTAGTAAAATAAAGGTGCATGCATCATCTTGAACTACCATGAAGCAGTATGCAAAATCAAAAATGACATGCGGACCCTGATTCAATAACATTGCAGTAAATGATCTCATGGAAAGAAGGACTATTTCTTGCTTTATTTGAAAACGAGGGGTGGGTTAAAATAAGGTGTGATTCAGTAAAAGGATGATATCAGAGCATGAGTTATGTGTAAAAATTTCATAGTAAATGAAACAACTTTTTAAATTTGATTTTATATACCTTTAAAGTAAATGTTAGGTTTTATAGTAAGTAGATCATTTTAGTGCCATGGAGAAAATGTTTTAGGTGTTAATAACCAATATATGTGCATTTATAAGGTTATAAACTTGAATCTCACCTTAATTTATCTCCTGCTGAAATTAAGCAAAAAAAGATGTTTTGCAGAAATTTTACGGAATCAAGGCCTGGTCCCTTTTCACAATCTGGGGACATCCCAATTTTCAAAACTCCTCCATTTTGGACTAAATGGGTGTAGACTTTCTTTTCTTTTGGGGGGTGGGGGGTCTGGTTGCTGATGATTCCTATGCATATAACCCCAGCAGCCTAGTATAATCTTACCTGCTCCTGGTTCCAACAGTGAATTGCAGCCCCGTGGATGCCGGTGGTCACGTGGTCCGCACTGCTTTTAGCTAATCATAGGGCTGCATGCTGGTAAGTTTAACTCAGGCGGCCATGGTGGCCATGTATGTGCCCAGGGGGCATCAGCAATCTGGATGAACTATATGGGTGAATCATTTTAAAGTGAAACAGCCGCTGGCTTAGAGTAAATAAATAAATACGTTTGATAATGCACCAGCAAAACCTTCTCTTTTATTTATCTCTATGAGCATGTTTCAAAGACTGACTCCTCTTCTGCACTAAATGCCCCTCATACTGTCATCCTAGCTCTACCGAGAGAGATGCTTATCATTCCTCTAATCATTGAAGCACTATATGCCACAGTACAAACTGCAGAAAATAGTGATGCTGAGTTCTAGCCTCTGTTCTATAGCCTCAAATCTCTCTTCTCAACCCACCTTCTGCAAAAGCATCACAGACTGACCAATCAGTGCAAGGCAATAAATGTCTGTTTACTCAAATTTATTGCTCAGTCCTCTGCCAGCAAGAAAACTGTATACTATTGTTACATAAACAGGTGCACTATTGGTGGAGGTGAAAAAATTGTGCACTGGTGATTGCATTGGCGGTCCATTTTGTAAACTGCAATTTTTTGGGCGTGCTGGTGCATCTGTATATTCTGCTCCCACATCCCAAATCGGGATGGTAATTTTGCTTTGGTTTTACACTTAGCTATGGGTAGCTATGGGTTACAAGTAGCTATGGGTGCTTTTAAGAAACTTGATGATGTTTGTTTTATTTTTTAATGCTACAGAATTCCATGTTCATTGTATGCTGCTTCTAAATTCACCTAGATTATTATTTATACGAAATGCCTTCAGTATAAACTAGTCTTAGAATAACTTAAATACTATTGATCAGTAAAATGCATCTATATCGATCAAGCTGAAAAATAAAGAATGTTTCATTGTCCTTCTCCAGGCAAATTGTCTTTTGTTAAATAACGCATTTCATTTGTGTTCATCCCTTACCTCTAAAACAGAAGGCATTGTATTTTGTCAGGGGATTAGGGAATCCTGTTTGGTTTGCATGAACGTATACTGTTCGCACGCCAACTTTGTCGCCCCCGCACACACGACGTGGAGTCACGATAGGGTAACGGACGCTTCCATCAGATAACCAGCCTGCCCGGCATTTGTCGAATCCCCTCTTCCAGGCAGCGTAAAGTTGCCCAGTGGAAGCCAAGGTGGCATTTTTGCTCTCACAAAATTCCTGTGCTTCTTGGAGGGTGAAGAGACTGGGCTGAGTTGCAAAAAACACCTCTCCTATTGAAGAGAAAAAACAAGAACATCAATGTTCAGCCTAATGAAATAAAACTGAGATTTACAATTGTAGGCTAATACAAACACGAGCATGGCTGTCACGCTGTCCATCTCCAACTGTATTTTTTGTCATTTTTTACGTGTATGTAATGCCACCACACAGCTCAGTGATATCATCCTGTACAGATTTTTGAACTCTGTAAGACAGGGGTAGTCATATAAAGCACAATGGCTGAAATGATATCTCAGGCACCTCTAGGTGTAGAAAACCTTCTACTGCACAGTATACCACCCATATAACAAATGATGCCACATGCTAAACCACTCAGTCCTAACTTTCTATACTTCATATGATTTCCTCTGCCCATATTAGCACCACAAGTCCAGTTTTTATAAACTTCTCCTTGCTTCCCAGGTGAAACTGGGCCATGCAAGTTGCCAATAGTGGACCCCTTTTGGCTGCAGAAAGAAGCCACGTGACTTCTGGGGTTCCAAAATGGGTGTTTCTTTGCCCTATGCTGTCCAATGAAAGTGACTTATTCTCTACAAAAACCCCTCCCCAGTCATGCATCTCTCCACCTACCCCATATGCGGAAGAGTTGTTATAAAATTGTATCTTTTAGCTGCAACAGCAGGCAGTAGGGCCAGGTGGTGACATCATCATGTATACCTCCAGAGTTAGATGGCCATGCTGTCAGCCACCAGCTATTACTACTCAGCCCAACCAAGGAAGAGGCGCCTCACCCATCAAGACAACTAAGTATAAGGAGTTTTATTGTGCAGCATCAACATGCATTAGGGGAAGGGAACATTCTAAGCCCACCAAAAATTCTCCTTTGAGGCCATCACAATTCAAAGTGCACCAAAACCCAGGATTTTGACTATCCTGGGTTTTGGTCCTTCTCCGGGGGCACCCCGATCGGGGGTGCCCCACTTTGTGAAACCCCCCTGGACACCGGGCCCAGCTCACCTCTTCCCGGTCCAATGGCTGCACCCTCCGCTTCCCTCTAACAGGGAGCATGCCCGCATCAGGCGTTTGTCCTGGCGCGGGCATGGTAGACCAAAACTCCAGGAAAAGAACCAAGACCCAGGATAGTCAAAATTATTGACTATCCGGAGTTTTGGTCCACTGTAAGATGCCCTGCAGTGTATTAGTTAGATGTACGAATGGGAATGGGCTTAAAATAAGTACCACTTTTGTGCTCCAGTGTTGCCTTTAAACAAGCAAATCTTGTTGGTAAATTGGGAAACTATCATTGGGTATGTATACATATATCTAGTTAAATGTCAGAATGGACGATTTTATTTTACAGTACTACGAGCTTTGGATGGGGTTTACTGTAGACAATATTCAAGATGCATATTTTTACATGAACATTTGGTCTTCAGAGAAGAAACAACTTACATTCTCCAAGAAACATTTTCGTTGATCATGCTCAGGCCCTGCAGTGAAGTGCGCCATGCGATTCCCCCCTCTCTGCTTGTCACCGCTCATAGGTTGCTGAAAGTCATGGGCCAAGAGGGAGAAGCATGGATGAGCTTCTCTGCAGCGCTGGGGCACAATGGCTCCCAACTCCCTTTTACTGTTAAACAGCCCTAATGTCTTTTAAGACATAGAAACTACTTTAATGGGAAAGACCACTTTCAAATGTGTCTTTGAAAGTGTATATTATTGTGTGCTAAAATGATGTCCTCAAGGTTTTTAGCTGTTCTAGTATTTTTTTTTTTTATGTGTGTGTCATGTAAGCAGTTTTCACACAGAACACTGCTGCTGGGCATGTGGAAGGTTGAATAAGTTCTCTCACCTTAGCAGCAGCAATAGTAGCAGTGTTTTGTGTGTACTCCTCAATTATTTCTTCCTTTATATTGAAGAGGGCAGACTTGGTATACGGTTACCAAAAGCAGCAGATTGGGGGTATTGAAAACTGCTTCCATAAAACACATTTGCTAACATAAGAAATGTACTTATAATACTTATAATTTCAGCACTTTGAGGACATCCTTTGGCCCAATTACATATACACTTTCAAAAATGCCTCAAAGGACTCTTTAAGACCATGAGTGTAATTCATTTTTATAATTCTTTTAACAAAACATGTGACTGAGCATACAAAAATCAAAAAGTACAATAATTGTCTCGAGATCAAGATTCTGCTACCTAAGGTTTTCTGCCTATTCTATTTACAATAAGCATTATGCTCCCATTGTTCCATTGGTATAATTATATATGCTTAGAATTCTCTGCTTCAACCTAAAGCCATGTACTCAGGGACAAGTCTTTGTATGATATACTTCTTATTGTTTTGTAAATGTTTTTCCATACATCTTATTGTGACCTAAAAGGCACAATGATAGCTAGCAAGGAACAAGGCACAATGGAGTAAAGCAGCCTTTGACTGATCTAAATGCTGCATCTCACTCTCCTCTCGTTTGACACATTTTAATTATTCTCTGAAAACATAGTAGCACTGATTTCCTTTCTCAAATGTTGTTTTTCAATGAAAGCCATCTCCTGTACACTTCCCCAATCTGCATGTGTGGATACATATTAATAATTGGGATACATAAATCAAAGTGCATTGTCTACAGTTGTAGCCTAAACAATTTAAAATGGAACCATGTGGGAGAAAGGAAAGCCTTTCTTCTTAGCTATGTGCTTAATTGATAAAACGCCAAGAAGAAATGCATTTACAAAATGTTACTTCTGCAAATGTTTTTGTTTGGAAGTTCTCCATAGTATCGTTATAAATATAGTGATTAAAAGCTTTGTAGGGATAAATGTGCCCATTCATGACTTTTGCTTTCATGTACTATACAAGAACATTATGTAGAGTGGCGTTACATAACCTCAGGCATGTACATGCTTCCACATATAAACACACAGAGAGTTATAATGGCTATTCACAGAGCTGGTACACTGTACACTGGCCCATAACAGATGACAAATAGGACCGGTGTTGTCTTCCCGTAATCTCCACTACTTCCAACAAAAGAGAGCTTACTGCAGTGGGCCCTAGGTTGTTGAAGAAACTGGTAAATGTTAGGTTTGGAGGTGGATCTGATCATTGTGGAATTAAATATTTAGATCATGGGAGGGCAGCTTAAGTGAACAAAACCAGTCAAAATGTTTTAACACCATTTGTTAGTATAGTGTTCCTGTCTAGTTTTTATTAGAAAGAGTTGCTCCTAACATTTTTTTCACTTGGGCCAGATGGTGACATCAACAGAGTTAGATGGCCATACTGTCTGCCACCAACAAAACAGTGACATTACTACTCAGCCCAACCAAGGAAGAGGCGCCTCGCTCGCCTAGACAGATAAGTATAAGGAGCTTTATTGTGCAGCATTAACATGCATTAGGGGAGGGGAAAAATTCTAGGCCCACCAAAGGCCATCCTTTGAGGGCACCACAATTTGAGATGTCCCACAGTGTATTAGTTAGACTATGGTGAATGTTAGGTTTGAGGTGGATCTGATGGAAATAAATATTCAGACCATGGGGGGGGGGGGGGGGGGTTTAGTGAACAAAACCAGTCAAAATGTTTTAACACCATTTTTACTATAATGTCCCTGTCTAGTTTTTAATCAGTAAGAGGGGCCTCATTAGGCAGATTTACCCTCACTTCTAAAACAGAACATTACTGGTTACAATAGATCTATTGGTATAAACAGAATCTATCTCCATTCATCATTTGTTCCTGCCATGGCCAGAGCTTTCCTGTGTAATTGGCTTCCTGTTCTGAACCACATATATCATTGAGGGCAAGAAAATATGTGAAATACCAATATTAGCTGCTTTTCTTCCCACAAATTCGATGGCTTTAGCTCACTTATTTGCTTATAAAATGACTGTAGAAGCCTTCTTAATGGCTCGCATTTTTTTGCAAATATTATCAGACCTTCTTCGTCTAATTTTTGGATTGTAGCCAAGGTCTCCTTCCTACCACTTATTTATTAATGTGTCACCCGGACCCATTTTACCCCAGAAACATGGTGACAGAGGGCCCCCTTAATTTACTTCTCTGTTTCATCTGTTGGTAAAAGCAGAACTCCTCTTATTCATTTTTACACGGAAATTGGGTCACATTTTATATCAACATCTTATTTGGAACTAGTGCCTGTTAAGGTTCTTAGCATAGCCTAGGTCACCATACATTTTCCTGAAAATGTTTTGCCGCTATTCACTCACCTCTTCCTCATTCCCATGGCATAAGCACAGGCTCTCTTTCAATGAGAGTCATCTGCTGTGACTATAGGATTGATTCATGGTTGCAAGCGCAAATCAAGTGCAAACGATTCCACATATGCCTAGGCGCCTGATTCATGGTGTGGATTCCAAAATTCCTCTTCAGGTGCCTTCCACCTGAAATTCCTCTTTTTGGAAGCATAAATGGCCCTGCCCCAGGTGTATTTGGTGGCTAAGCCTTTAACTGGTCCCGATAGCTTTTCTGCCCATTAAACGCCCCATAAATCAGTCGCATGTACAAGTTACCGCATTGGGGCACGCTTGTGCACAAAGTCTCATCTTAAACAATGCACTTCAAATTTTGACGACCATAAATCAGGAGGAAGCCCGATTGTGACTTGACGATCCAAAAAACGTGTGCAAATACATAGGCGCATCAATGCATCAATCCGTATGTAATTTGGCCTAAATGGGAAGAGCGCATTGCAGAATCCCTTGCATCGGGTGGCAGCAGGCGCTCCCGTTCCAGCCTGGCTGGAACAAGAGCTCCCGCATTTCACCAGGGATGCAGGGGATGTGGCAGTGTGTGCTCCCCATTGAAAACAATGAGAGCTGTTTGCCAAATGACATAGCCATGGCAGATGGCTCTCATTGACCGAGAGCCCGCACATGTTCCGTAGGAGAGAGGAAGAGGTCAGTGAATAGCAGTGTTCTGGGGGGTTTCTCACAGCAAAGCAAGTGGCCGGCCCTGCAAACTTTTAGATTCCAGGGCGGCTTATGGTGGGTTTTGTTCTGCTTTAAACACTGCTTCTCCAATCAGTAGCAGCATAACTAAATGCCTTGGTGTAAAAATGGGGAGTAAGATATTGATTGCATTAGGACGAATAAAATTATGGAGGGGGGGGGGCATCCAGATTGGGAAACACTGGTAGGGCACAAAGTCCTGACCAGAGGAGTTTCTGCCTCTATACTGTGCCATAATCTGGTGTAACTGCTGTTTAGTTTAGCCAGTGCCACTCTCCACTGATCTGTAGATACACCACATTGCCCTTCTAGTGTTTAACAAGCTACTACCTGAGTTTAAAGCAGACAGGGATCTGATGCTTATTAAAAAGGTGTGTTCAAAAACCCAATGTGCATATGTGATATGAATCCAAGGGCCCAGCCTGGAAACCTAATGTGTAGACTACTGATCACTTCCAGATTATCATCTAGTTGATGAAGTCACAAAGAAGGTATTGGTACAGGTTTTCTGAAGGCTTATGTTATCACCCTTCCTCTCTCTCTGGTTGTTGCTGAACAATCCTAATAAGCTATTGGGAGGTTTACACAGGGAAATGTGTCATTCAGAATACTCAGGTGACTAGTGTAGTGTCTTCAAGAGAAATACAGAAAGTCCAGTGGCCTTGATTTACTGCTACAAATATTAGTAAAGGGTAATGATGCCCAGCTAAACCCCCCACAATAGGCACCACCTTGAAAACATGCCAGCGCCATATGGGACACCTGGATCTTTCCCCTGCCCCTCCCCAATGTTCCCAATACTAGGGAATCCTCGCTTCCCCCTGGTATGCGAGGTACTGACGGCTAGGGAATGGAGAAGGACTGGGTTATGAAGGGCAAAGCACTTTTGGTCGGAGGGGAACTGGATGGATCTAGAAGTTCTTGCACAGGCAAGGGGTCTGCTGGCCTGGACAAGCTGGCAGCATGCCCAGGTCTCTCACTTTCTCTGCTCACTTCAGGAGTTCTCTGAGGGGCAGAGGCAACCTACCCCCTTTCAGGAGCTATGTCTCAGCAAAAATACAGAAAAACACACGCTCTCCTACATACATAAACTACTGATATCCCCCCAGATGCAGAGGAGCTCCCCTTCTTAAAGAAATGGGAGGCAGACCTGAAGATCTCCTTCTCATCTGAGCAGCGTGGGAAACTCCTTGCCATGCCACACCATGCCATGCCATCTGCATTCGATTTTAGGAGTGCAATTACAAAATCCTAACATGGTGGTACAGAGTGCCGGCAACGATCAATAAGTGGTTCCCAGGTACCGCAGCGGAGTGTTGGAGGTGTGGAGTGGCGAGAGGAGACCTGCTGCACATGTTCTGGGCTTGTCCCAAACTCAAACCCTCCTGGGACTCGGTAAGACAGTGTCCCAAACAGACTTACCTGATGACCCAGCCATCTGCCTCCTCCACATGTCAAGGGCCCCCATGAAAGTGTACAGGAAATCCCTACTGTGCCACCTTCTAAACGCTGCAAAGGCCTGCATTCCCCAAATGTGGAAAAATATGGAACCCCCCTCGATAGCAATGTGGGTACTGAAAGTTAATGAGATCATGCACTTTGAGAACATTATGCTCTCAAGGGAAAACAGACATGAGAGCTTTACAGTCAATTGGTATACATGGTTAATGTTTTCCGAGTCTGACAGATGCAGGGCGTTACTGGGTGGGATCTAGAGACCCACACAACCCCCCCCACTCTTGTTATAAGCTTGATCCATCGCTTTTCGGAGGAATTAGTTGCAGGCCGAAGATGTATAAAGAGGCCACAGAAACTTGAAAATGTAACTGCTCAACAATCCTAGTGATGTTGGCATTTACTGCCTATCGATATCAATCTTTAACTTCATTGACTGTGAAAATGTATAAAAAGCGTTGTCAACCCGTGCCCCCGTGTTTTACTGCTGTAATGTTTGTTTTAAAATCTTTAAATAAAGAATTATAAAGGGTAATGATGCCCAGGGTTCTCCCACTAAAAAGTGCACTTTTAATGGAATTTTTGAAAGTGTGTGTTTTTGTACCAAAAGTTTGTCATCAGTTTTTACTACCTGTAATCTGTTGTCATTGGCAGCTGTAAAATAAGGGGGTTAGCGCCAGGTAGCGCTTTGTAGTGGCAGGCAGCGTCTGGTGAACGCTGGGCTCTGTACGCAAAACCACATTTATGAAAGTGAGTCTGGTGAGCGACTCTAACAGCGCCATTTAGCATCACATGTATTATTATGTGGCTCAACGTATAGTGCCGGCGCTCAAGCTTCCAGAGCGCCAGGTATTACCTTTTCGCTCACTGGTGCTTTCCCATACATTTTAATGGGCATTCATTTGCTTGTGTTTAAACAGCGTGTGTGACCTCTCCTGGCTGCAAACAAACACTTTTAGAAATTTTTTTGACTTTTTATATTTTTATGCAGAATTGTCATTACAGGTCTGGCACTAAAGTGTTATTGTCACAGTGTTAAAACAACTGGTGGATATGTGTTCAAAAAACAGACTTTAATCACACAGCATCTGCCGCTATAGCTATAGTGACCAGATTAAGAGCGCCGACGCTGTGTGTGTGTCCTTTTTTGGTGTGAGTAGCTGAGAGTAGGATGCACTGAGCTGTCACTACCTCTCGCCCCCTGCAGCGCTGTACTGGTGTAGCGCCCAACATACATCACATTCATCAATGCGGGCCAGGTTACTACAGCGACTGAGGAGCTTTGTTACAGCGCCCGATAACCGCTCACAGTATCTACTAGTGGTTGCTCTAAGCGCCACTATACAGGCGCTCATCTGCCAATACCTGGCATTAGTAATGAATCAGCCTTTAAGTCTGTACACCGAGATCTAGAATAATAAAACGTATTCCTGTACTCCAAGAATTCTGCTGCTATGGCCAAGCAGCAGTGTGTACACAACTTACTCTCTTCTTGTAGATCTTGGTGTAGAGACTTGGTGTAAAATTGGCAATAGTAACAGATTGGATGTAGTGAAATCTTTGTCCATAAAACACACATTTGCTAACATAAGGAATAAAATACTAGATAGGTGCAGCACCTTGAGAATATCATTTTGGCACACAAAAATATACATTTAGAAAAATGCCAACAAAGGTGGAATTTCCCTTTAAAGAGGTGCAACCAATAGTTTCTCTTTTTGTGGGGCCTCCTGACCTACTCTTCCAGTGATCCCACAGCATATGTGCTTGCTGCAGCAGCATCCCCAGCATTCCTCCACCTCCTGCGTGCAACCATGCCAGACCTGAATACCTGGCACAGGTACGCACAGGTGGTGGGTGCAGGGATGCTTGCCTCTCCCTTTCCATTCAGCTTCCTAAGCCACTCATCCCATTCCCATACCATAGAATGCTGGTTGGAGGAGAGCCTGTATCTGCATGATGGGCACACTGGAAAGGCAAGCATAAGGGCATTCCCTGGGGATTTTACACAGCGTGCACCCTAAATTGGTATGTCTCCATTATGAAGAACAATGCCCAGGACAATGTCCTTGCCCCTCTTTAACCACCCCCAAGTATAAATGTTTGAGCATAGAGGCAGAAGTTCTCTTTTATATCACAAAATGATGTGTTTATGTGTTTTTGCTTTACTAGCAGGGCTCTTCTTTAGCTAATCATTTTTAGAAGGGCTCACCTTAATGCTTTTTTCAATATGCAATTGACAGTGGAGAACCTCTTAATAAGTTTCCTAAAACATTTTGTATGTTAACATTAAATGTATGAGATAGGTAGTGAAAGGCCCCTTTCTTCCCCCTAGCTTTCTAATGCTATTTTTGGTCAGCGGAATATCTTACCTCTAAGTTTATCGATATAACAGTACACATCATACTCTTCCTCTGGATTCACCACACCATAGTTTCTAACACCAGGAAAACCATTCTTGTCTCCATTGCAGTTCTCACGAGGATGAACAATAGGGTATCTATATACATAAACCAAATACATGAGCGTCAACATAATATTCATTGTTCTGTTCTTGTTCAATTAATATTTCATTTCACTTTAGCACACATACTGTAAGTGCAATGAACCAATCACACACACATATATATATAATTCCTATGCTTTTACCTCACAGTTTGGTCTGATATCCACCCGGCATCACATTGATCAAAACCAGCTTCATAGGCAGCCTGGAGCTGAGCAGGGCTTGCGATGACTGCGTGGTTGTCCAGACATGCCCGTTTAGCTTGAGTGAAGTTGAGAGAGTATCGACTGGATCCAGCTCGATAATGGAACACAACACCTTGATATGACAATAGAGGATTGATTAGCGGCTTTGTAAACAGTATAGAAATACTTTTTTTAATTAAACTAAATATCAGCGCGTTTGGGTACAGTAGGTAAATTTTTGATAATATGTTTGTTTTTTAGGAATGAGCCATCCAAGTTATAACAGACCTAATGTAATAAATGACTTTAGGTCTTCGCCGGGGAAGGGGGGGCTGATTTTCATTGAATAGAGCTTTGCTAGAAAAAGGTGACTATCTCTATAATACAAGTCTCACTGATGTCGTGAAGGGATGGATTAGGTTAGTTTAGTGTCCCTGTACACCAGGATTCTCCCTGGCATCTCTGTTTAGGTCAGTTTAAGTCATCTGACCCTCTAGTACAGACAGGAGGGTCACTCAAAAGGGCAGTAGGGGGAATCTGGTTAAGGGATGCCCTGCTCATGCTCCCTTGCTGGGAGCCCACACTTGGTGGCAAATCCTCCTATTTTTGCATTCAATGCAGGTTCGCAACCCCAAGCGTGACCACCGCCAGCCAGTGAAGCTCGGGGAGTGGGCAGCTGCACATCACTACATATACCTGCCCCGAGAGCCTCACTGAGTGGTCATGTGGGGCAGGATTTTGGCATAAGGCCAGTACCGCTGTAGACTTCGGGCTCCCAACACCAATATGCATAATGGGATATCTCTAAATTGGATGACCCATGATGCCTTGTACAGTTCCCTTCCAGTCTAATTTGTCTGGGAGCCAGTGGAATCAGCTCATAAAACCTAGGCCCACTTGAAGCTGCAATCCCCAGGCTGTTCATTACAGTAGCATGTTATTATAAGGGGCTGTCAAGCATGGCGGTGGTAAGCCAGGGCATGCTGTTGCTGAGTGGTGGTATTCAGACCCTTACTATCTTTTGAATAGGGGAAACGTGAGGGATATTAATGTTTGGCTATTCCTAGGATTTTCCAGTTGAGAGCAGTCTACTAATCTGAATTGCTTATCACAGGAAAGTTGCCAAATCCCGCTGGCATGAGATGGTGCATTATATATGTACAGAAGAATATTCAGTAAGGGAAGCTACAGAGCAGACCGAGGCCCCCTTCCACATATTTCTACTGGAATGTTTTCTGAATACTAGACAGTTTTCATGATTAGTGCCATAATTAACACGCTTGCATTTACCAGGACAGAGTGAGTAAATGAGCACAAGTAAACAGAGTTGTCACTGGCTGAGATATCTTTACTGGTTGTTAATAAACACCATCAATATATTTCCGCACTGCTTATCAGTTCGAATTTCATTTAGGATGGATATTGACAAGCTAAAATATTTCACCCACTAATACTTAATTACTGTAAAACCTGTGCATGTGTAATGAAAATATAAAATGTGAGATTTTTCCTTGGCTGTATATCAAACATAAACTGAGATAATTTCATTTTCTCAGTTTGGATTTACTGTTAACAAAGTCTACTACAAATACTAAGACCACCGCTGTATGAAAAGAATTTGCTTTGTACTCACTGGTTTCAGAGATGCCTGGCTGGGCCGCATCAATGGCAGAAGTAACTGGCACTACTTCCTCCTCTGCTGTGCCAGTGGCTTCAACAGATGGAACAGCTGTGACATTTTCCAGCCATGGCTGAAGACCGTCCTCTGTGATGTTTTCAAATGGGCTTTCTGTTGGCAACACGTCTGGACTTAAAGGCGTTCCTGGGAATTGCGGTGTAACTGTAAAGCCATCTTCAGAAGGTGTCAGGGTGAAGTCCAGACCTTCCAGAGTAGCAATACTGCCACGGGCTTCTTCTTCAGTAGCATTACTCTGGAATATGAGCTCGAGGCCAGGCTGTGTCACAGTTTGAATAGTAATGTTGTCCCCATCATCTGTTCCAGGAGGAAAGCAGTTTAAAGGATGAATGAGGACATGGTAACTAAGGTCTATGAACTTTGTGAAATAATGACATGCTCATACTGACTGGCTATGTCTAGCATACGCTATAAACTGTTGTTGATAAAAGAACAGCTTGCTAAAATTAATGCTGAAAAGTTTTCTAACACAATTCCTTTAAAATATTTGTTAGTTCAATGTGCATTATGTGGATATGGACACTGCGAACTGAAAAAACACTATAATCGAAGTAAAATTTATTGAATTCCATTTATAAAGTGGAAGCCCATAAAGCATGTCTATACTGCTTTTCCCCTTTCCCTTTCCATCAATGCTGTCTGGCAGCTGTTTCTTCATGTAAATTGGAACTTAACATCCACAGAAGCCCTCTGCTGAGCCTCATAGAAATCTGTAAAGCTGTCTTGTTCACTTTATTCTTTATTCATTGACCATAGGGTTAAAGGATCTTCCTAGGACTAGAGAAGTCCCTATATATCAGTATTCCCCAACCCCCTCCTCAAGAGCTACCAACGGGTCGTGTTTTGTGAATCTCCACATAGCTGTCTCTATAGCTTCTTTCACCTGCACATCTGTGTGGTAATATACAAGGACTTGCTTGCAGTGTTCCCTCATTTTGGCAAGGGAATCCTTGATTTAATTGGGACTGGGGCCAATTCTATAACCTTAGCATTGGAATATGCTCATTAACTGCCTGGGAAGCACTTTGGAAGGGCGCAACAGAGATGTTATGGGCCAGCTGGGGGTCAGTAGAATTCCGGCTGATTTTTGGCAACAGTTCGCCACTGCCTATGTGTCACTAGCTAATGTGAAAGTGAGCTCAATAATGCTTTCATATACATTATAAAGCAGAGGTGTGTGTGTTATTCCACATTTTGAATCCAAGAAGCAAAAGAGGTCCCCACATTAGGTCTGGAAAACACCCCTCCTTCACAGCTTAAGATTCAATGTCTGCTCCACCAAAAGACAAGATATACACTAGGGGTATAAACTTTTTCAAAGCAGCCAAAACAGTATTGTTCTACATTATGATGAAATTCCCCTAATATCCTTATCAATTTCCAGTGGTGTTGATACTAGTAGTGCTAATCAGCATATTAGGAGACGATAAATAAAATGTACCTTTGTAACAAATGGCATCATAACGAGACAGAGGATCTGGATATCCAGTCTGGTTAGGGTGAAGGTAGACTGTTCTAACACCAACTAAATTTCCACCGCAGTTGGGACGAGGGTAGGCTATTGGATACCTAACACTCCGGTCTGCCAGCCAGCCAGCGCTGCACACATCCATGCCAGTCAGCCAAGCAAGATGGAGCTCTCCTGTAGTGGCTAGTCTAGATCCAAGGTTCTGGCATTGTTTTTCTGCCTCTTGGAAGGTGAACTTTTCAGGAGAGGTTGCATAGAACACTTCACCTGTGGAATCAAGATGTTAATGTTTTAAAATGTACTTATATGTGAAACCTGAGACAGGAACAAAGGAATGATAGAAGTAAGAATAAACTAAAGAAAGCAAGTTTACCCTTCATTTCTTCAGCATAACAATATACATCATAGGTTTCATCAGTTTCACGTACACCATAAGTTCTAACTCCTGGAAACATTTCTTTGTCTCCATAACAGGGTTCCCGCGGGTTGTGGATGGGGTATCTGTGGTAGATAATTAGACAAATACCTAAAACAATGTATTTCAGACCCAAAACTAAATTTTGCTAAATAAGGTTATAGGTCTAAAATTCAGTTATGCTAAATAAGGTTATAAGACTAATTCAACAAGGTGACAAAAAAGATTAAGGGAAACCAGGTAACAGATTCAAAAGTGTGTCAGCCAAGAAGCCCTGCATTAGAGCGATACAAACCTTTTCCTAGCAGGGGATTCAACGGTATAGAGGAAACAACTGTTCACATGACCGGTTGCCACACCTTCACCCTTCACACAGAACTACATAAGGGAAAGTTGAGTACCTAATAAATCTGGGGCTCAGGCTCAGACAGCTTGGGGAGGTTGGGGATCCCTGCAGACTTGGACACGTACAGATTCTGCAGGGGGGGTTAGGTCTGCTTTAATTTTAGCTTTGTAAATGATCTGTGATAGTAACAATGAAGAAAAATGTATTTCTTTGATGAAAGGAAAGCACTGTTCACTGAAAAGGAATAACTATGTGGTAGGTAGGTATGAGTGAGGCAGTGCACTGCAATCTACAGCTGGATTCATATAGTAGTGCATGTGCATGGCTCACTATTCCACTTGGCACTTCTAATGTTTGGTTTTTAGTTTTGCAGTTGTCATATGTACACAAATTAATTTCATAAATGGTCGTTTTTTGGTAAGCTCCCACAGATGACAGACACATGAGGGTGTTGTAAGCATACTTAGAATACTACGGATGTTGTTCACTTTCCAAAATGTAAAGAGAAAATATAGCAGACATTTGGGCATCCTAACCCACCACTTTCTGCTGCTTGAAAAATACTTACCTTTTTTCTGGTGGAGCTGTCCGACAGGAAGCTGGAAATGGCTACAGAGTGCAGCACTGCACTCCCCTATTGGTGAAGGTTGGGCTGGGTCCTATCTAGACAGAACTCCAAAAGTTAAACTTAAATATCTATGTTATAGGGGTTACCAGTGACGAGCTTAAACTGTGTGTTTCTCCAAAATGTGATCCTGATGCACAACATTATTAAAATATGGTGCTTGGTTTATCAAAGGAATAATCCAGTCTAAATTACTTGTAGTTCATAGGAGCAGCCACGATGGGATTACCTGCAGCTGTCACGCCATTGTCCTCTATTGAGATGTATTAGGCAAAGAACCCCTCTCCATTTTCCTCTCAATTGGAGACAGCAGCAGTCGTAGCCATTCCATTATGGATGCTCCCATGAACCAGTTATTTTGACTGGACTGTAAAGCATAGGGGACACATAAAAGCAGCCAGCCAGTGAGCCCACTGTCCCTGATGCGACTGACAGAGCTGAATATGGATTGTAGCTAATATCCTGAAGGTAAAGATATAACATTTGTTACAAACTATATCCCGCAAAAGTTTATTTAAGGACATTTAACAATTCAAATCCATGTCGAGACTGTATTGATAACTAGATCAAAATAACCCACATAAAAACAGCTGATCTTTTCCTATAGGAACTTAGGAGTTATATATACTACTCCTATACTATACTACTCCTATACTATAGGAGCTATACACTGATACAAAACATTAATATCTAAATACTTTTATGCTTAACAATTATGGGCAGACCCTGCTCCATCAATAGCCTAAAATACATGAAGCTAAATGAAAAGTCTGCAAAGTTTTTGCAAGTGGTTCTGCACCATAGATTTTAGTTGCTAACTTCAGATCTCTGGTGATGCCCTTCTATGTGGAAGCCCAGGGGTCACCAGTAGACCCACCTTTACCGGCGACTCCCACTGGCCACTCCCAACCATTAAGATAGGCTGGGGTCAGGAGCACTCGCCACGCTAAAGGGATGCAGCCAGTGGGCTGGGTCACGTCAGCCCAAAAAAAACATTTAAAAAAAAAATAGAGGTATAGAGGTATCACCCGAGGTAATTGGGGCAGGCTGAAATATTAGGGCTTTGATCTGCTTTAAAAGGCATAAATAATAATAAAATATTATGCTTACCATAGCTTCTAAGCTACAAAAATTATGATAGATAGATTAATTGGTTGATTCCGTACCACTATGCTGAGTATAAAGTGAATTTCCTTTTCTACCTAGGAGTGACAAAAATACCTTTTTTCAACCTGAGTGCACTTTTTACCTTTACTCCAAATTAAACTTTAAATTCCAACCCCTAGGTATTTTCAGGGAGAAGTTAATTATGCCAAATCTACAGTAACCCATTTTTAGCTGTGCTGAACCCTCAGCTGTGCAATTAATATTTCAAAGATGACCTTTAATTAGAATGGCAAGAAGTGTAGACCTGCTTCACGGCACTGGTAAATCACTGTCTATATTCCTTACCTTACAGTCTGATCGGACAGCCAGCCTGCATCACATTGGTGGTAACCATCATCATACGCTGCCTGAAGCTGTTCGGGGGTTGCAATGACAGCACTATTCTGGATACATGCTTTTTTTGCATTTTCAAAGTTTAGAGTGTATCTGGTAGAAATGGCTCTGTAGTGGAAAACAATGCCTAAAAAATAGAAAATCATATTCTTGATTGGTTATGTCATTATTTCATCAGTACATTTTAAAGTTGAACTCAGTTTAATAAATAGAATTAGGAAAATGTATAAATGTTTGCATATGTCAAATGATTTATTAATAACTGCTATTGTTCTGTTTCAAGGTTCACAGCATGAATTGGAATGCTGAAAGTTATATAGCTGATTAGTCTTGAGTAGAGATCCCCAAACTTTTTTTTATCAAGGACAACTATCCATTCCACCCATTTGCATCACCCACTGGGCTGGTGCAAATGGGTCGTTAACCACCTAAAACCATGTTAAATAAAAATACACGAAACAAATATACGATATGTTAACAAATGCCGATATATAGTCTTTTTTACTCGTTAGAGCAGTTTTGTACTAACTGAGCAAATTAGGCTTGGTTAAAGTTTAGATGGCATTAGATCATTTTGAGGTACAGGTCAATTTGCAGGCTTGCCTGATAGGATCTTGCTTACCACCAGTGGTACATATACTGCTGGATGAGAATCGCTGGCCTAAATTAGATGGCCTAGATTAACGTTACGTGCTGTAAATGATTGTTATCATTATTACTATTATTATGTATTGTGTTATTATTATCACAAAATCATTTTTATTGTGGCTTCTCTGCCTAGGACCCTTTTATTGCTTTGTACAATAATCATTAACATTTAACTTGCTGACTCCCAGCTGCAAAAGTGAGACCTTTGTAAATCCTTGAATGACCATGGGATGACTTTTAAGCTGTGTCCTCACCAATTTAATGACACTGTAACATTAAATATCTGTGCATCTAGCCCCAAAAATTAGTACATAATTAAAAGAAAAAGTTACCTTTAATGTTTAGTTGAACTGTGTCTTGGCTGTCTTCAATTCCATGCATTACTTCACAGCGGTAAATTCCAGAATCTTTAGATAACACACTAACAATTTCCAGACTGACATCAGTAGGGATAAGAGGGTAATTTGGTAAAGAAATGCGATCTTTGTAGGCTTCGTTCACACGAACATGACCATCGGTGGCAACCAACAAGACAGTTTCACGGCCTTTGTTGTGTCTGCTCCACTTAATTCTAGGTGTCAAAGGTGCTGTTGAGGGGGCAACAGTCAAATGTTCCACTGCATTGATGAAGTAACAGGGGATTGTAACTGAGTGACCAAGTTGAACATTTAGAGGAGCCTCTTCTGGTATACTCACACTCAGTGTGTCAGCATGATCTGAAAATTCATCAATTAAATAAATGCAGTTACTTATTGATGTAATAATAACAATATATCATTTTATTTCAAGTGTTACCAACACAGCTTTTTGTCTAGTGCCAAAAGTACAATGCTAAATATTTCTCACTTACTCTATCCTCAAGAGTCTTCTGTGACAGCAATTTAAAGATACATTGTAATAACATATACATATTATGCCATTTATTAGACTAATATTCTTAAAATCAATTCCTACACATTAGCAGTCCACTTTTAGTGATGGTTTTCTGTTTATACAATTTAAGAAGCAGTTCTTCTTATTGGACTAAATGCCTAATAAGAGCACAAACTTATACACAACGGTTATCCTAATAAATAACGGTTGAGTCCAGAAAAAAGTTATAGTTAGAGTGATTTGGACCAAAACACAAAATTGTAATCATCCCGGGTGTGGTCGGTTTTTCTGGAGCATACTGATTTGGGATACACCAAAGATCTCCCACAAAACTCACCTTTCCAGCAGACCCACTACACATGCGCAGGCTCTCGCCCAGTCATTGCTGTGTGTTTTGCATATTACAAAACATATTAAAAACAGAGCTCCAGCATAAAGAAATGGCAGCACCCACATCAATGGTCCCCCTGCAGTGCCCCCCTGTCCCCAGCCTATCTTAATGGCTGGGCGACAGAGCAGGTCTTAGCCATGAGATGACAATAATCCTGCCATGCTTGTGTCATCAAATTGGGGTTTTTGTAAGTATAGCGGTGATCCCAGGGAATTTCACACAGCGGGCTGAAAAGTGAGTCTTTTGGACTCGTCAAACAAAGGTTTTGTTCCACTAGAACAGATTTCTATACAGGTTAGGCTTTTTAAAAGCTTTGAAGCACCCTGAATCATGGGATCCAAATACCAAGTAATACAAAGGAGGAGGAAAACACCATAAAGCCTCACCTGAAACTTCTACAGATATTGCTGCAGCGATGGCGTGCAAACACACGAACACTAGTAATAAAGTGGTCATTATTTACCTGTAAAATGACAAAAAAAACAGTATTACAAGTGGACATTGATGGCATCATGTACAATTTAAATGTATTTTATTTTTTTCTGTAGTATTTTAACCTCAGCCGTACACTGTAGCCCTTCAATGATCGCAGCAGCCTTTAAATGCTTCATGGTCAGGTTTGGCTCCAGGACCAGACAGGAAGAACATTGTAGTTGTCATAACATAAAACTATTTTATAGCATAAAAATAAGTTCAACGTGGTAAAGGCAGGAATTCCAGGCAGGGGATCCAATTATTCTGCTTTCTACTTGCTCCATGCTGACTGTCAGGGGCTGCAACTGTCATTCACCTGCACTTTGTGTTTCATGATAAGACTTAGCGGTCTTGCTTCCCTCTGCTGTCGCATCTCACTTAGTCCCCTTGGTGAATTTCTCCTCCCAGGGACCTTCACATTCACCACAAGGAGGACAGACAAAAACACGTGCTTGGTTACAAAGACTATTAAATAATAACTTTAAATGCCCCCCCCCAAAAACACCTTGCTTGAAAATCACTGCTTGTTAACAGCAATATGTTCTTTGTTAGGCAGCCATATTCAGGGGCCTGGTGGTGTAGGTGAATATCAACAACTAGGAAAGATTAAAGCCCTCTTTTTTAGGTAGAGTAATGAGATACTTCATGTATTTGATTTAACTGATTGGCCATAAAACAGAATAGCATGGGACACATAGAGGTCGATTCAGAGTTTGGTGAGAATTTTTCACACATTTTTTAGGATAGAAAACTGCCATTGACTTTCATTGTCTACCTTGGGGCTGATTCAGAGTCAGGTGAAAATTTACACCCAGTAGACAATGAAAGTGAATGGCATTATTCTCGATACTGGGAATAGGTATCACTCAGATGTCAGAGGCTGGAAGAAAAAAACTATTTAGACTTGAACTAGGATAAAAACTAGGTCACTCTATTCACATGGAGCAGGTGTTAATTAACATGTGAAACATGTGAGTGAGCGTTGTCTAGGATGTTCCTGGAGAAAGAAGGATACTGTAGGTAGGTTATTTAGGGGGAGACCTACACTATGTTGTTCTAGAAGTTGTCCCAGAGGGAAAACTGTAATGTAAGCAAAGGAGTAGCAGGATTCCAGCAGGAGGAAGAAGAACACAGTCCAAAAAGTATCCAGTAGAGGGATACAAGCTCAGCTAAGAAGGTAAAGCTTTGAGACTGGGGTTTGGCTGAAGTCATTATGAGGATGTGGAAACGTAACTTGTAAACTGCCCTGCAGAAGTGATATGGATTTTGTACCATCTGAAGACTGAATAAAGACCTGTTGTTTTGAAACTAAGAACAACATTCCTGGGGACCAGCTGCACGGAGGGTAAGTAAACCTCAACCAACACTACACCTAGCCTGAGTCGCTTCACTCTAGGTCCAAAACCCCCCTCGCTCCTCACATCCTCCACCACTGACCCGGTGAAGCTGCCTTACACATAGAGTCTGCATCTGGCAGAAAGTGCTTGATAAATCTGCTATAAAAGGGATGTTCTATGGTATTGTTATTTTCCGAATTACATGTTTTCTAAAATAACTGAACAAGGCCATTGTATGGATTTAGCCTTTAACTGACTTTAGCCAGCCCACAAGCAACCCACAAGCTGCTGAGCCCCGCCCCGAATGTGCTTCCCAGCTGCTTCATTAAATGAGGCAATAGAATTGCAAAGGCAGATAACAAGCAGGAGTGGAAAGCAATGGTATTAAAGCTTTAGTATTGTAGGGGCTAATAATGTGTCAGGGATAGGCATGCCACCCCGAGGCTATGGCATTGCTGGGCTAAAATGTGGTCTGGGAGTCTTGCCTGGGGGTACAGTGGGGCAGGTACTGGGCCAAGGGTTGGAGGCAGGGAGTAAAATGGGATGAATAAGAATGATTGAATTCCAGGCCAGGCTCTGAGTGAGGACAAATCTCAATGCAATTTTTTGCAAGGTTCAATGTGACTATGACAAACAGGTGAGTCTCACTTTTTCAGAAAAAGTCAGGATGGTTATATGCACTCATTCAGGAGAATAGAGCTTCATTCAAGAAAAAAGCATAAATGCATAAGCTCTGGCTTAAGATGATTTTTTACTGTATGTGCTATTGTTGCAAAGGGACAGATTCGGTGAAAGGTGAAAATTGACCTCGGTGTAACTCTGTCTCTTACCCTCCTTTGATAAACCAATGGAAAGTCACTATTCCGCATTGCTGCATTTTCAGCAGAAGCGCCAGTTGCCCCACACCTTGCTGGTGAGCCCCACTGTCTCATGGTGCAACATGGGAGTGCAAATAAGGTGAGCAACAAAGCTTAATTTAATCGGCAAATGGTAATCCCAAATAAGGATGCTGTTTTTTAAGCTTGGGTTTACATTATTATGTGTGGGATAAGGTGACCAATATGCTCAATATGTCATCATACCACAGTAATAATATCTTGAATTATGATTAAGCTTACCTGTCTCAAGCTGATGCTGAACATTAGCTGCATCTTTTATTTAATATAGGTATTAGATTTGTGGAGCATATATATATATATATATATATATATATATATATATATTCATTCAATGCATAATTCTTAAAAGGGAAGGAAATAAAGTTGCGCAAAACTTTTTGGTTTGTATTTGAATGCATCTGCTCATTTCTGCCTAATTTCAGTGATTTTACTTTGAAAGGAAATTAACAAATGCACATTTGATATTACAGACAATTTTAGTTGAACGTAGGGGTGATAGGTCCAAATGAAATTTTAAAAGGATGAAAAATATAAGCACAAATGAGGGGTTGTTAAAAGTCAAATTGTCTATTTTTTAATCATAAAAATTATAATTTCAAGTTATTTTTAAAAGAATGAATAATGCTAGGTAGTAACTGATGTTGAAAATAGTAACTTATTAGTCAAACATTTTTAAAGTAAACTCAGAAGCATTTATGCACCTAAAATAGGTCAAGTAGCTGGTATCTATCTAGCGTAGTGTTGACCAATTTACTGGGGGAACAGGTGGGTTAAACCCCTCCCCTAGTTGGGGATAAGGGAATAAAACCTCCCTGTTATTCGGAGGGAGTTTGGACCCTGTTGGATGACGTCCCTTAGTTTCCTCCTAATTGCACTCTATGTAAAATACAGTTAACTCTTAGCATAGATTAGAAAGATTACAGTGTTATTTATTAATTTCAACAAGTGTATAATTATTTTAAAACACAGTGGTGAGGAGAGAAAGCAAATATGATAAAAAATCCTATTTCAAATAATTCATTGTTGTTTTTAGGTTGTTGTTAACAATATCTTCCATAGTTTGTAGCAAATATACAATTTGTAGCAAGTGTGCAGTTTGTAGCAAGTAGGTATAGACGCATTTAATACATGGCTGTTTACAAACGCGTTTCGCGATTAATTCGCTTCATCAGTGCAAGTAGCCTTTAGTATCTTATGCCTCAATGAAGGATAGGGGTCTGAAGGGGTTAATTTATCTCATGCTTAGTTGAAGGTATTCTTGGTGCCAGCAATTCTTAGATAAGTCAATTAGAATGTTTGTCTTTGCCTCCAAGGGTATATCCTTGATTATAAACGGTGTTTTTGCGAGGGAAGCGCCCGTCCTGCAGGGCGGCGCGTCACCAGTAACTAGTGTTGACCAATACAAACGTTTTCAGCTTACATAACTAGTGTGATTTATTGAACAGCCAATAAAAAGACAATGCTTGTAACCACCCATAAAACAATAGTGAGTGGCAACGCATTTTGGGCATCACACACCCTTGCAGCTTAGCATTAGACTTTTCCACCTAAGATTGTGACACAGGTTTTGGTGGCAAAAACATTGTTGTTTAGATCTGTAGTAATAAGTCAAATAAGCATCTTAGAGATGCTTTGCTAATCATCTGACTGGAATTTTTCAGTCATCACTGCCATCTCTATTTGCCAATGCACCCCTCCTATAGCATTAGCCATGCAATCCTATTTAACTACCTACACATCAGTTCTATTCACCCCCTGCTTATCCGCCTTGTTACTATATGAACATACTTGCATGTCTTTTTTCCCTAAATTGGGAGAAGCAGGGCCAAGCCTGGGGGCCATTACCAGAACCCTTGCAGAGATGACCACAGTGTGACAAGAGACATTTCTTATCTCACTAGCAGTCACCATTTTAATGCCTCTCCTTTCTCCTCCAGGCAGATCCCAATAACTTGAATTACAGAGCATATATAGAGTTAAGCTTTACCCTCAACATTAATTAGCAATAGCTAAGACATCCAGTGGTGAATGTAATCAGAGCTTATAGAAGCTGCTGATTGAAGGTAGTTGCAAAGGGAATGATTGAGCCAGTGGTGCTTGTACAGACAGCACGAAATACAGTACAAGTACAAACGTCATTTGTTAAAAATAATGAAACATTTAGCCAATACATCTGGCTTTGAATTATCATTATTTTCTTTTAGCAGAAATGCCAGCATTTACCCATCTGGTTTTGACAAACCTAGGAGCCTAAAAGGACATTATTTTCTCCTACTGATCAACTAGTAAATTGGCAAAGCAGTCCTCTAAAACGCTGTTTCTCAACTCTCACGTGTAGTATGTGTTCGCACAGGAGGAGTCTGATGGGTATGGTATATAGTTTTAACATGAAATTTTCTTGTATTCAAAGTCCTACGAGGTCTGTGAGCTATTTTGGTAACATTTATAATTATATTGAAAAGTGTACCGCTTTTAGATTAATGTAACAGTAGCTGTTGTAAGGGAATGAAATAAAGGAAGACCAAAAAAGCCAATGTATCATGATATAAGCATGATTTGGGAACCCTGGTCAGCTGCATCTTGCTTGAGCTTCAAAATTATCACACATGTATCAACTGGCTTATCTAAAAAGAGACCCCATTGTTCTGACATTTATATAAACCTCTTTTGCACACTTACATAAGTAAATAATAATAATCTGCAATCAGCCTTTTCACCATTCTTCCCTGTCTGTTCCTTACATGTTCTTTATGGAAGTCAGTACTGATAGTACACTCTAAAGTAGGGGTGCTTAACCTTTTGATGAGTGCGGCCACTTAAGTGATTTGGAACCTGGTCATGGGCCACAATGAATAGGTTCAGAATTTTTTCATTTGGAATAGCATAATGAAGATTTTCTACAACAATCCGGATACCTGCTGTCTCCACAAACTTTCATTGTATGTTCTTCCACCTCCAACATTTATTTGTAACAACCCATATATATGGGTACATGCTAATTGTCTTACCTCTCTGATTATAGGAATCCGTTATTTATAGTCCTCCCCTATCAGTCCCATACCCTAACCATGTTCCCAATACTCAACTCATCTACGATCCCACCAACCCTAAGCATACAATTATTATAGAAAAACAATTTTACTAAATAATTCTGCCACAGATTTCACCCAGGGGTGGTTTTGAAAAGTGAACAACCACCTTTTGAAGCACTGATGTGGACTTTTCTACACCATGGTGCATGAAACTGTGTGGGACACACAAATTCTCGTGTGTGCAAAGGAGGATTTCTGTCCTTGTACTGCATGCTTGTCCTGTCCCTGCTTCTTTGCAGTAGTAGTTAACTACACACACTTGAGGAAAAGACAGACACTAGGGGCAATCTGATCCTGCTTTTCAAACACACAGAAAGATGCATTATGGCTATATATCAAGAAACCAAAGATTATCGCATCAATTTTCTTCTGAGAGATCAGACAGAATCAACTCTTTAGGAAAGCAGGAAATAAAATACTTTGCGGTTAGGGTCTAAGTAGGCTGTTTCTTTAGGGAACACTCCATCTTTGTGGAGTCCTTTTTATGGCTTGCCTGTCAAGATGTGCAGCAGGTTTATTTCTTTTTATGTGGATAAAGGATTACCTTTAGCTATTAATGGTTTGACATTTTGCCGTAATGTGTTATTTAGCTTTCACCTCTTACCAAACTGTTCCTAACTGTTCCTAACTAATTCCTCATTTTTTGCCATAGTTTAATGAAATTTAGCAGGCAATGTGAGGTATTGGTTTGTTGTGTAGGGTTACATCTGGAAATATTCCAATTTTTTTCTGTTTCGAAGCTTTTGTTCCAGAGATACACAATTTGAGTGTTTCTCATACACAGATGGGGAGTGGGCATGCAGAGCAGGGGGAATGTAATGCCATGTTTGTGCACAAGCTGAGAAGGTGCTGGGGCATTCCTTGGTCACAGGAGACAAAAGGTTTGTATTTGTTGACCATGAACACAGAGCCCATGGGGAGGGGAAGAAATCACATGGTAAATCTGGTGTCAAGCTGCATAGAAGGACTAAAGACAGCTAAGCAACATTCACTGTTGAAGAGGCTGTAGGTTTTTTTAACCCCTTGCACGGACAGTGCCTTTAACTTAGAATCTCTGTTGCCCCCTAAGGCCCAACATACCCACATGTTATAGTTCTACTGTCCTGCTATGGATAAAACAGGAAATAAAAGTTAGTAACTTATTCTTAGAGAAATTAAGATACTGTATATGTAGACCATGGGGCTCTCTATACACAACGTCTTAGCAATGCCAAGCCTAGTAGATAACTTCGGCATCCCTACTGCACTGCCATAAAGTGACAACCAAGGGAGTAAGCCTCTAATGTTAGAAAATCAGGCCTTGGATTTGCTAACAAATCTTTGAAAGAAAAGCTTTGTGCATATTTGATCCTGGCATCGTGTATGGCAGAATGAGTCTAGCTGGCTGACTCAGACAAGACGGATTTCAATGAGCTGTTTGAAATTCACTCAGGATGAGACGTGGCAACATTGGCTAAAACAATGATTACCAGTAGGCTGCTTCAATTCCAATTCTCTGTTTACATTTAGTAGAACATCTCTCAATAATAAAAACATATTTGTATCTTGTAACATGTGGCAGGGTTAGAAATATCCAGGCTTCTCTGTTTTGTCACAAAACCATCAAAGTAATAAAAAAAACATTTGGAATAAATAAGAAATTGCTTGTAAGAACACAAGTGTTCCTTCTCATAGAAACTGGCAATGATGTGTTTCCATGGAGACATGAGCTCTGTATGTGTAGCGGTAGGCCATTTATTCTTCCATGGAGAGGCTTTTATTAATATTATAAAAAAGAATATTAAAAGATATGAACAGGTAAGACACTTGGTTACAGAATTTCAGCAATATACTGATCGTGATGTTATTGGATGCTTTGTTTATAAAACTAAGGGTTGTCAACTTGTCATGAATGAACCCTGCTATCCATGCATGGTCTGTAGAAAGTAAAAGTATACCACACATTTGCAAATTATGTTTCCATACAAGGCCACTGTGGGGGGAGGGGGGGGTGGATAGCACTAATTCAGAATACAAAAAATACAAAAACTATGGCACAACATAATGCCTGAAAGACATAGTCCACTTTCCCAACAGATCTCAGATCACGGCAGCCAGAGGAACACAATGCTCCCCTGCTTACCTTCGCCCAGCCCCGTGGCAATGATTGCTCTCCCTAAGTCCTGGTATCTAAAGATAGGAGCTGCATTTCCATGTTTCAGCTGAGAGGCTAGTGTAAGTGTTCTCAATAACGATCCACAAAGCTTCCTGGCACATGGGGTCTACTCATTATACAACCCAAAAATTGTCTTTTTAACGTTATAGTAGTACTTGATCATACTTGAAATAGGAAATGTGAGCAGTCCCTTGCAGCAAGTGCAAAAAATATTTCTGCAGATAAACATCAAGGCATATAGATCTTTTGAGGTACCCACAGCCAAGGGTGAGAAAGCAAGTAATTTCCGAGTGCTCGAAGGAAAGTATGGTGGATTTCTTCCTGGCCATGTTGTTTCTCAACCTGCAGTATGCATACCCTGGAAGGTACTCTGATAGGTCTGGTATATAATTTTAACAGGAAAACATTATTCTTTCTTGCTTCAAAAGGCACTTCAAGGCCAGTTACCTACATTTTTCTGTAGCATTAGTCATGGATTGTTGCTATGGGGTACTTGGCATAAAAAGGTTAAGAACCACTGCTCTAGAGGACCAGAATAACTGTTACTTTGATGGTTGATGAAGCGAGAGAGACTTACAAAGCAGATGGAGGAGGGCATCCCAGGGCTGATGGGAGGGTCTTCACTTTTTGGGACAAGCAACAGCTCCTGCGGCTTAGGTGTGGATGCCCTGGCCAGTGGCCTTCCTTTCCTGCTACAATACAGTATACAGACCAAATGCGCTATATAAACAAACCCACTAAACCATAATCACACTAAACCATTATCCTCCAACTTGAACTTAAACCTAGCAACTGACCTAAACTGATACCACACAGACTATATAAAGCACAAGTGCAAATGCATACAAATAAACCAAATACAAAGGATATAATTGGGGATGGCCGAAGACCTAGTGCCTCACGTTTATACCGATTACTAAAAATGGCTCTCTTTTCACATTTCCTCTCTCTTTTGCTCTGTCTCTTTTATACATAGCCTTAAACTTTTTTTCTCCTTCTTCTTTGGGTTATCTCTTACTCTTTTTGTTTCTCTCTTATGTGACCCCTATATCTTTTCTTGTTCCCTTCTTTTTCTTTTCTTTCCTATATTACCTCCATAGCTCTCATTTCCATATTCCCACTTCTCTTTCCCGTGTTTGCTTTTTTCCGCTCTTTTTTTACATTTCCTTCTTTTTCAATCTCTTTTCACCTCCCCTCTATCTCTCACACTCTTTCTTTCTCATCACCTTAGTTTCCTCTTCCTCTCTTTTTAACCTTCCATACTTCTGTCCATCTTTCTTTGTTTTCCGCATCTCCATCCAAAGTTCTTTTTTCCTGTGTTTCCTCTATCTCTCTTATTGAAGCATGCACCCTCTATCTTTTTATTCCTCTCTGCGCTGTGCTTCCTCTGTTTTTTTTTCTGTTTTTACTCTCATACTCTCTTTCCCACTTGTGCGATGTGTGTGTATGTGTGTATTCAGGAGCTTTATCCAAAGCTCTGGCCCAGGGCGACATTAAACTTAAGGCTGGCAGCAGGCAACATTAAGACCTCATTCTTGTGCTGGTAGCAATAATGTGCCACTTTAATACTAGGAGGACAATATCCTTGGAATAGGAACAAACAGTCCTTTTTGCTTGCATATAAGATGGACACAAATATGTTTTCATGCTGCAAAAGGACATTGGCATAGAGTGTAATACCGTTCTTCAACCATCCCTCTTTGGCTGACCTTGCTGAACTTGATGGGCATATGACTTATCAAATGAGCATCTCCCTATATTCTCATAGCTCTCACAGCAGCTTTGCTAACTTTACAAGCCTCAACCAGTGCAGTGTTTCTCAAACATTTTATGTCATGTACCCCCTAGTGACAAGCAATTACAACCAAGTATCCCCAAAGAGGAGATCAGTGACTAATGTTACAAAAATAATAGGTCACGGGCCTTGTAGCACATTTGCCACAAGAAATGCACATTGACAAAATCATGTTTTACTGTTAGAATAATATACCAGAGCTGTTAGACCTATCCCCCCCCCCCCACACCCAGTGGTGGACCCTTGAACATTGTCAAGCAGGTCGAGAAACAGTGTCCTAGTGCACCTGCATCCGATTTCACTGTATTGAGCCTAGGAACCAGAGCCATATACTGGATCAAGTGAAACATTAGCTTTAACCAGTTTATTATACTAGCCACATATTTAAGTTCTTGCAGTCTGGCAACAAACGTCACCAAATAGAGTATGTGCATTTTAAGCAATGGGCAGTGCCAGAACTGGGCATACCTGGGCAAGTGCTGGGACCCCTGATAACTGGGCCATAGGATTCATTTCTAGTTGGTCCCACCGACCAGACCTGTGACCTGGGTGTCCAGCGTGCAGACATGCTCAAGTCAAGCTTCAGGATCAGAGGGGGATCAGTGGCAATGGAGCTGCAGCTCAGAAGGTGGCGAGGACCAGAAGATGATTGGCAGCAAAGACTGGATGATCATCAGCAGCAGAGAAAGGACTGGAGGGTGATTGGTGGCAGTTAAGAATGTTACACTGACAGAAAGATCATTAGCAGTAGAAAGGTTGGCAAGGACTAGAGAATGATTACTGGCAGTGAGGAATTGAAGAGCTTAAGGGTGACATGACATAACACACCACAAAGGGTTTTTATTTTCTTCTAAATGTGAACCTCTGAAAATGAATGTATAGTTTTTGCTTTTATTGTTTTTCAGACAAGCTCCCCCCTCCCCCAAGTACATTTTGTATAAATGTCCCAACTTTTTCTTGCCAGATCAGCCTATTGATATCAATGGGGACCTATTTCTGGTGACAGATTTACTATACGTGGTATTAGGCTACTTTGTATTAACCTGTGCTCTTCTAGTGATTGTATCATGAGTAAATAAATGCTTGTCTCACATTGTGATCACACCACTATATAAGCTCCATATTTGGAGAGAAAAGGGCAGCTTTTAATGAACAAAATAAGTGTAGTCTTTAACACATTAATGAAGCAGCCCAGAGAAATTTGCGACTGAGAGAGAAAATTTCACTCAAAGATTTTGTGAGAGACTCGTTGTAGAAAACAAAGACCATGGATACAAAATCCACACCAGATTAGCAGTCAGAAGTCAGCTCCTGGGATTCGAGCCTAGAGAAGAAGGTTAATGCCACACAGTCTTGTCCTAGTTCTATTCTCTGAAAGATGCAGAATGTGTGTTACTCCTGTTTTAATTTGACTAGAAATGCCTTTAATAAGGTACAATACTTGTGTCAAAGCTTTACAGTACTGGCGATATACAGACATTATATTGTGTACCTTAAATTAGTAATTTTTAAAATTTTTAAAAGTGTAGGCAAGCCCTTATAAAGCTTCCCGATTGTAAGCTTGCAAGGACATACCCCCGTCCTAGTGTACTCCTATATTAATGAGTTGCACTGTGTCTATTATAAGTATATAACTCAGCTTATACTCCTGTAATCTATACCTTGTGGGCGGGGACACAGAAGATGTGCCATAAATAAACACTTATAATAGTCAAGGCACTTCATATAGGTAGGCCTTGACACCTTTTCAAGTGTTTCTTTCCTATTCATGATCGCCATTCCTTCAGAGTATTATTTAGACAGGGTGAGGGGTATGACCTGTTGGAAGCTATTTGTATGATTTTCTTTTATTTGGTTCTATGTAACTATAAATTCTGAAACTCTAGTGGCACAGCTGTCATGCTCATCCCCAGCATCATTACAGTGCTAGTTCTTTTGGCTGGCAGCTAGCCTTCAATTGCTTTTGCATTTAAACAATGCCGGCTGTAGGAGCAGAAGCTTTTGTACAAAGAGAAACAAAATGTCAACAGGGACCAGTGATAAAGCTTTAAAGTGGACCAACACCCAGGATTTTGACTATCCTGGGTCTTGGTCCACTTCGGTGGGGCACCCCCGATCGGGGTGCCCCGCTGTGTGAAACCCCCCAGAAAGTCCCGAAAATTCACCTCTCCCCGCTCCCACGTGGCCGCGCCGTCCAATCAGCGCCGACGGACAAGCGATCTGACAGCAACGGAAAAGCGGCTCCTCCGCCGCCGCCTCCCACGCGTCACTCTTGACGTGCGCGCGCCTGCGCCGGCCATTCACAGACGGCCGGCGTGGGCGCGCACACGTCTAGAGGGGCGCGAGGGAGGCGGCGGCGGCGGAGCCGCTTTTCCGTTGCTGTCAGATCGCTTGTCCGTAAGGGGATTTGGGGCGTTTGGGGGGGTTTCACCCCGCGGGACATCCCGATCTCGGATGTCCCGCGGGGAGGGAGGTGATCGGCCCGGGAATCTTATAGATTCCCGGGCCGATCACGGGAGGGTGATGGTCCACTTTAAGCGGACCAACAGTCAAAAATGACTTATACCAGACCAACACCACTAACAGTTCTCATATGCATCCAGCCCCAGGGCAATTTAGATTGCTGCACATAAAAATTCATTTACCTTTTTCTAACTAATGCCATAATGAATTTTAGAAACACAATAGTGGCTCATGCATTTGCAGACCACCTGCAAATAGAAAGTGCTGCTGGGCCTCCTGTTACTGTGCATTGTCAATTAAATACAGGCAGCAGCATGACTGAGATTTTCTTAGTGATGTGCAGAGGTTTACAGATTAGACAAAGGCTTTTTTTGCACAAAGAAGATGATAACAACCCCCAAAGGTATATTTACTCACGTGGAGAACTCTGGCAATGAGATGGTAAGTTTGTCATCTAAGGCATTAAGTAGGCTTTCTGGCACCCAGGGCAAATATTCGAAGTGGTGCACCGCACTTGTGCTCAGGCCCTCCTTTAGCGCCCCCCTGTCATGCTGCACCTGAGACACGTGCCCACCTGTTCCCCTCTAGCTACACCCCTGATTAAACTCTCCTAGGTAAAGGGCTTGTCACTTTTTACAGAATTACCCCTAGGCTGTCTCAGTAAAACAAGTAGTAACAAATCAAAGCAACTGCACCTGCTGTATTCTTCAGCATGAAGTAAAGGACCTAATAAAGGCAGGATGTATATTGTATTACATGACCTGTATGATAAGTGGTTAAGTTGTGCTGGAAGTCTCATAGACCAGGGGTTCCCAGTCAGTGATACTAGTACCACTGGTGGTCCTCGATAACCAGGATAATCAGGTGGTACTTGACAAGGCTTTAGACTGACCTGTATCCCAACCTGATCTGCTGCCATCTATAATTCACCCAAGCCTGGTGTTTTTTTTATTCACTTCTAAATGATTGTATTGTGTGTTTTTACCATGGTTTTAGGTGACTCACACACACGCCACCCTGGTGGTACTTTACATAACTAAAAAAGGGGTACTTAAAAATTGAAAGGATGGGAACCCCTGTCCAACATCTAATTGCAAAAACAATATGCCTCCATGAAGAAACCATGCTGATTATGATAATAGAATGTTCTGATGTGAGCAATACCAAGTAGTATTTAATAGGACTCTTACCCCAATTGCAATAATTAGCCAGCAAGCAGCCTGATACCTATCCCATGTGCCTCCGTAAAAGGGCTTCAAAGTTTTCCCTTTTTTCAACTCCCCTTTTTACACAGCGGAGTGTGCTCAACACTCAAAAATCTTCCCCATGACAAGCTCTTCCCAGGTAAGCCGCCTCCCAGAAATTAAAGCAAAAAAATCAGTTTTAGCTCAGAATACATAAGCTATTTACATATAATAAGAGATTTTCAGGTACTTTGAAAGGGCTTATTTTATACTGTTTCCAAGGGGGATAAGGTGGGACAAAGTGCCCTTGCCTTAAAGTGGACCAACACCCAGGATTTTGACTATCCTGGGTCTTGGTCCACTTCGGTGGGGCACCCCCGATTGGGGTGCCCCGCTGTGTGAAACCCCCCCGAACCCCCCGAACTCACCTCTCCCCGCGCCGACGGACAAGCCGCGGACAAGCGGCTCCTCCGCCGCCACCTCCTGCGCGTCCCTATTGACGCGCGCATGCCCGCGCCGGCCATTCACAGACGGCCGGCGCAGCGCGCACGTCTAGAGGGGCGCGAGGGAGGCGGCGGCGGCCGGCCGCCGCCGAAACTAAGGTAAGGAGTTTGGGGTGTTTGGGGGGGTTTCACCCCGCGGGACATCCCGATCTCGGATGTCCCGCGGGGAGGGAGGTGATCGGCCCGGGAATCTTATAGATTCCCGGGCCGATCACCGGTGGGTGTTGGTCCACTTTAAAGCTGACCTTCGCTCTGAATAAGAGTCTATCTTATGTTTCCCACACCCTGTACGTACAGATTGCTCACATTAAAAATCATCCTACCTACATCTACTGCATGTTATGAGCCTTTAAACATCCAAGATGGCAGCTCATGGAACACCAGGCAGCCTGCAAACAGGAAGGGCCTTCTGACTGTGCTGCTCTGCATTCTGGGATTGCTGACCTTTTCCTGACCCCAGCTCTGCTCTGTCTGAGCAAAGCACAGCTATAACCCGCCCCCCTGTACTTTATCCCACTTTCCTCTCCTCAGTAAGTGTGATGCTTCTGAGTCAAGATGGCGGCACCCGTATCCTAAAGTCCTGAACAGAGTTGCAGCCCAGTGGGGAAAAGAATAATAAGTAAGTGACTAAAAACTTAAAATATATAACTTTAGATGCTGGGGAATCGTTTTTTAAGGGTTTGGGCTTTTCAATAAATCATGGTGAAGGTCCGGTTTAACTAATTACTGCAGACATACCAGGGGTTGGATGAAAGAGACCCTTTATAGATCCACTACTTTGTCCTTATTCTGCCATGATGAAACAGCAAGCTGCCTTGATGTTTAGTATGAGTATAAGTAATGAGTAATGAATAACTGCAAGCTTGTCACCATAGAAGGGCCTCATCGCTCTCTATGTCACGTATCCGTCAGAGGTGTGGTTTAATGAGGGTTAAAGTAAGAATGTTCCTTTTTTGGTATAGCCGGTCAGTTCTCCCTCTTCTACAGGCGTGCTCTGTTCATTCAGACATTGGTCTTTCCATTGCAATACTGGCATTCCAACACTTTCCTTCCTGCATTAATTTGAGACTAAGCGTAAATACAGAGCCTTCTCTATAAATTTTGCCATTTTCTTGGGAAGTTGGGACAAGCAGCCAGATTAAAACATACAGAACACTCACTATTCAGAACATACAGAACACTTACTATTCAGAACAAAATATTCATTTGGATCTGGTTCCATAGATCCTATGGACTGACCCTGTAAGGGAAGAAATTGATTTAAAATATGTTGGTCATCAATTTAAGTACTGTTTACTTGTCGCTCTTTTGAGAGCTAAACTAACTACGCTGCTGCCCACTGCAAGGATTTGGTCCACTGATCAATCATTTATATCTATAAAATAGAATTACTGATAAAATAGCTCTACTTGTTCTAAAATCTAATCTGATGTGGTAATTTAAACAAAAAATGGAATGTCCTTTGAATGTGATTAAAGAGAAGCAACAACTCACTTGAGTCTATAAGACTCTAGGGAGGGTTGGGCTACCGCTTTATGAGGCATCCCAAATTGACATTTATTTTCGAATTTGGCTTTTAAATTGCCTGAAAAAACTAAAATGATAAAAGCTTAAACTGGACCAACGCACATTTTTTCTTTAACGGGCGTTGGTCCCGCTGTCTGTTCATCACAACAAGCTCGAGGGGGGGGGGCATCCAGAATAATGAAGCCCCCCTCGCAGATACCCTCCCAGACCGCTCATAATACTCACGTGGGCCATAGTCGCGTCCTCTGCCTGCGTGACCGGCTGGCGGTCAATAGCGGGACTCCTTTCCCAACACTGGCTCATAATGAAGGTTATCTGCGAGGGGTGCTCCAGCATTCTGGATGCCCTCCGAGCTTTCTGTGAGGAACAGACCAACACCCGTTAAAGAAAAAATGTGTATTGGTCCAGTTTCATAGCTCAGAGTCTTAAAGTGCAGCAAGGAAGAAAAAAAAACATCCCTTTGTTTCTGCTGTTGTCCCATATATTCTTACATACCATGCTTATTCTTTAGCAGAAGGCATCTAAAGTATTCCCTGTTTTCATTCATGTGTTATGTACTGGAGTATAGTGATCAATGTTTCTATAGCATTTTCTAAATGTAAATATATATATATATATATATATATATATATATATATATATATTACTGCAGCTGGGGAGCACTGGGATGGGACCAATTATCAAAACTGTATTTCCCCAGCCAATGTGCTTTCTAGAGGAGCCAACATGTGCACTCCACAGCTGTGGCTTTAGCATTGTGAGGACAGATCAAGGACAGAGGTGGAAATGGCCACTCCTAAAGCAATGGTTTGAAGGGACAAATATTTTGGCAGTGGTGGGTGTGCCCCCCACCCTCACAGCCAGGGTGCTATGGCTATAGCATTGCAGGGGTAAACATGGACTGGGATGTTTTGGCTGGGGAGCATATTAGTGTTGTTGAGGCACCAGATAGTAGGCTGCAGTTGGGGTGGATTAGCTATAGGAAAGGTTAGAATTCTATTTTTAGTGAGCCGCACTGCTTTGAAGCCAGCTGAGCTGAGTGTCACTGTCAGCACAATCACTTTACCCAGATCTGTGGATTGCAAGGGTTTCTAGGGGAGACAAAAGAAGAGAATGAATCCCTAATACAGCACAGGCCATAGGTGAGATTGGCTATCTACTAAAGATGGAATCAAGCTCAGGCAGTCCTAAAGCAGTGCAGCTTACTGGGAATACTCCTGGCCCTCTTTACAGCCAATCCACCCTGAATGCAGCCTACCACAGGTACATGGGAGTCTAGGAAGACATTTAAATTTTGTTCTGTTACATTTTGCTATGGAGATTTAACAACTCCAACCCCTCCATCTTCTGAAATCCCTATGGTTATATCTTTAGGGAAAGTACTTGAAAAATGTAAAAGCTTTAAGGAATGATATAAGGCTGGCTAGGAAGAACAAACGAAAAAAGGAGAACATTAAGAAACAAGAAGAGTTAGCAGTGTCCAAAATTGTAATATTTCAAAGGAAAAGGGCTATCACCAGCATAGCTAGATTAGAGAGAACACTTTTTAATCTCCAAGGAAAAACATGGCTGACAGCAAAGAGCAAAAACATTTTTTATAGACTTCAAAAAAGCGGCAGCACTACAGGAGAGCTTTGGGATTAGCCCATTCTGACTGCCAAAATACAAATCAGAACAAAAAAGTAGACAATACAATTATTTTCAAATCTGTTATAAATATGTCAGGACGAATGTAGCAAAATCTCTCGATCCAGTTTACTGCGTGAAGTGGTACAACAGAAGTGCTTCATTAAACTTTTATGTGTGACTCGGAAGAAAGAATTCCCTTTCATCAGTAAAGGGAGCCAAACCTTTGGCAGACAGACCAAAGAGTATATTTGTTTCCAAAACAAATATACCCTATGATCAGACAAAAAGCATCACCTTACTAGATGCCAAGGTTGGATCTCTGGGAAAAAGGTGGTGCAAGCGAGCATAGGAGGAGGAACTGGCTACTAAAGTGTATGCTATGGATTCTTGTTATATGAAGGGGTCAGAAATCCATGGGTATAAAGGAAGGTTGTGCAAGACAGCATAGGAGGAGCTGGCTGCCACAGTGTGTGCTATGGATTATTGTCATAAGAAGGGATCAAAAAGCCACAGGTATAAAGGAAGGTAGTGAAAGACAGCATAGGAGGAGCTGGCTGCCACAGTGTGTGCTATGGATTATTGTCATAAGAAGGGATCAGAAAGTCACAGGTAAAATGGAAGGTGGTGTGGAAGGTGGTGCAAGACAGCATAGGATGAGGAACTGGCTTCCAAAATGTGGTCAGCCATGAGGTAGAGAGGCTGGTGTTGAAGACAGCATAGGAACAAGCTAGGAGTGTGTGCTCTGACTTCTTGTTGTAAGAGAGGGAAAGGAAGCCAAGAGTTACAAAGGCCGGTGGTTCAAGACAGCATAAGGTAACTGAAAAACAAATGACACAAACTCCATGAAGAGTACCTGTTGGGAATTTTAGCTGCTTGCTTCTCTCTGCTCCCTGCTAAGGCCACCTGTTTAAGCCAGAGGTCCCATCTCCTTTTCCTAGATTGCTGCCATTGTGAGTGGTGTGGCTAACGTAATTTCTCTATACATTGTCCAGTAGCATGCTATCTCACATAGCTGCAGTATAGCAATTTCCCCTCTAAGGCATTCCATCCAGTCTCCTCATAGTAAAGGCATAGCACACTTGCAAGATGTGCCAGGGGCCAGAATTGCACAAACTCCCATGGTACATAGAGGCATGCAATGATGACAAATGAATGTGGGGCCAGCAGAGAGGCAAAAATGCAAAAATACCCATTGGGTAGACTAAAATATCAGTTTTCAGGTCTACACCCTAAGAGAGGAGTATTGGCAGAGGCACTATTGAAATGTATTTGACACGTTTTAATTGGTTTTGGTCCAATTTAAATGTTCCACTATTCAATTCAGATGTTTATGTTAAAGTAGCTTTTTACTTCAGTAAATGTGATCTGTTAATGCCGCATATTCAACAAATGACTATTTCAGTTCTTTACAACCTATAAAATATATTGAAACACTATTGTGTATATTAATTCGGAACAGAGCATTTTTAGTGTTTCAATTTGTGAAAACACAAAATATGAGCAAAGACAATGTGCATAAGTTATACCCTATAGTAAGTCAGGATAGCGATCGCGTTAAGTAGCCAACGTTTCAGGGCATACAGCCCCTTTCTCAAGGCAGCATATTTTGTATGTTATCTGCTGGTATACTTTGGTGTAATGCCTGCAATAGGAATACATTGGTAGACATTTTGACTGATTTCTCATGCATAGTGGCTATAATATGTAAGAAGTATTGTTTCCTTAACATATTGTCTCCAGCAGTAGCTGTATGTGCAACTCTACTATTGTATTTTGCAGCCATCCCCAGGAGTCATTTGGTGTTTGCCCTTATAGAATCATCTGGTAAATATTTTTACCTATACCTGTAGATTTTTTCATAGTTAGCGGATACTGTTACAAATGATGCATTTTTTTAGTTTTTAAAGAGGCACCTTCCTCCTGGGGATCAATATTCAATTAAGTCTGAAAATACCTACTGTATCCTTTTGTCTTTATATTACCATGTTGTGACTGCCTTATATGTATAGTGTATGAAAAATTTCAATACACTTATTAATTGCAATTGAACTATTTGTGGTGTGCATCCTTCATTTGAGTATTTAGGTTACTTAAATTATGACAGCATAAGAATTGCTTGGTTAATTTTTGATAGCGCCCACATTGGTCAAACATCGCACAATGTTTTACTATTGAAAATTTGCCCAATAATTAGTTAGGCTGTTAGAGTTTAAGCACTCCAAATTTGTCCCTCTAAAAATCATGAGCTTAAGCACGATGCACACATTACATTGCGCTGTAAGTTATCTGTAAATTATTTATATTCCAATACCAAGCTCAAGACTGCTTTACAATGTACCACAGCTGATTACAATAGAAACAATTAAGAAAAGACGCAATGTAACTTACACCAGAGTGCCAGCAGGCTTTTCAGAATGACTCCTCTTGTTAGTCATAGTCACAGCAGGAGGGATAGATAATGCATACCAATATTTTAAATTCCCATCACAATATATGGTTATGTGAGCTCTATCACCTCTTTACAGAATGAGCGCTGTCATATGCATAGAAAGATTAGGGATTGGGCATAGATGGGAAGGGTTTGGCAAAGCCCATCGTATGTATAACATGTTGCTAGAAATGTTGATGGACACGTTTTTACTTCCGAATGGGTGTGCGATGGGTTGCATTATTTTTGTAACATGTGTGGACACCCCCATATGGCACCTCCCATGCTTTAAATCAAATCAACCAAAATTGTCACATGTGTCCTTGGCCACGAGGGGTAAAATAGTGAAAACTAGTTTTCACTATTTCACTAAATAGTGAAAATAGTTTTACACCCCTCCTACCTACTTCTATCTATGTACTGAAATTGTAACCCTTTGTAGGAGGAGAGACGGGGAGGCCGATTCATTAATAGCGCCAGGTAGCGACAGATGAGCGCCAGTAGCGTGATTTTCACAGCGCCAGCTAGTATTCGCTGTGCTTGGCCGGGGTTTGCTTGTTGACAGCGACTCAGTCGGTGTGCGGTAATGTTGAATACGGGCTGGGGGGTCGCTGTTTCACAGGTTCAGCGTTGTATGGGTGCGCCTGACAACGAATGGCCAGAGCGAACGGCTTGCTGCAGATTCATTAACAAATCACGCTCTGAATTTTTTCGCGCTGTGAATTCCTTGTTTAAACCCCAGAGCGCTGGCGGCGATGGGTGTAAAATAGTTTTTAACCCCCAAACAACCATATTTTTTGATTGTAAAATTATACAAGTTTTTATAATCATTTTGTAATATGAATACATTAATATCAGACCTGTAATATCAATTCTGCACAAATTTTTTTTGTTTTTTTTTACCTTAAAAAAAAATCCTAACATTGCAGAAGTGGTCACAGAATTTTTGACATTAAAAAAAAAATAAACATTAATAGGAATTAATTATGATTAATTAAAGATTGCTCCATTGAAATGCATTGGACATCGCCAGGGAGCGACAGGTCATACCTGGCGCTGTGATGGGATTAGCAGCGGCGCTGTTCGTTGCAGTCGGCTACATGATGAATCCCGCGCTAGCTGTCGCTCTCGCCGGCACTAGCCTCATTTAGCGTGCTAAATGAGTCATTGTGACCGCCGCCGGGCGTACTTGAGTCGGTAGCCGCCGTTAGCTGGCGGTACCTGGCGCTCGTCAGACACTACCTGGCGCTAGCCCTTGATAAATAAGGGCCTCAGTTTAAGAGTTTGCCTACCCAACTAATTTCATTCTTGATCTTTGAAAGCTACATATGATATCTGGGATGAAACGCTACATGACCTTCAGTGGAACTAGAAAGTCTACACTCCCCCAGTAAAAAGGCAGGTCATGTAAAATATTTGAACCAAGAAGAGCTATTTCAGAACATTTTTTCCCCTTCAATGTGAGCGAACATCTGTACAATTCCATTTAAGAAAATACCAAAACTCAAATAATGTGGTTGCATCCCCTTTTAATTGGGGATGTAGTTTTCAGGATTCTGATCAACACTAGCTGTTCTAGTTGGATTTTCCTGATTTGTGATCTTTCTGGCATTTTGCCGTAAAGGTCATGGTCTGTAAACAGCTTACAACACATCAAAGAGATCTCTTTGTTGAACATTATCAGTCAGAAAAAGAGTACAAAAAAATCTCATGGCACTAGATATACCACAGAACACATTAATACTGGTAACCAAGAAGTGGATGCAATTTAACACATCAGTGACATTACCAAGAACTGTACTTTCTCAAAAATTGATGGGAAAACATGAAGAAAAATGATCTGGGAGGCTACCAAGAGGCCTAAAGCAACATTACAGCAGCAGCAGCAGCAAAATTGGGCTGGTTGTCTACTGCATGTGACAACAATTTCCCTTGAAGCCTCTTTTTATAAAGAAAAACACCCAAGCCTTTTTCAGTTTTGCCGAAACAGAAAGTGAAATTTCACCTCTCAGCATGACAATGGCCCAAAGAATACCTCCAAATCAACAAAAGAATAGCTTTGATAGAGCTCAGACCTGAATATACTCAAAAATCTGAAGAGGACTGTAACACAGTTCATGTGTCTGGAATTTGACAAACCTGAAGTGCTTTTGCAAGGAAAGTGTGCAAAGATTGCCAAGTCTAGCTGTGCCATACTGATGGACTCGGGAAGACTGAATGCCGTCATATGTCCAAAAATTTATTAACTCTTAAGCATTAGCTTAAGAGTGTGAATATGTATGCAACCACATTATTTTACTTCTTTTTTCCACTCTAAAGGAGTTCAGTATGTTTTTTATGGAATTGTACAGATTATATGAGACATTCAATGTTAAATTTTTACCTCTGATCAAGGGGGCCCTCAAACACAAGACTCCCTACTTACCTTCCACCCGTCTCACCGCATATGTCTCACCCACAGCACCAGTATGTGAAGCCAGCATGGCTCTATGGGAAGTTCTGATCTGGGGTCTGAAGGAAACTTCACAAAAGTCTACTTTCCTTTCAAGATGGAAAAAGTTATGAAATTATTTTTCTTGGTCTGATATTTTTACATGACAAAAATCTGCCACTTTACCAGCGGTGTGTAGACGCTTTATATGCACTGTAAGTTGTACGCAACATCTTTAAAGGGTTCATTAGCACAAACAGCCCTGAATTATTTACAGAGAGATGCCACAATGTTTGTAATGGTTGGTCATATCCCACACTATTAAAGATGGCAAGCCATGACGGGGCACAGCCCTGTACGGGCCTTGTATGCCATGCTTTGCCATCTTTAGTCTTTTTGAGCAATTATGAAAAGTGTTAAACATGCTGTAAATTATGAGTGCATAGATTATTTAGATTTACAGGGTATATACAATTTTCCCTTTGTTTCTATCACATTGCTTAGTAGTCCTATGGCCTTTTTCTGATATTAGCATTACTATAGCATCCTGTAAGTATGTCAATACATTTGCCTGCCTACATAACCTTGCCTGTCTACCATGCCTTCCTTCTGTATTGTATATTAAAACAAATGGATTGTATCGTGATATTCCAATCAGGGGGACAAGAAAATCTTTTGTCCCCCGCTGCCTATAGGTGGAAGTCAGGCGATCAGAAACTCATGTCATCTGGGGCCTGAACATAGTATCAATAGTTATGGCGGGTCGGGTTTGCAACTTGCCATCAATCATAGACGTGGTGCCACACTTTCTCCATCCATTGCAATAGAGGTAGTGGGCCGAGGCCTGACACATCTCTTTTCCATTCCAGTAAAATGGAGAGGGTATGGCCACGCCCTTGGGACTGATGGTGGGGGTGTGATAATATTTAAGTTAAACATGTTTAAATGGTGTGCTATTGGGTGAGATTTGAGCCACCTATCTCAAACTTGTGAGTTTTTTTCCTTTAAAGGGAAAGTCCACTTTTGTGGATGTCCAATCAGAGCATGCCAGAGGACACAAGACTCCCCTCCTCCCCGTCTACCTGCCAGCCACACCCGTGCAGCTCCTCTCTCTATGTAAAACCAGACCAGGGTATTTTTGTGTAGGGCAAGCCCATCTTTCTCAGTGAGAGCCTGCTGTTCACAAGCCACACCTACTAGCTGATCTGGCTTCTAATATCGATAAGTGAGGAGAAGTGCAGCAGTTAGGAGGGGAGCTTTGTGGCTCACTTTGATTGGAGGAAAGTAAGCAAAAGTGGACTTCCCCTTTAATACACAAGAAAAAAAATGTTGTTTTTCCCCCAAACCTCACTTGCATTTGTTATGGAGTATTTTTACAGAAGCATAATTTATTCCAATGAGAGGTTAATGGTGGACACATTTGTATTCCATAAGAATGTGGGAATGAAAACTAGAGCAGCTTAGAGGTGGTGGGAGGGAGAAAAGTTAATGAGTAGAGGTTTCTTTTTATCTGATGATTCCTTCTACAATATATCATGTCTAATATGATCACTTATAAGCAGGGGCGTAGCTGGGGGGGCATTTGTCCCAGGTGAAGCAGATGAGGGGGGGCCAAAGGGGGGTCTGACAACAGGTGGGAGGCGCCATTTCGAATCTTTGCCCCAGATCCCAGAAAGCCTAGTTACTCCTCTGCCTATTAGCGACATGCTGTTTTTTTTATTTGACAATTAACTGCTGACTTACACAAGGAGCTCCAGAATATACTTGAAAAAGAAAGTATTCAGCTTAATGTATAGACACCTTCAGGAAGTGGGAGGTGGGATCTGACTGTACACCTCTGGTTACTAGTTGCACCACTGTAACAAGCAATAGCCATTGTATTCTATATACCACATTAGCCACTGAGCTGTATGAATGTGCATTTTTCTTTTCAGAGGTCTAATACAGCATGTCAGCCTAATATTAGTTGAGAATACAGGCATGATCAGCATTAATGTATAATAAAGGATAGAGTAGATTGAGACACATGGGATACATTTTGGGTGAACTCCTTGGTTCTTTATTATTGCAACTGTCTGGACTGTGGCTATAATGCAGGATTTTTATCTATGGCTACCCGTGTGCTGCATTTTAACTCTACCATCGCTGAACTAGAAGAATCCACAATGCTCTGGTCCCTATATTAGTAAGCGATGGCTGTAGCGACATCTGTGATTCTAAACACACTTCTAAATGTAAAGCGTATTTAAAACATTGCAATATTAGTCTAAAATAGTTTTCCATCAAATAGTCCCCACTTTTACATTATTGATCTGGTCAGCTTTAAAACCCACTGTGGCCAGCCCTGGAATCTAAAGAACCGGGCAGGAGTATAAGTGCTGCTGTGGTTGCGCCCCCTCACACTTCTGATTGCCAAGCTCTGCATGTAAACAGTGGCATTACCTATGCACAACAAAGGCACTGATTGGACAAGATCCTGGCATGCACCATAGGACCAGGAAGAGGTGAGATTTACAAGGTGTTCTGGGGGGTTTGACCCAGCAGGGTCCCAATTCGGGAATCCCCCTCGGGCAGGGAACAAAGACTGGGATAGTCCAAATCACAGATATTGTTCTGCTTTAAAGTGGACCAACACCCAGGATTTTGACTATCCTGGGTGTTGGTCCACTTAGGTGGGGCACCCCGATCGGGGGTGCCCCGCTGTGTGAAACCCCCCCGATCGCCGCAAAAACTCACCTCTCCCCGCTCCCACGTGACCTCGTCCGGCCAATGACAGCGCTCAGAGCCGCTCTGGTATGCGCGTCCAAAGCCGCTTGGACGCGCATACCAGAGCGCTGTCATTGGCTGCGTCTCTCGCTTCCCTCTAACAGGGAGCGCGCCTGCGCCGGCCATTTACAAAACGGCCGGCGCGGGAGCGCGCCCTGCTAGAGGGAAGCGAGAGATGCACCCGCGTCTCGCGCATGCGCCGTTGGATCGCCGGTAAGGTAAGGATTGTGGGCCTCCTGGGGGGTTCCTCCCCGCGGGACATCCCGATTTCGGATGCCCCGCGGGGAGGGATCTGATCGGTCCGGGAATCTTATAGATTTCCGGGCCGATCCCCCCTGGGTGTTGGTCCACTTTAAACCTTCTAGCCAAGTCAACAGTCTGTGAGAAATTGATTTCAGCACTTACATTCTATAAGGGAATTTAAGGTGGACCAAAAGCCAGAATTTTGACTATCCTGGGTTCTGGTCTTTGCCCTCTGGGCCCCCCGATCTGGATGCCCTGCTGGGTGAAACCCCCCAGGTCACCTGATCTCACTCACCATTCCTCGGTCCTATGGTGCATGCACAGCCTCTCTAGTCTAGTCAGCACGCATCTGAGTGCGTTGGTGGCTGCATCCCGCTACCCTTTAACAGGAATGCCTGGCGTGGGCACATGTCCTACTAAAGGGATAGCTGGGATGTGGGAGATGCTTGCGCATGTGCCATGGGGCCTGGGGGTTTCACACAGTGGGGCATCCTGAATCTTGATGCCCTGGGGGGGCCAAGTATGCCTGCCCTGGAGTCTCATAGACTCCAGGGTGGGTTTTAGTCCACTTTAAGGAGCCTGTAGTGAATGTTGTGAAAGCAGTTTGTAAAAGGGCATAATTAGCATGCAACCATTATACATATATATACCTGCCCTGCATCACGTCTAATTATTTATGGCAGATTTCTGTGGGGAGACATAAAACATTTATTTTACAAAAGTTTGTGGTAAGCCACACCTCTAGTTCACACTCCCACCACTTCTATCACCCTAAAACTGGTTGACACCTCTGATCACTACTCAATCTGAAACCATTCTTAGCTATAAAGAAGCCTACGCATCCTCAAAACTGTACTGACACCTACACCACAGCTTATGTTATTTGAGGTACAGCTGATACCTTAACCTGGCCTTCATCTGATGTCATTGTAAACCATACAATCTATATCATTTTTCTCTGCTCCTGAACAGAGCTGCAGCTGATGTCATTGTAAACCATATCATCTATGTCATTTCTCTCTGTTCCTGAACCGAGCTGCAGCTTACGTCATTGTAAACCATATCATCTATGTCATATTCTAAGTATGTCACACACCCCGCTTCAGATATCCATAACACATGGGTAATACCACCTTAAGAGGCGTTCCTGCAGAGATGATGCAAAGAAAAAAAGGCCCCTCCCTGATCCATAAATACCTGGGACCTCCCACTCATTACCCAGTGTTCCATCTCTGCAAGACGGCGAGCAAGTCAGAAGATGATGCCTCCTCCTTGCTCAGGGGGAGTTAAGGTAGCCGGGGTTGCCCCCGGCCCATTTGTTATATATTCCGCTCGGCCTTTTGTCTCCTTAGGGATCCCGGTTTTCTTGTTGTGTATGCCTCCTCAGCTTAGGCTGCGGGCCCGAGCGAGGGTATAGGAGCACCCACGGTGCTGAGGAGCTGCGCTCCCCCCCCGTGAGACCCTATCAGAGAGGGTAGGCGGCGGTCCGGGTTGGTGATCCCGGTTTGGGATGCCCCGTCCCTGAACATTTTCCCGGGGGGGGGGGGGGGGGAAAGGGGGGGTCCCTCCTTAGTTCCCTTAGGGGTGGGGGTTTTCCTGGCCTTCCCTTCTCCCTTTCCCCTGTGTGTGTGTTGTGTGTGTGTGTGTTGTCACTTTCACTGTTGCTTGTGCAGCGCGGTGCGCTGACCTTGACTTCAGGCGTGAGGTGAGTTACCTCTCGCCTGTGTCTGCCGGGGGGGGGCGGGGCCGAGCGGCGGCGCGTTGCCGCGGCCCGACTGCCCCTTGCTGCATGGTTGTTCCCAGGGGGTGCCCCGCGTGGCGGGGGCACCCGCCTGGTGTTGGTTTCGGGCGCCGCGGCGGCGGCGCCGGTTGTGTCAGCCTGGGAGCCTGGCTCCCTCCTATTCCTCTCATGGCGGGGGGGGGGGCGGGGCCGGCACGCGGCGCGCCATCGCCGCGGCTCCGCCCCTCCCCTATCCTCAGCGCTGTCGTGCTTCAGTGTGTGTGTGTATGACGAGGGGGGGGGTGAGCTGTATACCGGTATGCTGGCGCTGATCGCGCCTTTTTTGCTGGCCGCTCCTGCGCTCCCTCCTCCTCTCTGCTGCTCCTCTGAGGTTCCTTCCCGCACTTTCCGGCAGGCTGTTCCTGGCTCCTAACCGTGAGTGGCCCAGTGGGCCCTGTTTTGATTCCTTTATTTTATAATCAGAGGTGACATTATTTCAATATGGGTCACTTATGTTTTTCAGGGCCGTCTGGGAAACCTCTTCATCCGGGATTAGAGGGTCCTTCCCTGTCCTAAATTCCTGGGGTCCATTTTTATATCCTCCCACTCGGGACAATAAAAGGGGCATCCCGGGTTGCCTACTGGCGTAATTCCCTGGGTCTTAGCGACCACTCAAAATCACCTTTATGGAGGCATCCCCTGATTCGGGGGCGGGCACCCCTTCGGGGCATCCCAAGTAGTGCATATTGTGCGGTGTGTCCATCTCGGGGGACGATGTACTGCTATGTATTCCCTGTGCACAGCTTACTATTACCCGGCAGTCCGGATCCCAGGCCTCGGGATCAGCACCGCCGGCCGAGTCATCTCCACCTCCCACCCTGACGCGGACTACGTGCGTCGCGGTCGAGGGCAGGGATTTGCAGGCTGATATGTGCGCCAGATTGGCAGCCCTGGAAAAGATTGTTTCCTCGTCGGCCGCCCGCAAGGGCCCGGCCAAGTGGAAACATTTGTCCCCGGCCCCGCCGGGGATGACGGAGATGATAGTAATAATCTTGACTGGTCTGATTTTTTCTGTCCCGGAGGACGGAGAGGTGTCCGATGGGTCAGAGGTTACTGACGATGAGTATTCTGCAGGTGCCGATGCCGAGCTTAGTGAGCTGGGAAGATCGGCGGACTCCCTTCAAGCTCTGCCTTGAGGTTGGAGGTTCTGAACATCTCTCCCCCTGCAACGGCATCGCAGCAGGATGGTGAGCTGTTTGAGGAATCCAGGCCGCGCCTGGAATTTCCTACGCAGCGGCATTTTGACAAAATCATTGACAAGGAATGGGACAGGCCGGCCCGGCTCCCGGGCATCCTTCAAGGGTGGGATAGGAAATATCCCTTCCCTGCTGAGGTGGTCAAGCGCTGGGCATCCCCGCCCGAGGTCGACGCCCCGGTTTTGGGGTTGTCAAACTCCTCGGTCCTAAATAGGCCTGATTGTTCCACCCTCAAGGTCGGGGAGGATAAGCGTATTGATCAGATGGCTTGCCATGGTTTTATTAGCGTCGGGTCGGCCATGTGGCCCGTCTGTGCCTCTGAGCTTATGGTGTTGGCGGCCAGATCCTTGGTTAGGGAACTGCTGACGTCTTCCGGACTTCGTCCGGGGAGTAATGAGTTCCTTAGCCTCAAACGCTGTGAGCTGTTTTTATCCTTTGTATTGACAACCCTGGATGACACCTTAATGATGTGTGGTAGACCGTCGGCCTTACTGGTGACTATTCGGCGGTCAGTATGGCCGCGCCAGTGGGCGGCAGATTTTATGTCCAAGAAGTCTCTGACGGCTCTACCCTTCGTGGGGTTGAGGCTCTTTGGTGAGACTTTGGACTCAGTCACCCAGGGTGGTAGGCTACCACAGCGCAAGAAGCAGCGTCGCTCCTTTCGGGGGGCGACCTCTACTGCCCCTTCCTTTCGTGGGGCCAGATCTGGGAGAGGATCTACATTTCGTTCCTCCAGAAGTGACTTGGGGAGCAGGGGCAGAGGACGTGCCCGCTCTGGATACAATTGGGGCTCCAAGCCCAAGCCGGCTATCAAGCCGGCTCAGCAATGAGGGGGCGCCCTCACCCTTGCGGGTGGGGGGACGGCTCAAGCACTTCTCCCAGGTTTGGGATCAAGAAGCCTCGGACAGGTGGATTCGGGAAGTTGTGTCTTCCGGTTACAAGCTAGAGTTCGAGCTCCGCCCCCCCTCCAGATTCCTAAGGTCTCGGATGCCTTCAGAGCCCCTGGCGGCTCAGGGGCTCATGGGGGCAGTACAGAGTCTTTTGGACATGGATGTCATTCGTCCCGTGCCTCCCTCGGAGCAGGGCAAGGGCTTCTATTCCAATCTGTTCACGGTTCCCAAGAAGGACGGGTCGATCCGTCCTATCCTGGACCTCAAGCTCCTCAACAAGTTTGTCAGGCCGCGCAAATTCCGCATGGAGAACTTGCGCTCGGCCATTCATTCTCTCCGTCAGGGAGATTTTCTGACGTCCATAGATATCAAGGATGCTTATCTACACATTCCGATTTTTCCTGCACACCAGAGGTTCCTCAGGTTTGCAGTGGAGGATCGTCACTTTCAGTTTGTGGCTCTTCCTTTCGGCCTCACCTCGGCACCTCGGGTGTTCACCAAGGTGCTGGCGGGGGTGATGGCACTGCGCAGAGTCCAGGGCATTCGCATTGTATCCTACCTGGACGATCTGCTGATCATGGCGGAGTCCTTCGGTCAGGCGACGTTGGACACCGGTGTGGTGGGGGCCTCTCTGGAGAGGTTCGGTTGGGTGATCAATCACCCCAAGTCTTCCCTTTGTCCATCCAGGATTGTGACGTTTCTGGGGATGTCTCTGGACACCTCGCAGGCCAGGGTCTTTCTGCCCCAGGCCAAGATAATTTTGATCCAGGAGTTAGTGCGGCTACTCTTGTCAGCTCCTCACCCGTCCATCCGGGTAGGGATGAGGCTGGTGGGATTAATGGTGGCCTCATTCGAGGCAGTTCCCTTTGCACAATTCCATACGAGGACGCTTCAACTTCATCTGCTGAAGGTTTGGGACAAGTCGCCACTGTCGTTGGACCGGTCCTTCCGGTTGACCCCTCAAGTTCGTCGATCCCTACAATGGTGGATGGGGTCTGTCAATCTGTTGAAGGGCAAATCCTTCCTGGCCCCGTGCTGGGAAACGGTCACCACGGATGCCAGTCTATCGGGCTGGGGGGGTGTTTGGAAGGATTGCCAGTTTCAGGGGCTATGGAGTCCGCAGGAGGCTCACGAGCCCATCAACATTCTGGAATTGAGAGCCATCAGGTTGGTTCTGTTTCGCTTGACTCATCAGTTGCGGGGCCGGCCGGTTCAGGTCCGGTCGGACAACAGGACGGCGGTTGCTTTCATCAATCACCAAGGGGGGACTCGCAGCAGGAGTGCCCTCAGGGAGGTGTCTTTGATTCTGGACTGGGCGGAGACCCACGTCCCGTGTATCTCAGCAGTCTACATTCCGGGAGTGGAAAATACGGAGGCGGACTTGCTGTGCAGGGCCTTCTCTCGTCTGGGGGGGTGGTCCCTCAGTCCCAAGGTTTTTCGTCTGATTTGTCTCAGGTGGGGGTCCCCAGTGGTGGACCTCTTTGCCTCTCCCCACAATCACAAGCTTCCAGTCTTTGTGTCGCTCTCGCAGGATCCTCTGGCTTTGGTAGTGGATGCCATGTCTCTGAACTGGGGGGATCTGGGCCTACTTTACCTGTTCCCTCCGTTCCTGTTGCTGGCCAGGGTGGTGCGCCAACTGGCGTTGGAAGGTGCATCTGCGATCCTGGTGGCCCCGAGGTGGCCAAGGTGCTTTTGGTTCGCAGATCTAGTAAGGCTGGCAAAAGACCAGTTTGTGTTGCCGCTAAGTCCGGACCTGCTCACTCAGGGTCGGCTGCGTCATCCCAATTTACAATCGCTGGCTTTGACGGCGTGGCTGCTGAGTCCACAATCTTGAGAGAGGAAGGTCTTTCTGATGCTGTTCAGACGCTTATCAGTGCCAGGAAGCGGTCTTCCTCAACTATTTATTATAGGGCATGGAAGTCCTATATTGACTGGTGTGAGGGTAGGTCCTTTTCTTGCCGGGAGTTCTCTGTTCCCAGGCTCTTGGAGTTTCTTCAGCATGGTTTGGATCTGGGGCTCCAGATTAGTACCTTAAAGGGGCAGGTTTCTGCCCTGGCGGTTTTCTTTCAAAAGTCCTTTGCGCTTCATCCCTTGGTCAAGACATTCTTCCAGGGAGTTAGGCATGTACGGCCTCCTAGGAAGCCTTTTGTTCCGGTATGGGATTTGAATTTGGTTCTTTCGGCTCTTCAGGGGTCTCCGTTTTGAGCCCATGCATGAGGCTGCCTTGTCGTCCCTTACTCAGAGGGTGGCTTTTTTGGTGGCCATTACTTCTGTGAGACGTGTTTCTGAGTTGGCTGCTTTATCCATTAAAGCTCCGTATTTTGAAAGGCATCGGGATAAGGTTGTTTTTCGTTTCAAGCCGGATTTCCTTCCTAGGGTTGTTTCGGCCTTCCATTTGGATCAGGACATTGTTCTGCCCTCTCTTTGTCCCAATCCTGGGAATGAGAAGGAGAGGGCGTTGCATTCTTTGGACGTTGTCCGCGCTGTGAAATATTACCTGGTGGCTACGTCTTCCTGTCGTAAGACGGATGCCTTCTTTGTGGTGCCCTCCGGGCCTAGGAAGGGTTTGGCTCCTGCCAAATCTTCTATCAGTAAATGGATTCGTCAGGCCATCATTGGGGCCTATTCTGCCAAGGGGAGGAGTCCCCCTTTTCGTGTTACTGCTCCTTCTACTCGTGCTCTTGGAGCGTCCTGGGCTTTCCAGCACCAGGCCTCTGTTGAGCAGGTTTGCAAGGCCGCTACTTGGTCTTCTGTTCATACTTTTTCCAAGTTTTACAAGGTTGATGTTCGGGCCTCAGCGGATGCTGGTTTTGGCCGTCTGGTTTTACAAACTGTTGTGGCATAGGTTGTGCCTTGTTGCCTTGGTTTTTGGATCCCCGCCCTTTTTTATGGACACTGCTGTTGGATGTCCCATGTGTTATGGATATCTGAAGCGGGGTGTGTGACATACTTAGAATAATACCATTTTGTGAAATACTCACCTGTAAAATGGGTATTATAAGTATGTCACACACCCCGCTTCACCCGCCCTTGTTTGGTACTCTGGATACTCTATATAGGGCATTTTGCGTGGTTCTTGGTTTATTGTTGCCTCTTCCTGGTCCCTTTCTTACTGCTTCTGTATACTGGGTAATGAGTGGGAGGTCCCAGGTATTTATGGATCAGGGAGGGGCCTTTTTTTCTTTGCATCATCTCTGCAGGAACGCCTCTTAAGGTGGTATTACCCATGTGTTATGGATATCTGAAGCGGGGTGTGTGACATACTTATAATACCCATTTTACAGGTGAGTATTTCACAAAATGGTATTTTTTCTCTGTTCCTGAACCGAGCTGCAGCTTACGTCATTGTAAACCATATCATCTATGTCATTTTTCTCTGTTCCTGAACCGAGCTGCAGCTTACGTCATTGTAAACCATATCATCTATGTCATTTTTCTATGTTCCTGAACCGAGCTGCAGCTGATGTCATTGTAAACCATATCATCTATGTCATTTTTCTCTGCTCCTGAACTTCGACCAGGGCATTTTGCTATCTGTCCCTCTCTTCTAAGCACTGTTTCCACCCTATGGGAAAAGGTTGAATTAAGGCAATAAATGACTGTAGAAGAATCTAGTTACTTTAACATATATGGCTATTTGAATTACTTGAAAACACACTGTCTGCTCTGTGTAATTCAAACAATCTATCAATACACACACAATCTGTTTACAATGTAAAATTAACTCTATATAATAAACGTCAGGTAGATGATGCTCTAAATTTGTAACTATGCTGTAAATAGTGAGGAGAAGTTCACTTATCCTTAGACCAAATGATCTTGGTGCAAAACACAGACGTGCTCCCTGTGACCCACCTCACGGACTCCCTCAGAGCTGTGCTGTGCCTTTTATAGCCTGCGGGAATGACCTCACCAGCCTCTCTCTCATGCCTGGCCCCGCCCACCCACACACACACAAGAGTTTTCCAGAACCCTCCCAGCAGAGGCTTGTTATATGTCCGTTACACACAGTAACAGGAAGCCCAGCATGACTTCCGGTTTGCAGGTGGCCTTCAAGCCCATGAGCGGCCATCTTGTTTTTAAAATTTATCCTAGTAAGCGTTAGAAAAAGGTAAATGAGTTTTTATGTACAGCAATCTAAATTGCCCTGGAGAAGGATGCATATGAGCACTGTTTGTTGGGTTGGTCTGACTTAGGGGTTTATTCATCAAGGGATAGCGGCAAGTAGTGCCTCGTAGCGACAGGCAGCGAACGGTGAACGCCGGGCGCTGTACGCAATACCACATTAATCAAAGCGATTCCGGTGAGCGACTCTAGCAGCGCCATGTAGCGTCAGATTCATCATCACAAACGGCTCAGCGTATACCGCCAGCGCTCTGCCTTCAAGAGCACCTGGTATTACCTGTCGCTACCTGTCGCTCTCCCATACATTTCAATTGACTATCAGGCTGATTCATTACTAGCGTCAGGTAGCGACAGATGAGCGTCTGTAGCAGGCATTTCAGAGCGCCGATAGTAGTCGCTGTGCTCGGCCGTGGTTTGCTAGGTCAGAGCGCCTCAGTCGCTGTGCAGCATTGATGAATACAATGTGGGGAGTCGCTATATGACCAGTACAGCACTGTATGGGAGCGAATGGTAGCGACTGGTTAGTGCGACCGACTCACAACATATTCATAAAAAAAACAGCCTTACACACTGCTGGCGCTCAAAAATGCTTCAATGTAGCCCAGAGCGCCGGAGGCTATGTGATTAAAGGCAGTTTATTAACATGTATCCACCAATAACAATCCGAAAACATATGGAATTACATTGTAATAACATTGTAACATGAACACATTAATGCCAGACCTGTAATGTCAATTCTGCATAAATATATAAAAATGTAAAAACATTTGAAAAAATGGCTTATTCAAGGCCAGGAGAGGTCACAACATTATTTGAGAATAAAAAAAAAAATTAGTAAAAACCCCCTGTCTAAAGAGAAATAAAAGAACGTCCATTGAAATGTATTGGAGAGCGACAGGTAGCAAGAGGTAATACGTGGCGCTCTGAAAGTTTGAACGCCGGTGCTGTACGCTGAGGCTGGGATAATGATGAATCGGACGCTACATGACGTTATCCCAGTCGCTCGACACAATCAGCTTTATAAATGTGAAATTGCGTGCCGTGTCCGGCGTTCTCATGCCGATACCTGCCGCTACCTGTCGCTTAACAGGCACTACCTGACGCTATCCCTTTATGAATAAGGCCCCTAGTAAGCGTTAGAAAAAGGTAAATGATTTTTTATGTGCAGCAATCTAAATTGCCCTGGAGAAGGATGCATATGATCACTGTTTGTTGTGTTGGTCTGTCTTAGGGGTTTATTCATCAAGGGATATTTTTATGCAGAATTGTCATTACAGGTCTGGTATTAAAGTATTAATGTTACAATGTAATAACAACGTAATTCCATATGTTTTCGCTTTGTTACTAGTGGATATGTGTTTAAAATCAGACTTTAATCACACAGCGTCTGGTGTTCTATGTTATAGCGACCAGAATTAGAGCGCAGATGCTGTGTGTGTGGCCTTTTTTGATAAGTACGTGTGGAGCGCCGGGTGCCGGTCGCACTGAGCTGGCGCTACGTTTCTCTGCGTGCAGCGCTGTACTGGTGTTAGAGTGCCCAACATACATCACATTCATCAATCAGGGCCAGGTTTCTACAGCGACGGAGGTGCTTTGTTAGAGCGCCCGATACATGTTTACAGCGTCATCTAGTGGTGGCTCTAAGCGCTGCTATACAGACGCTCATCTGCCGATACCTGCCGCTAGCAATGAATCAGCCTCCACGTCATTTTTCTTTGCTCCTGAACTTAGCACTGTCTCTTATCTCCACCTCAGACCAGAGAAATGTATATGAAGCATTTTGCTATGTGTCCCTCTCCTCTAGGCGCCGTTTTCACCCTACGGGTAAAGGTTGTTGCCATGGTCATGGTTTCTTGAGAGGTTTTAGGCAGCTATGTGCCAGACAGTTACTCAGCTACTGCAAACAACAAGTTCTAAATGACTGATTAGTAAATATTTCAGACAAGACAACAGATTTATTTAACCCCCTTGGCATACAGCATATTAGCATACATTTAGCTGGGTTACAAAGCCTTTACGTTAAGAACCAAATTTGCATAAGACAAACGTTGAAGATCTGCAATAAGAAGATGCCATTTTTGGGAGAATGTGTTCCATTTTATTGTAACTGATAGGAGGTTTCATAGCTTAATTTCATGTTTATTTTTTTTATTGGCTGTGATATATCAGTATCATTTAGATTGCTGTGCGTGTGACATGTGTGATCCCGATGAAATATACGCATTCATGAGGTGGAAAAAGTCTTCCTCAGGCAGCACTGTAGGCCTATTGAAAGGCTCGGAGCAAAGAGCAGGCCCAATAACTCTGTGTGCCATTCATACACAGACGGGCTGTTCTGCCTCTCACAAGCAGTCAGTGATTACTCAAAAGTAAACTTTTAAGGTTTCCGTTGCTCCAATGAACCCTTTTTTCCCTCCCTTACTAACGGTCACATTTCTGCCTGTGATATTCTCTGTCCCTGTCTCTCTCACTCGGCCTTTCTCACATTTAAACAAGCTTTACTTTTCTTGGCTTGTATAGGCCCTCAGTAGCTGAGTGCTGGCACCCGCTCTGTGGTCCCGCAGCCCTAGAAGAACACGGCTTTTGTTGTTGGTGAGAAGTTGGACAGCCAAGACACAGAGACCAGTTTGTTTAACAGGGAGGAGGAGGAGGACGGGAATGGGGGGGTGGATGAGGCAGTGGGCCTGGCGTCATCTTGTGGTAACCAAATGAGAGAGAAAAAAAACTCTAACATAGCAAAACGTAATAGACAGGAAGAAGGGAAGAGCTATATTTAAGAATAAGAATTACAAATAAAAACATTTCAGTATATTTGTTTTTAACTTTACATATAAAAGGGCTTATTTTACATTCACAATGAAAAAAACACACTTTAAAGGGCAGGTACCAGGAATCTTATACCTAAAAGGCTCTCGGGGTTTTATTTATTTTAATATTAGTGAGCCTTTGAGCAGCTACTTTGGACGCATTGTACTAGGCAGCCAAGTGACACAGGACACCCAGTGCTATGACTGACCTGCAGCCAAATGCATTCTCCTTCTGCTAATATATATTTTATATTTTCTTTGTCCAGAATACATCTGGTAAAAGAGAAAAAAAAATAAAACACAATCTTTTTTTAAATTATTTATATTATTATTATCTGATCAAGTACAGCAAGTTGTGCAATAGTATCATTCTATCTATCTATCTATCTATCTATCTATCTATCTATCTATTTATTCATCTATTTATCTATCGCTACCATAGCCACTGTGATTGAGACACTGACTGCCTCTTCTAGCGGTTTCTGGTTTTCCTTAAGTGGTTTAATACCATTAATTTTGCATCCAACATTATCATGTTTTTGTATTGGTTATTATAAATATTATTATAAAAATTTATTGAAAAATACATTTGCATAATCAAAGGGACATTTAATTAAACCCAGTGCTGGTACTAATGGGAGCATCGAAGTGGCGCGTAAAGTGAGCCTGTTCCTGGACTATCGGGGAGGCCGATTCATTAATAGCGCCAGGTAGCGACAGATGAGCGACAGTAGCGTTATTTTCACAGCGCCCGCTAGTATTCGCTGTGCTTGGCCGTTGTTCGGCTGTTGACAGCGACTCAGTCGGTGTGCGGTAATGTTGAATACGGGGTTAGGAGTCGCTGTTTGACAGGTTCCGCGCTGTATGGGAGCGCAAGACAGCGAATGGCCATAGCGAACGGCTCCCAGCATATTCATTAACAAATCACGCTCAAAAAATTCTTGCGCTGTGAAATGCTTGTTTAAACCCCAGAGCGCTGGCGGCGATGGGTTAAACGTTGTTTTTTAACCCCCAAACAACCATATTTTTTGGAAAAAAAAAACATGTTTTTCAAAACATTTTGTAATATGAATACATTAATATCAGACCTGTAATATCAATTCTGCACAATTTTTTTTTTTTTTTAACCTTAAAAAAATATCTAACATTGCAGAAGTGGTCACAGAATTTTTGACATTTAAAAAAACAACAAAAAACATTAATAGCAATCAATTATGAATATTTAAAGATTTTCCATTGAAATGCATTGGAGAGCGCCAGGTAGCGAGAGGTCATACCTGTCGCTGTTCAAGGTCGCTCGCTGGCGCTGCGGGGTGAGGCTGGAATAATGATGAATGATTCGCTATCTGGCGCTCTGTCAGTCGCTAAACAGGATCGGCTTGATAAATGTGTGATTGTGGAGGGGAGCCGGCGTTCTCGTGGCGGTGACCGTCATTACCGTTCGCTCACCATTCGCTACCTGGCGCTATCCCTTGTCAAATAAGGGCCATAGTAGGATACCCGTGGGTGTGGGTCAGCTTTAAGGTTTTTTACTGTATGCTTTGCCGGTTGGCTTTGATGTAGTAGCTGCTTGCATGGAGGGCTACAGAACAAGACCTGCACACCATAGAACTGTTTCCATTTTGAAGGATCTGTTCTGTGTCCCATACCACCTGAGCAGCTTAGGACGAGCTGCTGAGGCCACGCCCATCCATCACCTTTTGAGATCACTGATTGGCTGAACTCAAAAGGGCCAGGTGACGTGCAAACTCTGGCTTGCCGCATCCCTGGCATTCAGGCTGAGCGCACCTGCTGCCCACCCATTCAGATAGCCTTGGGGGCAGGCACAGCTACAGGGAAGCCGGGGATTCGGCGGTCAGTGATCACCAGGTTGCGGGAGCTGCCAGTAAAGGTGAATTTACCAGCGACACTGGGGCAGTGGCCAGCCCTGGAATCTTTTAGAATCCATGGCTGAGCCAAGAGGGTATCACTACGCTTTAAAGGTGGAAGTTGTAGGAAGTTGAAGTTGTAGTTACTGTTTACCACACTTTCCTATCAGTATTGGCCCGTCTTTTAGACATCTTGATGACTCCTACACCAAATGACGTTTTTAAATAAAGATATTCTCTAAATGATTTAATATCCACATATTAACAAATAACAACCTTCTATGGTGTATTTACAAGTGTGGCGATATCAACATAAGGCAGCAATTTAAAAGCATCAACAATTCAGTATTATCTGCCTAAGAGTTTTTTCCCACAAACATAAATAGATTTTTGTTAAAGTGGGCGAGAATTGTATGCAAATACTGCTGGGATTAAATGATTTATATATTTATATATAATCCCCACTCCTAATCCATTGGCAGGAGTATAACATAACCAGTGCATTACTGCTTGGCATTCCCCAATTATGTTTTTTTGATGCAGTCCTTTAAAGCCTTTTAGTTTTAACAGAAAGAAAGCACAAAATATTATTTTGAAATTTGCAGTTCTTTTCAATAGCTCCTGTTTTAAATTAATTAGTTAAAGAGAAAGTCCACCTTCTATGTCATTTTGGAACGTGTATATTTTTCTGTGCTCAAATGATGTCTTAGAAAATGTGAGTTTAAGGAAGCCATTTTTACTACCGGTAATCGGTTGCTATTGGCAACTGTACACCAAGGGCTTTATTCATCAAGCCATAGCGCCAGGTAACGACTGGCAGCGACAGGTAACGTCAGGTAGCGAGTGGTGACCGCCTGGCGCTGTACGCAATACCACATTTATCAAAGCCAATCTGGTGAGCAACTCTAACAGCGACACATAGCGACCGATTCATCATCACAGACGGCTCACCGTATACCACCGGCGCTGTGGCTTCCAGACCGCCTGGTATTACCTGTCCCATACATTTCAATGGACGATCCTTTTATTCTCTTTAAATAGGGTTTTTTTTAATAATTATCAAATAATTGTGTGACCTCTCCTGGCCTATTTAAAGTCATTTTTGAAAACTTTTTTGATTTTAATATTTTTATGCAGAATTGTCCTTACATGTCTGGTATTAAAGTGTTAATGTCACAATGTAATAACAATGTAATTCCATATGTTTTCGCTTTGTTACTAGTGGATACATGTTCAAAAACAGACTTTAATCACACAGCGTCTGGCGCTCTGGGCTACAACTACCCGATTTTGAGCACTGGCGCTGTGTGGGGCTATTTTTTTGATGAATATGGTGTGAGTCTGGCGCTACCGTTCGCTCCTATACAGCGCTGTACAGGTGTTAGAGCGACTCACACAATATATTCATCAATGCCGGGCAGCGACTGAGACGCTCTGAAATAGCGAACCATGGCAGAGCACAGCGGTCGCTCTGGAATCCTCACTACAGACACTCATCTGTCGGTACCTGGCGCTAGTAATGAATCAGCCTGCCAGTCTGTACACCAAGAACTAATAGAAGAGAAAAGTGAATCCTGCACACACAACACTGCTACTATGGTCTCTGCTGATGTGAGACTCACTCACACTTACACATGCCCAGTACTTGCCAATAGCAACAGATTGCTAATAGTGAAAACTCCATTAAACACACATTTCTCAAGAAAAAAAAAACAGCTCAGCGCCTGGAGGGTATCCCTTTGGCTTCCAAAAATGCCATCGAAAGTGGACTTTCCCTTTAAGTTATGATTGGGAGGTTACGGATTGTGCTGCATCTGTAGCCTTTTGCCAGTAACTCCTCTACAATTCCACGAGAGGGCGCTTTTCATTGAAAATTGCTCTCTGCTATCAATAGACCAAAAGGGAAGGGGAGGGTGGAGGCAGAACAGGGGTACATTTTATTTCCCTGCATCAACTTACAGATTACTAATCTTAGGTCCTAGGTCCTAATGCTATAATGTGCAATGCAACACCTCCAGCTGTATGATAAAAATACTCTTAGCAGGAACACTTTGATGCATTCAAATGTCATTTTTTTGCCTAGTACCGGGCTTTCTGGCTGCCTTTGATTATAGGAAGATCAATATAGGTTCCAAACTTGGGCTATGTGAGCCATAAAATGGCAGTGTAAAACAACATGGAATCAACAGCTGAACAAGAAGAAACTCAAGCAGTTCTTCACTGGTAATTTGATATGGCTATTGACTATCCTGTCCTGATTATCCATGGCCTGGATTCACACATTGGCTTATTATTCCCACATCAAGATAAAATAAAATATATAACATTTTTGTAAAACGTTTCCATAGATATACGTAAGGAGCTAAGTAGACACAGTAGACAGAAAGAGAAACAAAGGTAATTTAAAGCACAATATCAAATGTCAGAACACTATAATGATCCCACAGTAGCCATATGCTGCCACTGATGAATAGAAAACCTTAAAGTGGACCATCACCCAGGATTTTGACTATCCTGGGTTTTGGTCCACTTCGGTGGGGCACCCCGATCGGGGGTGCCCCGCTATGTGAAACCCCCCAGAAAGCCCCAAAAACTCACCTCTCCCCGCTCCCACGTGACCGCTGCTGCCAATCCCCGCCGATGGACAAGCGGGAGGCAGCGTCGGACAAGAGAGCGCGCCCGCCGCTGCCTCCCGTGCGTCACTCCTACAGGGCGCGGGTCCTGCTAGAGGGACGCGCTGAGGCGGCGGCGGACGCCGCTGGATCGAGGAGCAGGTAGGGATTTAGGGGTTTCTGGGGTTTCTGGGGGGTTTCACACAGCCCGATCGGGGTGCCCCGCAGTCAGGGGACTGATCGGTCCGGGAATCTTATAGATTCCCGGGCTGATCAGTGGAGGGTGTTGGTCCACTTTAAAGATTATGTTATGCAGTGATGCCTTCTATTTTATTCAGTGCACACAGTAAAAGTGTGTCTGTAACTGGCTGCCAGCCATGCTGCTGGAACATTGTTCTTCCTGTACAGACATTTTGCAGGGTCGATTTACTAAATTGCGTAACAGAACTACTGGTTAAATTTAAGTTCATGTTCCCATTTACTTTCACAAATCCCACATAAGATTCAGATACAAATCAAGATTAAAAACTGGAAATTGCAAGTGAATGACCGGTTCTAAATCAGGGGTCCCCAACATAAAGGGACTGTAAACCCAATGGCAATAATAAGGCAGCAAGCAGCTAACCCATGTGCCTCTCCTCCATTTCCAGCAGTGTAAGGTAGAAGCCGTAGCAGGGCTCCAAGGTTTACTCTTTTTAACATTTTATTCCTCAAGTACCACATAAAAAAGGGCTCAGCCTCCAGCTACACTGGCTCTTTCTGCTTTCAGCGTGATTGAACCTGGCAAGCTAAAGTTGTCCATCAGCTGTCTCTGACCATTGCAAAACATGCTCGAGACTCCTAAAGCTGTATAATGACATGTCTTTCAGCCATGACCCTGAAATTGAAGCAAGGTAATTCTTTTTGCCTAGCATACATGGGGTATTTACATACAATGAGAGATTTTCGGGTGCTTTGTATTATACTGTTCTTAAGGATGATATGGTGAGAGAAAGTTAGTATGTGTCTTGAAAGGGACGTGCGACTTGATCTCAAGTATCTCAAGCATCACCTAAATCTTTGTTATAAATATACAAATCCACAGTTTCAACCCCATTTGCAGCAGTTTTGTATAACTGGAATAACAGATTAAGCTTAGATAAAGTATAAATGGCAGAAGATCGAGTTGGGGTACAAATCAGACTACAGCCTCTATAAGTAAAACCTCAGAGGATTTTGTGTACCACCAGTGGTACGCATACCACTGGTTGGGAACACAGTTCCCTATATGAACTATATACATAAAGTATATGGTCTCTTTTTGTAAAGTTAATGTGATTTTTATTCAGCCTAACTGAGGTCCTGTCCAGTGGAGGAACTAATAATGAGGGCCACATAGCACTATCATTATCAGAGCCATTTTTCCAACCTCCACCTAAAAGTGTGGTTCTCAAATTTGTCTTCCCTCATGGATGTCTAAGTGCCCAAAGCTTAAAAGAGAGCCACACTACACTTTATACCCCATCCATAAGCAGCACTAACATCATCCTTGAAGTCAACTAAAGTCCAGACAACTGGCCAAGCAACTGCAATAAATGAGAGCACTGGCATTCTGATTGGCTGATTCTCTTGCTCTGTACAATCCCGATGCTGGAGCGTGATGATGTTGGTGTGCAAGAGACCAGAATGTTCATTATGACAAGGATTCAGTCTCAGGGGTTTAAATAGAGGCATTATTAAGAGAGATTAAGTATAGATAGTAAGTGTGTGTGTCTTCATATTACAGTGAGCACTATTGTAAAGCAATACCTTATTTATGTGACTTTCTATGGTTGCCTAAACTTATATGCATTCATTTTACACACAGTTTAAAAAATGATCCTTGACAACTAATTAACTTGCTCTGTAGCCAAGAAGTACTGGGCCCATAGCAATAGTATGGTCCACAGTCTATCTACTACTATCCTTACACACAGGGTCCTGTTGCTTACTCCATTGATAACAGAATAAATATACCAGAATATAGCATTATGTTTTCCTAGCAGAAAGCACCATGTGTTCTACTTTACACAGCCCGTACCTGTGTCTTCCCACAAACGTGATGGCTAATGTGTATTCTCTGCCCTTTCTACACAGTGCAGCAATTCAATATTTATTTTCTTTTCCTGCTCTATTTCCATATCATCTGAAAATAACTTCACTCCCTGATTTTCCACACGAAATGCCCACTTTGGCCAGTCACCGTTTAACGTATTCATGGCTGATGTTACAGGAAACCTTAATATAGTGGTTCAATGGAAGAAAGTGGAAACTTTGACAGACGGTCTTGTTCTAAGTGCATTCCCAGCTTTCCTCTACATGCCCTTTCTCCCCACCTTAACTGCCACATTTACTTTCAATAAGGTGAATGGTAAAAGCTTCATATTTCCATTCCACGCCCTTAGATGTCAAGGCAGTTATGAAAACTGCAGCTAGGTTTGAAATTAATATATATATATATTATATTATATATATATATATATTAAGATTGGTATGTGTATAACATACATGTGTATTGTAGTTGAAATTTAACATTGTACATTACACTGTACATTAGAAAATTAGATGCTTGAGTCTTGTAGTAGCCCAGGTGAATCAATTGTGGATCAGGTTTAGGTACAGTTTTACTGTTAATTAGATTTTGCAGCTTGTCTTAATCTCATGATAACACCTGGACAATATGGTAGCAATTTCCCTTGAGATATCATTGGATAAATTGGGTTATAGAAAGGGTTGGAGGTAAAGACATGTCAGATATCATTAGATGAAATGTACAATTTTATGGGTAGGGTTGTGGGTAGGTTATGCTAATAGGTTGGGTATAGATTAACAGAAAAGATTCATGAAGCAGTGCAAACAATCTCTTTAGTAAGCTGTGTTCTAGAGGCACTTGGAGATGTGGAAGAATTTGGAGAAAGTGTGGTAAGTTTCTCAACCAGTGGAAGAGCATTCTCCATCACAGTCAGACATTTTCTTTGCTCCTAATCGCATGGTAAGTGGTAAATGATGCAAGATTGATCGATTGTTCACTGTAAAGTAGTCTATATAAGCGCCAAGTAAGTTCTTGAGGATCTGCGCCAAGACAGGAAGCCCACACAATTCACATTTGACACTTCCTGCAGAAACAACCCCACCAGCAAAGACTGGTTTACTCTGGTAGTTCATGAAAGTAGTTTACACCATAGTGTATATTAGTGGCAAGTAAGTTCTTGTTGAGCTGTGCCAACATCTATGACATAAAGCCCATGTAATTCACATCTGACCCTTCTTGTAGGCAAAACTTCACCGTCAAAGTTTGTACCCATAACCATACATGAAATTGGTTTAACCTGTAGTATAGATTAGCGGTAAGTACTTGCTTATCTGTGCCAACATCTAAGCCATGAAACCCCTGCAGTTTGGCCGTTCTTGTAGACAAAACCCACAACCCTATCTATTTTGCGCTATTTTATAGAAGACCATTAGGGACCATTGGCATATTAACAGGTGCTTCACTACATACTCATGTGGAAGCCTAATCCAAAACTGTAGTTGCACTGTATTCAACCCGCAACCCGATTCACCAAAATCTCAGACCAACTCTTTTAACATTACTCATCCTCAACATAATGAATAGACTCCCTGGATTAAATAGTCCAGTCCATTTTTACCTTTTATGTGAATCTTGTGGTCACCTATGTTCAATGATTAGTCAGCTATATTGCCATTAGTAACAATATCAGAAGCAGTTCTAAATGAGGAACTATGCTCAAAAATGACCATAGTCCCTCTTTATTATATAGCAGCAAGGCAGTACGGCCCGGGCTGCCTGGTTGTACATCGGCACCAATAAAAACAAAAAATGGCCGTCCGGGAACTCACCTCTTCTGGTACCTCTTTCACGGCTGCCGCAAAACAGCCTATGAGCTTCCATGGGCAGCACTGCCCATCGCTCATAGGTTCGAGCGTTGGCTGTGCTGATAGGCTGCTTGGGGTGGCGCACACACGTGACCGAGATCAGCCTATAAGTACCCCCAGCGGGGCAGCCCAAGTTGTGCTCTCCTGCTGTATAGTTAAGAGGGACTATGGTTATTTTTGACCATAGTTCCACTTTAATTTCAAGAAGCAGATGTTTGTGTACCAGTGACTTCCATGGTCTTAGTGGTTCAATGCACATTCATAAAGATTATTAGAACATTGCTGACCAAAACAAAAATATCATACAGTAGGTTGCTGAATATGCCACTTTCTCGTCATATTAACAGAAACTATTAATACTATACAGTCATACATAAAAAAACCAAATAGGATTAGCATTCACTCCACTGAAATGAACATATAAAAGCTGCCATTGACAGCCAGCCCAGCAGAGGGATGGAGTCCAACAGCTCCACTTGTAGTTTTTGGCATTGAATGTCCTCAGCACATCCTAAATCAGAAGATAAAGTGGCGCTTACACAGGAATTGACATATACAGTAGGCACATTTGTTACTTGACTCTTGCTAAGAAAAGACATCTGGGATGTATTTAGTCATGCGATCTGTCTTAGTCTGGTTGACGCATATTCATCACAGGTCCCTATGGATATTCAATTAATCTGCCCACCAGTGGATAAGCTGCTATCTTATTTAACCTAATTTACTCTAAAACTCAAGCATTAATGTGCACAGATTAACAGTTGAACGTGCCTCATAGATTGCCACACTGTGCTGGTCTTGGTCCAAAGGTGGGCAACCTCAGTCCAGCTTTGAATCTCAAGAGGAAACATCACTACATTTGGCTTAAAACACAATACAACTTTTTTATTGTATATTACTGCACAGTTTTGATGCAATTCTACTGTAAAAATGAATGCGCTATGGACGTTTTTCATGACCATTCATTAATATAATATCAATTAATGTGTGACATTGTGCCGTATAGGGTTTTTGAAAGTGAGGTGAAGTGCTATCTAAATGTGTCCTAGTATCAATGATTGTTATGGTTGTAACTGCAGTATATGTGTTAAAAGTGAGAATAAATGTGTATACTGAGAAGCAAAGCTTGTCGTTCCCTTTCTAATTACAAGTGTCATTGAATTACTAAAAAAAATCTATGGCTTCCAATTTTGCAACAAACCCTTTCAACCTTTAGTAGTTTATGAAGTCTAGCAGCCACTCGCCAGCTTCAATGACATGTATAATACTAGGTCAAGCATTTTGTCATCTCAATATTCTATAACAGTATTTATGATGATTATACTTAAATTACCAATGCAAATATATAAATAAAAAGAAAGGTGTTGTTACCTTTAAAAGTTCAGTGCAGTATGTTAATATTCTATGTCCCATACACCTGGAATAAAAGTTTTAGACTGTTTTAGATCACTTCACTTTTTTGTTCTCTTGTAGGCTTGATGGGATATAAAATATTGGCAGCCTTCTTAATAAAGTTGTCTTCAGCAGCTTCCAGATGTTTCCAAGTCTTCCAGCTTTAGATGCAAAATCCCCCTTGTCTGGTGTAGAGTGTCGGGCTCCTTGCAGGCAGTTGTGGCAGCAGCAGGAGAAATAGCAGAGCTGTAGTGTATTATAAGTGAGTGTGAAGGAAAGAATTTTTTTCTACAATCAGACCATGTTTAGCAGTCATTGACTTTCAAACTCCTCCTGTCAACTTTTTTTTTTGCAGGATAACTGGAAATGCCTGCTGATTACTAAGTGTGCTGGACCCTCCTGTAAAGGTAGGCGAAAGTCAAGAGATGACAGTCTAGAAGCAGTGAGGTGGAAAAGAAGAAGGAGGATTTTAGGACAGCAGCAAAAAGTTCCTGCCTCCTGGGGTGTCCCAGAATGAAGGTGACTATATATAAGTGGATCCCAGCCATGGGTAAACACATACTACTGCTGGACCCCAAGAATAATGTGTAGTCAAGATATAATATAGTATAACTCAAGTAATGGAACTACAATTCCCAGCATAGCTACCAATAGCAGAAGAATATGGCTTTATTAATTAAATAAACGTCTCTGTATTACTTAAAGTGGACCTATGCTCTGCCTTGTAACTCTGGGAAGAAGAATACACCTATAGTAAAGATAGATAAAAATTCCAACAATACTTAATCATAGTATAACTCAAGTAATGGAACTACAATTCCCAGCATAGCTGCCGATAGCAGAAGAATATGGCTTTATTAATTAACTAAACACTGCTGTGTTACTTAAAGTGGACCTATGCTCTGCCTTGCAACTCTGCCAAGAAGAATAAACCTATAGTAAATATAGATACATGCCAACAATACGGGGAGGCCGATTCATTAAAGTGGACCAACACCCAGGATTTTGACTATCCTGGGTTTTGGTCCACTTCGGCGGGGCACCCCGATCGGGGGTGCCCCGCTGTGTGAAACCCCCCAGAAACCCCAAAAAACTCACCTCTCAACGCTCCCACGTGAGCGCCGCAGCCAATCCCCGCCAACGTCCAGGCGGGGATCAGGAACGTCCAGGCCGCTTCCGCCGCCGCCGCCTCCCGCGCGTCACTCTCGGCGCGCGCGCGCCCCCGCCGGCCATTCACAGAGGGCCGGCGCGGGCGCGCGCACGTCTGGAGGGGTGCGCGGGAGGCGGCGGCGGCGGAAGCGGCGGCGGATCAGGTAAGGTGTTTTTGGGGTTTCTGGGGGGTTTCACCCCGCGGGACATCCCGATCTCGGATGTCCCGCGGGGTGGGAGGTGATCGGCCCGGGAATCTTATAGATTTCCGGGCCGATCACCCCTGGGTGTTGGTCTTTAATAGCGCCAGGTAGCGACAGATGAGCGCCAGTAGCGTGATTTTCACAGCGCCAGCTAGTATTCGCTGTGCTTGGCCAGGGTTTGCTTGTTGACAGCGACTCAGTCGGTGTGCGGTAATGTTGAATACGGGGTTAGCGGTCGCTGTTTCACAGGTTCAGCGTTGTATGGGTGTGCTTGATAACGAAAGGCCAGAGCGAACGGCTTGCTGCAGATTCATTAACAAATCACGCTCCGAATTTTTTCGCGCTGTGAATTCCTTGTTTAAACCCCAGAGCGCTGGCGGCGATGGATTTAAAATAGTTTTTAACCCCCAAACAACCATATTTTTTGATTGAAAAATTATACAAGTTTTTATAAACATTTTGTAATATGAATACATTAATATCAGACCTGTAATATCAATTCTGCACAAAATCTTTTTTTTTTTTTATTTTTACCTTAAAAAAAAATCCTAACATTGCAGAAGTGGTCACAGAATTTTTGACATAAAAAAAAAAAAAACATTAATAGCAATTAATTATGATTAATTAAAGATTGCTCCATTGAAATGCATTGGACATCGCCAGGGAGCGACAGGTCAGACCTGGCGCTGTGATGGGATTAGCAGCGGCGCTGTTCGTTGCAGTCGGCTACATGATGAATCCCGCGGTAGCTGTTGCTCTCACCGGCGCTAGCCTCATTTAGCTTGATAAATGCGTCATTGTGGCCGATGCCGGGCGTACTTGAGTCGGTAGCCGCCGTTAGCTGGCGGGACCTGGCGCTCGTCAGACACTACCTGGCGCTATTGCTTGATGAATAAGGGCATAAATCCTAGTATAACTGCTGCTGTAATAATTAAAGAGGAACAAAACACAGGTTTTTGACTGTCTTTGTGAAGCCCCCCCCCCCCAGATCGCCTAGTACATGTCACCTCTTCCCGGTCCAACAATGCATGCATGGGCTTTTGTCCAATCAGAGTCTCTTGCTGTGATTATGTCAATCGACAAACGGCTCTGATAGGTTTCAATGGGAAGCAAGATCTGAATGGCTGGGGTGGGAGTGAGCGCACAGCCCGAGGATACGCCAATCGGAGTAGCATGCTGAATTACATGGGCAGGGTGAATGGCTTGATGAGAGCCCATGCATGTAATATTGGACAGGGGAGAGGTGAGTGAATATCAGCAACCTGGGGGTTTTACACAGCGGGGCATCCCAGCCTTTCTGGGTTTGGTCCACATTAAAGTGGGTCACATGAACGCTAGACTAACCTAATTCACCCTTTCACACTATCAGCAAGTCCTGTATTAGGGAGATGCTCAAATTTTCCTATCAGTGCTTCATCTGATGGGGTCGGGAAAAATCTGTGTCTCCTTGTGGCCTCACATGCTTCTAAGCCATGCACAACTATTTCCTGTCCACCATAATACAGGGTTCTTTGCCTGATTCTAGAATAAACTATAGCAGTAACCCAAATCAGTATCACTCCCTTGCAACTGTTAAAAGGGACCTAAATTTATTTTGACTGGATTGCTCCTTAAAAATCTTTAAGGTTTTGTCCTTTTTCTCTATGTTGCACAGTGCAGTAAAAAACCTCGGAAAACCCTAACTATGATTAGTTGCACTTCGTATTGGGAGAATGTTGAATGCAAAATGTTAGCACAGATCAGTAGAAGTTTATGGCAAAGTATAATACAGGAACAATGCAGTGTTGCATTTATCTGGGCAATTAAAGTGAACCTTTAGGCAAAAAATTAAGCTGGGGGGAGGGTACAAGCAGTCATAATAGGGAAGTAAGGAAAGAAAGCGACAATGGGTGTAGACATGAAACTGGGGGTGGGGTGGGGAGCACATCAAGCAGGAATAAGGGCAATATACAAACTTACCATAAGCATTTAAGATACATGCTTACAAATGCCAGAAGCTTGACAAATAAAATGAATGAACTAGAACTGATAATAACAGAAGAACAATTTGACATAGTGGGGGTAACCAAGACCTGGCTGGATGAAAGCTATGACTGGGCAGTAAACCTACAGGGCTACTGTGTGTTTAGGGGGAGGAGTCTGCTTAATTGTAAAATCTTCTCTACAGCCCGCTCCTCTGCAGGAGGATATATGTGAGGGGAATGACCATGTGGAGTCTGTATGGGTAGAAATTCATGGAGGGAGAAACAAAAATAAAATACTGATGGGGGTTTGCTACCTGCCTCCAGATATATCCGAATCCACAGAAAACTTGATGCTAAGGCAAATATATATAGCTGCTAAATTAAACCAGACCATCACCCTGAATAAGAGTCTATCTTGTATGTTTTCCCCAACCTATACATACAGATTTCTCACATTAAATATTATCCAACCTGCATCTACTGCATTTTCTTAGCCTTTAAACGTCCAAGATGGCAGCACATGGAGTCTCAGGCAGCCTGCAAACAGGAACTGTGCCGCTCTACCCAGTCCAAGGACAGATAACATTACCCATCTACCCTTGCAGTAGGCGGAGCTATGCAAATCATCTCTTTATGTCTCTGTGCCATCCAAGGCCCTTAGAACCGCTAAGGGTGCAATGCCAAGGATTAGCTTTAAATTTTATACAGCCAGACACATCCAACTAGTGGACACGTGTTTCGAGCTTTAGGCTCTCATCAGAACTAGGGTGGATGCCTCTTGCTGTATGGGGAGTGAGACTTGGTGAGTACCAAAACATTATGTTTGGCAAATGTGGTGCCAATATTCAAAAAGGGGTCCAAGGGGGAACCTGGGATCTAAGACCAGTATATTTAGCATCTGTGATGGCCAAGCTGAGAGATGAGAATGTTTGGACTGGGGGAAAACCTGTGCACATGAATGAAAAATGTTCGGAATCATCAGAAGCTGAGGGTGGTTATCATTGGTTCATACTCAGATTGGGTCACTGTTACTAGCGGTGGGTCAGTGGGTCAGATAAACTAGCGGTGGGTCAGATAAATGTAAGGTTATACACATGGGAAGGAGAAATGTTTGCCATGACTACACACTAAATAAAGAAATGCTTGGTAAAACTGCAATGGAAAAAGACCTAGGGGTTTTAGTTAAGAATAAACGTAACTGCAGTGATCAATGCTACCAAAGCAGATATGATCATGGGGTGCATTAAGGGGGGCATAGGTTCCCATGATCAGAGCATCATTTTACCCCTGTAGTCACTGGTCAGACCCCATATGGAATACTGTGTACAGTTCTGGGCACCAGTGTGTAAGATGGAAAAGAGACACCCGAGGGATGATCTAATAGCTATGTATAAATATATTCGGGGTCAATGCAAAGATCTGTCCCAAAATGTATTTATTTATATTTCGTAACTATAATCCGAGGAAAGGTTTTTTCTCCATAGACATAGGAGGGGATTCTTCTCTGTAAGAGCAGTGAGACTATGGAACTCGCTGCCAGAGGAGGTAGTAATGAAGGATACAGTAAAAGAGTTTAAGAGTTGCCTGGATTCCTTCCTGGCATGTAATAACATTTCCAGTTATGGCTATTAGGCCACTGGAAGGAGATAAACAGGCTGAACTGGATGGACTAAAGTCTTTACTAAGCCTTACTTACTATGTAATAGTACTGCTGCTATTTTCTTTTTTTGAAAAAGGAAGCAGGTTTTGATTCTTCCATTTTGCATTGCCAGGCAGAATGGAGAACTGTCCAACTCCAAATGCCTGTTCCCTAGCTATCCTTTTCTGCAATAATGGCTTATAGAAACATAGAAGATTAATAGCAGAAGGAGATCACATGGGTCATCTAGTCCGCTTTCATGTGAGTATGTTCTCTTTATCTTATGATAGATGTATGTTTATCCCAGGCATGGTAAAATTCACTTACTGTTGACCCTTCTACTACCTCTACTGGAGGATTGTTCCAAGCATCTACTACTTTCTCAGTAAAAAATTATGTACATGTTCTTGTTGCCCCTCTTTTGGACATGTTGCATATGAGCAAAATATTTTTGTAGGTGAGGTTTCCAGAACTGCACACAGTATTTTTGCTGTGGCTTCACCAGTGATCAATACAGTGGCATTACAACCTCCCTCTTCCTACTGGCAATGCCTTGCACTATGCAGCCAAACACCCTGCTTGCTTTCTCCTCTGCCTGGCTACATTGTCGACTCACCTTGTTGCTTTCAGTAGTCAATATCCCTAAATACCTCTCTTCTGAAGTCCTGGCTAACATCGTACTGTCCATCCAATACTCGGTGTACTTATTTTTATTGCAATTCATGCAATGCTTATGGAGTGGTTAATATTTTTGCTCCGCACAGGCTGGCTGAGGATACAGCAGTTGGAGGTAATCAGATTTTATTCCTATCATTAGAAGAAAACACAAGCTTGTTAGGATTTCTTTCATTTGTGGAATTATCAGCTCCTTTAAATCCTAGCTCTCAAATACATTTTGAGTTAAAAATGTTCTTCTATGAGCTGGGGAAGGTCTGCAATTGGGTCACGTTCTCTACATTTTAGTGAATAACCCTCTTGGTATATGTTAATGCTGTTAGTGTTTTTTTCAGCATACTTTGTAGATTACACTAAATTCCATGAGTTGTATTCTCTTTTTGTTGTTTCGTTATTTTACCTTCATCTGAATGAACTCTATGTTCGGGTTTGTCAACAAATTACATCGCCGCCAAAGCAGCTTTCATAACTTACCTGTTTAAGTGTGCTGTTTCTTTTAGGGTAAAACAGTCAGGCTTACATGGGATGGTGCCTTTGATATACTTTTTACTTAAAACAAGCTCCACTGTGTTGTAGCAGCATGACGTACTTCACAATACACTCTTTTATTTCAATAAATATAGTCATTAGGGACTGTAGGCCTGTAGTTTGATGTCACACTCTTGATCTCAGAGTAGTTAATGTGGCTGATGTATATTCCATTGAAACAGTAATTATGGGACACGTGAGCCGTATGACCCAGGGAGTGGTTTTACTATTCAAATTGAACAAAACTGGCTCTAGTTCTACTAATTTTGCATAAAAGTTTGTGAACAGGCAAAATATTATTTTCTGCATAAAAATATTTGTCCTCTAAACTGTTAATAGTAGTCGACAGTTATCCTCTGTTTACATAATCTGCTCTCTGAATGGTAATAGTAGGTGGTAGTTCCATTATATTCTATATACAAAATCTGCCCTCTAAACTGTTAATAGTAGATGGTAGTTCCATCATATTCTATTCCATTATATTCTACATACTGAACATAATCTGCCCTCTGAACTCATATTAGTTGGTGGTAAATGGTAGTTCCATTATATTCTATATACAGATTCTGCCCTCTGAAATGGTAGATGGTAGTTCCATTATATTCTACATACTGTACATAATCTGTCCTCTAAACTGATAATAGTAGATGGTAGATCCATTATATTCTACGTACAGAATCTGCCTTCTGAACTGGTAATAGTAGATGGCAGTTTCATTATATTCTATATACAGAATCTGTCCTCAGAACTGGTAATAGCAGATGGTAGATTACATTATATTCTACATACTGTACATAATCTTTCCTCTGAACTGATAGTAGATGCTCATTCCATTATATACTACATACAGAATCTGCCCTCTGAACTGGTAATTGTAGATGGTAGTTCAATTATTTACTACATACTGTACATAATCTGCCCTCTGAACTGATAATAGTAGGTGGTCATTCAATTATATTCTACATACAGAATCTGCCCTCTTAAATGGTAATAGTAGATGGTAGTTCCATTATATTCTACATACTTTACATAATCTGCCCTCTGAACTGATAATTGTAGGTGGTCATTCCATGATATTCTACATACAGAATCTGCCCTCTGAACTGATAATAGTAGGTGGTTGTTCCATTCAATTCTACATACAGAATCTGCCCTCTGAACCGGTAATAGTAGATGGTAGTTCCACTATATTCTACATACTTTACATAATCTGCCCTCAGAACTGATAATAGTAGGTGGTCGTTCCATTATATTCTACATACAGAATCTGTCCTCTGAACTGGTAATAGTAGGAGGTATTTCCATTTCATGTTGCATACTGTACATAATCTGCACTTGAAACTGGTAATAGTAGGTAGTAGTTTCATTATATTCTGCATACATAATTTTCCATCTAAAATGGTAATTGTAGGTGGTAGTTCAAGAATATACTACATACTGTACAGAATCTGGCATCTAAACAGCTCGATTATTTACTGTACACTATGCATAATCTGCTATCTCAACTGGTGATAACTGGAAGTAATTCCATTATATACTGCTTACTGTGTATAATCTGCTCAATAACATGATAATAGTAGGTGATTGTTCCATTATCTGCTGTACATAATCTGTCCTCTGAACTGGTAATAGTAGCAGTTGTTCCATTATATCTTGCATTTTATAAGAAAACAAAGGGGAAATATTATCATACATCTTTAATTATACTAGCACCATGGACAGGGAACTACTGATGCAAAACAGATAAAAAGAGAATCCACAAACAGCAGCTAAATGAGAACATAGAGCAATACTTTTTTATAAAAAAACATAGGACTAACATCAGGACGTTGCACAGAATTTTGTTTAGCTGTTATATGGAATAGGTAATTTAATAAAACTATTGCTATTAAGAAGTAGTATACTGGTAATGGCCAGTAAAGTTTTGCTGCTGTAGGTTTTGGTCCTAAGATCAGTATTTTCCATGCCTTGGCTGTTACCGCTATGCTGCTCTGGCTGATATCCTGACAGGGAGGCCGAATCATTAATAGCGGCAGGTAGCGACAGTTGAGCGACTGTAGCGGAATTTTCAGAGCGCCCGCTAGTAGTCGCTGTGCTTGGCCGTTGTTCGGTAGTTGATAGCGTCTCAGTCAGTTTGCCGTAATGTTGAATATTGGGTGAGGAGTCGCTATTTGACAGGTTCCGCGCTGTATGGGAGCACATGATAGCGATTGGCCCTAGCGACCGGCTCCCACCATATTCATTAAAAAATCACGCTCAAAAAATTATTGCGCTGTAAAATGCATGTTTAAACCCCAGAGCGCTGGCGGCGATGGGTTAAAAGTAGTTTTTTAACCCCCAAACAAACATATTTTTGGAAACCAAAAAAAAAAAGTTTTTAAAATAATTTTGTAATATGAATACATTAATATCAGACCTGTAATATCAATTCTGTACATTTTTTTTAAATTTTTTTTCCCTAAAAAAAATTATCTAGAATGGCAGAAGTGGTCACAGAATTTTTCACATTTAAAAAAAAACAAAAAACAATTAATAGCAATTAAATATGAATATTTAAAGATTGTTCCATTGAAATGCATTGGAGAGCGCCAGGTAGCGAGAGGTCATACCTGTCGCTGTTCAAGGTCGGACGCTGGCGCTGTGGGCTGAGGCTGGAATAATGATGAATGAGTGGCTATATGGCGCTATCTCAGTCGCTAAGCAGGATTGGCTTGATAAATGTGTGATTGTGGTGGGGAGCCGGAGTTCTCGTGGCGGGGCCCGTCATTACCGGCCGCTCACCAGTCGCTACCTGTCACTATTCCTTCATAAATAAGGGCCTTAGTGTGTTAATTTGCCCTGTTTACTGGGTCTCTGCTCTGTTTTCAGCTGTTTCAGTTTTCAGCTTCTTAGCCCATCTCCTGTATCATCGCTGTTAGCCTGCTCAATAGGGTTATGATTTGATGGAGTGTTTCAAGTTTTCTTGTATATATATTAGGTCCACCTTTTATTTCTTTCTCTCATGACTGCACATAAATGTAAAACATTTTAATATTTATTTTACTGGTGTCAGAGGGCAAATCGAGAGATTACCCTGCACGAAATGGAAAGGGGGGGTGAATAATCACAGAAAACAAAAAGTAAATACATAAATAAAATAAATAAAAATAGATAAAAAATATAACTTTTTACAGGTGTCAGAGGGCAAATTGGGGGGTAACACCAGGGTGATTGCCCTGCATCAAATGGGGAAGGGACAGTACTAATATCCTTTATTGAAAAAGTAATAGGAATCCCCCATAACCCTATAACAGGCTGTGTGACAGAATCCCCCTAATCACCCCACAGCAGACTGTGACAGAGCCCCCCATCTTCTCCATAGAAGACTAGGTGGCAGAACAATCCCCATCATCCCATAGCAGAATGTGACAGATTCCCCCCATAGCAGACTGTGACAGAGCCCCCCATCTTCCACATAGCATACTGTGTGATAGAACAACCACCATAATCCCTATAGCAGACAGTGTTGCAGAACAACCCTATCATCTCTATAGCATACTGTGTAACAGAACAACCCCCATAATCCCATAGCAGACTGTGACAGAATCCCCCATCATCCCATAGCAGACTGAGTGGCAGAGCAACTCCCAGCATCTCTATAGCATACAGTGTGGCAGAACAACCCCCATCAACCCATAGCTGACAGTGTTGTAGTACAACCCTCATCATCTCTATAACATGCAGTATGGCAGAACAACCCCCATCATCCCATAACAGACTCTGCCAGAGTCCCCCATCATCCCATAGCAGACTGTAACAGAATCCCCCTCATCATCCCATAGCAGACTGTGTGGCAGAACAACCCCCAACATCTCTATAGCATACAGTGTGGCAGAACAACCGCCACCATCCCATAGCAGGCAGTGTTGTAGTACAACCCTCATCATCTCTATAACATACAGTATGGCAGAACAACCCCCATCATCCCATAACAGACTCTGCCAGAATCTCCCTCATCATCCCATAGCAGACTGTGTGGCAGAACAACCCCCAACATCTCTATAGCATACAGTGTGGCAGAACAACCGCCACCATCCCATAGCAGGCAGTGTTGCAGAACAATCCCCATCATCTCTGTAGCATACTGTGTGGAAGAACAATCCCCATCAGACCATAGCAGACTCAGAGAGAATCCCCTCATCATCCCATAGAAGACTGTGTGGCAGAACAACTCCCATTATCCCATAGCAGACAGTGTGGCAGAACAATCCCCATTATCCCATTGCAGACAGTGTGGCAGAACAACCCCCATCATACAACAGCAGAATGTGACAGCGTCCCCTCATTACACCCATAGCAGACTGTGACAGAAACTCCCCCATCATCCCATTGCAGACCGCGTGGTAGAACAACCCCCATCATCCCATAGCAACAACCTCAATCATCCTATAGCAGATTGTGACAGAATTCCCGCCATCATCCCATAATAGATTGTGACAGAGCCCCACATCATCTTCACTTGTAGACTGTGACAGAGTCCCTCATCATACCATAGCAGACTGTGACAAAGTCCCCCATCATCTTCCAAAGCAGACTGTGACAGAGTCCCTCCCCCATCACCTTCTCTAGCAGACTGTGAAGGGGGAATGCCACACTGCCTATAGGAAATGGGGGGTGCCACACTACCTATAGGAATGGGATGGGGGAATGCTTAAGGGAATGGGGGATGCCACACTGCCTATAGGAATGGGATGGGGGAATGCTTAAGGGAATGGGGTATGCCCCACTGCCTATGGGAAATGGGAGGGGGTGATTCCAACCTTGCCTATGGGAATGGGAGGGGAGCTGCCACACTGCCTATGGGGATTGGGAGGGAATATGCCCCTCTGCCTGTAATTAGGGGATTCTGCACCTTGCCTATTATTTGGTTCACAATATTTGGTTCAGAATATTATTTTTCCTATCTTCCTCCTTCAAATCCTGGGTGCGGCTTATGGACATATGCGGCTTATAGGGCGAAAATACAGTAAACCTCTGTGCCCCAGGATGATATACTTGTCCTACCTAATGTCAACTTATTTTCTTCACAGCTGATATGGCTTCTGGTCCATGTTCTTTAGAAAGGTCAAAAGAGCCCTGTGGGTTGCCTGTGCATGTCAAGCCACACATTCTCCACATGTCAGAGATGATATGAGCTCAAATGCAAGATTTTTCTGATTGTCATAAGAGTTTTTCCTTATACCCATCAGCAGGAGTAAAATGCAAGACCACATGGGAGTTCCCCTGCTCCATTGCTGGGGTCTTCAAGGGCGGGGTGAGGTAAGTAAAGTTAAATATAGACTAACATAGTATTTTTTGTGTGTTTCTTTATTTTTTGGGAAATGGCTTTTGATCTGGAAAGGGACCCAAAGGACTCTTAAAACTGTTTAAAGGGCAGGGGGGCCAAATGCTGGTGGGTGGCTTTCTAAACCCCACAGGGCAGCCTTCCTGTAATGTAATGGTCTAGTCTAGTCTAGGCAATTGATTCAACAGTTAGAGTATTATAGCCGGCTTGTATGGTGCGGATGCTGAGGTGTTGCAGGTGTGCCAGACAGCCCCCCATCTTTTCTTTATTGCATGGCACGGCCCGCTTCGGTATTCATAACAGTTGGGTTATCCCGCCACAAGGTGACGCAGTGGTACTGCAGAAAGCTGTGGCATCTCCCGGCTCCCTATAAAAATGGGATTAACCATATAGTTTCCAGTGTTTCCTCTGCAGTGATACTGCGAAGTTAAAAGATGGCTCTCTCTCTTATGCAGGTGAGCGGGGCAACCAAGCCTGCGGCCCTGCAAGTCTATTTCCATCCATTTCTGGACCCTCACTGCCTCCCAGCCTCGGCTGACAGATCGGGTGAAGGTAGAAGAGCACTAGGGTCAAGTGCTCCTGGAGCGCAGCTCCAAGCCGCAGACCCTGTAACACGAAGGGTAGCCAGCCATAGGCTTTATGGTGAGCCTCTGTCTTGGCTTCTGAGGAGGTGAGTAGTTTGGGGACTGTGTCCCCTTATTTTCCATTTTGGGTCCCCCCCCCGAGACCCCCCTCCCCCCCCCCCCCCTGGCCATGGATGCTCGCCGCTGCCTTCTCGTCTCTCTCTCTCTTCCCCCCCTCTCTGACTTTGTTGGGGGGGAGGGGGTGGGTGGTAGCGGCGAGGGGTGATATCTGTGGTGTTTTGAAGTTTTTTTGTGTATTTTGTGGTGTTTTTAGCTGCCGCGCCGCTTTGTACTGCGTTCCGCGGCTGTGGGCACTATAACCTGAGGTGATTTTGCTTTGTCATGGCGCCGGCCGGGTCACGTGAGCGCCGTTTTGCGCGCTCTTCGGGGGGGGGCGGGTCCAGGTGATGACGCATATCGTGTTGTTCCCCCTGCGGCCCGCCCCTCGAGGTACCTCTGCTGGCGCCATTTTGGACAAGCTACGCATCTGGATTTTTCCCTTTCTGGCTGCAGCGCTGTTTCCTCCGGTGGGTCGCCTTATCCAGCGGTCTGTGCCTGTGTGACCCCGCAGTGTCTTTGGTCCGTGAGTCCCCCTTGGGTTTTTTTTTATTGAATTGGGGTGTATTTGCTGCGGGATGCTCGTGTGTTTTTACTTATGTCTTTCAGGGGGATACCATTGGGTTGTGGTTTCTCCCGGCTTCACTCCTTCCTCCCCCTCATTCCCTCTATATTGACTTCTGGGGGCATCCTGTGGGAGGGCATCCCGGGTGGCTTCTGTCTTAAGCCTGTACCCACTGCTGGCCTATTGCGCCTGTGTTAATCACCATATGGAGGCTTCTGGGGATAGCGTACTTGGGGGCCCTTCGGGGCAAGCCCGTCTTTGTTCCATGTGTGGGGTATCCCCTGTGAGTAACAGTGTCACGGTGTGCGTGCCGTGCGCTGAAAGTGTCCTTGCGCTTCAAGCTGGTTAGCCTGCTTCGCTTCCCAGCTCTGCGCCCCACTCGGCTTCACCTACTTCCCCGCTCCTGCAATTGGGCCCCAGTGTGGGGAATGTTGGCAGGGAGTCGCATTCTGATTTGGCTCTGCGGGTGGCTAACATTGAAAAGCAGCTTACCAGGACTGTTCCTAGGAAGGCCTCTGGCAAGAAGAGACAGCTGGATCCCAGGACTGCTCCCTTTACTGAGATGTGGGGGATTGATGATCTTGGTGGCTGTCACCCCCTTGAGATGGGGGAGCTCTCTCAGGATTCTGACTCCTCTGGGAACCAGCAGGAGGGTTGCGATAGTGACCCTGGGTCTGCTTAGGGAGAGGAATCATGGTACCCTGAGGACACTGATAATCTGCTGTCACATATTTTGGAAATTTTGCACATTGCTGCCCCTGAGGTAGCTAAGAGAAAGCAGGGGGAGCTTTTTCGCCCTGGTAAACAGCGTCTAGAGTTCCCTGAGCAGGAACATTTTACCACCTTGGTGCTTAAAGAATGGGGACTTCCTAACAAGATGTCTGCTGTGCCCAAGGGTTTGGATAAAAGGTATCCCTTTCCTGCTGATCTTGTTGAGAGGTGGTAATTTCCCCCTGAAGTGGACGCTCCCGTGCTAGGCTTGTCCAATACTTCGGTCATACCTTCCCCTGACACTACCACTCTGAGGGACGGTGAGGACCAGTGCATGGATCAATTGGCCTGCCATGCTTTTACCTGTGTGGGGGCTGGCCTGCGCCCGGTATGTGCTGCCGCCATTACTGCTATTGCCCTTAAGAAGCTGCTCAAGCGTCTCATTGATGACGCAATAGCTGGTAGTGTGGGGGAGGACTCTTACTTTGCACTGATTTTGTGGCCTTTATCCTTACTGCTATGGATGATGCTGTGCGGCTGTGTGTTAGGGCCTCTGCGCTCTTGGTGGCTATGCGCCGCTCTGTCTGGTTGCCCCAGTGGGCAGCTGCAGCTGCAGCTAAGAAAGCTCTCACTGGCCTCCCCTTCGTGGGGCTGCGGCTATTTGGGGAGCGACTTGATGTTCTAACCAAGGATGGAAGGCTGCCTCGGCGTAGGAGGCAGTCTCGACCCTTTCGGGGGTCCTCTGCCCCCCTCCCTTCCTTCCGCATTCCCAGAGGGGGCCGTGGCTCCCTCCTCTCCAGTGGTCGCAGGGATTCTTGGGGCCGTGGCAGACCCCGTGGTCATCCCGGTCTCTCCTAGAATACTAAGCCCAAACCCTCTCCCAAGCCCCCTCAGGCATGAAGGGGCACCCTCACCCATCCGGGTGGGGGGACGGCTTCGGCTTTTTGCTCACGTCTGGAGGCTTCATGTTTCAGACCGGTGGATTCTGGAGGTAGTGTCCTCCGGTTACAAGATGCCGTTTGCAGCCTGCCCCCCCCCCAAGATTCATCAGATCCCGGATGTCTTTAAACCTCCTGTCTGCTCAAGGGTTGCTTCTGGCGGTTCATTACCTGTTAGAATCCGGAGTCATTTGTTTGGTGCCTCATCAAGAAAGGGGTCAGGGGTACTGCTCCAATCTTTTCACGGTTCCCAAAAAGGGACGGCTCTCTGAGGCCCATTCTGGATCTGAAGGGCCTCAACAAATTTGTCAGATTCAAGCATTTTTGCATGGAGACGCTGCGCTCTGCTGTCAGTACCCTTCGCCCGGGCGACTTCATGACCACTGTGGACATCAAGGATGCTTATCTTCATGTGCCTATCTTCCCAGGTCATCAGAGATTTCTAAGGTTCGAGCTGCAGGATCAGCATTACCAGTTTGTGGCTCTACCCTTCGGTATCACCTCGGCACCTCGGGTGTTCACCAAGGTGCTGGCGGGAGTGATGGCTCTGCTAAGGAACCAGGGCATCCGCATCATTCCTTACCTGGACGACATCCTGATTGTGGCCGAGTCTTTTCCTCAGACCGAGCAGGACACTCAAATGTAGACATCCACTCTAGAGTCTTTCGGCTGAGGGATCAACTATCCCAAGTCTTCTCTGTCTCCGTCCTTGGTGAGGTCCTTTCTGGGCATGACTCTGGATACCTCTCAGGTCAAGGTGTTCCTTCCTCAGCAGAAGGTGGAGGGTCTTTAGCTGCAGGCTCGGGCTCTGCAGTTGGTGGGCCTGATGGTGTCCTGCTTCGAGGCAGTCCCCTTTGCTCAGTTTCACATGAGACCTCTTCAGTTGCACCTCTTGTCAGTTTGGGATCTGGACCCTGTGTCCCTGGATCAGGAATTTGTTCTGTCTCCCCTGGCCAGACAGTCTCTCTCGTGGTGGCTGGACTCAAGGAACCTTCTGGGGGGCAGGTCCTTCCTGCCCCCGTGCTGGGAAACGGTCACCACGGAGGCTTCTGGAAGTCCCTGAGGTTCCAGGGTCAGTGGGGCCCACAAGAGGCCCATGCTTCCATCAAGGTCCTGGAACTGAGGGCGATCAGGTTGGTTCTTTCTCGCCTATCCACTCACCTTCGGGGTCGGGCTGTTCAGATCCGCTCAGACAACCAGGCAGCAGTGGCCTACCTCAATCATCAGGTAGGGACTCGGAGCAAGCGAGCCTTCAAGGAAGTGTCCCTGATTCTGTCTTGGGCGGAACAGCATGTTCCCTGCATATCAGCGGTCTACATCCCAGGGGTGGAGAACCAGGTGGCGGACTCCCTGAGCAGGGGGACGTCTTGTCTGGGGGAGTGGTCTCTCAACAACCAGGTGTTTCTCTCCCTCTGTCACCGCTGGGGTCAGCCAGATGTGGACCTGTTTGCATCCTGTCACAATCACAAACTTCCCAGATTTGTCTCTCTGTCTCAGGATCCTCTGGCCTTCGCCACGGATGCCCTGGCAATACCTTGGATGGAGTTTCAGCTTCTCTATGTGTTCCCTCCGTTTCCTCTCCTGGGCAGGGTAATGCGCAAGATAGCCCAGGAGCGGGTACCAGCCATCCTGGTGGCCCCTTGTTGGCCAAGAAGAGTTTGGTTCGCAGACGTCGTGCAGTTGGCAGTAGACCGGCACGTCTTGCCCAAGGATCCAGATCTTCTCACTCAAGGGCAGCTACGCCATCCTAATTTACAAACTCTGGCTTTAACGGCTTGGCTGCTGAAACCTCCATATTGATGGAAAAGGGGTTGCCTGCCTCTGTTGTTGATACCATGATTCAGGCTAGGAAGAAGTCCTCGTCCTTTATTTATTACAGGGTCTGGCATGCTTACATTGCCTGGCGTGAGTCCAAGTCTCTGCCCTGTCGGGTGTTTTCTATTTCCAGGATTCTGGAATTTTTACAACATGGTTTGGATCTGGGCCTTCAACTTAGTACCCTAAGCACCCCGTAAGCCTTTGCTACCAGTGTGGGATTTGAATCTGGTGTTGTCTGCTCTGCAAGGGCCTCCCTTTGAGCCTATCCGTGAGGCTACCTTGTCTATTTTGACTCATAAGGTAGCCTTTCTGATGGCTATCACTTCTGCAAGACGAGTTTCTGAGCTAGCGGCGCTTTCCATCAAACCTCCTTATTTTGAGTGACATCAGGATAAGGTGGTGTTCCGGCTTAAGCCGGATTTCTTGTCAAGGGTTGTGTCTGCCTTTCATCTCAATCAGGACATTAGACATGAATCAGAGAGACAAAAGAAGACTTTCGTTTTTGTGTCGATCTGTTTATTTTTTGAAATTTTCCCGCTCTCGTATGAGTGTACGAGCGATTCTATGCATGCATTGCAAGCCTTCTGTAAAGTCTTCGTCCATTCGTATGCCAACGAGAGTCATTTTCCACTTTCACTTTCCGTTTTTTTTTCTCATGTTGCAACGTCGGCTTTCGTTTTTGCCCTTTTTCCATCGTCTCCTCCCACGAATCCTTTGCGTTTCCCGTTAGATTCTGTTTACCTATTACAAGAAATAATCGTCCAGACAAAAATCCTTACGATCTTACAACAGCACACTACAAACTTAACTCATTAAAGTGCTCGCCTACATATTTGGTTCACTCACTTGTACTACAATGCTTAGCTAAATCACTTCGCGGTTAGGTTCTTCTTCTATTTTTTTCACCCCAAAAACTTACCCAAATCACTTCGCGGTTAGCTTCTTCTTCCATTTCTCACCCCTAAAACTTACCCAAATCATTTCACGGTCATGTTCTTCTTCGATTTCTCACCCCTAAAACTTACCCAAATCACTTCGCGGTTAGCTTCTTCTTCCATTTCTCACCTCTAAAACTTACCCAAATCACTTCGCGGTCATGTTCTTCTTCTATTTCTAACCCCTAAAACTTACCTAAATCACTTCGCGATTAGCTTCTTCTTCCATTTCTCACCCCTAAAACTTACCCAAATCATTTCACGGTCATGTTCTTCTTCTATTTCTCACCCCTAAAACTTACCCAAATCACTTTGCGGTTAGCTTCTTCTTCCATTTCTCACCTCTAAAACTTACCCAAATCACTTCGCGGTCATGTTCTTCTTCTATTTCTAACCCCTAAAACTTACCTAAATCACTTCGCGATTAGCTTCTTCTTCCATTTCTCACCCCTAAAACTTACCCAAATCACTTCGCGGTTAGTTTCTTCTTCCATTTTTCATCCCTAAAACTTACCCAAATCACTTCGCGGTCGTGTTCTTCTTCTATTTCTCACCCCTAAAACTTACCCAAATCACTTCGCGGTCATGTTCTTCTATTTCTCACCCCTAAAACTTACCCAAATCACTTCGCGGTTAGCTTCTTCTTCCATTTCTCACCCCTAAAACTTACCCAAATCACTTCGCGGTCATGTGAATCTTCATCTCTAAATATTTCTTGGCCCATTCGTTTTTTGTTAATGTATTTGGAAAATAAAATGACACTGAAACTGTTTTTTTTGTTTTAATACAAAATGCCATTTTTTATGGCTTTTTAAAAAAAATGCAGTAAAATGTATAAACCTTTTTTTTTTTAAGAAAATATAAAATTTCTAACATTTTTAACATTTTTAAAAATATTAAAATTCAAAACTATATACAAAGCAATGGCAGGACCCAGAACATTAGTCTTCTTCTGTGGTCCCCAACGAGTCACGCAGCTCCTGTATGTCGGCCACCAACTGAGGGACCCTTTCACTCATTGCTGCCACTCTGGCACGTGTGATCCCTGTATAAAAAACAAACAAACATTATTTGTTGGCAAATACATGTTTCTCAGCTGTGGATGGAATGTTTTTTAGCGGGCAAGCTAACTCATGACGCCATATATCATTATGCTAAGTAATTAATCTAAGGAAGAGGGCATATGTCATTATGCTAAGTATTTAATCTAAGGAAGAGGGCATATGTCATTATGCTAAGCAATTAATCTAAGGAAGAGGGCATATGTCATTATGCTAAGTAATTAATCTAAGGAAGAGGGCATATGTCATTATGCTAAGTAATTAATCTAAGGAAGAGGGCATATGTCACTATGCTAATGCCATTGACCATGGCTTTAGGTATCTTGGTGATCATGTCAAGTACCACATACTCAAAAGAATGACATTACAACTTACTTCGTTGGTGGCCGACGGCTGCGTCGGGGACCACCCTGGGTTCTGGGACCTGCCACTGCTGGGAAGTTGAGGCTGTAGAGACATGTCAAATAGGGTCACTTCTAATGTCTGACTCAACAGTAAGCAACTGACAATTTGAATGTGTGTGACATCACCCACCTTCTCCATGTGCCTCCTGGGCCTGATCTGTTGCAGACTCTTCCACAGATCCTTCACCCACTATATATTCAGCTAGAAAAAGAGATTAAGGGAATCAGCTTTTGTTTAAATAGCATGTATGTGTTTGCGGTTACATTGAGAGTCACATACCTGAGGCTAAGGGCTCCGTCGCTTGGTACGACTCCCTGCCCACGCCGTGACGCCCCTCTTCTGTTGAGAGGTCCAGGGGCTGGTCGGAGGCCCCTACAGGACCGTCGCCCTGGAGATCCACCACCTTCACTTGGTTCTGCAGATTCATACAGCACTGGCTGGCCTGTGCGCCTCCGGGTGCGTCGTATTCGGTACTCCATTTCCAGCAATAGAAAAGAAAAGCATTTATAAATAAAGGCCTACCTTCTGTATTAGTTACATCTAGCATGCAATTGCTATGTACTTACTTGGGAAATGGAGCCTGAAAAATCGCCGCACCCGGGGCATGTGGAGCCGTTTCAGGTCCGACCAGTGCTGCATGATCTGTGTGTGGGTGAAGGTGGTGTCCGTCTCGTGCTGGATCCTGGAAACGATCTCCAGGGCAACGGTCCTCTTCTCAAAAGAGTTAGCAGGTAGCCGTACCTGCGCTGAAGCATCAACTAAAAAACACAAAATATACATAGTTTTTAGATCAAACTGCATACAAATATCTGTCACAATTAGATCAGTTGACTAAATGACATTCCCAGACACATTTCTAGCCTCAAACTATCTTCTAAATGTTAGTGAGTTGGTTCGCACATGTGCGCACTAACTTCTGTTTGACACAGGTTTTACAAACTTTTACACATAACTGTTTATTCCTGCGCTTCCTTAAGGCCTAGACATGCATTTAGATGGCAAATCAAAGTCATTACAATACACTTACAAACATAATCAGCTCTTCTTGTTGGCGGGTGAAGATCGTGGGCGCCATCTTTCTTCTTGTCCGCAGCAGATAAGTAATGCCCCAGCGGTTCCGGGTTCCGCACGGCCAGACGAACGGCCGTACGCACGCGTATGCCAAACCAGGCAATGAGGCCAGCAGCAAAATGCCACAGCGGCCTGAGGAGCCTTCTTCACGTCCGACCACTCGGTCACAAATACCAACGCCGAAGGTGCGGGAAACACGCAGCCACAGTGGCCAGGCCAAGGCGACAATACCACACAAGTCCGCTAAGCCCAAAACAACCAGCAAAGCAAAGGAGGCAGTGGCAAAAAGAAGACCACAACCAAGCAGTCATGTACGCCCGCAAAAAAGGCCACTAAGAGGGTGAGAAGCCCCAGCCCCCAAAAAACTCCATCCCCTCCTCCCCGGCCTAGCACGCTCCACTGGCAAGGCCAGTAAAAAGTAAAAGCCACAGGTCTAGAAGCCCCAGCCCACCCAGCTCAGCATCTCCTAAGCCACGTGGGAAACACACCCATGGCCATGGAAAGCGCAAGAGCCACAGGCCCAAAAGCCCCAGCCCAGCCAGCTCTGCATGTAATCAGCCACGTAGGAAACACCCATGGCCATGGAAAGAGCAAAAGCCACAGGCCCAGAAGGCCAAGCACAGCCAGCTCAGCATCTCCAGAACCACGTGGGAAACACACCCATGGCCATGGAAAGAGCAAGAGCCACAGGCCCAGAAGCCCCAGCCCAGCCAGCTCTGCATGTAGTCAGCCACGTGGGAAAAACACCCATGGCCATGGAAAGAGCAAAAGCCACAGGCCCAGAAGGCCAAGCACAGCCAGCTCAGAATCTCCAGAACCATGTGCAAGTACCTCCCAGGGGCATGGAGCCACAAGTGGCAAGGGCACAAAGAGTCACAGGGCCAGAAGCACCACACCCTCAAGCACACCCTCTCCTCCTCGGTCACATTTGCCACCGGCACAGGTGGCAAGCAACTATCCATATGCCACATCGTCACCTGCAAGTTCATTGGCCACCCAGGCAAGGACTCCAATTCCATTTCCAAGTCCAGTCCATTCTTTATCCATCCACCTGTCCAACATTTAAACACAATAGAGCCAGCCCAGAATGTCCCCCAAATTGCCTACATCCAGAGATGAGCCTGAACAGCAAGCAATAGGCCAGACATTGCGGCGAGGACAGTTAAGTGGCAAGTTTGGTGAGGCCCAAACTCTGGCATTGGCAAGTGGGCTGACCCTACATTATGACGAGCTATATGGGTGAAAATCCAAATCTACAAGCAAATTGCGAAAAAATGAAATCTTGGAGGAGCTCACCAGACAGGTTAATGCAGCGGGGGAGGAGCTTAAAGATGTGGAGCAGATCCAGCACAAAATTTCTGACCTGAAGTATGCAGCACGGAAGAAAGAAAATAAACGACGCAATTGCAGGTACATATTTGAGTTGTGCATTTGTCTGCTTCTTATATTTCCAAAATTTGCAAACCTATATTTTTCAGCATACAAACTGGCGGAGGCCTCCCCACAAAATTACAGTTTACCCGAGCTGAGGAGATGGTGCTGGGGCTGATACATCCCGTGGCATTAGAGGGCCTCTCGGGGCAACGGGACACGGACATCCCTACTATTCCCGCAGGTTAGTAATGTTAGTGTGTATGTGAAATGTTTTAAACGTGTAAAATGAGGCTCACAGGCATATATGAACACATGCCCCTAGGGAGTGGCTTGTAGGGGAGGTTAAAGTTTTAGCAGGGTGTGTAATGTCTGCGGAATGTTCATTTTCAAATTTGCCAGCCCATACATGACCTTGGAGAGTATTTATGGCCACTATTAAAGTCTTAATATTAGCAAAGCACTACCTGTTATGTGATTCTACTCAATCATATCCAACACTTCCTTCTTTTCTTTAGGCCACTTGGGTTTTAGCTGTGCTTTGGTCTCAAATACTTGATCTGGGGTCAGGGAAAGGTACACAAGGTCTACATAGGAAGAATGCCCACCAGCATACTCCTAAGCCAAATGCTATTTGCAAGCTGAGTGTGGGTCCCTAATGGCTCTTTAGGAGCGTGTGAAGCCTCATAACATGCAGTACATGCATGTTTGTATTATTTAAGGTGACCAATGTGTATGTACAGGGTGAGTCATACATATAACAGATAATGACATTCATAGTGAAGGTCACTTTGGACCGTTGGGGGAGTTACCATTCCTGCTTGCCCATGTGTTTTATTGAAGCATATGCAGTAATTCAGATCATCATTGGATATTTGGGTGTTTACGTGCCTTTTTATTTACAATGCAGCCCAGCATCAACCCTCAGCAAGTGTGGAAGCCTCATCCAGTTTGACCACGGCGTCAACTTCCATGCTGCCTAGGAGCCAGGAGCAGATATATACGTTAAGTGTATTTTGCTGAATCTGCTGATGCATGTTAATGAAAATGATTAATTAGCATAACGAAGATATTTATGGACCAAACTGAACCTTTTTTTGCACATGTCCCAACAGACCCACACACTGATGGAGAAAATCCAGGAGATGGAGGAGAATGCCACCTTGATGGGACCTTCACAACTGACCCCCCTGGAACATAATCTGCCACGGTCCCAACATGCTGCTGCACCAAATCCTCTGCAGCAGAGTGAAGCTGGATGCATGCTGCCAGCCTATCGTGGGCAGCATGCAGAGACTGAGCCTACAGTCCCCAGTGGTAGCTCTGCTGCAGAGGATTTGCCGAGCACATCTGCGACTCTTGCTCGCCCTAGACGTCCAGCATCTGCAGGCGCTCAAACCCGGAGAATTGGGAGACGTAGTCAGCAACGTCGACCAGTTTCCCAGGGGAGGCGCGTGCCGATCCTGGAGTCAGCATGCACCATGAGAGACCTTTCTTTCGCCAGGTGACTCAAAGAACCACAGAGCAGCTTACTGCACATTTAGATACATTAAATAATACATTTACCACCATGCTGACAGAATTTGGGATGAGCAACAGCCACATGGACACCTTAACTAATAATTTGACAGGCATGCTTGAGGAAGTTAGAAATAGCAATAGACTCATGTTGGAACAGTGGCAGATTCTGAATGCCACACATGCCCAGGTGATGGGACATCCCCAAGGCCCACCACCAGGGTTTTATGGGCAACACCCATTTTAACAGCTATTTGCCCTGTATCTGCTCCACATCTTTCCTCTACATCCCCACTGTATTGACCTGTCTGGTGAGCGCTACCAAGATTGCCTTTTTTATGGCTTTGCTTGTATGATTTGGATTTTCGCCCATATAGCTCATTAGAGTGCTGAGATACCCCACTAGCCAATGCCTGAGATAAAGCCTCACTGAACCTGTCACTCAAGCTGCCACGCTGCAGGCTTTGGCCTAATGAAATTGTGTCTGGCTCATCCTGTTTCTAGGCATGATTGGGGTACATTCTGGGCTGGCAAACTCCTACTTGAACCCTGGCAAACATTGGACTGGAATTGCATTTGGACTTGGGGTTATTGTTTGGGTGGGCCACTGACTTACAGGCGTGGATGTGGCATAGGTATGGCTGCTTTCCACCTGTGCCTGTGGCAAATGTGGCCAAGCAGGAGAAGGTGTGTATGTGGCCCTAAGTATTGTTGGCCAAAGATTTGCATGCAAATGGTTGCTCCCTATGTATGTATATGTTTTTTGGCATGGAAACTTCGGCCTGGAGTGCGTTACTTTACAACTCCTGGATATGACCAATTGCTAGGTGCCATGAGTCGGCACCAATGTATATTTCTGTTGTACTATGTATATACATGAAGTCTGCGAGTGCCCTTCAACTAATAATTGACATATTTATATGTGACTTTAGCTGTTGTGGACTAAGTTGATGCATTAATGTTTGGGTTATTTTGAGATTATTGAAGGTTTTTTGAAACAAACAAACAAAAAAATGAATGAGGCTCAGATCAAGTTTGAAAATTTTAGTAATTCATTCATTACTATTTCTAAATAATAAAATAACAAAGCCTTCACAAAGGCAAATGAGAGTCCAAAACAATAAATACATACAACAAACAAAAACAGGAAAACAAAATTAGGCAAAATGGGTCCTAATCAAATTTGCCCTCACAGCTTGCCCAGAGGCACTAGGTATGCCATGGTAATTGGCATCAGGCTCCTGGCTGGGTGGAAAGGGGGGAAGATCCACATACCGGGGGACAAGCTGTATTATGGCAAAGTTGTGTAGCACACAGCAGGCCAGTATTATATCAATTACCTTGTTGGGGTGATACTGGAGTGCCCCCCCCAGTATGGTCCAAACATCTGAAACTAGTTTTTAGGAGGCCAAAAGCCCTGTCCACAATAGCCCGGGTTTTTCGGTGGGCCCGATTGTAGGCGTCCTGGGCTGCATTCTGTGGCCGAAGGACGGCGTCATCAGCCAGGGAAGAAGCGGATAGCCGGAATCCCCTGAAAGAATTAGAAAATACTTACATTAATTACCCAATCCCAAGATTGTGTGCTGCTCAGCATTCTCGGATGTCTTACCTTTTCAGGACCCCAGATCTGCTTTGTTGATGTTAAGGCCTCAGCGGATGCTGCTTTTGCCCGCAAGGTGCTTCAGGTGGTAGTGACTTGAACTACTGGTCGTTACTCTTTGGGGATCCCACCCTACTTTGGACACTGCTTTTGGATGTCCCAACTGTTATGAATACCAAAGCGGGACGTGCCATGCAATAAAGAAAAAAGCAATTCTGTGAGTACTCACCTGTAGAATTGTTTTTGTTCTTGCATGGCCCGGCCCGCTTCGCCCCACCCTTGTTATCATTATTCTTGGTTGCCTCTTTATGGTGATTGTTCCAAGTTAATTGGGGTTTTTTACCTTTTTCACATTTTTTACTTTATTCTCTCCCGGCTTCTTGTCTCACTGCTTGTCTACGCTGGGGAACTCTATGGTTAATCCCGTTTTTATAGGGAGCCGGGAGATGCCACAGCTTTCTGCAGTACCACTGCGCCACCTTGTGGCGGAATAACCCAACTGTTATGAATACCGAAGCGGGCCGAATTCTACAGGTGAGTACTCACAGAATTGCTTTTTTAACCATTTGTAAAGGGTGTATTAGTACTTATTGCTGTAAGTGCACAGTATTTTGATAATAAAGTAGAATCACTAGTCTTAACCACATAAACCCCTTTGTGTTTAAATGTGTTTTTAGCTTTTTGAACCCCCCTGTCTCATTACTCTGAATATGATTAGATTTCATGAGAGGTTTTCAGGAGACATTACTGCATTTTGTGTATTTTTTTCGGTGTGCAAGAATATGTGCAGAAGGTCCGAGTACTTTCACATTTTTTTTATTCAGAAAATGTATGAAAATACAATCTCACACAGTGCTGAATCGAGCCTACAGACAGAGCATGCACAAAACATATTTTGTTTGTTTTATAGGTAGCAAAAGTGACCTAAAGCAATCCCATACCGAAAGATTGCTTAGCTACAGTGACAGCAACCTTGCTCGTGTCTGGGGGTGGGGAAGGCATCCTGACTAGTGGTTTTCCCTCTCTCCACACGCATAGCCACCTGAAAAAGCAGGACCCTGGAACTTACCACTTCCTTGCTTGTCTTCCAAGATCCACCCCAAGCGGACTGGGATGCCTGGGGCCCACCAGTAGAACTCACTCTGGGGACCACTTCACATTTAGATGCAAGTATTACCAGCTTACTTTCAGGGTCCATGCACAGAACCAGGGGGTCCATTAGGTTTTTTCCTAGCAATCCTGTGTGCCAGTCCGAGCATGGTCCCAGGTGATTTACAGCAGCCAATCTCTGTGCCTGGTGCTGCCATAGGAAGCATTTCTATGGCCGCCAGCAGTCATATGAGTCTGAGACTGGAAGGTCTGCTTTGAGGACCCTGGTTTTGGGCTTGCAGGGAGTGGGGGAAAACCAATGGGTGTTGTTTCCTGTGCAGGAGGGCATCCCAATTGCTGGTGTACCCTGCAATGTAACACCTACTAAAACAAATTATCTTACATTTCAAATCGCTCCCCTGGTAAAATTAATCCCAATGACTGGCCAACCGCCAATGACCATGTGACCGTGGCGACCAATTGAGGTGCTCAATTTTACCAGGCTAGCAATTTGAAAGGTAAGATTATTTGTTTTTGGTGGACATTACAACACAGAGGTGCAATGGCAATCAAGATGCCTCCTGTACAGAAAACAACACCAATTTTGTATACAATGCGTGTCCTTTTCCAATTTAAATAGATACATCAGATATAGCCAATTGTTAGACCATTGTGTTGGCTACATTTGGCACTGTCCTAAACTGTTTGCATTTTTAAATTGAAGAAGAAATGGCAAACAAATTAAGGTTCCCAATTTCATCTTATATTTTTTTCTGGAGCATGTAGGCATGGCCCTTGGCACTATTATGCCGCATAATATTCAGCATAATGGGCGGGATCTGTAGCAACCTGATATTGTGCTTTAGATAAAGGCATTCTCTCTTTCCCTGTTTCCCGGCGAGATTGCATGCCTAGACCAGCACACTCGTGCATACACCCCCCTACGCGGCTCAGGCTGCATATTACTAGCGGGCTCATTCTTGCTAAGTGGACATATGCGGCGGAGCTAAAGACCACCAGTAAAAGCCTATGATTGGTGATATGTGGTAAAGGATTTTAGGGGATGTGTCACTTCTCTTTGCCTTGTTTCTACTTCCAGGAGCAGCTGTGTTCTGACAGGAAGATAGGGGGCATCCCTGAGGATCTGAGCTATTTAATAATAGTTTATGCACTTTAAGGAATTGAATACATGTGGTCATACAACCTCTTCCCATGCCTAGGCTTCCTTGGACTATTATAGACATTGATTTAATATTTGAGCTACCCATTTCTGAAGGCAATAAAACTGTTTTGGTTGTACTTTGTTGCCCTGGAAGGTTTGCTCTCTTTAACTTTGTTGGCTACTATTGGTAAGTATGAAGATGCCAATGCTGCATGAACAAGCTATGGGAAATAAATGTGAGTATAGACCTTTTTTCTAATTGCCTGGACAGGGATCTTGTGACAGAGAACAGGCTCCAGCAGATCTTTTTGTATTGAAGCCAATAAATCTTCCCAACCACCAAGCCTGTTAAAGATATGACTTGTTCTCATAAACCTGTTTACTTGCTTTGGATCATGAAGAGTGAGAGCGGACACATCCTCTACATCATTGGGCTGTGTGTGCACGTCCGACCCAGCCATTCAGATAGGCTAGGCTGGGACTGGGGAGTGTGCAATGCTGGACACGGAACAAACCCAGGTTTTGCTTTCAGGGGCCCTGTTTTGTTGTGGGAATGGACTCCTAGCATGGAAAAAAGTAAATAGGCTCAGCAGGGTAGACTTTTGATCTTTTTCAAGAAGCCATCAATGAGAGATCAGCAAAAATGTAGCTCACATTCTTCTTAGCAAGAATATATGTTACTGTAATTTAAAGCGGACCAAAAGTAAAATAAAAAAGCCCAGTGGAATTACCTTCCCAGCGCATGTCCCGATGCACCCGCAGCACACATCCATCTACTGTCAGCTGTGCGGCTTTTGCTAAGTCAGTTCCAGGTTCATGTAGTGCAGCAATACAGTGCTACTTGAACCCTTTTGAAGCTAGAGATCAGTGGTCTGTGACATCAGTCACCGACCAGCAGTCCACAGTTTTCCACAAGGTCCCACGTCACAGCTTCCACTCACCTTGCCTCCTGCTGCCACTGCCATGCAATGTTCTGAGGAAAAGCTGGGCACTCTCTGTCACGGCCCTGCACCTGGGAGCATTGTGAGATACATAGTCCCAGGTGTAGCAAGATGGCGGCGCAGGAACAAGGTGACCGGGAGCAGCCTGGTATGTTGAGTAGGTCATTAATAGAATGCAGCTGTGTGCATACTTATTAATAAAATTTGTTGTATTTCCTTCTTTGTTTAGTGCATATCGTTGATATATATATATATATATATATATATATATATATATATATATATGTCAATATCTATATATCTATTCTATAATTATTCTATTTTGATAATTTAATAAAATGTCGAAACTGAAAAAACATCTACAACAACAAACATCTATCTGCAACAAAATTTGAGATAAAACACCAGAATATTGAAAATCCTTTTTATGCTCTTACTATTTTACATCACTTAAAACTAACTTTTTACAAGTTAAATGGCACCTACTAGGTGTGGTCAGCTAATGAAAGTGCATGGTGTACTCAGATTTTCTCCCAGAATTCCTATTTTGAATATATTACAAGATAAACAGCTCAGTGTTAGCACTGGATCCAACTTTGATACTGCATACTCTGTTTAGCTTTCTGACACCATTTACCAAAAGGAGATGGGCTTATTGTGTATAGGGATCTTATGTAGCACTTGTAATGCTAAACAGAGTTATTACAGGAAACAAATGCATTTTGTTTTCCTCTATATGTTTGCAGCAATAAAGTGGTTACATGGCAAATAATGGGTAGACCTTTGTGACAGCAACTGTTTCTGTGATTCATAGACCAAAATGTTTCTCCTATTGTTGTAAAATAGAAATGTTGCTTCAGTGTTACATGTAAAAGAAAATATGCTATTTGGAAAGATTGAAAGAACATTTACAGTTTTTCAGAACTTTACAGCCTTTATTTTAAATGGCATTTCAGTCATAGCTCCAAAGGTAAGAAAATGTGCTGGGAATTGCTTGGAATTATGTAGAACCTTTACAAAATGAGTGATTTCCAGAGATCAATTTAAAGATGACCTTTACCATCCATCTAACACCAGGAATACACAGCTTCTAGTATTCTAATGTGACCGGGCAAAGAGATTTAAATAATAGTCATGCAATAAAAAGAAGTGATGAGCCCCAGTTGGAAGTAACATTTGTATAATAACTACCAGGACTACTTTCCTAATCCTAGGAGATGGAAGGGAAAGATGAATCCATATAAGATTGCTTTAATACAGAGCAAGCTATGAATGCACTGCCCTATTATTAGGCTGTCCCTTAGTTGGATTGAACAAAATGACCAAATAACAACTTATTTCAAGTTTTGTGAAGATGTGATAATTCCCTCTTAGTTCTTCGTCCTCTATGTTAACAACCAACAGCAATTTGCATCAAATCAGTAAGACCAAATAAAAGCCAGCAAAGAATAAGACAGGAATGATGTACAGGGCTGAAAAATATCAACTAGTCTAGGAAATAAGAAAGGCTAAAAAAAAATGACGAAAAACTAGCAGCAGCATATATGAGTTATATATAAAGGTATAGGAGGGAGGGGTAATATTAGCATACATTTTCCAAATGTCCCCTATGCTGATCATAACCACTGCACTTGCACTCTCCCATCGGAAGGGATATAACAAAAATGGAAGGCTAAAAAAAGTGCACATAAACTGAAGAAAAGTTTTCATCAGGAGACTCCAAGAAACTTGTAAAGGATTTCAGATTACTAATTACTGAGGTTACCAGCACAAGGTACGCCTAGCAATTGGGCTCACTGAGGAATTTAAGTGATTCATACGCAGACAGATTATAGTGTCCACAGTCTAACATCTAATACAAGATAATGTCCAATCACACTGTCTCCAGCACCAAACCATCTTGAAGTGGAGGAGTCTATGGTGGAAAGTCTTTTTAGGAATCTAAATCCAAGGAAAGCTTCACACCTTTAAGGGAACCAAACCCACATTTTTAACTAGCATCTCCTGAATTGCTCCCCCTATGAAGAGGACCTTTTGTCAATTTTTAGAGCTCCTGCTTCACGCTATTCCTAGATAATGATGTCTGATTTAGCTGTAAAGCTCTGCCTCCTCCATTCATTGCCACTGATGTGTGTTGTCATTGCCATACCTATGCAATGATTGATAGACTGATAGTCTGCCATTCCACACTGAAGGACAACAAGAAAATCAGTGTTCTAGGATAAGGAAAAATCTCCATTTCTAGTTCTACAACCTAAGTAGAAATTATCGGCAGTGTATTTGGCCAAATATATTTCACAAGTTTTTAACTTTAACGATGTGTCTCATTCCTATTTAAAAGTCTGTTTGGCACAGTTGGCCCCCATTTCTCCCAAGATCTATTGAACATTTTTGGAAACCTTCGAAGTTCCTGTCTGTTTCAAAAACTCCAATTTCCTAAAAAGCTACAGTTAAATCTCAAAATAACTACTGTCCAGGTCCCTTGACCTCTGTTCTTATGAAAACCTTGGAGTGCATAGTGTTGACATATATAAAGAAACTACCATAGACTACCAGGTCTTTGAATCTGTGTTTTGATTGTTCTTCTGTGTTTGACAAGACGGTCCTTCAACTAATCTGTGGCTCAGTTTGGACTCTTACATTAACCACTGACCTAATTTTTTGTTCTGTGCTGCCAGCCCCAAGTCTGGCCTGCTTCTTCATCTCTGTATCCATGCCATCCACCCCCAATTATGACCTTGACATTTTCAATCTTTTCTCTAGGTTGCATCTTGACCTTATGCACTGAAGGGTGAAAACCTGGACGATCCATAGGGTTCCACATTTGGGGCTTCACCTGTCATCCTCTGAAATACAGTATGACACACCATAACTACGTCTTATACACATGGCGCACACCTTTGCTTTTACACAAGGTTGAAACATATTCTCAGGATTATGCAATTGACTTTTATTGCCTTCATAGCTGGTGATTCAACAACAGTGAAATTCTCATGCTTTTTTTCACCTAAAGTTAATTTTTGACTACCACGAGAATATTTTTTCAACTCTTATTGGACTAACCTCAAATGTACCTTCTACTTCTTAGCCCAAGAGCCAGACTGACCTACTTCCTATTATATTCAGGGCCCGATACTAACCAAACCAATGAGTACAGTAGCTGGGCTTGATTATGATATGTATACTATGATAATGTAAGTATTTAATTTTATTTTTCAAAGTTAAACTGGACCAAAACCCACAAGAAACAATGCTCATATGTATCCCATTCTAGGGCAAGCTTTTTGTAACTCCTGCCTTGGGCAATTTTACCTTCAAAATGGCATCCTATGACGTGGTAGACCACCTGCAAAAAGGAAATACTGATGGGTTTCCTGTCGCTATGCATTGTAGGTTATGCCAGTTAGCTTTAGACGGCAGTACAGCTGGGAAGCTAGGAAAGGAGTTTTGGAGAGTTTTTATTTTCAAACGTGCAAGGCTGTTGGTCCGGTTTAACATTCTATGGGCAATTGATAAGGAATTGATAATCCAACACTCAAAATGAATCATATGGCAGGAAGTAAATATATTGATGTTACTGGCATAAGCAGGATGCCACCGATAAAAGCAGCTTATACTTGTTGTTGGAATTTACGTGGTTTCACATTACTCTATGGGTGCTCATATGTATCCCATTCTAGGGCAAGCTTTTTGTAACTCCTGCCTTGGGCAATTTTACCTTCAAAATGGCATCCTATGACGTGGTAGACCACCTGCAAAAAGGAAATACTGATGGGTTTCCTGTCGCTATGCATTGTAGGTTATGCCGGTTAGCTTTAGACGGCAGTACAGCTGGGAAGCTAGGAAAGGAGTTTTGGAGAGTTTTTATTTTCAAACGTGCAAGGCTGTTGGTCCGGTTTAACATTCTATGGGCAATTGATAAGGAATTGATAATCCAACACTCAAAATGAATCATATGGCAGGAAGTAAATATATTGATGTTACTGGCATAAGCAGGATGCCACCGATAAAAGCAGCTTATACTTGTTGTTGGAATTTACGTGGTTTCACATTACTCTATGGGTGCTATCAGCTAGATGATGACCATAGACAACAAATAGAGCATTAAAGCAGACCTAAAGTCAAGTTAGAATATAGGTTTGCAATATAGTCTTCCCCAAGGCCTTGGGTGCTCTGCTGCTTGACAAGACTAGCAAGCCTGAAACAGGACTTAATTATCCATCTTGTCCATACTCCATCACTTCTCCTGTGGCCTAAGTGACTCCTGACAACCAAGCGGGACCAGTCCCCTAGGGGAAAGACTGTGGATGCCATGTCAGAGGATTCCAAAAGGGCGAGTATTAAAAGCCCATCTACAGTTATTTTAGGGCATGTTAAGCATTGTGTCATCCCAAGTCAGGATGTCTGAAGGAATCAGGCCATTCACCCTAATCATCAATGTATTGGGTCACTTTAAACAGGCAATACCTCTTCTTAACTGTATCAAAAGTATGATAAATGTATTTAGCCTTAGTTTTGCCCCAGAATGCCACCTTTTTTATCTATCTTTGTGGACACCTTAGTACTAGCCATTCCCCCTCATCACCATGTTTGTATGAGGATTATGGGAGCATATTCACTTCCATAGGACACAGCAACTCCAGGGTTACCTACCAACAAGTAACAACTGGACCTGACAGTTTGAGGCTCTTATGTACAATGTAAATATATATATTGGAAGTGGCGTGACTAAATGTAAAGGGGGCCTGGTGCAAACATTAAATGTGACTTTTTTAGGGCTCATACAGTTAATTTTTTTCAAACTCTCTTGGATGCAGCTAGATAACTAAAGATGGAAACAGCACACAGGAATTATGCTTCCTTTCTCTAAATAATGGCAAGTGAGCACATATGATAAATATGATGGCCCCCCTGACCCTCTGGGCCCTGGTGTAGTCGGAACCCCTCAAGTTATACCCCTGTAAGTAAGTATATACTTATTCTAAAGTGAAAGGGGGGGGTAGAGGAAAGGTGGGCTGTCATGGGATTTAGAAGATAGATGTAGTTATAAGACGTACAGTAAATGTAAATGCCAGACACTAAAATTAAAAGGTGTAGTTTTTAGCAGAAAGTCATCATATAGTAATACAAGTAGAATGTAGGAATCACACTGAAATTTTGAGCAACTTGGCGGTACCAAAATATCACTTCAGAAATATGACTCAAGCATTGCAAATATTTGGAAATAGGGCAGAGCTGCGAAACAGCATTAGCAAGGTGATTTAAGATGGTTTAACCCTGGATAGTTATGCTGATTTTTTTGTTGAGGACGATTGTAGAATATAAATAACGCTCAGACAAATAGTAAGTAAAATGACATTTAAATGTCAGCCCAGCAATGAACTAAAAGTGCTAATTTCGCAGCTCCAACAATGTAGAATTTACCTGAATCTACACATCTTTTTGTAATCTATGCTCACCACATCAAATTTATGGTAATGTATGTTATGGAAACTATTTAGTTACCTAACAGTCTTTAAGCATTTCTAACCTTGGAAAACATTTGTTACCTTAATAAATGCATATACAGCAACTATTCCTGGGGGTGACCTCTCCAACCCCCCTTTAATGGGCCCCGGGGACTAACAATTGCACTCAACTCCAATTTCAAAATTATAAATGATTTCTATTATACAATAAAGCAGACATTAAAAACTAATTAAAAACATATCCTAGTGCCAATACATATCGTGCCACTGGGGGGAGCTGTTTATCCAATACAATAATCAATCACTATTTTACATATATATAAAAACCCAATTTATCCATTATAAATCTAAAAAGTGCTTAGTGCTTAAAGTGGACCAACACCCAGGATTTTGACTATCCTGGGTTTTGGTCCACTTCGGTGGGGCACCCCGATCGGGGGTGCCCCGCTGTGTGAAACCCCCCAGAAAGCCCCGAAAACTCACCTCACCCCGCTCCCACGTGACCGCTGCAGCCAATCCCCGCCGACGGACAAGCGAGAGGCAGCGCCGGACAAGCAGAGTGCGTCCGCCGCCACCTCCTGCGTGTCCCTCTTACAGGGAGTGCGCCCTGCTAGAGGGACGTGCAGGAGGCGACGGACGCGCATGCGCCGCTGGAACATGGAAAAGGTAGGATTGTGGGCTTCCTGGGGGGTTTCACCCCGCGGGACATCCCGATTTCGGATGCCCAGCGGGGAGGGATCTTATAGATTCCCGGGCCGATCCCCCCTGGATGTTGGTCCGCTTTAAACAAAGAGTGCATCAGTCTTGTCTGAGCATGTGCAAAGTTTCAACCAGGTACAGGAAATACAGTGCATAACAAGAGACATACAAGACAACATAGAGATCCTTACTGTGAATAAATACATACCGTATTTTTCACGCTATAAGAAGCACTTATTTTCCCCAAAAAATGGGGGCAAAATGTATGTGCGTCTTTTTGGGCAAATGTAAAAAACAAAACAAAACAAAAAAAGGAACACATTCCAGGTGTTAGCTTCTCGGGCCTTCTACATTTTGAACTAGTATAGGGATACTAAATAGTGTAAACATTAAGCACATAACTCATCTTCTTGTTAAAAAAACAAAAAACTTTCACATAAAAACTAAACAGAATTAACTTGCTGCCATCTTCCTCTTGTACCCACAGCATGCTTGAGAATCTACAGAGAAGACGTCCAGACACCCCTATTGAAGATCTTCAAACATGTCGCTGCTGGGAGCATAAGAGATCCCCAAGCACCACCAGAAGTCACATCCCCAAAATGCAGAAGCCTCTCCTCAAGGTGGGTATGTCAATCCCCCCACAGAGAACAAAATGCAGTTGGAGACACTGCTGTTCAGCAGTTGAAGACAACTTCAAGCTTCAATTTGTGGGGACCATGAGGAAGGTTAAGTGAGTTAGACTTTTTATATCATATTAATGGCTGTGCTTTAAAGAGGACATGGAGTTTAGTGTTTAATTCTTTATAATGCTCTTTGTGAACTTGTAAGGGGTCCCAAGGACTCTTATATCAGCCCTAATAGTGGGGCACCAGGATGCTACCTGCCGGAAAGGGACTTATCGATACCTGCTCGGGATCCATGTGGAAGGGCTTTGTGCCAATCATCATGAGTATGGTCATCCCCTGGAAGCATATCAGACCTCTGCTGAAGGGCATTGGGGCTGGTACACCTGCAGAGATGACCTTTAAGTTCAGGGTTTCTAGCCTCTATATTTGGTGTGTTTTTCACAACAGCCCCAGGGTTGGGAAGACCACCTTTTTATTAAATAAAATATTTAAAAAATATTAAATAAAAATATAAGAAAATAAAGGTCCTGATAATTTGACACAAATTTTGCCACAATCCTTGTCTGGCTTGACCAGACTGGATGAACAAGATCCAGGCTAAATTCAATGCTGAACTAGAGCTAGTGGTAGAATTTTTTGTAGTATTTTGTTGTTGACCCTGCTACTTTCTGCCTTGTTGGAGTGACAAGTGCTACCAAAAGACTATTTTCAATTTGGGATCCTTGTTTCTGACTTCTACCAAATAGTGTTACATTGCCAACATATGTTGCCAACATTGCCACATCCTGATAACCTCTGTTCACTTCCCTGACCTCTGCTTTGGTTATCAAGCACATCCAGTGTGTCACCTGTCCAGGACCTAAGGCCATGTAACTACCATGGTTTTGAGTCATGCTAAGGTCCTGCCAGAAAGACTGCTGAACTATGGTACATTTTTTACCTTGGTGACTGTATTGTGTCATGGATCATAGCATTACATATAGTTTTCCTGGTATAGGTAGAAATGTAGTAAAAAAGATTAATTTTTATTCCCCTCAGGAAGCTATGCTGTTGACCCACAAACATCAGTCATCATGAAGGGAATTCCGAAATTCTAGAGGTTGTCCCCAATGCTCCAAATTGAGGTCCTAAAATGTAGCATTTATTTCAGGCTTGAATAAAATCATTGCATCATAAAAAAACATTTTTAAGGTAATAACATAACACAACACAAAATTGGTCATTTTAAAGTGGACCAACACCCAGGATTTTCCTACGCGAGCGCTCGACCAATTAGAGCGCTCAGAACCGATGTGGTATGTACGGACAAGTGACGGACAACCACAGCGGCTCTGAGCACGCTGGAGGCCGCATCTCACGCTTCCCTCTAACAGGGAGCGCGCCCGCGCCGGCCATTCACAAACGGCCGGCGCAGATGCGTGCCCTGCTAGAGAGAGAGTGAGCCATTGGAACGGGGATGAGGTAAGGTTTCTGGGCGTCCTGAGGGGTTTCACACAGCGGGGCATCCCGATTTCGGATGCCCCGCGGTGAGGGATCTGATAGGCCCGGGAATCTTATAGTGGGTGTTGTTCCACTTTAAGCCCACTATATTAAGTTTAATATCGGTTTCTCTCTAAAATGGCATTCTGCTCTACATAAGAAGGGTGAGTTTCATGCCTTATTCAACTCCACTAGAAAATAAAACCAAACACCGAACATTATTTACTTAAGGTGGAACCAGACATTACCAACTGCCCAAGCCTTGGTCAGAATTCCAGTGTGGATCTTGCTTTTTTAACTTCCAGGAGTATAACATTGTAGGTAAATATTATCAAAAGAAATCTTTTGTTTAAAGTATATGGGATTATCCCAATAAGGAGTCTGAGAGCCTCTGCACTTTTTCAAACTTTCTCACTCAAAACACAATGAAGAAAAATAATTACTTTGATGTGGAAATTTACACAAAACACAAAACTTTGGGGAATACAAAGTCATATGGAGAGGGTTGTTTTAATGATTCTGGTCTCCCCATAGTCTGCATTTATTTCCAAACTTAAACTAAAAAGTATTGCAAAAGTAAAATAAAATATACACCTGATTAGAAACAATCTGGTACTTACATGTAGAACTGAGACTCTCAACCCTTACGTTGGGGAGGCTGATTCATCATTAGCGGCAGGTAGCGACAGATGAGGGTCTGTAGCAGGCATTTTCAGAGTGCCCGCTAGTAGTCGCAGTGCTCGGCCATGAGTCGCTACTTTATAGCGACTCAGTCGCTGTTCAGTAATGTTGAATACATTGTGAGGAGTCGCTATTTGACCAGTACAGCGCTGTATGGGAGCGCATGTTATCGACTGCTCATAGCGACCGACTCACACCATATTCAGCAAAAAAACAGCCTCACAAATCTCTGGCGCTGAAAAATATTTATTTGAAGCCCAGAGCGCAGGAGGCGGTGTGTTTAAAGTCTGTTTTCAAGCATCTATCAACTAGTAACAAAGCGAAAACATATGGAATTACATTATAACAACATTGTAACATGAACACTTTAATGCCAGACCTGTAATGTCATTTCTGAGGAAATATTTTAAAAAATTATTTAAAAAACTGCTATTTCAATGCCAAAAGAGGTCACAGAATTATTTGTGATTTTTTTGAAAAAAAAAAAAAAACAAAAAAAAGTTTCAAGAGAAGAATTGATCATCCAGTGAAATGTATGGGAGAGCGCCAGGTAGCGAGAGGTCATACCTGGCGCTGTGCAAGGCTGAACGCTGGCGCTGTTCGCTGAGGCTGTGAAAATGATGAATCAGACGCTACATGGCGCTATCCCAGTCGCTAAACAGATTCTGCTTGATAAATGTGTAATTGCGTGCCGTGTCCGGCGTTCACCAGTCGCTACCTGTCTTTAACCAGCCACTACCTGACGCTATCCCTTCTTAAATAAGGGCCTAAGTGTATCACCCCTTGAGGGCGTAAAGCAGGATACTTGTAGAATCCCACACAATGGAAATGGGAGGTGTTTTGGTTCCCCATTTCCCAACAAAGATCAACTTCTTATCCTAATGCCTATCACTTTACCATTACCGATTTGTGATACATGGGGAATAATATAATTTAACATTTAATTAGACATCTCAATTCTGTGGCTCCATTAACCACATTAGTGACATATATAACCCACCCACCCTCAAACATGTTATCACATCTCATACATACTTAAAATTCATATGAAGACATACATTGAAAAGATATACTGTGAGACCCCTTAAGAATGTGGCTGATTTGTGGGGCCACGAAACGCATTGAAAAAGCCACCTCTTGGAAGCTCTTGCTGGGGATGCCTAGCCTGAACCTAATCTGGTGATGTTAATTTGTACTGTTATTCACATTGGTTGAGTATTCCTCCTATTGTTGCTAGTTTGCTAGCACTTCATATATACAGCACTGATTAGCATTTGCACTTTATTGTATATGTAGTATTAATTAGCACTTTAATATAATATATTCATATTTTTTGTATAGAACAGAAGTTAGGGATTTGCTTTATTGGTTGTTTTCTTTTGGCACATCTGTGGCGCAGAACATGTTGCCCCAAATATATATGCATTTTAAATGTATGTCTGCATATGCATTTTAAATAGATATTGAGTTCTTAGTAAATTGCAGTATGTGATAACATTTTTGAGGGTGGGTGTTATACTGCATATGTTTATAGCTGTGTTTGCAGGCACCGCTCATTTATTGGTTACTGTATTTTGTTGGGGGAGGTGCGGCACCTCTATCCTTTAAATATAATTAGACATTATTGTTATAGCAACATACAGCATGGTACACTGGCAGTTTGTACATGACTAAATATCGGCAAAACAGCTTCAGTTTGTGTAATGAATAAGAAACCAGGTTGGCATGGAAGGAAAAACACCTCAGCATGATTATTCTGTTTTCTTTTGACCTCTGAAAAAATATATATTTCACACACAACTCTGTAGCGAAAGCACACAAAGCTTGTATTAAACCTCTCTTACTGGAAATTTGAAGGAAAGAAAACAAAGAAATCCTGTGCTGGACAACAGTGAATTTCATGCGCAAGACCTATGAGTAATGATGCTGAGGTCAGACACATATGAAAAAGATTCTTTACACTGGTAACTTATTTTCAGCCCTCCCATAAATAAATACATTTATACTATTGAGCTGGTCAAAATAAATTGTGGCCCCTTTTATCCTTTTTAAACTGGGGACCAGGTGGCTTAATTTAAGTTACGTCTGTAGTTTTTGTCTGACAAAAGGCCGGGTTATATGATGAGAGGCAGGCTACATAATAGGTGAGGTGTAGCTGGGCTGGAGGGAAATGGTTAAAAAGTTTGATAGTTTCTAAACTACTTTCAGGCTGGGGGGTGTCAAGAGCAGGTACAAAAGTGGCATTTAGAGGATTTTAGCAGATAGAATATAGACAGTAATTTTAGACCACAAACTGTGGTCTCATACAATGTACCGAGGTAGCAACCCTGGCAGTAATAACACTTGCACTGGGAGTTGCGTTGCGGACTCACTTAAAAAACATAACAAGCAGGACAGGAGCTTTTGTAAGTGCCATAATAGTATGTCCTGATATGAACACATTTAGGTTTCACTAGTTTTTCCTGATGGGAGCTCTACAGTTTTGGCCTTGTGGTTTTTAATAATGATCACCCAGTAATCATTGACTGTATTGATGAGGCCATTGAGTTTCTGTTCTGTACTGGGATAAGTCTAAATTGTATTTTGCACAATTAGCTGGGGCAATGAAGGCTGGCTGCTGAAAAGTTGACAGCTTCACATATGCTCTCCTCCTTCCACTCTTGACTCATTGCCCCAAGTCAAAGGGCCTGAAGCTCTTGTTACACTGCCTTTAGAGGCAACAGATTCTACATGCGGGGTATGAACAAAGAGGGTGGTGGAAGAAGTGGCACCGCAGTAGTGGGAAAGAAATCAGGGTCAGACATCTTCTCTACCCTGTAGCTGAAGTGTGCACTTTTAAACAGATTGGAGAAGAACTGAAAATACTGCCACAGGTATGTGCTTTTATACCAGAGTTGGTGCTTTCCTGGGATCTGGGACACTGGGGAAACAACTTTTCTGGGTATTAATGCTTCTCCCTCTGGTTGTAACCCCGGTCCCCTACTGCGAGCCAGAGTGAAAAGACCTGTGTTTCTCTGATGAAGAAATGCTGGAGACCAGTGCCCTTCAACTAATCATGATGACAGCAGGTCAGGACATGAAGTTGCCAGAAAGTCTAGGAAGTCATGCTGGACTGGGATAAGTTGCAGGGTTATGTAAGAAGATGCAGCCTGGGGATAACTTTCTTGGTGAATGCATATGGGAGTTTTGTTTTACTTACTTTTATACAACTGATAAGGGGCCCCAAAGACCCTTTACAAGTTCAAAGGGTAAGGAGTGGAAAGACACCTGCTTGCCATGTGGGCAGATGGCTTGCCAATTACCTACTTGATTATCCGCACCCCATCCTGGGCACTGGGGGTTCAGAAGAACCCGCTGACTACTAGCATGGGCCCAGAGATTTTCCAGGGGGGCCACTGATGTCAGATCACCCACAGCTGGGGAATCCAAACAAGTCCTGCTTTCAGGGTATAAAAAGCATCTCCCTGAAGCACTAACAACATTACTTTTGCAAGACATTAGAGATAGAACCAGTGTCCCCCTGGGGAATTGCCTGAAGACAGCTTGCCATTACCCCGACTGGAATACCCACACCCACCTCCTGGTTACTAGTGGTACAGAAGAGCCCAGTATTCATGGTTTCGGGGCAAAAGCAATTATATGCTTCCACATCCAGAGCACTTCAAGCCCTGGGGATACAAGTCAGCTGGGGGGGCATTTGTTTTTTCTTTTTAAAAACAATAAATATAAATAGGGGGAGTTAAGTAGTCACACACCCCTCTCCTACAGACTTTAGTAATGATAATTGTTATAATTGTTGTGGTAAAGTGTATGGAAATGTCATAAATGGTGTGTATTTCTCCCCTGCTAGGCTGTATCAGGCACGATCCATGCTGGGTTTTCAGGACCCAGGTCACTTTCCCCAATCCTTTTCAGGTTTGTTCCCTGATCTCAGGCCTTGCACAGGTGATCAGGCTGATTGCAGGGGAAGCCTGAATAAAAACGTGCCACTGAGCCGGTCAGTAGTCTGTTGACCAGCCTGAAGGAAGGAGCCCAGGCTGCACTGAACACTGGTGAATAAAAGGACTGAAGTTAAGCCAAAAAACTTGGCTTCTGCTCCCCCAAAACTTGGACTTGTGGGGATGAACAGCGGAGGGCTTGTATGCCCTGCAAAGTGGACCTGACTTACCCTGGAATTGCAGCTTGCTGCAGTACCCAGCCCTGGACTCACATTGAATTGGTGAAGTAACCACTTTGATTTATTGCATTGTTGCTGCAACCTCTGAAGTGAGAGATATTTTGCTTTTGAACACTTTATTTCTCAATAAACCTGCTTTTGCTGTTGAAGAACTGTTGTCTGTGTCACTGCCGTTTGCCCCAAATGCTCACAATTGGTGGATGATGCGGGCATAGTGACTGTTGCTAGGGGCAATGGAGTGACAAAAACACGCTGCATTTTGGATGTCCGGGTGAAAGCGGCAACCAAGATGTCTCACATGGAGGAGGTGGTTAAACAGCTAATCCAGGCTAACCTCCAGCAGCAGTGGGCCCTAAAACAGCAGCAGCAAGCCATGGCCCAACAGCAGCAAGCACAGCAGCAAGCCATGGCACAACAGCAGCAAGTCATGGCACAACAGCAGCAGGCCCTGGCACAGCAGCACCAAGCACAGCAGGAGACAAACCGCCTGTTGATAAAACAGATTGCTGCACTCAGAGAGACTGTTGTGGCTCAAGTCTCACAACTGGAGAGAAGCCCGGTTAAGACGAGTGGTGCGAGGAGAGCCGTACAGCGGGTCCTACAAAAGATGACCCCTGAGGATGATGTTGAGGCCTACCTCACGGTGTTCCATCGCATGGCTGAGAGAGAGCAGCTGCCAGTTGCCGAGTGGGCCGACATGATTGCACCGTTCCTGACGGGTGAGCCGCAAAAAGTTTATTTTGACCTTAGGGAGCAAGATGTACGGGACTATGCCAAACTCAAAGTGGAGATTCTTGCTCGCCTGGGTGTCAAGCCAGCGGTTCGGGCAAGGAAAGTACATAACTGAACTTTTGCCGTTGATAAGCCTGCTCGGTCGCAGATGTCCGATTTAGTTCATCTTGTCCAAAGATGGTTGGAGCTGGAACAGTCCACACCTGCGCAGATCGTCGAGAAGGTTGTGGTGGACCATCTTTTTTGGACCCTACCCCCAGAGCTTCAGCGGTGGGCGAGACAAGGTGACCCTCAGACTGCTGAACAGTTAGTCAACATGGTGGAGAGGTTTGTTGCGACCGAGGACCACCTTTGGGATGCCCCTGCAGCACCAGCTACCTCCAAGACCAGCAGACCGGTGGGTAAGCAAATCCCCCTTGGAGGTGTGTGGAAGGGTGTAAGAGGGCAAAAGACTGACCCTGACCGCCAGAGCCCCCCTAATCCTAGGGAGGACGCGCGGGCAAGGAGGCTCCGTGGTCCCCAGTGTTGGAGGTGCCATGAGTGAGGTCACATGGCCGCTGATTGCCCCCTCTCCCCTGAGCCCATTGAGTGTGATGCTGCCCGCAGAAGGTCTCTGTTTGCAGAACCGGGTAGTGGCGCCATTCAGCGGTCAGAGACACAGGTTGTGACGGTGAAAGTGAATGGTTGCCCAGTGAAGGCGCTGTTGGACTCAGGTAGCTGGGTAACTTTGGTCCAGGCCAACCTTGTGCGTAGTGGTTATAAACCAAAGAAAAATCTTAATGTGCTTTGCATCCACGGGGATATCGTGGCTTACCCTGTAGCCATGGGTAAGTTTGAGACACCTATGAAGCTGGTAAAACGCCTTATGTATGATGCTATAATCGGCCTTGTTCTGGGACTTGTGGGAAAAGTGTAACGCTTCTGCCATCAGCAAAGTATCTCCGGCAGAATCGGTAAACCTCCACGTCGTTCAGTCCGTTGAACATGGGGCCCAGAGCAGATTATACAATAGGCCGACCAGGGTGAGGGCCTTTAACCCTGGAGACCGGGTTCAGAGTTTAGTACCCACAGGTGAAGGTAGAGATAAGTTTAAAGTGGAACATAGGCCGGGGAAGTTACAAGGGAATGTAGATGCTTTGTCCCAAGCCCACTGTATGGTCGCTGAAAATTGTCAGACCGCGGGTCTGAAGAAGAGGGGGAGATATGTGGTAAAGTGTATGGAAATGTCATAAATGGTGTGTATTTCTCCCCTGCTAGGCTGTATCAGGCACGATCCATGCTGGGTTTTCAGGACCCAGGTCACTTTCCCCAATCCTTTTCAGGTTTGTTCCCTGATCTCAGGCCTTGCACAGGTGATCAGGCTGATTGCAGGGGAAAGCCTGAATAAAAAAGTGCCACTGAGCCTGTCAGTAGTCTGTTGACCAGCCTGAAGGAAGGAGCCCAGGCTGCATTGCACACTGGTGAATAAAAGGACTGAATTTAAGCCAAAGGACTTGGCTTCTGCGCCCCCAAAACTTGGACTTGTGGGAATGAGCAGCGGAGGGCTTGTATGCCCTGCAAAGTGGACCTGACTTACCCTGGGATTGCAGCTTGCTGGAGCACCCAGCCCTGGCCTTACATTGAATTGGTGAAGTAACCACTTTGATTTATTGCATTGTTGCTGCAACCTCTGAAGTGAGAGATATTTTGCTTTTGAACACTTTATTTCTCAATAAACCTGCTTTTGCTGTTGAAGAACTGTTGTCCGTGTCACTGCCGTTCGCCCCAAATGCTCACATTGTATACAATTTCCATCATTTGCGGTGCAGTACAAGGTAGAAATTACAGACAGGGTCAAACAATGTTCTTGGAATAGTTAGGGTATTATGGGTTAGACCTGAAAAGATGTAGCAGATACACATTGATATTGCACATACAGTAATAATGAAGACCCTGCCCTTGCGCAAACAAGGGTACCCTTACAAACAAGGGTAATGATGGAGACAAGAGGTTGGGATTCAGCTACTCCAAAATACCTGGATGCCAAATAATATGGTGAATTCCTGAAAGTCGGCACTATATATTACCATTAATCAGCACATCTGATATCAGATTCCAGCTTGATGTTTAGGTGTGAAGGTACAGAGATGTGTTTTGTGTCAGGCATAGTGCTAAGTGAACTAGCAGGGATCAGTTTAGACCTGACAGCTAATTCAAAAGCTGCAGATATGGCCTCTCTGCAACCCTGGTGCTTCCAGTGTGCAACCTTTGTAGGTTTGTATCGCTAGAGAAAATTCCCCTGAGCAATTAGCCAAACTGCAGCAAAGACCATGCTTGAAATCACTCGGCAGAGTTCTAAGAAGGTTGAGATCCAATGAAGTAGACATTGGAAGTCATTTCTGTAGCTTCTGACTGCAGCTATAATGTATTATTTTATGTTTTTGCTGGCTGCAGACTGAAAAGTAAGGGTCTCTTAATAACTTCAAAATACAAAATGTCTTGTTCAGTTTTTCATTTACATTATATATATATTTTAAAGTCCCTGCCTGGGAACATGCTTACTGTTTCCAACTTTATGCCTGTAGGGGACAGTATAAAATGGGCCATTTCAAAGCATCTGAAAAGCTCCAATTATTCAGCTATAACTTATATATTGTAATTAAATGGTAAGTCCACTTTTGATGGAATTTTTTTAAAGTGTATTTTTTGGTGCCTAAAAGATGTCCTCAAGGTGCTGAGCTTATCTATTATGTTTTATGTTTTTCTATGTTAGCAAATGTGTTTTATGGAGGAAGCAGTTTTCACTACCTGCAATCGGTTGCTGTTGGCAACGTACACCAAGTCACTACAAGAAAAGAGAAGTGAGTCATGTGCACACAGAACACTGCTGCTATGGCCACTGCTGAGGTGATGGAGCTCACTCAACTTTACATATGCCCAGCACCAGTGTTCTGTGCAACTATTAGCAATCTGTTGCTATTGACAACGTCTAACAACTCTGAACTCTGAACTTTAAAAATAAAAATGTCTTCACATTTGCTAACATGGAAAAAAAATAAAAAAAAACGAGATCAGCTCCACACCTTTAAGACATCATTTTGCCACACACAAATATACACATTTAAAAATCCATCGAATGTGGACTTACCCTTTAAAGTTGATAATTTCGGTTACATTTATGAGTGTAGTTGAGCTGGGAAGGACATGTCTGGTGCAACTTTAGGAGTCTTTATTGTGCACTGCTGTAATCAGAGGCATATGCAGGACCACTGTGGCTTGCTGTGCTTACTTTTGTTGAGAGCTTCAAGGGACAGAGTGGCTGTTAGACCATTTTTGCATGGTCCTGGGTGAATGTAACGGAAAGGAGGGCGAACTTTGGAGCCCTGTTGTAGCTTCTATCTGGCATTGTAGGAAATGGATGAGAGGCACATCAGGCATTTTGCTGCCTTATTTTGCTGGCTGGATTGATAGCTGGCATATTTAAGATTTTTGCTACCTTCTCTTCTTTTTTTTTTTATTGTTTTTCATATGATGGAATTATTTATGACAAGTTCTAAGTTATCTTGTAAATCAGGGGTCCCCGACATTTCTTATCATGTTATGAGTGCAACATACATCACTGAGAGATGGTCATGAGCCACATTTAACATGAAGAGATCATAGAAGCCACATTACCAGTTTAGGACAGAAAACAACTGAAATGGTTGCAAATTACAATGCAGAACACATGAATGTATTAAAGCGGACCAACACCTGTTTTTCAGTCTGTGTGCCAGCAGGCACAGGCATGTGGGGGGTGGGCATCCAGAATGCTGTAGCCCTCCCAGCACATCACCCCCCCAAAATGGCAGTTATTCTTATCCTATCCTCAAAACTCTGCCGGAAATGGAGCCCTGTGATTGGCCACCGGTGGTCATGTGGATGGGGCCTTCCTGGGGTGTTGTTCCACTTTAAACTTGACAGATTAGTTTGCATGTTAACATCCCTCAAGCCCCATCCCCAAATTAAAGCCCCTGCCTAGGAACACACTAACTTGTTCCCACCTTATTCTTTGTGGGGACAGTATAAATAAGCACCTTATAAGTAAATAGCTGATATATTTTATGCAAAGCTGCTGGCTTAGCCTTCATTTTGGTGCCATAGCTTAGATGGAATGGGCAAGTCATAAAGCAACTTTATTAGGCTTGCTAATGCTCTGCTGTGGTCAGAGCCAGCTGCGGGACCACTGTGGCTTGCTGTGGTCACATGCACTAAGATTTTTAGGAGACAGAGTGGCTGTTCGCCTGAATTTTTGGAGCCCCTGCTAAAGCTTCTACCTTGCGCTGCAGAAAAATAGAGAGGAGGCACATGGGACAGGCACGTGGTAAGACTATTTATGCTTCAGCCTCCTGGTGCTGGCTGCTGAACGGATGGGTAGGATCGCGCCCCTGGTGGCACTCAGCGGCTAAAGCGGCCAGTGCAAAGTTGGTGGCAGCAAGTGCTGGAATTGCCCGATGAAAATGATGGGGCTTGAAAATGGGGAGTCAGGCTGTTCCTGAGTTCATGGGAAGCCTCGGATTCTTTGCCTGACCAACACTTACCTCTGCTTTAAATACTTGATTACAAACCTCTTTTTCTACCTTTTGACTAGCTTGGATGCTGGGTTGCACCTAGATTCAGGGCTGGGTTGAGTAGGGTTGAGTAGTGAGTTCTGAACAAAAGTCTCTGTTAAAGCGGACCAACACTCTTCGCACCGAGGGTGTTGGTGGCCAATGGCGCCGCCACTAAAATTACAGTTTGGGGGGCATCCAGAATTCTGGAGCCCCCCCACACATAATCTCCTATAAACCTTACCTTAACCTCTCTCCCTCGCCAGAAATTCAGCACCTCGATTGGCTGCCAGGCGCTTAGGTGGGCCCACATGGGCGCCGGGCAGCCAGTGGGGGAGCAAGGTTAAGGTAAGACTGTCATTTTAGCGGCGCCTCAGGCGACCACCAACAACCTTCCTGCAGGGAGTGTAGGTCCACTTTAACTTTTCCTTACGGCAGTATGACCCTGGTTACCTGAAGGACCTTACCACCAGTTATGACACCAGTAAAGTCTATACCCCCCTCTTCCAACCTCAACGGTGTGCTAGACCTCCACAAGTGTCCTGGTCTAACAGACAGCCCTTACTTAAACCAGACCAACAACCTGGCACAGCTAGAATAGAAAAGTAGCAGAAAAGTACAGCAGGAGTTAGAAAAAGGTAAATAAATTATTATGTCCAGCAATCTGAATTACCCTGGGGAGGGATACATATGAGCGCTGTTTGTTGTGTTGGTCTGGTTTAAGTCATTTTTGACTCTTGGTCCGCTTTAAGTGATTGGTGCTCAGGTTATTGTGTTCTCACATCACGCGCACACTTAACTTTAACAGAACCAGGAGAGCATATGTGGATGTAGATTTGGTGATACGTGTGGTTATCCTGAAATGGTGGCCCATTTATACATTTTTTCGGCACCTTCAGTCCGATTCATGGTGCTATGACAAGATCTACACAATTTACAATTAAGCACTTTCCTGCAGTAAATATTTTGAACAACATATTGGCCGCTAGCGGTTTAGTAAATGCTACTGCAGTAAATGCTCCGCCACCACCATTGCCGGCTGCACCACGGTAACATTATTTTTCCAGATTTCAGACTTTGCAGGGGTATATGGAAGCATGAGAATTCCAAACTGGGATGCCAAAGGGATGGGGTTTCAGTGGATCTAAGGTAAAAAATGACCTTATGTCTGCTGTACCTATAAAGGGGCCAGTGCTGCTCTTCATTAAATGTAGATAAAAAGCTATAGATTGCTTTTAAAGAAGTCATATGATTAAAGAGGCTTGTACTTATATGCTGTGCTTGTCTGTAGTAACAATGGCTTTTTAACCTGGACCCCGTGGATTGCACAGTGCATTCTGAATCTGTACAGTCACTATCCTATGCTGATGATGAATATCGGCACCCCACAGATCCCACCTTATAGGCATGTAGGAATCTTTGATGTTGATGGCACTGTTGGAGTAAAATCAAGTTCAGACCAGAAAAAGAAAGCATGGCCCGGAGTCTGTTCGCTTCCTTATGAATGGCTATTACTTGTCACAGCAAGATAAATGCAGATGATGAAAAAAGGGAATGGCAAACTGCTTAGCATAACAAAGATATATCTTTAAATGGTAAGGTTATTAATGTTCTTCCAAAAACAACATAATTACATTCATTAAAATATACATGATTTTTTTATTTTTTTTAAGATTAAACCCATAAGTGTACGTGAAGCCAGAGTGTGTGTCTGGCATTTTTCCACTAGAGGCTGCTGGAATGACAGCCTTTGTTCTATTCCGCAGACCCATTCATTGCACATTATTATACTACACAGCCTTTGACACATGTTGGACCAGAATTGGACTCCAGCAGTTTGCTACAATGTTCTAGTGCAATCATTTGCAAAAAATAAACATGGTGTTACAAACTGACTGGCTACGCTTTTAAGTGTCATTTGCAAGAGCTTGTGACACGGAGATAGACGCCCAACCTGCCTAACTCTTTTAGCTTTTTGTATTCACCTCCTATTTTCTGCATTCATAGGGTTAAACCACTTTAGTCTGCCATACAGTAATTGTTTAAAGGCTGCCCCGGCAAGGCCAATCATATCTGTAAAGATACCTTGTGTGGCATTTTCAGTATGCAATGACATTTAAAAAATATCATGTAATGTCATACCATGTAATACAACATGTTTTATATTATCTGTTTGGCAAATTTATCTGAATACTGTATCAATATATTTCTATAATCTGCCTCTGCTTAACCTTCATTACGATGATAGGATATTTCTGCAAAATACTAAAAAATGATACAAGGTCTGAAAAACAGAAATGAGAAAAAAAAATCTGAAGGTGGCAAGGCAATAGAGAGAATGAATATGAGCATTGTGAACTGTAATGTTATTGTGAGGTCTCGCCGTTTCTAGCATAAAGAGCGCATTAAAGGCTTTAGCCGCTCAATGTGAATTTGCTTGACCATGAAGTCGATTGACAGCTCAACCTGAATGGAATTCGTGAAGAGGTCTGGTTTTATGATACAGGGATGGCGTTAAAGATCAACCTTTCGCTGTAAGAGATCAGAATGTTCCATCCATGGAGGCTGAAACATTTTATAATAGTCACTCTGGGAGTACCAATTTTTCAATGCCCCATCAATATGAACCATCTAAAATGTTTGTCATCAGTAGAGCCTCTAGAATATTGCACTCATTCGTAATATTTCTGGAAATACCTAGCGTATCCATTTTACTGTAGACAAGCCAGCTTTGTGCCTCTAACATGTGTGGTACTTTTGGAAATATATTAATTTACAATATGTTGAGTATATTTCTCTCCACAGTGTCTAGCATATGTATTCACATGTACATATAAACTGTGACATTGCTGCTGGCTTAAACAGTTAAAAGGGTGAGCAAATACATTATTTTATTGAACTGGCAATCCACCATAGTTAACTCAAAAAAGTGCTACAGTATAACTTGTAAATTTTGTTGTTTTTGTTTTTTTGTTTTTGTGCTGAATTTAATCCCTTTACACCATCCTGAGATGACACCTTAATTGGGATATCCCCATACTAGGTGGGTGAAAGACCCTTCAGAACATAAATGATGTTTACTGCTGTGCCCCTTCACTGCAGGATGTGTTTACCTAGTAAGTACCATTGGAATTGAAATACCATTGGAATTGGATCCCCTCTAGATGATCGATGTTAAGATATGCTCTGCTGAATGGAATTGTATCCCTCATATAAGGGGAACCTCAACCCTGAAACCACTCTATATCTGTTATCACCTTCTCTCTCTACCCTGCTTCGTATTCAGTTAGTTCTTATGATTTAGGTATGTTAATTAAATCTTTTTGTGTTGGGTATTTGGCAAACAAGGTAGTGCAATGGCTTCCTTCTGCCTTTTTTGCTTATTGTTTTTCTTACCTGCTTTTCTTTGTGCCCATTCTGGCCAATTTGAATCATCCCAAAGGATAAGTCCTAGTAGTACTACTGGTGGGTGCTGGGGCCTGATTCCCCACCACCTGCAACTCTGGAGAAGATTGGGATTGTACTTGTTTTGCCAAAGTTCATATAAAGCTTTCTCCACTGTTCTAGAAAAGAGTCTGTTCTGCAATTAAGTGGCTGCCATTGCTACCTCATCCCAATATTATTGAGATAGTCCAGAGTCAGTATCTGATCTGATCATTTCATTTAGAGTTCAGTTCTTTCCTTCAGCTACCCCATCTTGCTTTGGTGTGTATGGCACTGTCCTTTGATGCTCTACCCCATTCTTCTTTGAGCACTTTTGTACTTTATGCTCTGTGAATTCACCCGCAATGTCACACTGAAGCATGTGAGGTTTCCTAAGAAACTTGTCACTTGCCTTCGCATACATAGTCCAGTAATTTGTCAAGAACTCCACTCCTGTGTTTCATTAGGTAAGTGACTGTGTATCTTGAATACTCGTCTATGAAAGTCACTATGTGCCTGTTGCCTCTAGGTGTAGGCGGGTTTAGGAGACCACATACATGACTGTTAACTAGGTCAAGTGGTCTTGAAGATCTATTCTGACTGACTTTAGGAAGCGTTGCACTTGTAGCTTTGGATCTGATGCAACGTTTACACTTAACAATACCTGGACAAATAGATACTTTTTTTTCACATCCCTCATTTGTAGTTGTTGTATGCATTCTGGGTGTCTGTGAACTAAATACCTGTGCCACATGTGTATATAGTCATTGTGTTCATGGGTACATAGTCTCACTTTTTCCTTCACTGTGCTGAGGCAATACAGGTGATCAGGTACAGATGATTATGCAGCTTTGCGCTTGCTATTGTCTGCATACCATCCAGGATTGAACACTTGTCACCCTGGAATTTTACAGTGAGTCCTTTGGCAGATGCTTCACAGATAAGAGTCCTCCTTCAAGATCAGAAACATAAAGCAATGTATTTTACTTCCATCTGAAAGGTAAATAGTCTCTTTGCTATTCAGATCAAGTTCTGTGAAAAAGCTTCAATCACTTGTCATGTGGCCGGTTGCTCCTGAGTCAATGCACCAACCATGCAACCGTGAAATTTTTGATTGCCTTTCTCTTTAAATGTTGCATTCAAGTTCCCTTTACATGGATCAGAAATTGTGGCTTTCCATATAGTACAGTCTCTCTTTATGCATCCCTGTTTGTGGCATCTAAAGCAAACCATGGTTTCCTTCCTGTGCAACCTTGTGTCTGTAGCTTTAAGAGCTCTTCTGGTGTCAGTTTCTGTGGTGTCATGCGGAAGCTTCTTTGCTGATAGTCATCTAGGAGCCTGGTTTTTACAAATGCTAGTGTCAAATCTGTCTTAGGCTTTGTCTCCAATGCATTGATCAGTGCAGTAAATGTATTGGGTAAGCTACACAACAACATGGCTGCGACATGCCTGTCCATTATAGTCTCAATCAACTGATCTGAGTTGTGTGATCACTTTCAGCTTGATGTTTAAGCTGGATATCTCATGCAGTCTTTTCAGTACATCCCACATACCTTTTAAGGTATTCTCACTGCATATCTGAATACACTGATCATCCTCCACTAGTAAGCTTATGGTGGCTGGCCATGTCTGTTTGCTCTACCTGAGCCACTTCTGGTCACTTATCTTTATCCGGTCACTGGGGCTTCATTTGGTCACTGTGAGTGCTGGGGGAAGTGGAGTCAAATCTAGGTACACATTTGTGGTGTAACATGAACTGGCTTTACTAGAACATGAGTGCAGTAAGAGAAGGTCACCTTGCATGGTGGATAACATAGAAAAACAACATGCAGCAGAGAACGTACAAACTACACATAGATATATGTAACAGGGTCATTTACTGTCATACATGTAAAAATGTTATCAGAATTTACCTAGCAATATAGATGCAGATCACATACAGAGGCTATCTGTAAGCTGTTGCACAATATCTCCAACACTGGAATCTCGCAAACCTTAAAGTGTAGGATCCTCCAGAGGATTGCAGTTTTGGTCAAACCTAACCAGTGTTCACAAGCAGAATGGTTGCAATGAGCCCAGACGGGAATGAAGACATAACAGTTGTGCTTACTGATCTGGTCCAGATGGATGGAGTAGTGGATGATGGTGGAAGGCCACCATGTCTCAACAAGGCTTTGATGACAGCAAGGAGGTGATAAAGAGGGTTAGTTAAGAACGGCAGGCAGTGTCTGATGAACGCTGGGCCCTGTACGCAAATCCACATTTAAGAAAGCGAATCTGGTGAGCGCCTCTAACAGCACCATGTATCATCACATGTATTATTACAGGTGGCTCAGAGTATAGCGCTGACGCTCTAGGCTCAGGAGTGCCAAGTAGTACATGTTTCTCTGCAGCGCCTGGCCTGCAAACAAACACTTTTACATTTTTTTTCATTTTATATTTTTACGCAGAATTGTATGTACTAGTCTGGCAATAAAATGTCAGCCCATGTGTTTTTGCTTTGTTACTGGTGGATATGTGTTCAAAATCAGACTTTGATCACACAGCGCCTGGCACTCTATGCTACCGCGCCCAGCTTTAGAGCACCAACGCTGTGTGTGTGTGTTTTTTGTTAAATATGGTGTGGATTGCAGAGTGCCGGACGCACTGAGCTGGCGCTACCTGTCGCTCGCAGCAGCCTTATACTGTTGTTAGAGAACATAAATCATATTCATCAATGCCGGTGCAGGTTATTACTACTCAAAAGTAGCAGCTTGGGATGGCTATTTTAACATCCTGCAAAGTAATCCAAGCAAAAACTCTAAAAAAATCTACCAGGTCCTTCATGTATTTTGGCCTGTTTTTGATTTGATTTAATCGAAAGCTTTTGATTTCAGTAAATGTGACATGTTAATGCTGCACATTCAACAATATTGAACCTTTTCAGTTCTTTGCAACCTTTATAATGTCTAGAAACTGTTTAGCATAATCATTTGAAACAGTTTTTTAATTTGTGAAAATAATACTGTTATCATTGGAGAGTTTGGATAATAAAATTAGATTCTCACCCCGTGTCACATACCACGGTTGAGAACTTGAGAATTGTCATTTGCATCAAGTATTTGGGAAACGCATGAGTTTTCATAGGCAGTCCGAGCTTTTCTTAATCATCATACAGTAAAGTATATAAAAAATTAAAAACTCAAAATGCACTTTATTGAGTGCTGAGTGAGAAGGGCTCTTGCTTCTCAAAACTCAGACTCTCCAAAGAAATCCCAAATCATCTGGATAACCCCTATATATGTGAAGCAGAAAGTGGACAAGAGAAAGAATAATATCTGTAAAAGACATGTAGTGAATAGTTGGCTTTGAAATTCACAAGCTTTGACCAAAAGAAAAGATGACAATGAAATGCCCGAACTTAAAGTTAAAACTTTGAAAACAAGCTAATAGAATCTAAATGACTGGAATAGAATGTACATTCACTGGAGCATTTTACCTTCCCAAAATATTTAGGGATTTAATAAATGTAATGAGAGTATTTGAAAACAATTTTCTCTTGAAACGCTCTATTTTTTGAAATTTTTTATGAAATATATTAACTGTTGAAATATTTATTTTTTGGGATAATTTTAGGGAAAAATTCTTGCACATGTGTACATTTGGTTTAAGGCTAGCCCATGGATTATATCGCACACCCAGTATTCTCCTGCCAACCATCATCAAAATGTATAATATCTAAGAATAATTATCATTTTTTTGTAAGTTAAATAGGATATTTACCCACAATGCCTGGTTAGAAATATGACTGATGTCACTGCATTTAAGGAAACTGGCCTAAACAATAATGTGGTTTAACTGATGCAGCTGAAGACAAGGATAAAACAAAATGTCTTGAGTATGTGTAATGTAACAATCTCTTACTCAGAAATATTTCAAAACCCACAAATTATTAAGTGACAAGGCCAAGTCTAACCACCATTTCATGAAAGATTTCTTTGTTTTTTATTACAAAAGAGACATAAAGCACCGACATATAGTTGGCTTCATATTTTCTGCTTTTAAAGTGGACCCCACTCCCACAACCCCACTGTTACATGTATGTTCCACATATTCTGCATCCTGGTTTTCCCTAGTCCAGGTCTACCCAAACTGTGGTACACAAGCTCCAACTCAGTGGTGCTCAACTCTCTTCCTCAAGAGCCACCAACAGGCCAGGTTTTGCCGATCTCCACATTGATGCACAGGTTGGATAATTAGTGCTTTTTCTGAGCACTATTTACTGTGTGTATTTGTGTAGATCTGCAAAACCTGGACTGTTGGTGGCCCTTAAGGATGAGGCTTGAAAATGTTTGAACTACATAGTGCCTGCAGTCTGATCTGAACCCTAACCCAGTCTGCTGCGATCTGAACCCTACTCAAACCGAATTTGCCCCATTAACACAAAACTTCTCTAAAAGGTGCCTAACACTATTTATGTGTATGTTTATTGGTTTTGCACTGGCTGCTTTGTGGGTACCAGGCTTTACTGGCTGATGATTAAGCTCAGTTTTTAGACCAGTTATGAGTGTGTTAATGACCATTGCCATCCGAAAGGGTGGAGTGGATGTTGGTTTTGTTATATATTCAGGTCAAGGTTTTGACAGCCGATATCTGCTTTGTTTCATCAAGAATTTACATTGTTAAAGTAGGCCAAAACACACCCTGCAGTCTATAAGACTCCAGGGCAGGCTTACTCACTCCCTCTGGTGCATCCTAAACTGGGATGTCCCTCTGTGGGAAACTCCCCAGGGTGCCCAGTAAACTCACCTTTCCCCGAGCACACAGTGCATGTATGGACGGCATCGTTTTCCATTCCTGGGCACAATGTGGACATATGTTAACTTCACTGTTGGGCAATCAGGTTTACCTAGAAGGGGTGCAAACAGCAGCCCCAAGCACAGAACGGGTAAAATATATTGTATATTAGAGGTTGTAATGGGTATGGGGAGAGAGGTATAAGTGTCAACCAGTGTGAGCTAGAGAGGAGTGAGTAGTCCAGCCAGGCCAAGAGACCAAGGTGAAGCCAAGAGGTAGGTCCAGATAGCTGAGGAAGGAAGCCTAAGACTTAGATGTTATTAGCAAGTTACCCATGGGAAAGAAATCACTACCCCACACCCACATGACCACCTGAATTGTGTGTACAACCCACTTTTTCAAAACCTTTACAACTGGGCCTTCAGAAAGAGATGTTACTCAGGTGAGGTATAAAAGTAAATGTTATCTACATTGCGATGAGACACACTCCATAAGGAGAACACTAAAAAACAGTGGGGATAATCTCTCAACATTTAAAAAAAAAGTCCCGAGGGTCAACAAAGGTTGAGCATAAGGCAAGGGCCTTAGAAAAGTGACACTTACTGTATTTTCTCTCCATAATACGTACCCTTGAAAGTTGGGGGAAAATGTTGGTGTGTCTGAAGCAAATGTAAAAGTCCACTTAACTTTCCAGTGCCCCTGTTCCAATGACTGTGCTCCTGCTGCTTTGGTTCTGGTTGGTGACTGGACATGACCTGTGTATGACCTGTGTCCATTGAAATTAATTCACACACTGCCCATTATGGGTTGATTGTGGAGATTCTGCACTCTGTCTGTTATGGGGTGACTGGGGAGGGAGGTCTGCAAGCTGCCCTTATGAGGTGGTCGGGGGGACTCTGGACACTGCCTGTTATGGGGTTCTACACACTGCCTTTTGTAGGGGGCCAGGGGGGTTCTGTGCACTGCCTGTTACAGTGGGATTGGGGGGCACTGTCTGTTCTGGAGTAATTGAGGGAATGGTTTGCACACTGCCTGTTGTGGGCTAACTGGGTGGATTTTGCTCACTTCCTGTTATGGAATGATTGGGGGAATTATACATGCTGCCTCCTACTGGGTTCTAGGAGGAGGGTATTGTAGCACCTTTTTTGAGTCAGAATTTTTTTTTCCTATTTTCCTCTTCTAAACCCCAGGTGAGGCTTAGGGTGCGAAAAAGACAGCATTTTTGTAGGAAAATAGTGCTACAATTTCCTATTTTATGTTGGTAAAACTTTCAAGATGCAAAGGTTCGTTTTCAAAACTAGAATTCAAACACATCAATATATTTTTACAGGACATATTTAACACCATTGCATGGAAAGACAGTAAATCTATTTCTAGCTTGTTTCTGAAAATAATCCTGCAAAAATGACATTTACTGTTTGTGCTACATACCAAACGGCAAGATTAGGATTTGACAGGTCAGTGTGTATCTCATGTATCAGAGTCTGATGATGATGATGTTTAGCTATCAGCTATTTATAACTGCACTGTGACTTGACCACTCACTCATAGGACACACATGATGTATACATGCCCTAAAAATACAAAGGATAAAAAAAACAGTTTTGATGGGCGTTAGCTGTTTTATGTGTAAGGTATGTTTTATTAAAACATGTGACACATAAGTGATACAAAACAGGAGCAAGACCTTGACTATAAAAAGAATTACCTTTGGGTTGTTCCACATTATGTAAGGTGCCTGACATAGTACAGACAGTGTACCTGGAAACAAACAAATACTCATACATCTAATGTTATCTTAGTACTGTAATTACATGTTCAGTTAAATATACTGGCTTTCAGTAATTTACCCTATGAACAGAACCTTTATAAAGATTTACTCACCTTTCAAATCTCGTACTTTCAATTACCCTCATATTCTTCCCTCCAACTCTGAGCTCAGACTATGAAAGTTGTGTATAGCTGAGTTTTCTTTTTTACAAGACACAAAAAAGCAGTGGCCTTGATGCTATATATATTTCCATTGTGGTTAATTGAAATCCTTGATATTGTGCAATAAGCCATACGTCACTTTTACTACAAGTCATTTGACCCCTATCTTTTATGATCGAGATGGAACCTTAAGCCCCTTTCATATGTTAATGTTTGGGTTTGAATCGCATAATGACCAAATTGTATCATTTTTATTCTGTCTCAGAGTCACTTTATATTTCATACTTTTTTTTAGCTGGTGGGAGGCTATGAAAGGGGAAAGCCCCTTTCATATGTGACCTATTGGGCTTGAATATAGTGTCTAAAGATCATTTTCTTTATCCCAGTCTTGTTATCTTTCCTCTAATTTTTGGCTAGTGGAAGGCAAGTTTGGAACCTTCAGCCCCCTTCATACCTGACATATTAGGCTTGAGCCTAGTAATGAACAAAGCTATCATTTTTATTTTGTATCTCTGCCTCCTTATTTCTTCCCTCTCTTTTTTGGCTGGTGGGTGGCAAGTATGAAACATTAAGCTCCTTTCATATGTAACATATGGGGGTTAATTCTAGTTATGGCCAAAGCTATGATTTTTTTCCATATTTATGCCTCTTTATTTCTCCTCTCTTTCTTGCCTGGTGGGGGGCAAGTATGGAACTTTAAAGAAAATGCCACTTATGTGGATTTTTCTGAGACTCCAGGGTAGAGCGGTAAGATTAAGACCTAATCTAGTAGTGGCCAAAGCTATAATTTCTATTCCACATCTCTGCTTCTTATTCTCTCCCCCTCTTTTTTAACAGCTGGGGAGTAGAGATGAGCGAATCGATTCTGACGAGCCCGAATTCGTTACGAATTTCAGGAAAAATTCGATTTGTTAAGTTTCCGAATATCGCCGCGGATCCACATGTCAGGACATGTCCCATGGGCAAGGAATCCTGGGTAGGTGTCACATGTTACCTATCAGCATACAGGCTTACCGATGATGTCACAGCCCCATATAAACGGCGGCCATTTTGCAGAAGATCATTCTGACACTATATTGCGGCCAGAGCAGATCAGGCAGGGAGAGAGTGAGAGATAGATGGACAGACAGAAAGACAGATAGGTAGATACAGCGAGGGAGATATAGATAGAACAGAAGAAGCCGAGCGAGGGACAGATAAAGACAGGAACAGTTTAAAGTGTTTGCATTAGCTTTCAAGCCTATTTAGTGTTAATAACATACCTGCCAATTTAGGTTTTCCTTTTCCTCGTGTCATTCTTTAAAAAGCGTGCTAGCATTAATATTTCAAGAGTACCTGTCTATTAACTGGTTGCATTTTGTAATCAAATTCACTTTTCCACTATCAAAGCAGCCAACCTTTGTATTTGAAGAGGGGGCATCCCAAACACTAGCATAAATATTTCAAGAGTACCTGTCTACTAACTGGTTGCATTTTGTAATCAAAGTCACTTTTCCACTATCAAAGCAGCCAACCTGTGTATTTGAGGAGGGGGCATCCCAAACACTACCATACATATTTCAAGTGTACCTGTCTATTAACTGGTTGCATTTTGTAATCAAAGTCACTTTTCCACTATCAAAGCAACCAACCTGTGTATTTGAAGAGGGGGCATCCCAAATACTAGCATACATATTTCAAGAGTACCTGTCTATTAACTGGTTGCATTCTGTAATCAAAGTCACTTTTCCACTATCAAAGCAGCCAACCTGTGTATTTGAAGAGGGGGCATCCCAAATACTAGCATAAATATTTCAAGAGTACCTGTGTATTAACTGGTTGCATTTTGTAATCAAAATCACTTTTCCACTATCAAAGCAGCCAACCTGTGTATTTGAAGAGGGGGAATCCCAAATACTAGCATAAATATTTCAAGACTACCTGTCTACGAACTGGTTGCATTTTGTAATCAAAGTCACTTTTCCATTATCAAAGCAGCCAACCTGTGTATTTGAAGAGGGGGCATCCCAAATACTAGCATAAATATTCCAAGACTACCTGTCTACTAACTGGTTGCATTTTGTAATCAAAGTCACTTTTCCACTATCAAAGCAGCCAACCTGTGTATTTGAAGAGGGGGCATCCCAAATGCTAGCATAAATATTTCAAGACTACCTGTCTACTAACTGGTTGCATTTTGTAATCAAAGTCACTTTTCCACTTTCAAAGCAGCCAACCTGTATATTTGAAGAGGGGGCATCCCAAACACTAGCATACTAACCGTTTGCCTTTTTTAAGAAAAAGTCTGGTTTTCAAGTGTAAAGCACCCATTGCCTTTCACTGGGGGCAATTGTCAGTGCTAGCACTGACTTACCTTTTGCCTTTTGTATAAAAATACAAAAATACTGTTCTAGGTGTAGTGTAGTGTATTGTTTTCCCCTCCTAAACGCAGTAAAAATGTCAGGCAGAGATGTGCCAGGATGCACACTGAGGAGAGGTCTAGATTCATCAGACAGAGGTCGCAGCAGACTAGGGGCAAGTGGCAGCAGGAGTCGCGGTGAGAGGCCTGATCTCCCGGTATCTGCTAGCGGTTGTGTCTCGACCAGCAACGCATCTGCCGCCATCGATTAGCTAACGCGGTCATCGACCTCATCACAAGTGACATCTGACACCCCCAGTCAACAGTCCGTAGGTTCCTCGGACACAACCCTGAGTTGGCATGGCCTGGGAGTAGCCCTTGTCCTTCCATTGGCTCTGTCCTACGCCCCCCCCCTCCAGCCACCGTATCTTATGCTTTGGGTTCAGCTCCACTATTCAGTGAGGATGATGTGTTAGAGGACAGTCAGCAGCTGCTGCCCAGCCAAGAAATGGAGGAGACATCCACCGCTTCTTTTGCTAGGCAGACAAACACTGGGGAGGAGAGTGGCGTGGGAGGTGGTGTGGCAAGCGTTCCGTCTCCTGCAGCACACGCTCTTGTGGAAACCGAGGAGGACATCAGTGAAGTGCAGACACAACTCAATGATGATGATGAAGATGCTGATTGCACTTAGGAGCCCGGTGCAGAATGGGCATCATCATCATCAGGAGAAGAGGGTCCCAGGTTGCCCCTGAGTTAGCAGCTGAGGCAGCAAGGTGGTAGTAAGGTTGGCAGTCAGCATGGTGGCAGAATTGAGATGTCCGAAGCCACACGTGGCCGGGGGCAGGGTAGACCACCTGCTGCGTGGCAGGCTGCCTTCCTGGGAAGTAGTGGAGCAGGGGTTCCTGGAGTTGGCAGCAGTAGCAGTGAATTAGTGCGGAATGTTGGAGGAAAATTAGCTACTCGGCAGTGTGGCACTTTTTCATCAAGCATCCACAGGAGGGTAACCTGGCCAAATGCAAGATGTGTAGACAGAAGGTCAAGCGTGGCCAGGGCCCCAATGTTGGTACCATGGCCCTGTGGCAACACATGCAGCATCACCATAAGGTGGCCTGGGAGAACCGAGGCTCCGAAGTTGGGGTCCAGCCTGCTACATCAGCTAGTGCCACGCCACTTCCAATTTCACCCAGCCAAGGCTCCAGCACCTCAGCCGAAGATAGCTGTGCGTCATACCCATTCTCTGCCGCTCCAGATGCTTCTGCTACTCCTACTAAAAGTCAGTCATCCCACCAGCAATCCATCAGCGAAGCCATGTCCAAGAGACAATAGTATGCGGCCACTCATCCTACGGCGCAGAAGCTAAATGTGCTCCGGTCCAAGTTGCGGTTGCTGCAGTCCCTCCCTTTTACTGTGGTGGACTCTGCACCTTTCCGAGAGCTGATAGCTAGTGCTGAGCCGAGGTGGAGAGTCCCAAGCCGTCATTTTCGTTGCAAAGAAGGCAGTACCAGCCCTGCACAAATGTGAATGTGGTTCCTGCACAGCAACTTGGACAGGTCACACCACTTCGGCCTCCGCACTCCCAGGCCATTTTGCCTGTCACAGTGTGCGACTCCGCCTCCTCATCCTCCTCCGTCTCCTTAGCCTCCACTGTACGGTCAATTCTCAATGCCCCTTCAACCTACCATGTGTGCAGGGCACGTCTGTGTCACGCTGTGCTTCACATGGTTTGCCTTGGAGTCACACAGGGGAGGAGCTCCTGAAACTAATTCATCAAGAAATCAAAACATGGCTTACTCCACGGAAATTGTAAATGGGAACCATGGTGACTGACAATGGGAGTAACATCTTGTCTGCGCTGCAACAAGAAAGCCTGAGCCATACGCCATGTATGGCACATGTGTTCAACCTAGTTGTCAAGCGTTTTCTGAAGTCTTCCCCCCATCTGCAAGACATCCTAACAACAGGAAGGAAACTTTGCACCGCCAAGCACACCCTTCTTAAGCTACAGCGTCAGAACGGTGTCCGCCAACAAAGTCTGATTTGCGATGTTCCCACCTCTTGGAATTCCACCCTACATATGTTAGATCGACTATACGAACAGAGAACAGAGATCCAAGCAGATAGGGGGACTCCCCTGTGTAACTTTAATGTGAACCAGTGGCAGCTCATACGTGACACCTGCCATTTGCTCAGGCCCTTTGAGGAAGCCACTTTATTTGTCAGTCGCCAGGATTACGGCATGAACGACGTGATTCCGCTGCTTCATGTAATACAACACATGTTGGAAACCATGGCTGGTCAGGGCACTGGAGACATGGCACATACATTTCAAGGCCACATAAACCCCGTGGGAGCTGAGGAGGAGGAGGAGCACAGTGAAGTACAGTTTAGTTTTGACAAAATGGGCGGTTTATCTAGTCATCTGACAGGAGAGGAGGAGCAGGAGCAGCCAGAGGAGCTAGAAGGTTTGTGAGGAAGGCGAGACAGAGGACCCAGACACACCGTGGCAGTATGCAGTGGAGATGGAGACAGGTAGTCCCTCTAAGTCAGTTGCACAAATGGCACGATGCATGCTCAGGTGCTTTCGTAGTGACCGCAGAATTGTCTCAATTTTTCAGCGGGATGACTTCTGGCTCTCCACCTTATTGGACCCTTGCTACCGGCACAAAATGGGGGCATTTTTTACACCCACTGAGAGGGAGGACAAACTGACCTACTACAAAGACATTCTACGTAGTGGCCGATGCCTATCTGCGCCATGGTCCATACTCTGACTCGGGGGGACCTCTGCGCTCACCTTCCACTGCTGAATGAATCAGGCATGGATCAGCCAGGATTTCCACTCACCAATAGCTGATGCATGCAAGTAGCCGATGCATGGTAGCTCCTTCTGCTGCTGCCAACTCCTGGGTGTGTTTTTCAGGCAATATATGGCCTCCTAATGCTGCTGCCAACTCCAATGTGTTTTTCAGGCAATATATGGGCTCCTAATGCTGCTGCCAACTCCAGAGTCTGTTTCAGGCAATATATGGGCTCCCTATGCTGCTGCCAACTCCACTGTGTGTCTTTCAGGCAATATATGGGCTCCCTATGCTGCTGCCAAATTCAAGGTGTGTTTTTCAGGCAATATATGGGCTGCTAATGCTGCTGCCAACTCCAGTGTCTCTTTCAGGCAATTTATGGGCTCCTAATGCTGATGCCAACTCCAGTGTGTGTTTTTCAGGCAATATATGGCCTCCTAATGCTGCTGCCAACTCCAATGTGTCTTTCAGGCAATATATGGGCTCCTTATGCTGCCGCCAACTCCTCGGTGTGTTTTTCAGGCAATATATGGTCTCCTAATGCTGCTGCCAACTCCAATGTGGTTTTCAGTCAATATATGGGCTCCTTATGCTGCTGCCAACTCCAGGGTGTGTTTTTCAGACAATATATGGGCTCCTAATGCTGCTGCCAACTCCAGAGTCTCTTTCAGGCAATATATGGGCTCCCTATGCTGCTGCCAAATTCAGGGTGTGTTTTCAGGCAATATATAGGCTCCCTATGCTGCTGCCAACACCTCGGTGTGTTTTCAGACATTATATGGGTTCCTTATGCTGCTGCCAACTCCAGTGTCTCTTTCAGGCAACATATGGGCTCCTAATGCTGCTGCCAACTCCAGGGTGTGTTTTTCAGGCAATATATGGGCTCCTAATGCTGCTGCCAACTTCAATGTGTCTTTCTGGCAATATATGGGCTCCCTATGCTGCTGCCAAATTCAGGGTGTGTTTTTCAGGCAATATATGGGCTCATTATGCTGATGCCACCTCAAGGCTCTCTAATTGTGCCGCTCTGCGACAGCGAATCTAATAGCAACGCATCTGATCTGCATGTCATACTTCTTTACAATATTATTTCACTCACCCAGAATGCATCCTATGCATGTTACAGCCAAGCAAAACATTCCGCAACCCTATGGAGGCTCTCGGAAGCCCAGAAATAGCCATTTTTAATAGCGTTTCGTCGCGAATAAATTTGGACCGAAACAATTTTTTCCGGAAAATTCAGCGAATCAGCCAAATCGAATTTTTCAAAAGTTTGCTCATCTCTACTGGGTAACAGGGATAAATAATTTAGCCCCTGGTGAATTAGAGCTTTTTAAATAGAATTTAAAAAAAACTTTGTATATGTATTTAGGCGTTAACTAAAATAGGTTTGGGGCATTCAGATTCATCAGGTTATACAGAGGTTATACAGAGATGCAGACATTATCACTATGACAAATTGTAACACTTTCCAAAGTACCTTATACAGGCAGCAGTGTCTTATGTGTAACACGTAACAAAATATAGATACATTATATGTACACAGTCCACTTGGAAAGCTGCCAGCCGATTAGTTTGATACAAGTGACTCGCTGATGCAGATATGTTACAGTGTACAGCTCCAAGTTCACACTCCAGTCCAGATATTACAATCCACAGCAGAAAAACGACTTGTAAATATAATACCAAAAAAAGAAAAGACTCTATAGGGTTGTTTTATGGTTGGTGCGTAAAAATGCTCAGGTGAAGCGCAAAAGATTCAGCATCCGCCTAGGTGCATGATTCAAAGCTGACTGAGCAGTTGTGGAGTGCACTAAATGCCAAGCACAAAGGAGAAGCACAATTTGCACCTTCCACAAGGTAAATCTTCTGTTTTGAAGTGCAATTGTCCCTGCCCCATGCATATTTGCATGGCTAAGCGCTTAACTACTCCCAATGGCCCCCATGTTTCTCCATAACGATTTGATCTCTCCAGCTTCTCCATTTTTGGGGGTTTGTTTTGGGGGGGGGGGGGGTATTCTCTGTTGTAGATTTTCTCTTTAACCCTCCCTGTTTGTTTTTCATATTAATGCTTAATAATGTAACTCTTTGGGGCCCAATATCCCCATTTTTGTTGTTTGGACGTTAAACTTTATGTTTATGGAAAACCTTTTACCATTTTTTTGTAGTATTCCAAACAAAAAAAAGGGTTTAATCCTGAAAAAGAGCTGTCATTGTTCATAAACACTGTTTCATTGTTCCATAAAAAAAATGTGTTTTTAGAAAGAAATAAGGTTGTTACTCATTGTAATCGGCACTTTCCTCCACCAATTTGCTGGAGGAAATTCACTCTTCAAATTGCCACAGTTGTGCACGCTTTGCTGCCCTCTAAACATGCCATCAGGCGCCGAAGATGGTTTGGTGCACAAAAATGATGCTAGCAGAAAATTTAAGGAGTAAATTGGCGCAATGGCTAGCTCTAGTGCGCAAATTGATGGTAAAACAAAAACACATCCCATTTTGACAATGAATCAGACGGAAGCCTGAGCGCGACTTGACGCACCAAATAACGTGGCAAACTCACTGGCGCACTGTCCATGAATTGACACGTATATTTATTTACATCTGACCCCAGCAGGGTTAAATAAGGGGCAACATACAGGGATAATATGAAGTCACTAATGCAGAAATAGACTGCCTATTCACATACATTATCTCTATCACTTACTATGGGCAATTAGGGGATGATATTTAGGTACATGGGCTGTGATCTACCTGTTCGTTAAGGCCCAATGGTCATAAAATTTACCCTTCTGGCAGTTCCATGGAACACGCATGTGCTCCTGTCCAATCAATGCTGTATTCTGTGCTATACAGCACTGTGCTAACCCCTCCCCCCACTACCACTGTCCTCCACCATTCACCTAAACTTTCCACCCCCTGCTGCAGTCCTCCACCACTTGCCTAACCTCTCCACCCCTGCCCCTGTCCTCTACCACTCATTTAACCTCTCCATGCCCTGCAGCTGTCCTCTACTGCTCATCTAACTGCTCCCCCCGGCTGCTGTCCTCCACCACTTACCTAACCTCTCCACCCCTGCCGCTGTTCTCTACCATCACCCAACCTCTCTGCCTCTGTCGATGTCCTCTACCACTCACCTAACTCTTTCACCCCCTTCTGCTGTCCTCTACCACTCACTTAACCCCTCCACCCCTGCCACTGTTCTCTATCACTCACCTAACCCTTCTATCCCCTGCAGCTGTCCTCTATCACTCCCTTAAAGTGGACCAAAACCCAGGATTTTGACCATCCTGGGTTTTAGTCCTTCCCACCAGCGTGGAACACCTCCTTCCGGTCCTACGGCACACGGGTGCCCACTCATCCAATCAGCGTGCTTAGATCCGCTGACCATTTCCTGGTCATTTTAGAGTTAGGGGTTAGGGGTGTGACATGGGCATGACTAGGGGCAGGGCTAAATTGCAAAAAACTTCAAGGCCATGCCCCCTGTCCAAACTGGACCCCCCAGGGCAAAATCCTGTGTGTGTCACTGGTTCCATATGTTGCAGAGTGTGAGTGCTGGGTGCAGCGGAGTCAAATCCAGATAGACATTTGTGGTGTAACAGGAACTGGCTTTACTGGAGCATGCATGCAGTATGAGAATGTCACCTTAACATGATGAATAACACAGACAAGAAAAGGGAAGTCATAGAGTATATATAGAGAATATAGAGGATAAACAACACATCAGAAAAAAGCATATGAAGACTACAGTTAAGCACTGGTAACAGCAACATCTACAGTCCTAACTGTAAACTGCATCAATATCTAGCAAAAGTCCCCAAATCATATTTAGAGACAAGCAGAAGCTGTTGCAAAGTATTGTATCTCCAACACCATATACGATAAAATTGTCAGCACAGCAATAACCTGGTAATAATCTGGTAAAGCATTACAGGAATGATCTGGGTATCTGAAAAGCAGATAAGAAGTGAAAAAAAGCTGTGTAGAATTATTTTAAATCCTGGCCATCCAGACATTAAACTATTTTCAATCTCTCCCCTCCTCACACTTTCTCCTATTTCCTTGCTAGCTTACAAAGTTTTTCTTTCTCTCTCTAGCTCTCATACTATTGTTCAACCCTTTCTCTAACCTGCATCACTATTTTACATCCTGTCCATCCTGCCATCACATGGCCCCCAAGCCCAGCCTGCAGACTGTTTTTCTGCCCTCTTGCCAACATACTCTATGTTTAACCTCTACTTTTGGCCTCTTACTATTTTCAATGCCTCCCTCCTTGCCACCATACTCTTTTCTCTCCCTAACGCCTTCCCTTCTTTCATTTCTGCTACCTAGGGAAATCACTATTTCCTTTCTCCTGGTGGGGGCAGGAAGACACATGCTACATTTCAGCTTAAAACATCAGCCTCTAGGAAAATATTCCAGCGAATTAGAATGTATATCATATATCAATCAGGGTTGAGGGACTGATGGACAATTAGCCTTTGTCTGCCATATAGCAATTGACCCCTGTCTGCTCCATTATAGTGGTTATCCAAGATATCTTGATAAGTCATAGGGAAATCTAGCTGTAGCACATGGGAAACTGAAGGTGCTTTTTTTGAACCACAAAATTAATCCCAGATGTGTTTTTTACAGTAGCACCATTGCAATCAGCTATCCCCTGACAACTCCTCGATAACACCTCACCATCATCACACCCTGATTTACTTGATGTCAAATGAGTTTGGCAGCAGTGCACTGTTAAAGCCTATCTAGGCTGTCCACAGGCGTAAATGTACAGCTCTGATAGAATCACATACAGATGTTCTATATTTGAAATGATGTGGTTTCTGGGGTCTAACCACCCACAGGGGCAAACAAATTCAGGGCAATGAAATATTAGGTGGCCAAACAGAAATATTTGTATTTTACACTGAGAACCTGTATCACCCCTTGAATGTTTGACCCAACAGTAGCAGAAGGTGGTCACTGCCTTCGGAAAAGAGTGGGAGAATTTTATTTTGAGCGCACAACAAGACTCTTATATTAAGTATAAATACATGTATTTATATCATCTGTAGGATGCTATGATGGACTAAATGGAGCCTCATGTGTGAACATATAAATATATCATAAAAAATACATAGTACTCCCCTACAGCTAGGGCTTGGCCAGCCCTACAAACCTTAAAACCTTATCCTTAACCTCGCCCACTTAACTTCACATATAAAATTCCACATATAAAACATCCTTAAAATAGCACAATTTATTGAGATAGTTCTTTGAAACCAAAATGTATCAAGAAAATAAATTTCCCTCTCCACATAACACTTTGCATGAACAATCAATACTATCCATTTAGACACAAACAGCCATTAGGAATACCAAATATATTAAAGGGGAAGGTATAATTATTGTCCTACTTACTTGTTCCCTTATTAATGAACGACACTATTATACTATTTTGTTGGTCCTCTTTTACTTTGTGGTGGATATGTCTTGCCCGCTGGCTTTTACAACCCTAATAATAATAATAATTATTATTACTATTTGAGCCTTATACTGTTTTACAATGTATTCAGCCCTCTGAGTGGTATATTATCCCATCTGTAAGTTTTTGAGTCTGTGGTGGGCACTAGTTGGTGTTGGGAAGGCAATGGGCACTCGCCTTCCCACATGTTGTACCGGCTCTTTCACTCTCTGTCACTGCCACAGCCCCCCAATGGGGCAGAGGATGTTTCCGGGGGGATAAAGATAGGCAATCATCCCTGGCAGGGTTCAGTTAGTGAGGCACAGGTGGCCCCACGGATAAAAGCATTGGCACATTAGCCACCTCCCTCCCACCAAATTTTATAAAGTATTGCCATTGTTTGGGATGTGGAGTGTGGATGGGAAGCTCTGCATTTCTCATACACTCCAATAGACACTGTCCCACTCCAGTGCCGTTTTCATTGGAATGCAATCAATAGCTCCTGGTGCTGGGAGGGTGTGGGTGGACGCAATGCCACTTCTATACGTCCTGAGGCCAAATGGATATTATTTTTTGCTAATGCAATATTTTATATGGAGAGGGAAAATATATTGTGTTTTATGAATTTTGTAAGGTGGGTTAATCCCCATTTTCAGGTTATAAAGGTTTTCAATATGTACTAAGTGTCTCTTTTTCGGTGCCTGTTCAATCTGAACAAATAGAAGTAAAGATAACTGTTAAATGTAATTACATTCTTTTATTTGGGAGTTGATAATAGCAGAGTTGTTAAGATTCACATTAACAAAATAATTCTCACAGTATGGCACCACTTAACACCCTGTCTTGTTCTATGACACCAGGACATAGACCCTGTCCATGATGTTTCTGCATCACACGTTCAGAGAAAAATTGCTTTGTGTGCGCCCTTGTTTTGCTAATAAACTGGCAAAACCTGTCTTAGTGCATGTGCACCTTTGCAGATGGTAGATATGATCTTGGTGACATGTCACAAGATAAGCGTGCCAAAGACAGATGCACAAATATACAAAGGGGTAAGCAAGTAGACCTTATTATTGTTGTCATCATTGTTGTTATTATAATTAGTATTATTATAGAAATAAAGTGTATTTTAGTTTTGTGGGGAAGGGCAAGATACTCTTATCTTCTTTTGAGGTAACCCCCTCTTTGGAGTGGAAAACTCCACCTTCTCACATGTTTTTGCATAAGCTGTTGCTGTTACAAAGAATAGGTAGTGCCAGTAAAGCCCCAACCTTTCTGATGAATTTTCTGATGCGTGACCAAGATGGATAATTTATTCAGAACAGAAATAACAGCAGTGCCCACGTCACTCCCTCGATCCTATTCCCATCCATCCATCTCCCTATCCATCCTATTTAATTCCTGAGATGTCTCCATCTCTTATTCCAACCATACCATCTCTATTTAACCTTTCCCTCCTCTTTACCAATGCTTGCAGCCCAGGCAACAAGCACGGTGAGTTAGTGGCTCAGAGATCATTTTGATCTTGTTGCAATTGCAGAGACCAAAGGTTTGATTCAGAGAGACTTTAAAAGCAATTTGTTTTAGTGCCGATCAGCTTTTTTTTTCGCATAAGTTCCCGCTCTCGTATGAGTGTGCGATCGATTCTATGCATTCATTTGTTTCCTTCTGTAAAGTGTCCGTCCGTTCGTATGCTAGAGTACGAGTTCGAGTATGTCATTTCCCCGCGTGACTTTTCTGTTTCCTTTTCTCTGGTTGCAACGGCAGCATTCATTTTTACCCATTTCCCATCGTCTACCTCAACGAATCCATTACGTTTCCAGATCAATTCTAATTGTATTTTACCAAAAATAATAGTCCGATCGAAAATATTTACGATCTTGCGCCTGCGCACTACAAACTTAACTCGCCCACAAATGTGTCCCCATATATTACACTACCAAGCTCACCCCAACCACTTGGCGCTAGTTTAACACTTACATTTAGGACCCCTAAAGCTCACCCCAACCACTTGGCGCTAGTCTAACACTTACATTTAGGACCCCTAAAGCTCACCCCAACCACTTGGCGCTAGTCTAACACTTACATTTAGGACCCCTAAAGCTCACCCCAACCACTTGGCGCTAGTCTAACACTTACATTTAGGACCCCTAAAACTTACCCCAACCACTTAGCTCTAGTCTAACACTTACATTTAGGACCCCTAAAGCTCACCCCAACCACTTGGCGCTAGTCTAACACTTACATTTAGGACCCCTAAAACTTACCCCAACCACTTGGCGCTAGTCTAACACTTACATTTAGGACCCCTAAAACTTACCCCAACCACTTGGCGCTAGTCTAACACTTACATTTAGGACCCCTAAAGCTCACCCCAACCACTTGGCGCTAGTCTAACACTTACATTTAGGACCCCTAAAACTTACCACAACCACTTGACGCTAGTCTAACACTTACATTTAGGACCCCTAAAACTTACCCAAACCACTTCCCGGTTAGTTTCTTCTTCATTTACCGCACTCTAAAACTTACCCAAACCACTTCCAGGTTAGTTTCTTCTTCATTTACTGCACCCTAAAACTTACCCAAACCACTTCCCAGTTAGTTTCTTCTTCATTTACCGCACCCTAAAACTTACCCAAACCACTTCCCGGTTAGTTTCTTCTTCATTTACCGCACCCTAAAACTTACCCAAACCACTTCCAGGTCATCTGAATCTTAAAAATATGTATTTGACCCTTTGTTTGGTGTAAATGTATGTGTTTAAAGAAATGACACTGAAACGTTGCTTTTTGTTTTTGTTTTATATAAATTATTTGGAGAAAACTTGCTCCGCAGAACAGGGCCAGGACCCAGGACTCTAATCCTCTTCGTCTTCTTCTGTTATCCCCAACGAGTCAACCATCACCTTCATATCGGCCACCAACGCAAGGACCCTCTGATTCGTTTCCAAAATTTTATGGCGTGTGGTCCCTGTAACAAATAGAGAAAAAATCATTAGTTTGAGACCAATACATGTTTGCCACCTGTGGATTGAATGTTTTTAAGTTAACAAATTAAATAAAGCCGACATATGTAATTCTGTCAAGTCATTAAGCTAAGGAAGTGGCCACAGGTCAGTCTGTCAAGTCATTAAGCTAAGGAAGTGGCCACAGGTCAGTCTGGTAAGTCATTAAGCTAAGGAAGTGGTCACAGATCAGTCTGGCAAGTCATTAAGCTAAGGAAGTGGCCACAGGTCAGTCTTATATTGACATTGACTAGGGCTTGATGTATCTGTGTGTTCATGTCAAGTACCACATAAATGCAAATAATGCCATGACTACTTACTTGGTTGGTGGCCGAGAGATGGCTCGCTGGGGACAGCACGATGTCCTGGGTCCTGGCTCTGGTGTGAAGAAGTGCCTGTAGAAACATGGGAAATACGGTCAGTTTTAATGTCTTCTTCCACAGTAATCAAATGTCTCTTGCAAAGTCTGGGTCGCATCACTCACCTTCTCCAGGTTCTGCTTGTAGGAGATCTGCTGCCTCTTCCACTACCTCACTCGCTCCCGAAGCATCTAGAAAAACAGATGAAAGGAATCAGTTTGGTAGGAGATAGCATGTATATGTGTGTGCGTATACATGAAGAGTCACATACCAGAGGCTCCCGCATGCGTGGCAGGGTACGACTGCCTGCCCATGCCGTGCCACCCCTCCTCTGTGGTAAGGTCCAGGGGCTGGTCAGAGGACCCAACAGAGGAGGGGTAGGACCGTCGCCCTGGAGATACACCACCTTCACTTCCAGCTGCAGAATCATGCAGCACTGGTCGGCCTGTGCACCTCCGGGTGCGGCGAATGCAGTAATCCATTTCCAACACTACCAAAGAAAAGGCATTATAACTAAAGGCCTACCTTCTGTCTTAGTTACATCTTGCATGCAATCACTATGTACTTACTTGGGAAATGGATTCCGAAAATCCTCCGCACCCGGGGCATGTGCAGTCGTTTCAGGTCCGACCAATGCTGCATGATCTGCGTGTGGGTGAAGGTGGTGTTGGTCTGATGTTGCATTTCCGAGATGATCTCCAGGGCGACGTTGCGTTTTTCAAATGAGTTGGGCAGGTAGTCGTACCTGCGCTCCAGCATGGTCTACAAAACTATCATGGGCTGATAGACAACGTAAATAATACATTACAGGCCGTGGTGACTGAATTTAGGACCCTCAACAGCCACCTGGCCAACGCTAACCACGAGAACCGTGCCAACATGGCGGAAATTATAAATATACAGAGAAACATTTTGGAACAGTTGCAAATTCACAATGCCACGCAGGCCCAGGTTAGGACCCACCACCAAGGGCCACAACCTGGGTTCTATGGGCATCCTCCATATTAAGGTCGATTCGTCCTGAATCTGTTCGACATCTTTGCTCCAAATCCCCACTGTATTGACTTGTCTGGTGAGGCTAACGAAGATACCCTTTGTGTATGCCTTTGCTTGTCTGGTTTTGATTTGTGCCCATATAGCTCATTAGAGTGCTGAGGTAGGCCCCTAGCCAATGCCATAGCTCAATGCTCACTGAACCTGCCACTCAAGGTGTTGGCCTTCCGCCTTGTGCGTAATTACATTGGTTGTGGCTTCTCCTGTTTCGAGACATGATTGGGTGACATTTTGGCCTGGGCTTGGGACTGGGTGTTCTGGTTTGGGTGTGTCACTGAGTAACAGGTGTAGATGTGGCCTACGTATGTCTACTTTCCACTTGTGCCTGTGCCAAATGTGGCCAAGCAGGAGAAGGTGTGTTGTGATTTCTTACCTTGTAAAAATGCTAGATATTTGTTGCAAAATGTTTGCCTCTTATATCTTTATATGTTTAATTTACATTAACGTCGGCCAGGAGGAAGTTACTTCAAAACTCCTGCCTGTGTGCAATTGTTATGTGGCATGGTTGCTCAACATTTTTGTTTTGTGATTGTCCATGTCTTTGGGCCAAAAACTGGAGTCACCATCAACTGCAAGGTTTATATGTTACATTAGAAAATTAAACAGTTAAACACACCTGTGGCTCACTAATTTCGTTTCTTTGATTTTTTGTGTCAGAAAGATTAATTAACTATTACATTCACACATACCAAAAAATGAGGCGTTAAGCATTATGGATGTGGTGAGAAATTACTTCATTACTAGCCCAAAAAATATACAAACACAAAGGGGAAAAACAAACACACCAACAACACCATTTAAACAAACACCAAAACAAGGAAAAATTAGGAAAAATGAGTGGAAATCAAATTGGCCTGCACAGCTTGGCCCGACACACTGTGTGTGCCCCAAAATGGTTCTTCTTGGTCTTCGGTGGGTGGAGAGGGAGCCAAATCAACATACCGGGGGAACCGTTGCAAAATAGCGAAATTATGCAAAACAGCACATGCCATGATAATATCTATGACCTTTTTTGGGTCATATTGAAGGGAGCCCCCGGTATAGTCCAAATAGCGAAACCTTGTTTTCAAAAAGTCCAAAGGCCCTCTCCACCACTGCCCTGGTCTTGTGGTGCGCACGGTTGTATGCATCCTGTGAGGCATCCTGGGGCCGGAGTACAGGCATCAAGAGCCACGGGAGTAGAGGATATCCGGAATCACCTTAAGTGTAAGGCAATAAACGCACCAGCAACATCAATAAGAGCCTATGTGACAATTGTCTGATCAAGATGAGCAGACTTTTGGCACAGTCCAAGTTGTTGAATAAACATATGTCATAGATGTGGGAACTAGTTCCCCAGCCAATATTGAGGATGATGGCCAATCAGACATACTGATCCCAGCTATTGTTTTCGAAGTGTGCTGGCCAAGAAGCATTGATGTTTTAGGTTTGGATGACCCCTTATCTGCTTTGTCTGAGGCCAAAACAGCAGAAACCCGCAACATGCACTTTATCCCACTCTCCTCTCCTCTGGAAGTGAAATGCATCTAAGCAAAGATGGGACAGACACTATGATAAAGTTAAGTGCACTATTCCAGACGAGGGTGGGGAAGAGTGATTCATAATTTGTACAAAATTACAAGTTAGAATTTGGCTAATGCAGGACAAACATTTGGCAACACTTGGTTGTTTCCAATCTAAAATTAAAGTGGGGTTTCGCATGGCAAGAAGGTTGTTGAACTTAAAATATGCTCAGACATACTAACAAAATGCAAAGCCTACCCAAACATCCAACATAAAATGATGTTATTGCCGTTAACTTACCAAGGAGCCATGCCCTGGAAAATTCCCCAGACTCAAACCGACGGTACAATCCAGATCGTCTAAGGATGTACGCATCATGGGATGAGCCTGGGTAGCCGGCGAGGACACTAAGGAACCGCATGTCCGGGGCCACCAGTGCCTGAACATTCAGTGAGTGGCCCATTTTGCAGTTCCTGGGGAAAAAAAATAAATATTACATCAGTAAGGCTTTGGCTAAAAGTTAAACACTCATTTCTAACAGCATATAAGGCAAACGTGCGTGAACCTAAAAATAACAATAACCAAGTACATAAGGATATAGATCACACACAAATGATATGTGTGTTTGCAGAAGATCAAAATACACTTTAAGTGTGTAAAGATCACTTTTAAGTGTTTGGCTTGGGAGCACATGTTTGCAGAATTGCGGAAAAACGAAATAACGGACCATTATTTCACAGGCACTCTTTGACAGGAGGGACTGTTTGTAAGGAGGGAATCTTTCCAAGGGTGGAATTATTTCCCGGATTTATTTACACAAGGAGGGACTAATTCTAATGAGGATTCAATTTCAAGGAGGTATACTTTTCAAAGATGTTTTCTTTGCAAGGAGGGATAACTAACAAGGAGGGCTATTTACAAGGAGGGATAATTCCCATGAGGTATATTTACAAGGAGGGATAATTCCAATGAGGGATATTTACAAGGAGGGATAATTCCTATGATGGGTTTTTACAAGGAGAAATATTTCCAATGAGGGATATTTACAAGGAGGGATAATTCCAATTAGGGATATTTTCAAGGAGGGATGTTTTACAAGGAGGGATTTTTTTCAAAAAGAGGGATAATTTAGGCCAAAAAAAAACCTAAAACTTACCTGTATATGTACTAGTCGGCAGCCGGAGGCACAAGGGCAACGTGTGTACAGTCAATTGCACCCATGACGTTGGGCAGGTCGGCGATATTATAAAACCCAAGCTTAATTGCGTTTCTGGCTACCATATCTTCAGGAAAAGAAATATATTTGTTGGTTATGGTAGCCATGCCTTCCAAAAACTTGGATAGAGCGCGGCTCAGCGTAGGCTGTGAGATCCCCACGGAGAGGGCACCCAGCCTCTGGAACGAGCCATTCGCCAAAAATTGCAGGCAGCCAAGCAAGCTTGATCATACCTGAAATTGCTTGCCCCTTCCTTGTGGTGTGGGCTAACCATGGCCGCAGCTCACTATACAATTTATGGATTAAGCCTGGTGAGCTCAAACAGCTCAACGTCATGCATGCGATTGATGTCCATGCGTCGCCGCCGGTGCAATCTGGCCTCTGACCTCCGGATGACATCAATGCCAAGGAGAAGCAGATCCTGATGCTCTTCAAAATCACTCTCCATCACGAGGTCAAAAAGGTGCCGTAAGGCGATCGCAAAGGAAACAGCTATATGGGCTTCGGCACACTTGGCAATCAGCTCTCTGAATTAATCGCCAGCCCATTGCAATAACGTAAATGTTTGGAACGATTGAAACATTTTCGATTTCGAAGGAAAAAGGGCCCGAACTAGCGTAAAACCAAAGATTTCCTTTCGAAATTCGACCCACCAAAACTTTCACAGACAGCTACGGAAGTCCGGACAAATGTGTCTTTGAATCGAGGCTTTGGTTCAAGGGTTGCAATTGAAAGTACACACTGTGTAGTAAAGGCAGATTATAATAAAAGGAAAGGACAAAACTATTTATGTAAACAAAATTATTCAACCATGCAACAAAGGGGGAAGCTGGTGTGATATATAGGCCTCATGGACAATCTGAGGATTTTGATAACCCATAAATGGTTGAGTATCCACTGGGTCCGGCCATTTGTGTGTCAGTATGGTTTAATTTAATTTAAATAATTTTATTGTGGGCACACATGGCATTAGACCCTTTTTGGCTTTTATAAACTATTTAATTGTGGGCACACCCGGCATTATGCTGTTTTAAACTTTGATAAACTATTTAATTGTGGGCACCCCTGGCATTAGACCCTTTTTGGCTTTGATAAACTATCTTATTGTGGGCATGCCTGGCATTACACCCTCTTGGGCTATGAAAAACTAGCTACTTGTTGGCACACCTTGCGTTATATAAAGAGGCACAAATGAAAACTTCAGTGTACATTGTTATCTGTAGATGGCAACATAAACATACTATTCACCTATGTCCAGGACATAGACTGGGAGCACGTGTTAAGGAATAAGGATACAGATGCCAAATAAGGGTGCTTAAAATCAATTGTGAGTACCAAAATTCCAAAATGTATTCCTATATGTAACAGGTATAAGCCCTCCTGGCTGATACCTGCAGTTAAATTGGCAAAAAAAAAACAAAAAAGGGCATTTAAAAATTACAAATCTGATGTGGCAAAAGTAAGCAAAACCAACTCTAAACGTTTCTTTAAATATATAAACTCAAAGAAACCAAAATTAATGGTAATCGGGAGATGGTCACTGGAGACCAAGATAAGACGGAGCTGCTAAATGGGTTCTTTATCTCTGTGTACGCAAATGAGACACAAGGTACCAATTAAGGCGTTGCCACTGCAAACAATACCCCAAGCTAAATTCTTAACTGGCTAAACATGGATATCATCCAAGACTAAATAATCTAAATGTGATTAAGACTCCGGGACCAGATGGACTTCACCCAAGAGTTCTTAAAGAACTTCGCTTAGTTATTTTTGCACCTCTGCTTTAGATCTTTAAAGACTCAAAAACAACTGGTATAGTACCAAGGGATTGGCACAAGGCAAATGTTGTTCCCATTTTTAAAAAGGATTCCAGGTATTCTCCAGGTAATTAAAGACCTGTAAGCTTAACATCCATTGTGGGAAAATTGCTTCAGGGACTCCTACGGGACTACATACAGGATTATGTAACTAAGCATAATATTCTAAGTGACAGTCAGCATGGTTATACTAAGGCCAGAAGCTGCCAGACTAACCTGATTTGCGGAGGTGATGAGGAGGTGAGTAGAAGCCTGGAAAATTCAGTTTGTGAGTTTACACTGAAAACTGGGAGCATGTGCAGAGAGTTGCGTTTAATGATACATACTCTGAATGGTCTCCAGTTGCAAGCGGTGTACCCCCAAGGTTCAGTGCTGAGCCATCTATTATTCAATTTGTTTATAAATTATATAAAAGATGGCAGAAGAGGTGAGTATCTAGGTGGCCCCGCTCTCTGTTTTAGCAGCGCAATGCACAGCGGGGCAGCCTGGGTCGTGTTGCCCCTCTGCAGCATATGAAAGAGGGACTACAGTAATTTCTGAACGCTGGTTCTCTTTAAAGCGGACCAAAACTCACTGAACTTGTAAAATACTTTTGACCAAAGCCCCTGCCAATATTTGTCTTCTTATTTTCGCTTATCAAAATGCCCTGGAACACTTTTTTTTGCTGTTCCTCTCTATAGGATGGCAGGTAATTAGTCATTACATAAGTGTGGCAATGACATCATTGCCACAGACAAAATGGCAATAAATGGAGGAGGCGGAGCTTTACAGCTAAAGCAGGCGCCATTATCTGCCATTAGAATGAAGCAGGAAAAGTAAAAATAGGCAAAAGTTGCTATTCGTGGGGGGAACAAATCAGGAGATGCTAGTTAAAAATGTGGGTTTTGGTGCACTAAGCTAAAGACATGACTTATATCTGTTGATTCAAACGCATAATAACAGATAAGCTGAAAGCTTGTTTGAATCAAAAACTGGCATCTGGCAGTTAAAGGATGATTAGACTTGCATTGGAATTCTAGAGGGGGCATGACCTATGATCTAGTAGTGTCAATGGGCATGAAGACTGGAGTTAAAGGACCCAGTGATTTTCTCCACACCTGCTGATTTGTTATATATATATATATATATATATATATATATATATATATAGTTGTTGTAGCAGAGCCTGAAACATATATTTTATACATTTAGTAAAGGTTTACAAAACTTCATTTATTTTAGGTGTATTTTGGTATGTATTTGGTTACTGCCATATAAACTTGAATTAGACAAAATGAGGTGCAAGAGATTTGGGATAGAGCTGGTATAATTGCACTGGGCATTACAATCTGCTGTGATACTTTCTAAAGCAGTCACAAGCCTTTTATTGGAATTCAGATAGCTTACAGTGCAATGCGATGCGTGCATCACGCTGTGGGATGGGAAAGACTCTCTAAAGATTGTCTTTTCTGTAGGTTTAAAAGGACACGGATATTGTTTACAAGAAAAGGCATGAAAACAGCAACCAATGACCAATGAAATTAGAGTATTTGCCTCTTAATAGGTGGATGCACTATGTATCTAAAATGTGTTAAAATTGGGATAATGCTAATTATATGGTGAATATTTTATTATTTTGTAAAAAATATATATCGTGAGGATCAGCTCTGGTAGACAGCTGGATGTTAGCAGTATAGAGGTTCAGAGGCGAAAAGTTCAACTTAAAGTCCGTGTTTATTCACACAAAAAGTCCATAACACTAAATATCCTTTTGGCGTTACATCACCTTTTGGGGAAAAATGCCACAGAATTGCATCAGACAGGCAACGGCCCTTTTTAGTTTTGTCCAAGCTTGCACACTTGTAGCCGAATCCACCTCGGGTCCACATGAAATAGCCTGTATAAGAGCTTCCAGCCAGGCACACAGAGTCTCATTCCACAAGTGAGCTCTAGACACAGCCAGTGCCCAGCTGACTCCCCAGGCTATTTATGTGGCCCGCAAAACCCAGACCTGGGTAGGGGATGGAGTCTCACTCTGCTCTACTCCATCCCAGTAAAGCCGTCCCGGGTTAGCCTTTCGGCTATACTAAAATTTCAGCAGCAGACTGCTATTAGCAGCTGATGCTGGAGAAAACTACACAGCTTTACTGCACCAAGGCCAGGTACCTTGGTGCCACATACCTACCGTCAATGACGGCACCTTGCACCTTACCACAATATATATAAAAAAAAGCTAACAACCAAAAGCACACCAATAAACTTGCTTCAGCAAATATAACCATTATTGTTGGTTTTACCACAACGCAGTGCTATTATTATGTTTAAACCGGACCTTCACCCTGAATAAGAGCTTATCTTGTTGCTTATCCCCGTACATACAGATTGTTCACATTAAAATCACCCTACCTGCACCGATTGTGTTTTTTAAACCTTTTAACCCGTGGAGTCTCAGGCAGAAAGTGTCTTCTGGCTATGCCACTCTGCATTTTGGGATTGCTGTACCTTTCCTGACCACAGTTCTGCTGTGCAAAGCACCGATATAACCCTGCCCCCTGTACTTTAACCCCCTCTCTTCTCCTCAGTATGTGATGCTTCTGAGGCAAGATGGCAGCGCCCGTATCCTGAGTTCTGAACACAGTTGAAGCCCAGTGGGGGAAAGAAAATTAAGTAAGCAACTAAAAACTGAAAATATATTAATTTTAGATGCTGGGGGATAGTTTAAGGGTTTGGGCTTTTCATTAATGATGCTGAAGGTCCGTTTTAAGTGTTAAAGAGTCAAAAATCTAGGTGTTAAATGGGCCTCCACCTTCTAGATAAGAAAAGCCATGACAGAAACTACTAGGGATGAGCGAATCGATCCGGACGAACCCGGATTCGATCCGAATTTCATGACAAATTCGATTCGGATCGAATGCGAATTTCCCCGCGATTCGATCGAGCGAAGTTTTTTTCTAAAATCCATTAATTTCAATGACAGGCATTCTAGGATGGTCTACGTGACATGTCCAGACATGTAAGCTGGGGCAGTGTATGCTGGGACAGTCACATGCAGCCTATCAGCAGCCAGCAAGCCCGGTGACGTCACAGCGCTATATAAGGCGGCGGCCATCTTTCTTTTGCGCATTTGTCTATTGCATTTGTGAGAGCCAGGACTCAGGAGGACACTGCAGACTGTATTCAGGGAGAGATAGGTAGAGAGTTAGGGACAGCCAGTAGACAGCCAGTAGACAGGCAGGAGACAGGCAGGAAGTCAGGGAGAAGCAGGGAAAGGTAGGAAAAAAACGGATGCAGTGACAGGGATTTTTTTTTGTTTTCATGCAGCCTGAGTGTTACTGCCTGGGTCACTGGCTTTGTTAGCTGTTTCACCCTGGTTAACCACTGTTGCTTTGCATAGTACTACTGCTCCCAGGTGCACTGCTGCATCCCATTCTGTGACTACACCAGCCTCTATTTACTATAACCCTTTGCACTTATTCTAAAAGTAATTTGGCCTGATAAAGACACTTTTGCTTTGCATAGTACTACTGCTCCCAGGTGCACTGCTGTTGTGGCATCCCGTTCTGTGACTACACCAGCCTCTATTTACTATAACCCTTTGCACTTATTCTAAAAGTAATTTGGCCTGATAAAGACACTTTTGCTGTGCATAGTACTACTGCTCCCAGGTGCTCTGCTGTTGGGGCATCCCATTCTGTAACATACCATACCCCTCTTTATTTACACTAAGCAGCTCTCTTATTTACACTAAGCAGGCCTGTTGGAGGCTGAGTGTTACTGCTCACTTTTGGTGTGCATTATATTCTGTTTCATATAGACCCACCGCTGCCTGGGGGTTCTTAAAATATCACCTACTACCACGCCAGTTAGACTATGTCGGGCAGACAAGTGCCTGGAAGTGAAAAGAGGAGTGGCAGAGGCCAAGATTCCGCAGGCAGAGGTCGCAGCAGACTGGGGGCCAGTAGCAGCAGGAGTCACGCTGAGAGACCTAATCTGCCAGTATCTGCTAGCGGTCGGGTCTCCACCAGTAACGCATCTGCCGTGGTAGATTGGTTAACACGCTCATCAACAACATCATCACAACTTACGTCTGAGACCCCCAGTCTAGGGTCGGTAGGTTCCTCTGACACAACCCTGAGTTGGCATGCCCCGAGAGCAGTCCCTGTCCTCCCATTGCCTCTGTCCTATGCCGGCGACGTATCCTATGCTTTGGGTTCAGCTCCACTCTTTAGTGAGGAGGACGATCAGATAGAGGACAGTCAGCAGCTACTGCCCAGCCAAGAAATGGAGGTGGCTTCTTTAGCTAGGCAGACAAATAGTGATGTGGACAGTGTCGTGGGTGCTGCGAGCGTTCCAGCTCCTGCGCCAGACACTGTTGACGAATCCACGAACATCAGTGACGTACAGCCACAACTCGGTGATAATGATGATGACAATGAAGCCGATCGCACTTGGGAGCCGGGTGATGAAGGGGCTTCATCGTCATCATCAGGAGAAGAGGGGCGCAGGTTGCCCCGGAGTCAGCAGCTCAGGCAGCAAGGTGTTAGCAGCATGGTTGGCAGGCAGCATGGGGGCACAATTGTAAAGCCTGGAGCCAAACGGGGTCGGGGTAGAGCACCTGCTGCGCGGCAGGCTACCTTATCGGGAGGTAGTGGGGCAGGGGTTCCTGGAGTTGGCGACAATAGCAGCGAATCAGTGAGGCCTGTTGGTGGGAAAAGTAGCTACTCGGCAGTGTGGCAGTTTTTCCTGAAGCATCCGCAGGAGGGTGACATGGCCACATGCAAGATATGTAGGCAGAAGGTGAAGCGTGGCCAGGGTCCAAATGTTGGCACCACGGCCCTGCGTCAACATATGCAGCGTCACCATAAAGCGGCCTGGGAGAACCTAGGCTCCGGAGAGGTGGGCCAGACTGCTTCCTCACCGAGTGGCACGCCGCTCCCAATTTCTGCCAGCCAAGGCTCCAGCACCTCAGCCGAAGGCAGCTGTGCATCATACCCATCCTCTGTCGCTCCTGCTCTTCCTCCTCCTCCTCCAAGTCATGCATCCCGCCAGCAATCCATCAGCGAAGCCAGGTCCAAGAGACAGCAGTATGCGCCCACTCATCCTACGGCGCAGAAGCTGAATGTGCTCCTGTCCAAGTTGCTGGTGCTGCAGTCGCTCCCTTTTCAGGTGGTGGACTCTGCACCTTTCAGAGAACTGATGGCTTGTGCCGAGCCGAGGTGGAGAGTCCCAAGCCGTCATTTCTTTGCCAAGAAGGCAGTACCAGCGCTGCACACTTTTGTTGAACAGAAGGTGGGCCAGTCCTTGAGCCTGTCGGTGTGTAGCAAAGTGCATGGCAGCGCCGACGTCTGGAGCTGTAACTACGGTTAGGGACAGTACATGTCGTTTACGGCCCACTGGGTCAATGTGGTCCCTTTGCAGCAGCAACTTGGACAGGTCACGCCGCTTCGGCCTCCGCGTTCCCTGCCCGTTGGGCCTGTGACACTGTGCAACTCGGCCTCCTCATCCTCCGCCATCTCCTCACCCTCCACTGTAGGCTCAAGTCTCAGTGCCCCTCCAGTCTACCATGTGTGCAGGGCACGGAGGTGTCACGCAGTGCTTCACATGGTTTGTCTTGCCGAACGGAGTCACACAGGGGAGGAACTGCTTAAATTTATTCATCAGGAAATCCAAACATGGCTTACTCCAAGAAAACTTAAAATGGGAATCATGGTTACCGACAATGGGAAGAACATTTTGTCTGCGCTGCGCCAAGGAAGCCTGACCCATGCCCCCTGCATGGCTCACGTCTTCAATCTGGTTGTCAAGCGGTTTCTGAAGTGTTCCCCCCATCTGCAAGACATCCTAACAACTTCAAGGAAACTTTGCATGCACTTCAGCCACTCATACACCGCCAAACCCACCCTTCTTGAGCTACAGCGTCAGAACGGTATCCCCCAACATAGTCCACCCGTTGGAATTCCACCCTTCACATGTTGGACCGATTATATGAACAGAGAAAAGCCATCACGGATATCCTGATGATCCAAGCAGATAGGGGGACTCCCCTGTGTAACTTCAATGTCAACCAGTGGCAGCTCATACGTGACACCTGCCGTTTGCTCAGGCCCTTTGAGGAAGCCACTTTATTTGTCAGTCGGCAGGATTACGGGATGAACGGCGTGATTCCACTGCTTCATGTACTACAGCACATGTTGGAAACCATGGCTGGTCAGGGCACTGGAGACATGGCGTTTACATCTTACGGCCACATGAACCCCGTTGGAGCTGAACTGGAGGAGGAGGAGGAAGAGGAGGAGGAGTTGCCCAGTGAAACACAGTTTAGGCTTGGCGAAATGGCTGGTTTATCTAGTCAGCGGACAGGAGAGGAGGAGCAGGAGCAGCCAGAGGAGCTGGAGGTTTTTGAGGAAGGCGAGGCAGTATGCAGTGGAGATGGAGACAGGTAGTCCATCCGAGTCACTTGCGCAAATGGCAGGAAGCATGCTCACGTGCTTGCGTAGTGACCCCAGAATTGTTTCCATCTGTCGGCGGGATGACTTCTGGCTGTCCACCTTATTGGACCCTCGCTTCCGGCACAAAATGGGGGCATTTTTTAAACCCACCGAGAGGGAGGACAAACTGAACTACTACAAAGACATTCTACGTAGGCAGTTGGCCGATGCCTATCTGCGCCATGGTCCATACTCTCACAGGTCTGACTCGAGGGGACCTCTGCACTCACCTTCCACTGTCATGGCTGCTGGGGGGGTTGGCAGGAGCAGCAGCAGCAGCTCCATCAGCAGCAGCCTCAGTCTTCAGTCGCTAATGAGTAGCTTTCTACACCCGCATAGTGAGGCTACTCATGAGCAGCAGGAAGACCTGGAGCAGGACCTGAACCAGCAGGTCATGTCATACTTTGACATGACCATGCCAACACACCTTGAGGAACCGCTGGACTTCTGGGCAGCCAAACTTGATTTGTGGCCGCAACTAGCAGAGTTTGCCCTGGAAAAGCTGCCCTGCCCGGCAAGTAGTGTGCCATCTGAGCGGGTGTTTAGTGCGGCGGGGGCCATAGTTACGGCGAGGAGAACTCGTCTGTCAACTAAAAATGTGGAGAGACTCACCTTTGTCAAAATGAATCAGGGATGGATCAGCCAGGATTTCCACCCACCAATGCCTGATGCATGCGACTAGATTCAGCGTGGTGCCACGTTTTACACTTTCCAAATGGTGCAAAACATATTTATGTCTTTAGGCCAATTTTTGGGCTCCTACTGATGCCAACTCCAGGGTGTGATTCATCCAATTTTTGGGCTCCTGAAGCCAACCCCAGTGTCTCTTTAAAGTAATGTTTGGGCTCCTGCTGCTGCTGCTGCAGCCAACTCCAGGGTGTGATTCATCCAATTTTTGGGCTCCTGAAGCCAACCCCAGTGTCTCTTTAAAGTAATATTTGGGCTCCTGCTGCTGCTGCTGCCAACTCCAGGGTGTGATTCATCCAATTTTTGGGCTCCTGAAGCCAACCCCAGTGTCTCTTTAAAGTAATGTTTGGGCTCCTGCTGCTGCTGCTGCCAACTCCAGGGTGTGAATCATCCAATTTTTGGGCTCCTGAAGCCAACTTCAGTGTCTCTTTAAAGTAATGTTTTGGCTCTTGCTGCTGCTGCTGCCAACTCCAGGGTGTGATTCATCCAATTTTTGGGCTCCTGAAGCCAACCCCAGTGTCTCTTTAAAGTAATGTTTGGGCTCCTGCTGCTGCTGCTGCCAACTCCAGGGTGTGATTCATCCAATTTTTGGGCTCCTGAAGCCAACCCCAGTGTCTCTTTAAAGTAATGTTTGGGCTCCTGCTGCTGCTGCTGCCAACTCCAGGGTGTGAATCATCCAATTTTGGGCTCCTGAAGCCAACTCCAGTGTCTCTTTAAAGTAATGTTTGGGCTCCTGCTGCTGCCAACCCCAGGGTGTGATTCATCCAATTTTTGGGCTCCTGAAGCCAACCCCAGTGTCTCTTTAAAGTAATACTTGGGCTCCTGCTGCTGCTGCTGCTGCCAACTCCAGGGTGTGAATCATCCAATTTTTGGGCTCCTGAAGCCAACTCCAGTTTCTCTTTAAAGTCATGTTTGGGCTCCTGCTGCTGCTGCTGCAAACTCCAGGGTGTGGTTCATCCAATTTTTGGGCTTCTGAAGCCAACCCCAGTGTCTCTTTAAAGTAATGTTTGGGCTCCTGCTGCTGCTGCCAACTCCAGAGTGTGATTCATTCAATTTTGGGGCTCCTGAAGCCAACTCCAGTGTTTCTTTAAAGTAATATTTGGGCTCCTGCTGCTGCTGCTACCAACTCCAGGGTGTGATTCATCCAATTTTTGGGCTCCTGAAGCCAACCCCAGTGTCTCTTTAAAGTAATGTTTTGGCTCCTGCTGCTGCTGCCGCCAACTCCAGGGTGTGATTCATCCAATTTTTGGGCTCCTGAAGCCAACCCCAGTGTCTCTTTAAAGTAATGTTTGGGCTCCTGCTGCTGCTGCCAGCTCCAGGGTGTGATTCATCCAATTTTTGGGCTCCTGAAGCCAACCCCAGTGTCTCTTTAAAGTAATATTTGGGCCCCTGCTGCTGCTGCTGCCAACTCCAGGGTGTGATTCATCCAATTTTTGGGCTCCTGAAGCCAACCCCAGTGTCTCTTTAAAGTAATGTTTTGGCTCCTGCTGCTGCTGCTGCCAACTCCAGGGTATGATTCATCCAATTTTTGGGCTCCTGAAGCCAACCCCAGTGTTTCTTTAAAGTAATGTTTGGGCTCCTGCTGCTGCTGCTGCCAACTCCAGGGTGTGAATCATCCAATTTTTGGGCTCCTGAAGCCAACTCCAGTTTCTCTTTAAAGTCATGTTTGGGCTCCTGCTGCTGCTGCTGCCAACTCCAGGGTGTGATTCATCCAATTTTTGGGCTCCTGAAGCCAACCCCAGTATCTCTTTAAAGTAATGTTTGGGCTCCTGCTGCTGCTGCCAACTCCAGGGTGTGATTCATTCAATTTTGGGGCTCCTGAAGCCAACCCCAGTGTCTCTTTAAAGTAATGTTTGGGCTCCTGCTGCTGCTGCCAACTCCAGGGTGTGATTCATCCAATTTTTGGGCTCCTGAAGCCAACTCCAGTGTCTCTTTAAAGTAATATTTGGGCTGCTGCTGCCAACTCCAGGGTGTGATTCATCCAATTTTTGGGCTCCTGAAGCCAACCCCAGTGTCTCTTTAAAGTAATGTTTTGGCTCCTGCTGCTGCCGCCAACTCCAGGGTGTGAATCATCCAATTTTGGGCTCCTGAAGCCAACTCCAGTGTCTCTTTAAAGTAATGTTTGGGCTCCTGCTGCTGCCAACCCCAGGGTGTGATTCATCCAATTTTTGGGCTCCTGAAGCCAACCCCAGTGTCTCTTTAAAGTAATACTTGGGCTCCTGCTGCTGCTGCTGCTGCCAACTCCAGGGTGTGAATCATCCAATTTTTGGGCTCCTGAAGCCAACTCCAGTTTCTCTTTAAAGTCATGTTTGGGCTCCTGCTGCTGCTGCTGCAAACTCCAGGGTGTGGTTCATCCAATTTTTGGGCTTCTGAAGCCAACCCCAGTGTCTCTTTAAAGTAATGTTTGGGCTCCTGCTGCTGCTGCCAACTCCAGAGTGTGATTCATTCAATTTTGGGGCTCCTGAAGCCAACTCCAGTGTTTCTTTAAAGTAATATTTGGGCTCCTGCTGCTGCTGCTGCCAACTCCAGGGTGTGATTCATCCAATTTTTGGGCTCCTGAAGCCAACCCCAGTGTCTCTTTAAAGTAATGTTTTGGCTCCTGCTGCTGCTGCCGCCAACTCCAGGGTGTGATTCATCCAATTTTTGGGCTCCTGAAGCCAACCCCAGTGTCTCTTTAAAGTAATGTTTGGGCTCCTGCTGCTGCTGCCAGCTCCAGGGTGTGATTCATCCAATTTTTGGGCTCCTGAAGCCAACCCCAGTGTCTCTTTAAAGTAATATTTGGGCCCCTGCTGCTGCTGCTGCCAACTCCAGGGTGTGATTCATCCAATTTTTGGGCTCCTGAAGCCAACCCCAGTGTCTCTTTAAAGTAATGTTTTGGCTCCTGCTGCTGCCAACTCCAGGGTATGATTCATCCAATTTTTGGGCTCCTGAAGCCAACCCCAGTGTTTCTTTAAAGTAATGTTTGGGCTCCTGCTGCTGCTGCTGCCAACTCCAGGGTGTGAATCATCCAATTTTTGGGCTCCTGAAGCCAACTCCAGTTTCTCTTTAAAGTCATGTTTGGGCTCCTGCTGCTGCTGCTGCCAACTCCAGGGTGTGATTCATCCAATTTTTGGGCTCCTGAAGCCAACCCCAGTATCTCTTTAAAGTAATGTTTGGGCTCCTGCTGCTGCTGCCAACTCCAGGGTGTGATTCATTCAATTTTGGGGCTCCTGAAGCCAACCCCAGTGTCTCTTTAAAGTAATGTTTGGGCTCCTGCTGCTGCTGCCAACTCCAGGGTGTGATTCATCCAATTTTTGGGCTCCTGAAGCCAACTCCAGTGTCTCTTTAAAGTAATATTTGGGCTGCTGCTGCCAACTCCAGGGTGTGATTCATCCAATTTTTGGGCTCCTGAAGCCAACCCCAGTGTCTCTTTAAAGTAATGTTTTGGCTCCTGCTGCTGCCGCCAACTCCAGGGTGTGATTCATCCAATGTTTGGGCTCCTGAAGCCAACCCCAGTGTCTCTTTAAAGTAACGTTTGGGCTCCTGCTGCTGCTGCTGCTGCCAACTCCAGGGTGTGATTCATCCAATTTTTGGGCTCCTGAAGCCAACCCCAGTGTCTCTTTAAAGTAATGTTTGGGCTCCTGCTGCTGCTGCTGCTGCCAGCTCCAGGGTGTGATTCATCCAATTTTTGGGCTCCTGCTGCCAATCCCAGTGTCTCTTTAAAGTAATGTTTTGGCTCCTGCTGCTGCTGCTGCCAACTCCAGGGTGTGATTCATCCAATCTTTGGGCTCCTGCTGCCAACCCCAGTGTCTCTTTAAAGTAATGTTTGGGCTCCTGCTGCTGCTGCTGCCAGCTCCAGGGTGTGATTCATCCAATTTTTGGGCTCCTGAAGCCAACCCCAGTGTCTCTTTAAAGTAATGTTTGGACTCCTGCTGCTGCTGCTGCCAACTCCAGGGTGTGATTCATCCAATCTTTGGGCTCCTGCTGCCAACCCCAGTGTCTCTTTAAAGTAATGTTTGGGCTCCTGCTGCTGCTGCCAACTCCAGGGTGTGATTCATCCAATTTTTGGGCTCCTGAAGCCAACTCCAGTGTCTCTTTAAAGTAATGTTTGGGCTCCTGCTGCTGCTGCCAACTCCAGGGTGTGATTCATCCAATTTTTGGGCTCCTGCTGCCAACCCCAGTGTCTCTTTAAAGTAATGTTTGGGCTCCTGCTGCTGCTGCTAACTCCAGGGTGTGAATCATCCAATTTTTGGGCTCCTGAAGCCAACTCCAGTGTCTCTTTAAAGTAATGTTTGGGCTCCTGCTGCTGCTGCTGCCAACTCCAGGGTGTGATTCATCCAATTTTTGGGCTCCTGAAGCCTACTCCAGTGTCTCTTTAAAGTAATGTTTGGGCTCCTGCTGCTGCCAACTCCAGGGTGTGATTCATCCAATTTTTGGGCTCCTGAAGCCAACCCCAGTGTCTCTTTAAAGTAATGTTTGGGCTCCTGCTGCTGCTGCTGCCAACTCCAAGGTGTGATTCATCCAATTTTGGGCTCCTGCTGCCAAATCCAGTGTCTCTTTAAAGTAATATTTGGGCTCCTGCTGCTGCTGCTGCTTGCAACTGCAGGGTGTGATTCATCCAATCTTTGGGCTCCTGCAGCCAACTCCAGTGTCTCTTTCAAGCTATGTTTGGGCTCCTGCTGCTGCTGCTGCTGCTGCTTGAAACTCCAGGGTGTGTCAGTCAATTTTTGGGCTCCTGCTGCTGCCAACTCCAGTGTCTCTTTCAGCCAATGTTTGGGCTCCTGCTGCTGCTTGCAACTCCAGGGTGTGATTTATCCAATTTTTGGGCTCCTGCTGCTGCCAACTCCAGTGTCTCTTTAAAGCAATGTTTGGGCTCCTGCCCCTCATAGTGATGCCACTTCAATTCTCTGCAATTGTGCCGCTCTGCGATTCTATTAGCGATGCCTCTGATCTGCATGTGATATTTATTTACAGTATTATTTAACTAACCCAGCATGCATCCTATGCGTGTTACAGCAAGGCAAAATGGTTTACAACCCTATTGAGGCTCTAGGAGGCTCAGAAATAGCCGTTTTTAATAGCGATTCATCGCGAATAAATTCGGATCGAAACGATTTTTGTCGGAAAATTCTGCGAATCAGCCGAATAGAATTTTTTAAAAGTTCGCTCATCTCTAGAAACTACCATTGGCACAAGGCCATGTGCCCTACAGAAATAAATGAACTATGTCACTGGAAATAGACAAAACTAAACTAGAGATGAGCGAATCAATTCTGACGAACCCGAATTCGTTACTAATTTCATGAAATATTCGATTTGTTACGATTCCGGATATCGCCGTTTAAATCGCTTCCTTAAAACTCCATTTACTGCTATACAGCCCATCTAAAATGGTGGATCCACATGTCAGGACATGTCCCATGGGGCAAGGAATCCTGGGTAGGTGTCACATGCTACCTATCAGCAGACAGCCTTACCGATGATGTCACAGCCCCATATAAATGGCGGCCATCTTGCGGAAGATCATTTTGACACTTATTGCGGCCAGAGCAGATCAGGCAGGGAGAGAGCGAGGGACAGACAGACAGACAGATAGGTAGATAGATACAGCGAGGGGAGATAGATAGAACAAAGAGCAGAAGAAGCAGAGCGAGGGACAGATAGAGAAGGAGAGAGCCTGTGACAGTGACAGAGAAAAACAGGGAAACTTTAAAGTGTTTGCTTTAGCTTCCAAGCCTATTTAGTGTTAATAACACAGCTGCCTATTTAGCTTTTCCTTCACCTGGTGTCATTTTTTAAAAAGCGTGCTAGCCTTAATATTTTATAATCAATGTCACTTTTCCACAATCAAAGGAGGCCACCTCTGTATGTGAGCAGGGGGCATCCCAAACACTAGCATTAATATTTCAAGACTACCTGTCTAATAACTGCTATCATTTTATAATCAACATCACTTTTCCACAATCAAAGGAGGCCACCTCTGTATGTGAGCAGGGGGCATCCCAAACACTAGCATTAATATTTCAAGACTACCTGTGTACTAACTGGTTGCATTTTGTAAGCAAAGTCACTTTTCCACAATCAAAGGAGGCCACCTCTGTATGTGAGCAGGGGGCATCCCAAACACTAGCATTAATATTTCAAGACTACCTGTCTAATACCTGTTCGCATTTTATAATCAATGTCACTTTTCCATAATCAAAAGAGGCCACCTCTGTATGTGAGCAGGGGGCATCCCAAACACTAGCATTAATATTTCAAGACTACCTGTGTACTTACTGGTTGCATTTTATAATCAATGTCAGTTTTCCACAATCAAAGGAGGCCACCTCTGTATGCAAGCAGGGGGCATCCCAAACACTAGCATTAATATTTCAAGACTACCTGTGTACTAACTGGTTGCATTTTGTAAGCAAAGTGACTTTTCCACAATCAAAGGAGGCCACCTCTGTATGTGAGCAGGGGGCATCCCAAACACTAGCAAAAATATTTTATGACTACCTGTCTAATTTCTGCTTGCATTTTATAATCAACGTCACTTTTCCACAATCAAAGGAGGCCACCTGTGTATGTGAGCAGGTGGCATCCCAAACACTAGCATTAATATTTCAAGACTACCTGTGTACTAACTGGTTGCATTTTGTAATCAATGTCACTTTTCCACAATCAAAGGAGGCCACCTCTGTATATGAGCAGGGGGCATCCAAAACACTAATCAACGTCACTTTTCCACAAGTCACTTTTCCACAACCAAAAGAGGCCACCTCTGTATGTGAGCAGGGGGCATCCAAAACACTAGCATTAATATTTCAAGACTACCTGTGTACTAACTGGTTGCATTTTGTAATCAATGTCCCTTTTCCACAATCAAAGGAGGCCACCTCTGTATGTGAGCAGGGGGCATCCCAAAAACTAGCATTAATATTTCAAGACTACCTGTGTACTAACTGCTTGCATTTTGTAAGCAAAGTCACTTTTCCACAATCAAAGGAGGCCACCTCTGTATGTGAGCAGGGGACATCCCAAACACTAGCATTAATATTTCAAGACTACCTGTGTACTAACTGGTTGCATTTTGTAAGCAAAGTAACTTTTCCACAATCAAAGGAGGCCACCTCTGTAAGTGAGCAGGGGGCATCCCAAACACTAGCATTAATATTTCATGACTACCTGTCTAATAACTGCTTGCATTTTACAATCAATGTCACTTTTCCACCATCTTTTAAGAGTACCTGCCTACTAACCTTTTGCCTTTTGTATAAAAAGTCTGGTTTTCAATTTTAAAGCACCCATTGCCTTTCACTGGGGGCCATTGTCAGTGTTACCACTTATCTTTTAAGAGTACCTGCCTACTAACCTTTTGCCTTTCGTATAAAAAAAGTCTGGTTTACAAGTTTAAAGCACCCATTGCCTTTCACCGGGGGCCATTGTCAATGCTACCACTTATCTTTTAAGAGTACCTGCCTACTAACCTTTTGCCTTTTGTATAAAGAAAAGTCTGGTTTACAAGTTCAAAGCACCCATTGCCTTTCACCGGGGGCCATTGTCAGTGCTAGCACTTATCTTTTAAGAGTACCTGCCTACTAACCTTTTGCCTTTTGTATAAAAAAGTCTGTTTTTCAAGTTTAAAGCACCTATTGCCTTTTACCGGGGGCCATTGTCAGTGCTACCACTTCTCCAGCCGCTCTATCTTATGCTTTGGGCTCAGCTCCACTATTCAGTGAGGACGATGTGTTAGAGGACAGTCAGCAGCAACTGCCCAGCCAAGAAATGGAGGAGACATCCGCCGCTTCTTCCGCTAGGCAGACAAACACTGAGGAGGAGAGTGGCGTGGGAAGTGGTGTGGCGAGCGTTCCATCTCCTGCAGCACACGCTCTTGTGGAAACCGAAGAGGACATCAGTGACGTGCAGACACAACTTGATGATGGTGAAGATGAAGCCGATCGCACTTGGGAGCCCGGTGCAGATGGGGCTTCATCATCATCAGGAGAAGAGAGTCCCAGGTTGCCCCAGAGTCAGCAGCTGAGGCAGCAAGGTGGCAGTAGGGTTGGCAGTCAGCATGGTGGCAGTAGGGTTGACAGTCAGCATGGTGGCAGAATTGGGATGTTTGAAGCCACACGTGGCCGGGGGCGGGGTAGACCACCTGCTGTGCATCAGGCTGCCTTCCCGGGAGGTAGTGGAGCAGGGGTTCCTGGAGTTAGCAGCAGTAGCAGTGAATTAGTGCGGACTGTTGGAGGGAAAATTAGCTACTCGGCAGTTTGGCACTTTTTCATCAAGCATCCGGAGGAGGGTAACCTGGCCACATGCAAGATGTGTAGACAGAAGGTCAAGTGGGGCCAGGGCCCCAATGTTGGTACCACGGCCCTGCGGCAACACAAGCGGCCTGGGAGAACCAAGGCTCCGAAGTGGGGGTCCAGCCTGCTGCGTCAGCCAGTGCTGCTTCCAATTTCACCCAGCCAAGCCTCCAGCACCTCAGCCGAAGGTAGCTGTGCCTCATATCCATCCTCTGCTGCTCCAGATGCTCCTGCTCCTCCTACTAAAAGCCACTCATTCCACCAGCAATCCATCAGCGAAGCCATGTCCAAGAGACAACAGTATGCGCCCACTCATCCTACGGCGCAGAAGCTAAATGTGCTCCTGTCCAAGATGCTGGTGCTGCAGTCCCTTTTACGGTGGTGGACTCTGCACCTTTCCGAGAGCTGATGGCTAGTGCTGAGCCGAGGTGGAGAGTCCCAAGCCGTCATTTCTTTGCAAAGAAGGCAGTACCAGCCCTGCACAAATTTATTGAGCAGAAGGTGGGCCAGTCCTTGAGCCTGTCGGTGTGCACCAAAGTGCACGGCAGCGCCGACATCTGGAGCTGTAACTACGGTCAGGGACAGTACATGTCCTTTTTGGCCCACGGGGTAAATGTGGTTACTCAACAACAACTTGGACAGGTCACACGGCTTCGGTCTCCACACTCCCAGGTCGTTTTGCCTGTCACAGTGTGCGACTCTGCCTCCTCATCCTCCGTTGTCTCCTCAGCCTCCACTGTACGGTCTATTCTCAATGCCCCTTCAGCCTACCACGTGTGCAGGGCATGGCGGTGTCAGTCTGTGCTTCACATGGTTTGCCTTGGTGAACGGAGTCACACAGGGGAGGAGCTCCTGAAATTAATTCATCAAGAAATCAAAACATGGCTTACTCCGTGAAAATTGGAAATGGGTACCATGGTGACTGACAATGGGAGTAACATCTTGTCAGCGCTGCGACAAGAAAGCCTGAGCCATGCATGAATTAGGCATGGATCAGCCAGGATTTCCACCCACCAATAGCTGATGCATGCGAGTAGCTGATGCATGGTAGCTCCTTCTGCTGCTGCCATCTCCTGGGTGTGTCTTTCAGGCAATATATGAGCTCCCTATGTTGCTGCCAACTCCAAGTGTTTTTCAGGCAATATATGAGCTCACTATGCTGCTGCCAACTCCAATGTGTTTTTCAGGCAATATATGTGCTCCCTATGCTGCTGCCAAGTCCACAGTGTGTCTTTCAGGCAATATATGGGCTCCTAATGCTGCTGCTGCCAACTCCTGGGTGTGTCTATCAGGCAATATATGGGCTCCTAATGCTGCTACCAAGTCCAGAGTGTGTCTTTCGGGCAATATATGGGCTCCTAATGCTGCTGCCAACTCCTGGGTGTGTCTATCAGGCAATATATGGGCTCCTAATGCTGCTGCCAACTCAAATGTGTTTTTCAGGCAATATATGGGCTCCAAATGCTGCTGCCAACTCCTGGATGTGTCTTTCAGGCAATATATGGGCTCCTAATGCTGCTGCTGCCAACTCCTGGGTGTGACTTTGAGGCAATATATGAGCTCCTAATGCTGTTGCCAACTCCAGTGTCTCTTTCAGGCAATATATGGGCTCCCTATGCTGCTGCTGACTCCAATGTGTTTTTCAGGCAATATATGAGCTCCCTATGCTGCTACCAACTCCAATGTGTTTTTCAGGCTATATATGGGCTCCCTATGCTGCTGCCAACTCCTGGGTGTGTCTTTCAGGCAATATATGGGCTCCAAATGCTGCTGCCAACTCCTGGGTGTGTCTTTCAGGCAATATATGGGCTCCTAATGCTGCTGCCAACTCCTGGGTGTGTCTTTCATGCAATATATGGGCTCCCTATGCTGCTGCCAAGTCCAGAGTGTGTCTTTCAGGCAATATATGGGCTCCTAATGCTGCTGCTGCTGCTGCAAACTCCTGGGTGTGTCTTTCAGGCAAATTATGGGCTCCTAATGCTGCTGCCAACTCCAATGTGTTTTTCAGGCAATATATGGGCTCCTAATGCTGCTGCTGCAGCTGCCAACTCCTGGGTGTGTCTTTCAGGCAATATATGAGCTCCTAATGCTACTGCCAACTCCAGTGTCTCTTTCAGGCAATATATGGGCTCCCTATGCTGCTGCCAACTCCAATGTGTTTTTCAGGCAGTATATGAGCTCCCTATGCTGCTGCCAACTCCAATGTGTTTTCAGGCTATATATGGGCTCCCTATGCTGCTGCCAAGTCCAGAGTGTGTCTTTCAGGCAATATATGGGCTCCTAATGCTGCTGCCAACTCCTGGGTGTGTCTTTCAGGCAATATATGGGCTCCAAATGCTGCTGCCAACTCATGGGTGTGTCTTTCAGGCAATATATGGGCTCCCAATGCTGCTGCTGCTGCTGCTGCAAACTCCTGGGTGTGTCTTTCAGGCAAATTATGGGCTCCTAATGCTGCTGCCAACTCCAATGTGTTTTCAGGCAAAATATGGGCTCCTAATGCTGCTGCTGCTGCCAACTCCTGGGTGTGTCTTTCAGGCAATATATGAGCTCCTAATGCTACTGCCAACTCCAGTGTCTCTTTCAGGCAATATATGGGCTCCCTATGCTGCTGCCAACTCCAATGTGTTTTTCAGGCAGTATATGAGCTCCCTATGCTGCTGCCAACTCCAATGTGTTTTTCAGGCAATATATGGGCTCCCTATGCTGCTTCCAAGTCCAGAGTGTGTCTTTCAGGCAATATATGGGCTCCAAATGCTGCTGCCAACTCCTGGGTGTGTCTTTCAGGCAATATATGGGCTCCAAATGCTGCTGCCAACTCCTGGGTGTGTCTTTCAGGCAATATATGGGCTCCTAATGCTGCTGCCAACTCCTGGGTGTGTCTTTCATGCAATATATGGGCTCCTAATGCTGCTGCTGCCAACTCCTGGGTGTGTCTTTCAGGCAATATATGAGCTCCTAATGCTGCTGCCAACTCCAATGTGTTTTTCAGGCAATATATGAGCTCCCTATGCTGCTGCCAACTCCAATGTGTTTTTCAGGCAATATATGTGCTTCCTATGCTGCTGACAAGTCCAGAGTGTGTCTTTCAGGCAATATATGGGATCCTAATGCTGCTGCTGCCAATTCCTGGGTGTGTCTTTCAGGCAATATATGGTCTCCGAATGCTGCTGCCAACTCAAGTGTTTCTTTCAGGCAATATATGGGCTCCCTATGCTGCTGCCAACTCCAATGTGTTGTTCAGGCAATATATGGGCTCCTAATGCTGCTGCCAACTCCTGGGTGTGTCTTTCATGCAATATATGGGCTCCCTATGCTGCTGCCAAGTTCAGAGTGTGTCTTTCAGGCAATATATGGGCTCCTAATGCTGCTGCTGCTGCTGCTGCTGCTGCTGCAAACTCCTGGGTGTGTCTTTCAGGCAAATTATGGGCTCCTAATGCTGCTGCCAACTCCAATGTGTTTTTCAGGCAATATATGGGCTCCTAATGCTGCTGCTGCTGCTGCCAACTCCTGGGTGTGTCTTTCAGGCAATATATGAGCTCCTAATGCTACTGCCAACTCCAGTGTCTCTTTCAGGCAATATATGAGCTCCCTATGCTGCTGCCAACTCCAATGTGTTTTTCAGGCAGTATATGAGCTCCCTATGCTGCTGCCAACTCCAATGTGTTTTCAGGCTATATATGGGCTCCCTATGCTGCTGCCAAGTCCAGAGTGTGTCTTTCAGGCAATATATGGGCTCCAAATTCTGCTGCCAACTCCTGGGTGTGTCTTTCAGGCAATATATGGGCTCCCTATGCTGCTGCCAAGTCCAGAGTGTGTCTTTCAGGCAATATATGGGCTCCAAATGCTGCTGCCAACTCCTGGGTGTGTCTTTCAGGCAATATATGGGCTCCAAATGCTGCTGCCAACTCATGGGTGTGTCTTTCAGGCAATATATGGGCTCCTAATGCTGCTGCTGCTGCTGCTGCAAACTCCTGGGTGTGTCTTTCAGGCAAATTATGGGCTCCTAATGCTGCTGCCAACTCCAATGTGTTTTCAGGCAAAATATGGGCTCCTAATGCTGCTGCTGCTGCCAACTCCTGGGTGTGTCTTTCAGGCAATATATGAGCTCCTAATGCTACTGCCAACTCCAGTGTCTCTTTCAGGCAATATATGGGCTCCCTATGCTGCTGCCAACTCCAATGTGTTTTTCAGGCAGTATATGAGCTCCCTATGCTGCTGCCAACTCCAATGTGTTTTTCAGGCAATATATGGGCTCCCTATGCTGCTTCCAAGTCCAGAGTGTGTCTTTCAGGCAATATATGGGCTCCAAATGCTGCTGCCAACTCCTGGGTGTGTCTTTCAGGCAATATATGGGCTCCAAATGCTGCTGCCAACTCCTGGGTGTGTCTTTCAGGCAATATATGGGCTCCTAATGCTGCTGCCAACTCCTGGGTGTGTCTTTCATGCAATATATGGGCTCCTAATGCTGCTGCTGCCAACTCCTGGGTGTGTCTTTCAGGCAATATATGAGCTCCTAATGCTGCTGCCAACTCCAATGTGTTTTTCAGGCAATATATGAGCTCCCTATGCTGCTGCCAACTCCAATGTGTTTTTCAGGCAATATATGTGCTTCCTATGCTGCTGACAAGTCCAGAGTGTGTCTTTCAGGCAATATATGGGATCCTAATGCTGCTGCTGCCAATTCCTGGGTGTGTCTTTCAGGCAGTATATGGTCTCCGAATGCTGCTGCCAACTCAAGTGTTTCTTTCAGGCAATATATGGGCTCCCTATGCTGCTGCCAACTCCAATGTGTTGTTCAGGCAATATATGGGCTCCTAATGCTGCTGCCAACTCCTGGGTGTGTCTTTCATGCAATATATGGGCTCCCTATGCTTCTGCCAAGTTCAGAGTGTGTCTTTCAGGCAATATATGGGCTCCTAATGCTGCTGCTGCTGCTGCTGCTGCTGCTGCTGCAAACTCCTGGGTGTGTCTTTCAGGCAAATTATGGGCTCCTAATGCTGCTGCCAACTCCAATGTGTTTTTCAGGCAATATATGGGCTCCTAATGCTGCTGCTGCTGCTGCCAACTCCTGGGTGTGTCTTTCAGGCAATATATGAGCTCCTAATGCTACTGCCAACTCCAGTGTCTCTTTCAGGCAATATATGAGCTCCCTATGCTGCTGCCAACTCCAATGTGTTTTTCAGGCAGTATATGAGCTCCCTATGCTGCTGCCAACTCCAATGTGTTTTCAGGCTATATATGGGCTCCCTATGCTGCTGCCAAGTCCAGAGTGTGTCTTTCAGGCAATATATGGGCTCCAAATGCTGCTGCCAACTCCTGGGTGTGTCTTTCAGGCAATATATGGGCTCCCTATGCTGCTGCCAAGTCCAGAGTGTGTCTTTCAGGCAATATATGGGCTCCAAATGCTGCTGCCAACTCCTGGGTGTGTCTTTCAGGCAATATATGGGCTCCAAATGCTGCTGCCAACTCCTGGGTGTGTCTTTCAGGCAATATATGGGCTCCTAATGCTGCTTCCAACTCATGGGTGTGTCTTTCATGCAATATATGGGCTCCCTATGCTGCTGCCAAGTCCAGAGTGTGTCTTTCAGGCAATATATGGGCTCCTAATGCTGCTGCTGCTGCTTCAAACTCCTGGGTGTGTCTTTCAGGCAAATTATGGGCTCCTAATGCTGCTGCCAACTCCAATGTGTTTTTCAGGCAATATATGGGCTCCTAATGCTGCTGCTGCCAACTCCTGGGTGTGTCTTTCAGGCAATATATGAGCTCCTAATGCTACTGCCAACTCCAGTGTCTCTTTCAGGCAATACATGAGCTCCCTATGCTGCTGCCAACTCCAATGTGTTTTTCAGGCAGTATATGAGCTCCCTATGCTGCTGCCAACTCCAATGTGTTTTCAGGCTATATATGGGCTCCCTATGCTGCTGCCAAGTCCAGAGTGTGTCTTTCAGGCAATATATGGGCTCCAAATGCTGCTGCCAACTCCTGGGTGTGTCTTTCAGGCAATATATGGGCTCCAAATGCTGCTGCCAACTCATGGGTGTGTCTTTCAGGCAATATATGGGCTCCTAATGCTGCTGCTGCTGCTGCAAACTCCTGGGTGTGTCTTTCAGGCAAATTATGGGCTCCTAATGCGGCTGCCAACTCCTGGATGTGTCTTTCAGGCAATATATGGGCTCCTAATGCTGCTGCTGCTGCCAACTCCTGGGTGTGTCTTTCAGGCAATATATGAGCTCCTAATGCTACTGCCAACTCCAGTGTCTCTTTCAGGCAATATATGGGCTCCCTATGCTGCTGCCAACTCCAATGTGTTTTTCAGGCAGTATATGAGCTCCCTATGCTGCTGCCAACTCCAATGTGTTTTTCAGGCAATATATGGGCTCCCTATGCTGCTGCCAAGTCCAGAGTGTGTCTTTCAGGCAATATATGGGCTCCAAATGCTGCTGCCAACTCCTGGGTGTGTCTTTCAGGCAATATATGGGCTCCAAATGCTGCTGCCAACTCCTGGGTGTGTCTTTCAGGCAATATATGGGCTCCTAATGCTGCTGCCAACTCCTGGGTGTGTCTTTCATGCAATATATGGGCTCCCTATGCTGCTGCCAAGTCCAGAGTGTGTCTTTCAGGCAATATATGGGCTCCTAATGCTGCTGCTGCAAACTCCTGGGTGTGTCTTTCAGGCAAATTATGGGCTCTGTAGGGATCTTCCCGGGGGATGGTGTGTTTGGACACAGTTCACGACAGACTTAGGTGTTATAAAAGCAGGTCTTGACGTTTATTCATGGCATAAACAGTCCAGTAAACAAAACATACAGCAGCAGCGTGCTTCTTTAGTGTACAAAACAAAATAAAGACCTAGCCCGTCTGGGCGCTTACTAGCAGGTTCTTCTCACCTAGCTGACACTTTCAAAATACAGCGTTCGCCTGGACATCGCAGGGTGAGTTTTTAGCTCCAGCAGTGGCTGCGTTCGCAGCTTCCTTCACACACACACACAGGCTGTTCATTTCAGGCTGAGAGCAATAGCCTGCAGTCTCTGCAGAGCTTTTACCTCCCAGGCTGATTAGGATCAGAGCTCACCTGATTCAAAACCCAAACAGGATCGGAGGGGTGTGGAATGACAGGTCCCTCTACCAAACCTACCTGCCATTCCATATAAATCCAGGCCCGGCAAAATTGAACAACACCTCAGCAGCATACCACTGCTGGGAAACAAATCAATCCTGGACTTACCATCTCACCCAGCGTAGTAACCTAGGTGAAATGTACACCCCCTCGACCACTTCTCCAGTGACATGTCTACATATCCCCCCCCTCTTTTTCAGACCGGAGGGCTGAGCATTTTGTCCCCACAGACAATGTACCCTCGACAATGCGTCAGCATTTGCTTGTAATTTCCCTGGCCTGTGTTCCACAGTGAAATTAAAGTTTTGTAGGGACAGAAACCATCTAGTCACTCTTGCGTTTCTCTCCTTGTTTAACTTCATCCATGTTAGGGGGGCATGGTCTGTCACTAACTTGAATTTCCTGCCTAGTAAGTAATATTTTATTCTGTCTGGACCAGAAATTCTCGCCTGAAATCGGGGGTAACTAACACAGGTTGTTGGCACAAGGCAGACTTAAGGCTTTGGAAAGCCTTCTCGGCCTCTGGAGTCCACGTGATCATGGCTCTCTTTCCGCCCTTGGTCAAGTCAGTTAGGGGAGCAGCAACTGAGGCGAAGTTCGGCACAAACCTACGGTAATAGCCCGTAATACCAAGGAAAGCTCTGACCTGTTTCTTTGTCAGGGGTCTAGGCCAATTCTGTATTGCCTCCACTTTATTAAGCTGTGGCTTAATCAACCCTCTTCCAATAATGTAGCCCAGATACTTGGCCTCTTCTAGGGCTATTGCACACTTCTCGGCATTTATGGTCAACCCCGCATCACTTATGGTATCCAATACAGCCTGTACCTTACAGAGGTGACTTTCCCAATCAGGGCTAAAAATGACCACATCATCGAGGTAGGCAGCTGAGTAATCACGATGTGGTCGCAAAATCAAGTCCATCAACCTCTGGAAAGTCGCAGGTGCTCCATGTAACCCGAACGGCATCACTACATACTGGAATAGCCCATCAGGGGTGGAGAATGCAGTTTTCTCTTTAGCCTCATTAGTAAGTGGAATCTGCCAATAGCCCTTTGTGAGATCGAGGGTGGTTATGTATCTGGCATTACCCAACTTCTCAATCAACTCATCTACCCTGGGCATAGGATAGGCATCGAATTTTGAGATCTCATTCAACTTTCTGAAATCGTTACAGAACCTCCAAGTTCCATTAGGCTTTGGGATTAATACAATCGGGCTGGACCATTCACTCTGTGACACCTCAATTACTCCCAGATCAAGCATACGCTTTACCTCGGCAGATACGGCTTCCCTACGGGCTTCCGGGATCCTATAGGGCTTGAGGTTTACTCTGCTTCTAGGCTCAGTTTCAATGTGATGATAGATGAGGTGTGTACGCCCTGGGAGGTCAGAAAACTTGTCTTTGTTTTTCTGTAAAAATTCCTGAGCCTCCTGTTTCTGTGACACTGATAGGGTATCACCAACCTTGACTGGAGGGATTGGTTGTGACAAATTACTAACAGTATTTGTCGCCCCCAAGGATTCCCTGTCTTTCCAGGGCTTAATCAAGTTTACGTGGTAAACTTGGAAAGGCTTCCTTCTACCTGGTTGGTGCACCTTGTAGTTCACCTCACTGACCTTTTCCACAATTTCATAGGGACCTTGCCACTTCGCCAGGAATTTACTCTCAACAGTGGGAACTAGTATAAGGACCCTATCGCCTGGGTTAAATGTCCTGATTCTTGCAGACCGGTTGTAAATTCTACTTTGGGCCTCTTGCGCCCTCTGGAGGTGTTCCCTTACTAGGGGCATTACAGCGGCTATACGGTCCTGCATTTGTGCTACATGCTCAATAACGCTCTTGTATGGGGTGGACTCGCTCTCCCATGTCTCTTTTGCAATGTCCAGTAGACCCCTAGGGTGACGACCATAGACCAACTCGAATGGTGAGAACCCTGTGGACGCTTGGGGCACTTCCCTAATAGCAAACATGAGGTAGGGTAACAAATGATCCCAGTCACGGCCATCTTTTTCCACCACTTTTTTCAGCATATGTTTCAAAGTTTTGTTAAATCTCTCCACCAATCCGTCCGTCTGGGGGTGGTATACAGAGGTACGGATGGGTGAGATTTTAAATAGTTTGCATAACTCCTTCATCACCTTTGACATAAAGGGTGTACCTTGGTCAGTTAGGATTTCTTTGGGGATTCCAGTCCTAGAGAACATATAAAACAACTCGCATGCAATTGTTTTAGATGCGGTGTTTCTTAAGGGCACAGCTTCAGGATAGCGGGTCGCATAATCCATGACCACCAGAATATATTGGTGTCCTCTAGCGGATTTTACAATGGGACCCACTAAATCCATGGCTATACGCTCAAAAGGCACCTCTATAATAGGGAGCGAAACCAAAGGACTGCGAAAATGTGACACTGGGGCACTAAGCTGACATGTGGGGCACGACTCGCAGTACTTTTTAATATCACCATATATCGCCGGCCAGTAGAACCTCTGGAGAACCCTCTCCTGCGTTTTGTCAGTCCCCAAGTGTCCCCCAAGAACATGGTTATGTGCCATGTCCAGCACCTGACGCCGGTACGGCTTAGGCACCAGAAGCTGTTCCACAATCTCATCCTTAACCTTAGTGACTCTATAGAAAAGATCATTAGTCACAGAAAAGTGTGGAAATCTTTTCTCAGCATCTGGTTCCTGAGGTACCCCATTCATGACAGCAACCTGCTCTCTCGCATTTTTGAGAGTGGGGTCCTGTAACTGTGCAGTCCCAAAATTATCCCTAGACACCTCTAAGTCTGGTATATTTTGCTCAGTGGGAGGAGCCTCCTCCTCTCCAGCCAGGACCTGCAAAGGAAAACAATTATTTTCATCCTGCACACTTTTATCATTTACAGGGGGTAACGCAACAACCTTAGGAGTATCCTCACTCCTTTCGGGGGATTTTCTTTTTCCCCAGAGAGCCCAGAATAGTGGAAAATCGCGCCCCAGTATTACGTTGTGCATGAGATTTTTAACCACACCCACTTCATATTGTACGGTGCCTTGTTTAGTCCCGACTTCAGCCAGCACTATAGGGTACACTTTTGTATCCCCATGTATACAAACAACACTCATATGCTTTTTACACTCAAAGTCCCCAGCCACCAGGCTGGCATGCACCAAGGTTACGAGGCTTCCTGAGTCCAGCAACGCCTTAACAGGAAAGTCATTAATTGTAATGTCGCAGATTTGCGGTTCAGTCTCTAGTCCAGGAACTGCAACACAAGATGGTTCCGCAAATAGCGACTGACGCCGACTAACCTCACAGTCCATGGGCTCAGTGGTAAGAGGGCAATGGGCAGACACGTGTCCCGTCTCATGGCATCTCCAGCACTGGATAGAGCCTGTTCTCCTTGGCAAGGAGTCCTTTTTAGGGCTACTTAGCCACCCGGGACCATCTCCAGTCTTTTGCCCCTGAGACACCACTTGAGCCCTTCTTCCTCCCTCAGCACCCCTCCACACTCCCCCAATAGATGGAAGTCTCTTACCAGCTGAAGGCACAGATCTGGCACTCCGGGGAGGTGAGGATGCTGCAGAAACATCACGGAGGTAGTCCTCAGTCGCCTGGAATCTCTCCACAAGGTTGACAAGTTCGTTTGCATTCTTAGGGTCACCTTGTCCCACCCAGCGTTGCAGGTCAGCAGGAAGTGCTCGGAGGTAGCGATCCATCACAACCCTCTCTAGGATCTGTGCAGGAGTAGAAGTGTCTGGCTCCAACCACTTTCTCGCCAAATGGATCAGGTCATACATCTGGGACCTCGCTGATTTGTCCAAACTGTAGCTCCAGTTGCGTACCCTCCTGGCACGGACCGCAGTAGTAACGCCTAGTCGGGCAAGTATCTCCGCTTTTAGCCGAGTATAGTCCTTAACCTCTTGCTCACTGAGGTCATAGTAGGCCTTTTGAGGTTCCCCTGTTAAATAGGGCGCAATTACCTCTGCCCACTCAGCGACTGGTAACTTCTCTCGCTCAGCCACACGCTCAAACACAGTTAGGAAGGCCTCAACATCGTCCTCAGCAGTCATCTTTTGCAGCGCTCGCTGCACAGCTCTTTTCACATCAAAAGTCTCTGGAGCGGCTCGCACCACTGTGTGGGGATTAGCAACCACAGGCGCCTCCTGTTTTGCTATCAGGTGTTCAATAAGTTGTTGTTGGGCAGCCATGGTCTGTTCATGTCGTCTATTGGCCTCTATCTGAGCCTGTTGTTGTTGCAAACTCACTTGCATAAACTGCTTCAGCATCTCCTCCATGTTGCCCGACTGTTCTTGGAGTGTAGTTGCAGCTTTCACCCAAGACATAAGCAGCTGTAGCCAAGTCTGTCCACACCGTTGCCCCTAGCAACCGTTTTGCCCGCTCCGCAGCACCAATTGTAGGGATCTTCCCGGGGGATGGTGTGTTTGGACACAGTTCACGACAGACTTAGGTGTTATAAAAGCAGGTCTTGACGTTTATTCATGGCATAAACAGTCCAGTAAACAAAACATACAGCAGCAGCGTGCTTCTTTAGTGTACAAAACAAAATAAAGACCTAGCCCGTCTGGGCGCTTACTAGCAGGTTCTTCTCACCTAGCTGACACTTTCAAAATACAGCGTTCGCCTGGACATCGCAGGGTGAGTTTTTAGCTCCAGCAGTGGCTGCGTTCGCAGCTTCCTTCACACACACACACAGGCTGTTCATTTCAGGCTGAGAGCAATAGCCTGCAGTCTCTGCAGAGCTTTTACCTCCCAGGCTGATTAGGATCAGAGCTCACCTGATTCAAAACCCAAACAGGATCGGAGGGGTGTGGAATGACAGGTCCCTCTACCAAACCTACCTGCCATTCCATATAAATCCAGGCCCGGCAAAATTGAACAACACCTCAGCAGCATACCACTGCTGGGAAACAAATCAATCCTGGACTTACCATCTCACCCAGCGTAGTAACCTAGGTGAAATGTACACCCCCTCGACCACTTCTCCAGTGACATGTCTACAGCTCCTAATGCTGCTGCCAACTCCTGGATGTGTCTTTCAGGCAATATATGGGCTCCTAATGCTGCTGCTGCTGCCATCTCCTGGGTGTGTCTTTCAGGCAATATATGAGCTCCTAATGCTACTGCCAACTCCAGTGTCTCTTTCAGGCAATATATGGGCTCCCTATGCTGCTGCCAACTCCAATGTGTTTTTCAGGCAGTATATGAGCTCCCTATGCTGCTGCCAACTCCAATGTGTTTTTCAGGCAATATATGGGCTCCCTATGCTGCTGCCAAGTCCAGAGTGTGTCTTTCAGGCAATATATGGGCTCCCTATGCTGCTGCCAAGTCCAGAGTGTGTCTTTCAGGCAATATATTGGCTCCAAATGCTGCTGCCAACTCCTGGGTGTGTCTTTCAGGCAATATATGGGCTCCAAATGCTGCTGCCAACTCATGGGTGTGTCTTTCAGGCAATATATGGGCTCCTAATGCTGCTGCTGCTGCTGCTGCAAACTCCTGGGTGTGTCTTTCAGGCAAATTATGGGCTCCTAATGCTGCTGCCAACTCCAATATGTTTTCAGGCAAAATATGGGCTCCTAATGCTGCTGCCAACTCCTGGGTGTGTCTTTCATGCAATATATGGGCTCCTAATGCTGCTGCTGCCAACTCCTGTGTGTGTCTTTCAGGCAATATATGAGCTCCTAATGCTGCTGCCAACTCCAATGTGTTTTTCAGGCAATATATGTGCTTCCTATGCTGCTGACAAGTCCAGAGTGTGTCTTTCAGGCAATATATGGGATCCTAATGCTGCTGCTGCCAATTCCTGGGTGTGTCTTTCAGGCAGTATATGGTCTCCGAATGCTGCTGCCAACTCAAGTGTTTCTTTCAGGCAATATATGGGCTCCCTATGCTGCTGCCAACTCCAATGTGTTGTTCAGGCAATATATGGGCTCCCTATGCTGTTGCCAAGCCCTGGGTGTGTCTTTTAGGCAATATATGGGCTCCCTATGCTGCTGCTAAGTCCTGGGTGTGTCTTTCAGGCAATATATGAGCTCCCTATGCTGCTGCCAAGTCCTGGATGTGTCTTTCAGGCAATATATGGGCTCCCTATACTGCTGCCAAGTCCAGAGTGTGTTTTTCAGGCAATATATGGGCTTCTAATGCTGCTGCTGCTGCCAACTCCTGGGTGTTTCTTTCAGGCAATATATGGTCTCCTAATGCTGCTGCCAACTCCAGTGTCTCTTTCAGGCAATATATGGGCTCCCTATTCTGCTGCCAACTCCAATGTGTTTTTCAGGCAATATATGGGCTCCCTATGCTGCTGCCAAGTCCTGGGTGTGTCTTTCAGGCAATATATGGGCTCCTAATGCTACTGCCAACTCCTGGGTGTGTCTTTCAGGCAAAACATGAGCTCCCTATGCTGCTGCCAACTCCAATGTGTTTTTCAGGCAATATATGAGCCCATATATTGCCTGAAAAACACATTGGAGTTGGCAGCAGCATAGGGAGCTCACATATTGCTTAAAGACACACCCAGGTGTTGGCGGCAGCAGCAGCAGCATTAGGAGTCCATATATTGCCTGAAAAACACATTGGAGTTGGCAGCAGCATAGGGAGCCCATATATTGCCTGAAAGACACTCTGTAATTGTGCCGCTCTGCGACAGCGAATCTAATAACGACGCCTCTAATCTGCATGTCATACTTCTTTACAATAGTATTTCACTAACCCAGTATGCATCCTATGCATGTTACAGCCAAGCAGAACGTTCTGCAACTCTATGGAGGCTCTCAGCCGGCCAGAAATAGTCAATTTTAATAGCGATTCGTCGCAAATAAATTCGGACCGAACCGGTTTTCCCGGAAAATTCGGCGAATCGGCCGAATCGAAATTTTCAAAAGTTCGCTCATCTCTAATAAAAACAACTATAGTTAATGTTTTTTTATAAAGTGTTGCTATATTTCGTGGCTATGTACAAAGTATAAATGGCAGAAGGGTGGGTCTAGTAACATACATATAATACACAGGGCATTATGAGTGGCATATAACAGAACTGTGAAAAATAATGCATATAATACATCCATATTATGGGGCTGATTCAGCACTTTCAATGCCTACCTTGAATTAAATTCTACCGTGAACAAAAAAAATACTATTTATATCTGGTGCTGGATCACCCCAAGGAAGACAATAACTCACTTTTTATTCACCTGAGTCAGATACAAAACAACACATTGGGGCAACCCTGTACCAGTGGGGTTGATTCAAAGCCAGGTGAGAATTATTACTCCTTTTTGTAGGGGACAATTCTGCTGTTCACTTTCATTGTCCACCAGGTGTAAATTTTCACCTAGCTCTGAATCAGCCCCAAGGAAGACAATGAAATTGAATGGCAGTTTTCCCTCCTAAAAAGGAGTGAGAATTCTCACCTGGCTCTGAATCAACCCCATTGGTACAGGAGTATGTTAAAAAGAGAGCCCTGCTCACCCTCTTAAACTCACTATCAACTTATACTGACGAAGACCAATGCTTCTTTAGAAAAAGACACATGGGGGTTGATTCAGAGCCAGGTAAGAATTCTCACTCCTTTTTAGGAGAGAAAACTGTCATTCACTTTTATTGTCTACCTTGAAGGCTGATTCAACACAGGTTGAAAATTCACATCCAGTTGTTGAATTAGCCCCAAAGTAGACAATTAAAGAGAAGGCAGTTTTGTCTCCTAAAAAGGAGTGAGTTACCTGGCTCTGAATCAACCCCATTGGTACAAGAGTATGTTAAAAAGAGAGCCCTGCTCACCCTCGTGAGCTCACTATCAACTTATATTGATGAAGACCATTGCTTCTTTAGAAAAAGACACATGGGCAGCAGCAGCAGCAGCCCAAGCATAGCTTGAAAGAGACACTGGAGTTGGCAGAAGGAGCCCAAAAATTGGCTGAATGACACTCTGGAGTTGCAAGCAGCAGCAGCAGCAACCCAAACATAGCTTGAAAGAGACACTGGAGTTGGCAGCAGGAGCCCAGAGGCATCGCTAATAGAATCGCAGAGCGGCACAATTGCAGAGAGTTGAGGTGGCATCACTATGAGGGGCCCCTATATTGCCTGAAAACCACACCCTCGAGCTGGCAGCAGCAGGAGCCCAAAAATTAGCTGAATCAAACCCTGGAGTTGCAAGCAGCAGCAGCTGGTTTGGAATGCCCATGGGGCTGGTGTATTTAAAGCAGTAAAAAACCAATTCAAAATGCAATAGCTTGATTAAGCTGAGGATGAACAACGCTTATTTAGCATAACAGATAGGGTGCTACGTGCAGGTTTGGGATATCCTGCGGCCTAGTGTTTTGGCAGCAGACCAAAAACCAATTCAAAATGCAATAGCTTGATTAAGCTGAGGATGAACAACGCTTATTTAGTATAACAGATAGGGTGCTGCGTGCAGGTTTGCGATACCCTGCGGCCTAGTGTTTTGGCAGCAGACCAAAAACCAATTCAAAATGCAATAGCTTGATTAAGCTGAGGATGAACAACGCTTATTTAGTATAACAGATAGGGTGCTGCGTGCAGGTTTGCGATACCCTGCGGCCTAGTGTTTTGGCAGCAGACCAAAAACCAATTCAAAATGTAATAGCTTGATTAAGTTGAGGCTGAACAACGCTTATTTAGTATAACAGATAGGGTGCTACATGCAGGTTTGGGATACCCTGTGGCCTGGTGTTTTTTTGACAGCAGGACTAAGACCAATTCAAAATGCAATAGCTTGATTAAGCTGAGGATGAACAACGCTTATTTAGTATAACAGATATGGTGCTACGTGCAGGTTTGGGATACCCTGCTGCCTAGTGTTTTGGCAGCAGACCAAAAACCAATTCAAAATGCAATAGCTTGATTAAGCTGAGGATGAACAATGCTTATTTAGTATAACAGATAGGGTGCTACGTGCAGGTTTGGGATACCCTGCGGCCTAGTGTTTTGGCAGCAGACCAAAAACCAATTCAAAATGCAATAGCTTGATTAAGCTGAGGATGAACAACGCTTATTTAGTATAACAGATAGGGTGCTACGTGCAGGTTTGGGATACCCTGCGGCCTAGTGTTTTGGCAGCAGACCAAAAACCAATTCAAAATGCAATAGCTTGATTAAGCTGAGGATGAACAACGCTTATTTAGTATAACAGATAGGGTGCGACATGCAGGTTTGGGATACCCTGTGGCCTAGTGTTTTGGCAGCAGACCAAAAACCAATTCAAAATGCAATAGCTTAATTAAAATGAGGCTGTAGACGCTTATTTAGTATAACAGATAGGGTGACATGTGCTGGTTTGGGATGCCCATGGGGCTGGGGTATTTAAAGCAGACCAAAAACCAATTCAAAATGCAATAGCTTAATTAAAATGAGGTTGAAGACGCTTATTTAGTATAACAGATAGGGTGCAACGTGCTTGTTTGGGATACCCTGCGGCCTGGTGTTTTGACAGCAGGACAAAAAACTATTCAAAATGCAATAGCTTGATTAAGCTGAGGATGAACAACGCTTATTTAGTATAACAGATAGGGCGACATGTGCTGGTTTGGGATGCCCATGTGGGCTGGTGTATTTAAACCAGACAAAAACCAATTCAAAATGCAATATCTTTATGAGAAATAGCCCTTAAAAGCTGCTTTAGTGTAACAGATAGGGTCAAATGTGCTGAAATAGGATGCACATGTGGGCTGAGGTTTTTACAGCAGACACAAAAAAAATGTAAACTAATTGAGTTATAAGAAATGCTTGTGTGTAACAGATAGGGTTAAATATGCCACTGCCAACATGGCATGCACAGTGGCAAGGAATTTTTACAGCACAAACAAAAGCAATTTAAAACTGATCTGGCAAATGAAGTGAAATGAAAATTAAAAAAAAGCTTTCCCTGTCACTTTCTCTGCTGTCCCTGCCTCGATCTTTCCCAATTTTTCCCTATCTTTCCCTGGTTCTGTCTGGCACTCTGTGGGTCTCCCTGACTCTCTCTTAGTCTCTCCCTGTCTCTAAACAGCTCCGTTGTGGCCGCAATACAAGGCTGAAATGCGCACCAGCAAGATGGCCGCCATTTATATAGCGCTGTGACGTCATCGGGGCTCCTGGCTGCTGATAGGCTGCGTGTGACCTTCCCATGATAACTTGCCCCAGGGGATATGTCCAGACATGTCCATCCACCATTTTACAATGCCTGTAATTGAAGTAAATGGAGTTTAAAGGAAAACTTCGATCGATCGAATCGCGGGGAATTTCGGATTCGTTCAGAGTCGAATATTTCCTGAAATTCGGAACAAATTCGGGTTCGTCCGGATCGATTCGCTCATCCCTAGTAATAGCAGTCAGCTGCAGTATTTTGCCCACTGGTCCCCTAGCAGCAACCGCAGTGAACTTGCTCCAGCTTTTATCACAGGCAGGTGTTGTACACGACAGTAACAGCTGACCACCAGGTGGTGATATATAAGTATAAATTTTCTACAAAATAAACTAACCTGACTGAAAAGACTGAAAACAAAATTCTACTTTGAATGTTTGTGCAGGTATATATAAAGGTATTAATGTGGAACAAAGCACTGAGTGGCCGACCCTGGAGTCTAAAAGACTCCAGTGCCTGCCACTGGCCTTCCCCAATTTGGGATGCCCCACTGTGTGAAATGCCACCCAGGTTGCCACAAAATCCACCTTTTTTCCTGGCTCCCATGTTGGTGTAAATAGTAAACAATGGGGAAAGAAGTAAAATGTCTGACCCAACTAGGGATTAGAACTATAGACTCTCTGATTCAGAGTACTTCACTTCACCAACTGAGCTATCTAGCTTGCTCAAGTTGAGTCAGACTGTTAATACAAATATAACTGAGAACCATACTGCCACCCTATGAATCCAGTCTCTCTGTCTCTTTCTCTTTCTCTCTCTCTCTCTCTCTCTCTCGCTCTCTCTTTCATTCCTTCCTTCTTCAAGACCAAGCTGCAGCTCAATGTACCCACCAGGGGTAGCTCACCATCGTACCAAACAATTTAACCACAAACCCTAACTCGACCCTGGCACCGCCCCCTCTTTATCCCCACTTCCCCAGCTGCTACACTGTGGAGCTCACCTCTCAAGGCAGCAGAGGGGTGTTCTCCCTGCAAGCAACCTTGTTTCCTCTTGTCAACCAGGTGACTTTTCAACACACATTTAATTATCATTCCAAGATTTAAATACCACACAGTTAGGATTTAAATCTGTATTCTGCTCTGAAATTTGTGATAGTTCTCTTTTAACATCACTTTTACAGCACATATTTGTTAAATGAGAAGTTTTGAATCATCTATGTAACGATCATTAAAAAGAAAACATAATTTACAGTCTGGTCGAGTGTTCTCTGTAAAGGTACAGTAATAGGTAAAGAAACATTTTGTTCTCGGACAGCACGTCCTCCAGAAATGTTCTCTGGCCAAAAAGTATGATTCTGAAGCCTCTATTCACCCAGCTAAATGTTTACCTGAATGAGCTCTATTCAAAGTTTAGAGATGGTGCTAAAAGGAACCTCGCAACATAAACCACATGTTTATCGAGTGCAAAAAGTGTTGCCATTCTTCTACACTGCTGTAAAGACAATCAGATGCAATAATCTGCTTGACAGAAACAGCGAGAAAATATCTATTACTTCTTTGTCATATTTAATACAAAGTAGATAATTGTATATTGGGAGAACAACAAGTGCTAATGATGTGTTATGCTCTGAACCAATAGGTTTGTTAGAAGATAATAGTGTCAGCCACATTCAGTGAGTCAGCATTGTTATTGTTATATTCTAAAATACACTTGCAGTCCACAAAATCAATTTTGTTATACAGTAAATAGTATCTTAAAAAGTATTTACTCTCTGATGTTTCACATGTTGCTGCTGTGTAATACAGTATAACAGCAGCTTAACAACTTAAGAGTTTTAAGTTTTGTAACATCCCACACACCCCTTCCTCCCCCTGTGCTAAGCCCAATTCAGACAATAACATAAAAAACACACCTCACCGCAAGGGTGGGCATCTGCACGGAAGCCAAAGCTGCGACTTTGTGTGACAGTCACTCAATCCCATGCAGCGGGGTGACAGTATTGTCCTGTCACTCAAGACCAACTGTATATCAAGTCTACAGATGGCATGCAGAGCCCTGACCCTTGCCAGCTCAGGGGAGGATTTTGGTGATCAAGTGAATGATTTTTTTTTTTATTTTAGAATTAGGCATAGCACATTGGGAGAGAGGGGTGGCTGGGGGTTTTAAAAGCTTGGATTTCTTTAAAGATGCATTGTGGCAGACAGTAAAGGCCGTAAGGTCACTTATGGTGTACCAGTCCCTCTTACTGCTGTATGTGACAGTGACATTTTATTAAAGGTGCTGCCTGGGAAGATGATAAATAGCAATAATAATCCTTACAGGCTGAAGCAGTATAGCTTCTACACTCAGCTCTGAAGCATTTATATTTATTTATTTTGACAGGTAAATACATTACCTACCCTAATTTCTAGCAGGTAGGTAAGTACACAGGTAGTTAGATAACAGTTTGCTAATTTAAGAGGTCAGCAAGAAAAAGAAAATAACATAGACAGGAATAGAGGTCAGGGGAAGAAATTTCCCAGTCCTAAAATCATCTGCCCCGGTACCACATACAGTAGATGGGGCTGCAGTCCCAGGAAGTTAACATAAAAATAATATTAATTTAAGGGTTTTCCAAGTTTGAGTGTAATAACTTGTATTTTGTAGAAATATATGACTAATGCTGTTCAGTATTACTGCTTTTTCACCACAAAGTTGAATTATTGATGCCCTCATAAAAGGTATTGTACATACAGATACATTGTGTTTTGTTTTTTTAACGTTTATTGTTATTCAATGCATTATTTGTCTCCTTGACTTTATTCACACTTTTCCTTCTATATTTTGTATTCTAGATATTTGTCATTATGAGTATTTATATTCAAATACTGTTACTGTCAGTGCAGAAAGCCATCAGTTGCAGGGTGCAGTTGGGTCCAGTAGGCGGGGCCAGCTGCAGAATGTATTTTAATGTGCAAAAAGTGAAATAGGATTGGGGTTCACACATCCCTGACACCTGCACAATTGTTTCCGCATGCTCCTCATACATCTCTGATTCCTTCTCTACTGTATGTTCTTCTTTTCGAGAAGCACCACTTTCTGGTCCTTTTAACTGCAACAGAACACACAAAATTGCATAAATGAAATGGTGTGGTGGGGCTCTAAACCCAACAGCAATAACAAGGCATTGAACAACTCACCAGATGCCTGTCCTATGTGCCAATCCTGTTTCCTGCAGTGCAGGGTAAAAGCCATAGTAGTGCTAAAAGGGGTAGTTGTGGCCTAGAGGGAGGGAGCGGACTTGTGACCAAAGGGTAGCAGGTTTGAATCCCGGTCCTTGGACTTGACTGAAGTGCTCTTGAGCAAGGCACGTAACCCCTCAACTTCTCCCTGGGCACCATAATTAGGGCAGCCCATGGCTCGCTCTGGCCATGTGTACATTCAGTGATGGACCTGCAGCTTTCTCTGACCACAGCAGGGCATGCTCATGATAGGCCCTTCCCAGCTCAGCCACCACACAGAAATTAAAGAGAAGAAAGCATCTTTGTTTTCAATGCATAGGGTTCTGTTCAGTTTGAAATGGCTAATTTTAAACTGTTACCAAGCGGGGAGGAGGTAAGTATGTGCATGGACAGGGAAATTAAGCTGACAGATGGCTAACCCCTTTATGGGTATAAAGGGTTGGCTAGCCCCATGTCTGGCATTTGTTGGGTGGCTGGCTGATACCCCAGTTTCCCTGGTGCCTAGGATGAGTGCAATCAGGCACCCCTGGTAGGGCACTGGACCAGTGAAGAAGAACAGAGGGGCTGGAATGCCCTCACAGCCAGGGGGCCTCTAAGCCCTGGGGATGCCAGCCCATGTGCCTTGTATGCTTGGCTAAATGCTCAAGAGGTCAACAGTTTGATCCAGATTTTGCCACTAGCTTGGTCTGGCGGCCAAGCTGAGCCAAATAGGAAGTACAGAACTAATATATGTAACTTTGACTCAAAGTCCATCAGTACCCCATATTAAGCCCAAACACATCAACAAGAGCTGCACTGCTCTCAAACCAAACCCTATTTCAGCTACAATATTGCTATTATTGCTACACCCCCAATAGCTGAAATGTAAAATGATTATGAGGCAATCACAGTAAATGGCTATAATGTGCAGGGGATAATATAATAAGCTGCTTAAATATTATCTAAAGACACTTTGAGCGCAAATTACCATTTTACTTTATAAGGGTTTTACTGTAATTGACTTCTTCTGAGACCTTCACTGTATCACAGAGATTTTAGAAACATACACAGCGGTCAGTTACCTCATGCTGGAGCAACCCTAAGTTCTCTGAATCATCCATTTTCTTTATTGCGGTTCCATTAGTCACCCTAAAAAAAGGACCTTCCTCTCCGGTAATGGAAAATGACAGATGGCAGCTTCCTTACACTCGTCTATTCACTTTAGCCATTATTATTCATTGGTGGAGAATTTTTTAAATGCAATGTTGAATTAAGAAAATAGGCTCGCTGGTGAACAATACCTAATCTGATATTCAGGTTGGGCATAAGCATATGAGATATACTTCACCTACCTAAGCTCTGAAACTCTCTTGTTCCTAATGTACTGAACATCACACGGATAAGCTATTAAACCACTTGCAAATGTAAAAAAAGAAAGTCTCTTAATAGAATAAAATATTTAGCAGCATCCATCACTATTATTATACTCTGTGCATTTGGATGAACAGCAGTCTAGGCTCATCTTGAAAATATGGAAAAGAAGCACCCTTAATTGGGCCACTCTAAGCTTACAAAGAAGCCACAAGGTGTGGTTGTAGCCTGCCTTCAGTCATACAATGGTTACCTGTTCCCACTGCCTTGCTGGTAAGGAATCATACTCTATGGTTCTACAGTCCCTCCATTGGCAAAAGAAACCCATGTGACCTGGAAAAAAAGTTATGATTTGTGATATGATTATAACTTGCTAAATTAATACATAAAGCTTGCTTACATAACCATTTTCCAGGGGTGCCATAGGCCCATGATGATGGGCATCAGGCTCTTCTGCACCCTCCGTGTCCATGTCATGCTGGCTCCCCAACTCTTTGAACAAGTCTCTTACCAGTTCCCAAAGAGTTAAAGACAAAACACAACCTTGGCATCCTAAGTGTAATGCCGGGAGACAGGGATTTGGACCTTTTATACTGCAGAGGTAGGGCCCCTGTGCAATCTCCCCAAGTGACTCTTACATCACTGGAGGGGAGGGGAGGGGAATGGAGGGGGATATCTCAAAAAATCCCCTCCATGTCTCGAAGAATAAAGATGTGGAGGGGTAAATATGTTTCATTTAGATCACAAAAAATGTTAAGTGGTGTCTTTATTTACTGTTTTTAAACTGGTAAGGGACCCAAGGGACCATTTTACCAGCTCAAATACCTCCCATCCAATTACCCACACCCTTTAGGTGGCATAGGGGTGGAGAAGAATCCAGTGAACATCGGGTATGGCACTGGACCTGTATCAAAGGGCAAAGGGGCTGGCAAGCCGGGAGGGCCAGGCTATTCAGCCTCTGAGCCTTGGGTTGTGGCCTGTATGCCTGATCTGCTGGGCTGGTTGACTCCTGGGTGGCATGCATAAACAGTGCAATATAAAAGTGTTTTTTTAGAAATAAAATCAGAACAAACATTTTTTATTGCACGCTTTAGTATGTTAAAGTAAAATATCTCCATCAGATGTAAATTTAGTTCACATCCAAATGTGCACCCAACGTTAGACCAAATACACAAATAAATAGTATGACCCAATTGTGCACAACTGATTCAAAGGTAGCAGACAGCCATGTTTTAATGCTGCTTAATGTATTTGGATTGTAACTTTTATAACAACAAATAAAGACTGAACCAGCAGAGACTTATGGTGCTTCCTTTCTCTAAGGAGAGGACACTTCTAGTGCCAGCTGGCATTGCTGGCACTAGGATTGTTCTGTAAATAATATAGAAATTTAGCAAAGCATGAAAGCTGACAATTTCATTTCTATGCACTTAATACATTATTGTTACTTTTAGAATAATCCAACCTGGTAGCATAGTAAATTATTTTGTATGTTTGGCCTGTATGTATTAATTTAAAGAATAAAAGAGACAAAGCAGATAGAAATGGAAAATGTGAGCCACAGTATCTAACTGCAAGAATAGTTATAACGTAGGCCATAACAATAAAGCATTATGTAGGACAACCAACTCCTTATGCGTTGTTGTTTTAAGTGAACCTATACTCACCTGAACCCAATGGGGTTCCAGTGACTATAAGTTCTATTTCAAGTTATACCAAAAGACAATATATAATAGTTTTTATTATTAAAGTAATACAGACATCTGCTACATGTAATGTTTTCTCAGTTACATATTAACATGTACCATGTTTCACACTGTAAGATGCACCTGCCCATAAGACACACATTTGGAGGAAAATAAGAAAAAAAATATTCTGAATCAAATGTTGTGCTTAAACAAAGACTCCCCAAGAACTAGATAATAGACAAGGTGCAGAATCACCCCATTAAAGGCAGAGTGGCATCCCTCCTCCAATTCCCCGTTACAGGCATTGAGGCATTCCCCCCTCAGATTCCCTATTACAGACAGTATGTCATTCCTCCCTCCCAATCTCCATAGGTAGTTTGTCATCCCCCCATTCCCCATTCTAGACAGTGGGGCATGCCCCCCTCCCAATACCCATAGTCAGTGTGGAATTCCCCCCTCCCATGCTCATAGGCAGTGTGGCATTCTCCCTTCCCATTCCCAAAGGCAGTGTGGTATGCCCCCTCCCAATCCATATAGGCAGTGTATCATCCCCCCCTAATCCCCATAGGCAGTGTGGCATTTCCTCCTCCCACTCCCTATTATAGACAGTATGGCATGCCCTTCTCCCAATCCCCATAGGTAATGTGGCATTCCCTGCTACCACTCCCCATTATAGACAGTGTAGCATGCCCCTCTCCCAATCCTTATAGGCAGTGTAGCATTCCACCTCCCATAGGCAATGTGGCAGATTCCCGATTCCCCCCCCCCCCCCCCCCCCCAACACTGGGAAAAAAGACGTGATCGTTGAGTAGCTAGAATGAGAAGATTAAAGATTTTTGTGTGGTCTCTTTTTTAAAACACACTTGGGGTGAACTAGTAGGGGGTCCCTGGGACCCCTATACCAGTTCACTGGGGTAAGGAGTTGACATGGCACCTGCCGCAATCCTTGCATGCCATGCCGGTAACCTGCCATATTACCCACACCCCCCACTTAGGGCATCTGGGGTGCGGAAGAGGCCAGTGCCCATTGGTATGAGCATGGGGTTCTTCCAGGGGTATCCATACCATAAGCTATAAGAACTTGTAACTTGCAGGGCCAGAGCCTCCCTGCATGGGCCTCTGAGCCCTGGGTGATTGCCTGGTGCCAGGGCCGGTTGCCTTTTGGTGGCGGGGGCCCATTTAACATTTTTTAAAATGAAAAACATTTAAAACAAAGGATGCTGCTTAGATGCATTCTTTTTATGAATGAAAACTAGTACATCTCACTGACAGTGATTGATTCATGCAAGTTGTAAAATCGAAGATGAAACAAAAATTTTCACCATTAATTCTTGCTTTAATCTGCAGAGCCGAATAATTCTCAGAAGAAATCCCGCCAGCGAGCTGAATAAAGAGCCCTGGAGAGAATTTTGGCAACAGCTCTGAATCATCTCCATAGTGTGCCACATGCTACTTGATTAGAAAATCCAAGAAGAGTTAATCTAAAATGTATGGTGACCATCACAGAGGTCCATTCATAGCTTTGCATCTGACATTTACAACTACTAAAAAACTAAAATTCACCATTGTGCCAATGTGGGATTTTATTTTTTACAAACTTACTCTGATCTCACTCTGACTCAAGAAGCATCTATGAGTTTTTGTGCCTTGCTCACCCTTTTTGCTCCCACTGACACCTAAAGCCTTTATATATATTCACATCCAACCAGCTGTGCCCACATCACTGTACACATTTTTCTTCCTATGCAGTCCAATGCATATTTGGGCAGTTTAGCTTCATTCCAGGGGCAAGAACACACCGCCCATAGACTGTAACTGAGTTCAGGTTAGGGGCAAATTAACTAATATTTTGACAACTTTAGAAAAATGGCTCTGAAGCTGACCAAAAGTTAAACAGAACAATATTCCAGCAAAACTAAAGAATGCACATGCTGCAGGGGTACCCTCTGCAAACTGGTCATTAGTGCACAAATGACAGACATTTCCAGCCTGCAAACTCCTGCAGGGGTCCCTCCTGAGGGGTCCCATATATACCTTTACTGCTTCGGCCTCAAGCTACTGCCTGGTGCTACAGTCGGTCAAGCTGAAGGGACCAGCAGGGGGTGTTGTGCATGGTGGGGCCTGTGCTGTGTCCAGCTCTGACACAGAACCCACCAAGAGTCAGATTTGACTGTTTTTCTAGCATAAGCTTTTGAAAAATAAACTCTTAAAACTCTTTTAACACGCAGTGCTAGTAAGTAAAAATGCACATCAAAAAGGGAAGAAAATCCTGCCTATTTTATTTCGTGGGCAGTTTCACATTTTAGTACTGTGTTGCATTAGGTTGTGAAAAATATTAGCACATGCATAACTTTGACCAGCAAGTGAACAGGTAGTACAGGTTAGTTAAATGCATTACACTACTTTGTAAATCAGCCTCTGGTATCTGGGTACCAGAAGTCATCAAAACTGCCTCTGGGATCTGGCTTCTGGCAGCTCTACAAAGTGGCCTCTGGCCTGTTGTAGGTGGCTTTATGGGGCCTGAGAACACTTGTCAGATCTGGTAATTGGGGAATGTAGACCATTTTTGGCTGTGTCACAGAAGGACCAGAGGCTGCTTATCTGCATGAGAATATAGGTGTGCTTTGCAGTACTAAACCCCTGCCCCCCCTTGTTCTTCCCAGCTGGTCAGGCTTTAGCATTGCAGGGACAGATTATGGGAATAGGTAGATATGGCCGGTCTTAAAGCGGGTGTTGATAACACCTTCATACAGCACTGTAGGGGCATCCCAATTGTCGATGACCCCCCTGCTCTTTTAGTCATGGGGTCCACTGTCCTCTTCCAAATTTCTGTCTGTCAAATTAACTCAAGACCACAGGACCAGTTTTGCTAATGGAGTGAAAAACAGGTCCTTTTGTTTTGTTTTTTGGATGGTCAGTCCCTTTAATAATAGCCTTACAGAAAATTGGAAAATCCTGCAAACAGGTCATAGGTAAAAATGCAATAATTTTATTTAACTGATATCACAACGAACAATATGAGACCGCACTGTACTTATTTATTAATGTAAATGGTGTGCACACTACTAGGATGAGGTAATGACCAATGTACAAATTCAAAGAAAGGGGGTCCCACAACCCCCTATCTCCCCCAAAGAGAAAAACGTGGCACTACCAACTATCTCCAAATTGAAAACCTGATGATACATGGACTTATTAAAAACAATTTAAAAAACATATAATACACATGTCCTCACAAAGGGAAGAAGGGGGGACACCCAGATGGAAAATGATTGTTGAGAGGCACTAATATCCACAAAATATCCAATGATAATACACCTTTAAGTCAGCTTTGACCTAGCTGGAAACTATATAATAAAGAATGTGCATACAACCTATATAACTAAGAATTGGGTCCTATACATCAAATATACCAAACATCTGTATATTAAAGTGCAAAAAATCTTCTATGTGCAAAATTGCAGATAAATAATCAAGAGGACCAGCCAGGTAGAAACAAAATATACATATATGACAAAAATAGCAGCAAGACCTCACGTGTCCAGGGTAGCAGCCTCACAACCAGGGGGCCCACCGCCAACGCGTTTCATGACATTGCAGCGTCACTTCCTAAGTCCTGCCCTGAGGAAGTGATGCTGTGACGTCACGAAACACGTTGGCGGTGGGCGGGGGGGCCCCCTGGTTGTTTTTAATATGTGCATGTATCATCAGGTATTAAAAAATTAAATTCAATTTGGAGATAGTTGGTAGTGCCACGTTTTTCTCTTTGGGGGAGGTAGGGGGTTGTGGGACCCCCTTTCTTTGAATTTATTTTATTTAACTGACATTTAAATTCTACCTAAAATATATGTTACATATAAAATAGACATCGAATGTTATTAGCATCCCAATATGGAGGCTTTGGCAAAGTTTTGAAAAAGACATGCCATGTCACAGAAGGTACTGTAGACTGAAACCAGCCGTGGCAGACACATCAGCTCATACATAAATTGCTTTGCATCTTTGCTTCAGTTCTGGCTTTGGAAAAGTTTGGCACAATAAATTCCTAGATTACTGTTAATATAGGGGTGATGTCAGTGCTGGAAATAATGAACGATACTGCAGGTTATGCTATATTTTTCCTCCTCACATCTATTTTTAGTTTTTAATAAGCCCTGATATGAAATAATGAAACCTTCATTCTGCAGCAACATCTGTGGTTATTTTATTAGGAAGCTCATACATTTTCCAGCAGGGGTGCAGCTCTGTGACTCACTCAGAGCTCAGCCGGCATTACTCTCCCAAGTGAAACTTTGCAGACAGCATGATTAACTATGCTTGGATATAATAATGATTCAGCAAACAATAAACCTGGTGCTGCAAGAGCTGTGACTTCTATTGCAGTGCTCTATTTTATGTAACAGTGTATTTACTAGCTTCAGGAATACTAATTACATTTGTATTCAGGTAAGAGCTATTCAAGGCCATTCTAAAATTGAGATAGGGAAGGATAATGCTTTCAAATAGGAACAAAGGGAGAGGCACACAAAAGCAGAACCACATATAATGGTGCATGTTTTTTAGCAGGAACAATCAGCAGAGGGTAGAGAGTGACATACCGCTTCAATAAAATGGCCGCCAATTTCATTCATTGATATCTAGGGACAGTAAGACAAATGATTAAATCAGAATGTCACCATCGGCCATATATTGCAATAGTCAGGGCTGTTTCTTTAGGTGGAAGAGCAGGCCCTGGGTTCCAAAACCATTGTGTATACCAGGGGCGCACATTTATTCCTGCTATCCGGCTTTCCACAGCTATCCACTGTTAATCATGCCAGCCATACACCAGCTCAGTTATGGGGGAGCTTTGCCTGCTGCTAAAGAAAGGGCAAAGCATGGCACATACTGGTATGGGAAAGCAGCCGCACCACAGAATGGGTGAGGAGGGAAAAACAGTGTTTCCCTTCTTCCCCGAAGGTTGATTGGTGGACCAATTTTTATCGGCGGTGGTGATAAAAAAAAAAACAGAATAAGGAGGTGATTTTCCTCACTAAAGAGGCTGACAGGAGAGGAAGGACAGTGCTGGAGCCACTCCATAAAAAGTATGCTACAGATTTTTTTTTTTACTTTTGAATTGCCAGTTACTTTAACTTTCATCTCATTGCTCCAAATCACCCCTTTCTATGGTCCACCTTTTTTTACTTTTTTTTTTTTTTTTGCAAACTTGAGCCGGATTTCTTAAACTTTTTTGGGGCCACAACTCCGGACTTAATGCAAGTCTCATGGTGTTTGCATGGATGCCCATTCTTTGGGCATTTCCTTGGCCAAGATAACAATATCAATGCACTGGATGATGTTTCGTTTTTCATGTTTTCTTGGGAAATCTTCTGCATGAATGCTTCTTGATTCCAACCAGTGACCTTTCGCTTGGGTAAAAAATCTAATAACACACTGAGCTTTTAGGAAATGTGAGAACAGGTTGTAATGTGTAGTATACAAAATGAAAAAGAGAAACAGCAACAATGCAGTTACATGCAAATCCAAAGAATTAAAAGGTAAAAGGTGTGCCTTCATGTCACAGTAAAGAGCTGACAATTAGCTCAAACTTATGGGACAATGTCAGACCTTGAGTATTGTCCTTAATTAAATCAGACTCACTGTAGCTTTCTATTTAACACTTGAACTATTGTATGTACATACAGACTAATTTGCTATTAACATATAGTTCTAGAATAGAAGATGGCTCACAATAACATATTTTTCAGAATACAAAAGAGTACACCTTGTGACATGACAAGAAGTTCTCAGTGATGAATTCATCTAATACTTCTGCTAAGTGATGCAAGGAAAATGTAAAATAGAAATAAATAATGTTCTTAAAGCTCAAGGACTACACATACTGATCTCATTGGAGCCATGACATCATAAGGTTTTCAGGTCCAAGGACCTCATCAAGAGTCTCAGCTCTTATCACTTTTGAAACAACACTTTACTGATTTCGGTAATTTAATGTCAAGGTTTATGCTTAGGATATAAATCAATGACAATGTAAAAGACACACAATATTGATGTGTAGGATCCTTCATATTTTTTTTTAGTGTGAACAGAGGTGCGCGGAGCAATGATTGATTCCTGCATACATGAATACATGAATAGGCTTTTGATTCCTCACAGTGTGACTTCATACCTCAAGTGCTTTTCTCCAGCAAGCCATAGAGTTTGGGCACTTCTGATCAGCTGCTGGCTATGCTTGTTTGTGACAAGCAGCTCTGCCTAATTTCAGCGCACAAACATATTTATGTAGAATCCAGCATTGCAATGCAAAGTTTTATCTTGCATTCACTGGAAACAGCATCAAATTTGGCATTTGTACAAAGCTATGAAATGAGCTTCAATGTTCTGGCCGTAAAAAGGTGTTTACTAGTGGTCTTTGGCAGAGAATAAAATAAGCAGGGACTTAAATACCTGTTTCAACAGTGGAAGTCATGTTGCATGCTGCTCGCTAAACGCCGTGCGGTATGTGGTAGTTGTCCATTTCATGAGGCAGCTAATGAAAAAAAATGTTTTAAAATCAGGAACTTTTGAGGTTACTGTATATATTTAAATAACATTTTTACTAATTTGATTCATACTAACGATGAATAAATCCCAATCCATCGTCAGCCATACTAATAACATCTTGTGAGACAGCATAATATTATTCTTAGCAAAAACACAGCTTGCATAAAGCTGACCAAGTATCTTCTGTAGTTTCAAAGTGTGTGAGCATAGCCCTTTATGTGGTGTCATCTTCTCAGGCCATCGTTAACAGGATGGACATCAAGCATACAGCCATTCGAATTGCAAACATTTGCAGAAAATGGTTTATGCTGAAGGTGAGATTCAGCCTTTCTAGAGTAATACATTTTAATGATGAACAAATCCAGGTTTGAAGATGCTAGAATAACGTGCTAGAACAGTCTGTAAGCATGCAAGTAACTGCAAGTTACTGTGAAATTGGGTGGTGGATTAGGCAGTTACATTGAGTTGATGCTCTAGAGCAGACATTCCCAACATTTATTTTTTTATCAAGTACCACCATTCGGTTTCTAATTATTGCAAGTAACCCCCTGAGTGGTATGTATGAATTGTTATTCATCTAAAGTCATATCAAAATTGCACAAAAGAACCATTTAAAGTACACAACATTCAAATAAATAATGGTCATCATCTCTGTCATCGCATCATCTCAGCAGTTTTGTAATAATGCAGCAATAAGACTTTGGTAAGGATGACAGCAGATCAGGTTGGTATACAGGTCAGCCTGAAGTCTCACCAAGTGCCTGATAGGATGTCACCTACAACAATTGGTATGCATACCAGTGGTGGTCCTTGAGCTCTGGTTGTACTCCAAGCCACTGGAGGTTGTACTCAAGCCACTATACTCAGAGCACTGCACACAAGCTTTTGCTCTCGTAGAATGTGCCAGGTTGCCAAGTCATCAAGGTACAGGAGTGGAGCATCCCTAGCAAAAGAGCTTGCACTGTTGGGCTAGTATAGGACCACACTCCTGAGGAAGTCTATCATAAAATAAATGTTGGGCAACCCTGTATACAGAGCATACAATGACACTGTGATGATATATGTTTACATATTCCTTTGCTGAAGTCCTCAAAAAGAACCAGCACTCCAGATGTCCTAAAACATCAAAGAGATAGTAAAGGCAGAATAAATAAATATCGGGGCCAATCATAGGACCCAAAGCATTTGAGTGTATACTAACATACATAAGATCGATCAATTTATTCAGGCTTTACTATCTGCTGCTGTTCTGAAAGTGGTTGGTCCTGAGGAAGGGGGCCCTAGTGCACTCCAAAACATCAACGGACAACCATTGCTATATTGTATTACTGCTTGCCTAATACAATTTGATGTTTGAGGACATCCAGGGGGGTTGGTTCTTTTTTGAGCACTTGGATTTGTTTCTCCACGGACCGTGCACCCACACACTAATATTTGATACCTGGGTAATAGTGCGGCAGTTATGAAAACTTTCTTTGAATCTCTATTGTTAGCCAAATACATGCAATCCTTGCAAATAAGAAATGTACTATTTTTCATTAGGTAGGTTACATATATTTGGATGCAGGAGAATTAAAAACATTCTAACAAACTATATACTTCACAAAGATAAGTTCTAGGGTCATCTTGGTTTTAACTCAGAAGGTTAAACTTAGGCTTACAGTAACTGGGGCGATTCCCATTATGGGAAGGAAAGTCATGTGGCCACTGAAGAAATGTATAAGAAGGACAGTCAGGTATGCAAGTATATTATGCAAGGTGCCACTTGGAGGAGTCCTAGTCATGGAGGTAGGTAGTAGTTTCAATCCAAGGGAGAAGTAGTCAACTTATAATACTCCTTCATTATATAGCAAACAAGTTGGGCTTCAATATCTTTGCCACCCATTTGTAAGAAAATGCATTTTTTCTTTTATAATGCAAATTCTAATACATAATTTATGCATTCTATGTATCATCAGCATCTTTCCTTATTTAATCCCTATCGTAAGCAAACAATGAACTAATGCCCTTATTCATCAAGCGATAGCGCCAGGTAGTGTCTGACGAGCGCCAGGTAGCGGCAGCTAACGGCGACTACCGACTCAAGTACGCCCGCGGCGGTCACAATGACGCATTTATCAAGCAAAATGAGGCTAGCGCCGGCGAGAGCGACGGCTAGCGCGGCATTCATCATGAAGCCGCCTGGACCGAACAGCGCCGCTGCAAATTCCCTCACAGCGCCAGGTATGAGCTGTCGCTCCCTGGCGATGTCCAATGCATTTCAATGGAGCAATCTATAATAATTCATGATTAATTGGTATTAATTTTTTTTTAAATTTTTTTAATGTCAAAAAATCGGAGAACACTTCTGCAATGTTAGGATTTATTTTTAAGTCAAAAAAAAAAAAAAAAAAATATGTGCAGAATTGATCTAACAGGTCTGAGATTAATGTATTCATATAACAAAATGAATCTAAAAACATGTATAATGTTACATTCAAAAAATATGGTTGTTTAGGGGTTAAAAACTAGTTAATACAGATCGGCGCCAGCGCTCTGGGGTTTAAACAAGGAATGGACAGCGACAGCACATTCGGAGCGTGATTTTTTGATGAATATGAAGCTAGCCGTTCGCTCTGGCCATTCGTTGTCAGGCGCTCACATACAACGCTGGACCTGTGAAACAGCGACCCCCCAGCCAGTATTCAACATTACCGCACAGCGACTGAGTCGCTGTCATCAAGCTAACGCCGGCCAAGCACAGCGAATACTGGCTGGCGCTGAAAAAATCACGCTACAGTCGCTCATCTGTCGCTACCTGGCGCTATTGATGAATCGGCCTCTAAGCTCCACCTAGATCTTCTCATCCATGTTATTCTTGTTTGGGAAATTCCCATACTGTTACATGAAGGCCAACTTATGACAAGTGCCTTGTAGCGCCACTTGAGCGTCTGTGGAGATATTAGCGCCTTAGATGCAACACCGGTCACAGGCAGACTGCGCCGTAGGCTACCCATGGTGCTGTGGGCTACCTGTGATGCTGTGTCTTGTTTGTTTTTTCCAATGGAGATAGTGGCAGGTAGCGTCAGTGGGGAGGGCCAGAAATCATTTGTATTTAAAATGTAAATGGAGGGGCCAGTGTGGGTGCTGTGAAACCACGATACTCAGGCAAACAGCACCAGGTGCAATACAAAATAGGCTTTAACTGCGGATGGCAGCACAGTGATTAAGCGAAAACACTTGGGGACATACAAATGACATGACACATAATTGGCAGACATGGAAACGCAAGTTAGCAGCAGGTAACCTAAGTACAATAATGAACAAAAAAACATTCAGAACAGGCCAGGGATCCCGTGTGGTGTGGTGCTGTAGGGAACACTAAACTAAACGAACTCACTTAAACCACCTGCCACAACGTGGCGTTAGTGTTTCTTGAAATAAACCCCTTATCTAATGATGTTGCCACAATTATGTCACCAGAAATGACCATTAGGACCATTCAGGGTTAAATGTTTAGGGTGCAGACTGTGGTGGCTAATTCTCAATAGATAAACTAACTAGAATATTTTATAAATAAATATTTTAACAGGAAGTAAAATGAAAAAAGGCTCTTTCTACTCTGACAATCCAAAACAATTTGTTGACTCAGCATACACCTCCAAATCATCTGGTTGACAGTGCCATAACTGAGCTTCATGTTTTGTTTGATTGATAATATCAGTACAGCACAATTTATTTAGAGTGTCAAAGACAACCCGTTACTTTATTTTAGACACTTTCTTGAACTTTCTTCTAAAAAGAAGTTCCTGCATTATGATAAAAAGTTTACAAAAAAAAAATGTTTTCTGTAGCATTATGCTGGTGATGCTGCAAGAGTTGAGGTTTGGAACCTGTGCAGGTCAGCAAAAATGTTCCTTAGAACCTTGTTTTTGAGAAGGTTGTATGCTATAGCATTAAGGTTCAGTCCTTGAAACTGACTATTATTTTCCCACCAATTATTATTCATTATCGATAATTATTAAAATCTCATTCTTATCTTCTTGCAATTGGTTCCTAATTTTCCTTCATAACTTCATATTGAATCAGCAGTGCTCCATTTGTCCTGAAACATAAGGGTCGATTCAAAGAAACATGTAACAGCTTGGATTTTGGTGCCGATCATCCTATTTTTCCCGTCCGCTCGTGCGTTCGTATGAACTTGCGAGTGATTCTATAAGCAAATACGTTTCTATCCTAAAATATACGTCCGTTCGTATGGCAGTTCGGGAATCAGACCTATGTCAGTTTCCATCCTGAATTTTCCATTTCATTTCTCAGGTTGCAACATTGGTTTTGCCCTTTTTCCTTTTTTGTCTGGACGTAAATCCTTCTGATCTTGCGGCTGCGCGCTACAAACTTACCTCATTAAAGTGCATTCTAAATATTTTGTCTTTTATTTTTCTTTATTTCATTCATTTTGTAGTAACCAACCATTAATGAATGCATTTGCATAAGTAAATCTTACTTTGTTTAATTTTTAGTTAACTTGCATTTTTTACTTGTGGATTTAATTTTAATATTTATGCTTCAAATGGTACAACTTTAAATTTTTAGTGTGGTTACCCACACCCTCTACATACAGATTGCTCTCAAATATTAAAAAACACCCAGCAACTTCTGCATGTTATGAGCCTAGAAACAGCCAAGATGGCGGCTCAGGTATTATCGGGCAGCCTGCAAACAGAAAGGGCCTTGTGACTGTGTTGCTCTGGATTCTTTGATTTCTGACCTTTCCGTGCCCCCAGCTCTGCTGTGTCTGTGCAAAATACAGCAGTAACCCACATCCTGCACTTTATCCCGCTCTCCTCTCCTCAGTAAGTGTGATGCATCTGACCAAAGATGTGCTTAAATAATTAAACAAAGCAAAGGTAAACAACTACACCAATAAATGCAATCTAAAAATATTATTCTAGTACATCAATTTAAAAATAAATAACAAAGGACATTTCTTTTATTAACGCAAATATATTGCCAAATAAAGGTTTACATGCAAAGGACTAATTAAGGTCCACATTAAAATGCTTTTATAAGGCATACATGAATCAGGTATGCATTGCCATACAATTTATGGCCTCGGCCATGCTGATACATGCAGTTCATTGCAGCTCAAGACGCGCAGATTCCTCCACATAGTCAAAAAACCTGTTCAAGAACAGCAATACGACTGCTAAAAGGTGTCGGCAGTGGCTTTCTTTTAAAACGTATTTAGAGGTTTGAAAACTGTTCTCTGAATCACACCGAAACACATCCAATTATCCTAAGTTTTACGTTTTCATCCTAAGTTTTAGGATTTGATCCTAAGTTTTACGTTTTCATCCTAAAATTTAGGAATGAACTTGCGATGATCGTAAGAGCATATACGCATTCGAACGTAGGCTCGTGCGAGTCGTAAATGGCCAAAAAAACAGGAAAAAATGACTAACACCCACCCAAACTTACGATTCTCGATCCGAAATCAATTAACTTTTGCTCTTTGAATCGAGGGGATAGTGTATGAATTTAAAAAAGGTAAAAAAACACAGGTATGGTGTTTGGAAAATGAAGAAATGAAAGGAATTGCAGATAAAACTGGATTAGTGCTGAATTGATATGCTCAGTGCATCCAAAAAGCACAGATTTGTCCAGAACTTTACCAGATGCCATTGCGCAGCCACAGAACACGCATGCTCCTAATCAATTATTCTTATGCTGACACTGATAAAGCAGTGTGCCATTAGATAAAGTACAATAAGTAAAACTGAAAAGGGTAAATCTAGCAGTACATAAATTACACCTTTATAATAAAAAATCGCACCTGATTATAATGTAATGATGATAGCTCCTTAAAGGATACTAATAACTGGTGACTTTAGCGTCCCCTTACCCAAATAACGTACTCCTGGCAACAACAAATCTGCCCATCATGCCTGGTAGTGGCTGCAATGAGGCTTCACGGTTGACCTGCAGCTAGGGATGAGCGAATCGATCCGGACGAACCCGGATTCGATCCGAATTTCATGAAAAATTTGATTCGGATCGAATCCGAATTTCCCCGCGATTCGATCGCTCGAAGTTTTCCTTTAACATCCATTCATTACATTACAGGCATTCTAAGATGGCGGACGGGACATGTCCAGACATCTACCCCGCGCCAGTGCAAGCTGGGGCAGTCACATGCAGCCTGTCAGCAGCCAGCAAGCCCGGTGACGTCACAGCGCTATTTAAGGCCGGTGGCCATCTTGCTTTTCCTCATTTCTCTATTGCATTCGTGAGAGACAGAACGCTGCTGTAGGCAGGGAGAGAGACAGTTAGACAGACAGGGACAGACAGGGACAGGCTGGAGACAGGCAGGAGACAGGCAGGAGACAGACAGAAAGTCAGCGAAAAACAGGGAAAGTTAGGAAAAATCGGAGGCAGTCACAGGGAGATTTTTTTTTTTCATCCAGCCTGAGTGTTACTGGCTGGCTGACTGGCTTTGTTAGCGTTTTCAGGCTGCTTATACACTAACTGTGCATATATACTGAACTGATCTTAAGTCTGCTGTGAGGCATCCCATTCTGTGACTACACCAGCCTCTATTTAAGACCATAACCATTTGCACTTATTCTAATTGAAATTAGGCCTGATAAAGACACTTTTGCTGTGCATAGCACTACTGGTCCCAGGTGCACTGCTGGTTTTTGGGGCATCCCATTCTGTGACTACACCAGCCTCTATTTAAGACCATAACCATTTGCACTTATTCTAATTGAAATTAGGCCTGATAAAGACACTTTTGCTGTGCATAGCACTACTGGTCCCAGGTGCACTGCTGGTTTTTGGGGCATCCCATTCTGTGAGTACACCAGCCTCTATTTAAGACCATAACCATTTGCACTTATTCTAATCGAAATTAGGCCTGATAAAGACACTTTTGCTGTGCATAGCACTACTGGTCCCAGGTGCACTGCTGGTTTTTGGGGCATCCCATTCTGTGACTACACCAGCCTCTATTTAAGACCATAACCATTTGCACTTATTCTAATTGAAATTAGGCCTGATAAAGACACTTTTGCTGTGCATAGCACTACTGGTCCCAGGTGCACTGCTGGTTTTTGGGGCATCCCATTCTGTGACTACACCAGCCTCTTTTTAAGACCATAACCATTTGCACTTATTCTAATTGAAATTAGGCCTGATAAAGACACTTTTGCTGTGCATAGACTTACTGCTGCCTGCGAGGTGCACTGCTGGTTTTTGTGGCATCCCATTCTGTGACTACACCAGCCTCTATTTAAGACCATAACCATTTGCACTTATTCTAATTGAAATTAGGCCTGATAAAGACACTTTTGCTGTGCATAGCACTACTGGTCCCAGGTGCACTGCTGGTTTTTGGGGCATCCCATTCTGTGACTACACCAGCCTCTATTTAAGACCATAACCATTTGCACTTATTCTAATTGAAATTAGGCCTGATAAAGACACTTTTGCTGTGCATAGCACTACTGCTGCCTGCCAGGTGCACTGCTGGTTTTTGGGCCATCCCATTCTGTGACTACACCAGCCTCTATTTAAGACCATAACCATTTGCACTTATTCTAATTGAAATTAGGCCTGATAAAGACACTTTCGCTGTGCATAGCACTACTGGTCCCAGGTGCACTGCTGGTTTTTGGGGCATCCCATTCTGTGACTACACCAGCCTCTATTTAAGACCATAACCATTTGCACTTATTCTAATTGAAATTAGGCCTGATAAAGACACTTTTGCTGTGCATAGCACTACTGGTCCCAGGTGCACTGCTGGTTTTTGGGGCATCCCATTCTGTGACTACACCAGCCTCTTTTTAAGACCATAACCATTTGCACTTATTCTAATTGAAATTAGGCCTGATAAAGACACTTTTGCTGTGCATAGACTTACTGCTGCCTGCCAGGTGCACTCCTGTTGGGGCATCCCATTCTGTGACTACACCAGCCTCTATTTAAGACCATAACCATTTGCACTTATTCTAATTGAAATTAGGCCTGATAAAGACACTTTTGCTGTGCATAGACTTACTGCTGCCTGCCAGGTGCACTGCTGGTTTTTGTGGCATCCCATTCTGTGACTACACCAGCCTCTATTTAAGACCATAACCATTTGCACTTATTCTAATTGAAATTAGGCCTGATAAAGACACTTTTGCTGTGCATAGCACTACTGGTCCCAGGTGCACTGCTGGTTTTTGGGGCATCCCATTCTGTGACTACACCAGCCTCTATTTAAGACCATAACCATTTGCACTTATTCTAATTGAAATTAGGCCTGATAAAGACACTTTTGCTGTGCATAGCACTACTGGTCCCAGGTGCACTGCTGGTTTTTGGGGCATCCCATTCTGTGACTACACCAGCCTCTTTTTAAGACCATAACCATTTGCACTTATTCTAATTGAAATTAGGCCTGATAAAGACACTTTTGCTGTGCATAGACTTTCTGCTGCCTGCCAGGTGCACTCCTGTTGGGGCATCCCATTCTGTGACTACACCAGCCTCTATTTAAGACCATAACCATTTGCACTTATTCTAATTGAAATTAGGCCTGATAAAGACACTTTTGCTGTGCATAGCACTACTGGTCCCAGGTGCACTCCTGTTGGGGCATCCCATTCTGTAACATACCATTAGCCTCTGTATTTACTCTAAGCTGCACAGTTATTTAAAGACATTTGGCCTGTATGAGCCTGCTTACACACTGCTGCTGTGTGCATATATACTGATCTCAAGTCTGCTTGAAATTTGGCCTGTATGAGCCTGCTTACACACTGCTGCTGTGTGCATATATACTGGTCTCAAGTCAGCTTTGGGGCATCCCATTCTGTAACATACCATTAGCCTCTGTATTTACTCTAAGCTGTACAGTTATTTAAAGAAATTTGGCCTGTATGAGCCTGCTTACACACTGCTGCTGTGTGCATATATACTGATCTCAAGTCTGCTTGGGGCATCCCATTCTGTAACATCCCATTAGCCTCTGTATTTACTCTAAGCTGCAAACTTATTTAAATAAATTTGGCCTGTATGAGCCTGCTTACACACTGCTGCTGTGTGCATATATACTGATCTCAAGTCAGCTTTGGGGCATCCCATTCTGTAACATACCATTAGCCTCTGTGTTTACTCTAAGCTGCACAGTTATTTAAAGAAATTTGGCCTGTATGAGCCTGCTTACACACTGCTGCTGTGTGCATATATACTGATCTCAAGTCTGCTTGGGGCATCCCATTCTGTAACATCCCATTAGCCTCTGTATTTACTCTAAGCTGCAAACTTATTTAAAGAAATTTGGCCTGTATGAGCCTGCTTACACACTGCTGCTGTGTGCATATATACTGATCTCAAGTCAGCTTTGGGGCATCCCATTCTGTAACATACCATTAGCCTCTGTATTTACTCTAAGCTGCACAGTTATTTAAAGAAATTCGGCCTGTATGAGCCTGCTTACACACTGCTGCTGTGTGCATATATACTGATCTCAAGTCAGCTTTGGGGCATCCCATTCTGTAACATCCCATTAGCCTCTGTATTTACTCTAAGCTGCACACTTATTTAAAGTAATTTGGCCTGTTGGAGCCTGCTTATCCACTGTTGCTTTGCATATATACTGATCTCAGGTCTGCTGTGGGGGCATCCCATTCTGTAACATAACATAACCTACCTCTCTTATTTACACTAAGCAGCTCTCTTATTTAAACTAAGCAGGTCTCTTATTTACACTAAGCAGCTCTCTTATTTAAACTAAGCAGGCCTCTTGGAGGCTGATTGTCCACTTTTGGGTGTGCATTTATATTCGGTTTCATATACAGTGGGGTATCCCAATTTGTAAGATAACCTACCCCGACCATGTAAACTAAATAGGCCTGTTGCAGCCTGAGTTTCTCTGCTTGCGTGTGGCCTGCATTACAATCTGTCTCTTTCAATGACACTGCTGCCTGGGGTATCCCAATTTGTAAGATAACCTACCCCAACCATGTAAACTAAAGGTTACGTCCTTCCAGAAGGAAAACTTATGCCGAACACTATTTTTGTTAGGGGCATTGACCTTTGGATTGATCGGCATGAAATTAAGGTTTATTTTTCAAAGTATGGCGCTGTAAAGAAGGTCAAAATGATGTCTCATACTTGGATTATTGTTACTTTTTGTTCAGCTTGAAATATACCAGGCCACACGGGCATCCCAAGGCACATGCTATTTTAACCCTATCTGTTATACAACATAAGCGTTGATCAGCATCAGCTGCTTTACTAAGCTACTTCAGTTTGCACTTGTTTTTGACTGCTTTCAATAAACCAGGCCGCAGGGCACCCCAAAGCTGCACCTTGCACCCTATCTGGTATACAACATAAGCGTTGATCAGCATCAGCTTCATTAAGCTACTTCAGTTTGCACTTCCTTTTTGACTGCTTTCATTTAACCAGGCCGCAGGGCACCCCAAAGCTGCACCTTGCACCCTACCTGTTTATACTAAATAAGCATCTACAGCCTCAGCTTTATTAAGTTATTGCATTTTGAATTGGTTTTGGTCTGCTTTAAATACACCAGGCCGCAGGGCATCCCAAACCTGCATGTTGCACCCCATCTGTTATACTAAATAAGCATTGATCAGCATCAGCTTTATTAAGCTATTGCATTTTGCATTGGTTTTTGTACTACTGCCAAAACACTAGCCCATATGGGCATCCCAAACCAGCACATGTCACCCTATCTGTTATACTAAATAAGCTTCTACAGGCCCTTTTTTTATTTATTTATTTTTATTTATATAGAGCTGTAATAGTACAATATTGTATATTGTATCTGAGGGGCAATAGCTTATATAGTGAGGTAAATTTGCCATTTTGCTTCGTTATATAGAGCAGGCCCTGTGTAAATCTGAGGGGCAATAGCTTATATTGTGAGGTAAATTTGCCATTTTGCAGCATAATATAGAGCAGCCCCTGTGTAAATCTGAGGGGCAACAGTTTATATTATGAGGTAAATTCATGGTTTTGCACCATTATATGGAGCAGCCCCTGTGTAAATCTGAGGGGCAATAGCTTATATTGTGAGGTAAATTTGCCATTTTGCAGCATAACATAGAGCAGCCCCTGTGTAAATCTGAGGGGCAATAGCTTATATAGTGAGGTAAATTTGCCATTTTGCAGCATAATATAGAGCAGCCCCTGTGTAAATCTGAGGGGCAACAGTTTATATTATGAGGTAAATTCATGGTTTTGCACCATTATATGGAGCAGGCCCTGTGTAAATCTGAGGGGCATTAGCTTATATAGTGAGGTAAATTTGCCATTTTGCTTCATTATATAGAGCAGGCCCTGTGTAAATCTGAGGGGCAATAGCTTATATTGTGAGGTAAAATTGCCATTTTGCAGCATAATATAGAGCAGCCCCTGTGTAAATCTGAGGGGCAATAGTTTATATTATGAGGTAAATTCATGGTTTTGCACCATTATATGGAGCAGGCCCTGTGTAAATCTGAGGGGCATTAGCTTATATAGTGAGGTAAATTTGCCATTTTGCTTCATTATATAGAGCAGCCCCTGTGTAAATCTGAGGGGCAATAGTTTATATTATGAGGTAAATTCATGGTTTTGCACCATTATATGGAGCAGCCCCTGTGTAAATCTGAGGGGCAATAGCTTATATTGTGAGGTAAATTTGCCATTTTGCTTCATTATATAGAGCAGCCCAGTTGCCATCTAAATCAACTACTGTCCGGCCAGTACAGCTTTTCCAGGGCAAACTCTGCTAGTTGCGGACACAAGTCAAGTTTGGCTTCCCAGCAAATCCAGTGGATCCTGAAGGTGTGTTGGCATGGTCATGTCAAGGTCTGACATGACCTGCTGTTTGAGGTCCAGCTCCAGGTCTTCCTGCTGCTCATGAGTAGACTCACTATGCGGGTGTAGAAAGCTACTCACTAGCGACTGAAGACTGAGGCTGCTGCTGATGGAGCTGCTGCTGCTGCTGCTCCTTCCACCCCCCCAGCAGCCATGGCAGTGGAAGGTGATCGCAGAGGTCCCCCCGAGTCAGACCTGCGGGAGTATGGGCCATGGCACAGATAGACATCGCCCAACTGACTACGTGGGATGTCTCTGTAGTAGGTCAGTTTTTCCTCCCTCTCAGTGGGCATAAAAATTGCCCCCATTTTGTGCCGGAAGCGAGGGTCCAATAAGTTGGAGAGCCAGAAGTCTTCCCGCTGACAAATGGAGACAATTCTGCGCTCACTAGTACGCAAGCATGTGAGCATGCATCGTGCCATTTGTGCAAGTGACTCGGAGGGACTACCTGTCTCCATCTCCACTGTAAACTGCCACGGTGTGTCTGGGTCCTCTGTCTCGCCTTCCTCACAACCCTCTAGCTCCTGTGGCTGCTCCTGCTCCTCCTCTCCTGTCAGATGACTAGATAAAATGGTCATTTTGTGAAACCTAAACTGTGGTTTGCTGTGCCCCACCCCCTACTCCTCCTCCACTTCAGCCCCCACAGGCTTCATGTGGCTGTGAAATGTATGTGCCATGTCTCCAGTGCCCTGACCAGCCATGCTTTCCAACATGTGTTGTAGTACATGAAGCAGTAGAATCTCATCGTTCATCTCATAGTCCTGGCAACTGACTAATAAAGTAGCTTCCTCAAAGGGCCTGAGCAAACGGTTGGTGTCACGTATGAGCTGCCAATGGTTTACATTGAATTTACACAGGGGTGTCCCCCTATCCGTTTGGATCATCCAGAAATCCGTGATGGCTTTTCTCTGTTCCTATAGTGCAGTGGTCCTCAACCCTGTCCTCAAGGCCCACCAACATGTCATGTTTTTTGGATCTCCAAATAGCCAGCTCTATTGCTCTGCAGCTGCACTAATTACTCCACCTGTGCATCTTTGTGGAGATCTGCATAACCTGGCCTGTTGGTGGGCCTTGAGGACAGGGTTGGGGACCACTGCTATAGTGGATCCTGAATATGGAGGGTGGAATTGCAACGGGTGGAAACATCACAAATCAGACTATGTTGGGGTACACCGTTGTGACGCTGAGGCTCAATAAGGTTGTGCTTGGTGGTGTAGGAGTGCCAGAAGTGCATGCTAACTTTCTTTCCTGTTGTTCGGATGTCTTTCAGATGGGGGCAAGACTTCAGAACTAGACTGAACACGTGTGCCATGTCAGGACGCATGACTCTGGCTTCTTCCAAGTGTCAGTCACCATGGGTCCAAATTTGCAGTTTTCGTGGATTAAGCAATGCTTTCATGGATTGAGTTCTCATTTTTAGTAGTTCCTCCCATGTGTGACTCTGTTGGTCAAGGAAAACCATGTGAAGAACAGCGTGAAACCACAATCACCAAGGGGGCCTAAAAGGATATATATTGTCCACCATGAGTCCATAGTTACAGTTCCAGACGTAGACAACACTGTGCACTTTGGTACACACTGACAGGCTAAAGGACTTCTGTTCAACAACCATGCCATGGGACTCTCCACCTCGGCTCGGCACAAGCCATCAGTTCTCTGAAAGGTCCACCACTGGGTAATGCAGCAGGCTGGACTTATGGTGACGCTGTCTGAGAGGAGAAATCTCTCAGACATCAAGATTAAAAATTCCAAGAATTTTTGAGGGCTAATTATTCAGAGGCAAATGATAGCTAGTTTCTGATTTAATTACAAGGTGGAAACACACCCTCAAACAAAACTTCACTTTGGCAATACTATTGCATTTGTCTATTCATAATTTTATGTATATATACTAACTAACCGACTTTTTCTCCACAGGATTGTGGATGCAACATGAAAAACTGACACATCGCTGAGTAGCTGATTTTTCCTATCAACAGTCCCCAATAATTCACTGCTGCTGCTGCCGCCACCACCGCAGACTCCAGGGACCCTCTTCCACTACCTCGGCTTGCAACACCTCCTCCCACGACACTCTACTCATCACTAATTGCCGGCTAGTGGAAGAAGAGGCGAGTGTCTCCTCCACTTCTTGGCTGGGCAGTAGCTGCTGAATTTTATGATTATCAGATCTTCATCAATGGATAGTGGAGCTGAACCCAAAGCATAACAGACAGACAGTTGACTGGGGGTGTCAGATGCCACTTGTGATGCAGTGGACTGCTTTTGCAGCACTTGGAGACAAAGTTGCTTCATTGGCTGACACAATGACTGGTAAAGCTGTGGAACATATGGTTTAAAAGCAAAAATAACCATTTGTTTTTATATGAAAAAGACCCTGGTTTATACATACTTTTTTTTTTCCAGAGACTGCCCTGCGTGGAAATGAATGGCGCATGGATCAGCCAAGCTTTCCTCCCAACAATGCCTGATGTATTCCAGTAAATTGATGACGGGGCCCGACCAACACTAAAGAAAGATGGGTCATGCAAAACAGATTTAAGGCGCTGCTCTCCAGTTACAGACATTCCTCCGCATCGGACCACAAGTAAGTATTGTTAAAAAATCCTTTACGTTACTCTTACTTTTTATTAATATTCTTCGGATAAGACGGATCAGACATGATTCCAGATTAAAAATTCCAAGAATTTTTGAGGGCTAATTAGTCAGAGGCAATGATACCTTGTTGTTTCTGATTTAATTAAAAGGTCGAAACACACCCTAAAACAAAACTTCACTTTGGCAATACTTTTGCATTTTTTTATTCATAATTTTATGTAGATATTACTAACTAAGCTACTTTTTCTCCACATGACTCTCCACAGGGTGTGATTCATCCAATTTTTGGCCTCCTGAAGCCAACTCCAGTGTCTCTTTAAAGTAATGTTTGGGCTCCTGTTGCTGCTGCTGCTGCTGCCAACTCCTGCCAACTCCAGGGTGTGATTCATCCAATTTTTGGGCTCCTGAAGCCAACCCCAGTGTCTCTTTAAAGTAATATTTGGGCTCCTGCTGCTGCTGCCAACTCCAGGGTGTGATTCATCCAATTTTTGGGCTCCTGAAGCCAACTCCAGTGTCTCTTTAAAGTAATACTTGGGCTCCTGCTGCTGCTGCTGCCAACTCCAGGGTGTGAATCATCCAATTTTTGGGCTCCTGAAGCCAACTCCAGTGTCTCTTTAAAGTAATGTTTGGGCTCCTGTTGCTGCTGCTGCCAACTCCTGCCAACTCCAGGGTGTGATTCATCCAATTTCTGGGCTCCTGAAGCCAACCCCAGTGTCTCTTTAAAGTAATATTTGGGCTCCTGCTGCTGCTGCTGCCAACTCCAGGGTGTGATTCATCCAATTTTTGGGCTCCTGAAGCCAACTCCAGTGTCTCTTTAAAGTAATATTTGGGCTCCTGCTGCTGCTGCGGCCAACTCCAGGGTGTGAATCATCCAATTTTTGGGCTCCTGAAGCCAACTCCAGTGTCTCTTTAAAGTAATATTTGGGCTCCTGTTGCTGCTGCTGCCAACTCCAGGGTGTGATTCATCCAATTTTTTGGCTCCTGAAGCCAACTCCAGTGTCTCTTTAAAGTAATATTTGGGCTCCTGCTGCTGCTGCTGCCAATTCCAGGGTGTGAATCATCCAATTTTTGGGCTCCTGAAGTCAACTCCAGTGTCTCTTTAAAGTAATGTTTGGGTTCCTGCTGCTGTTGCTGCTCCTGCTGCTGCTGCCAACTCCAGGGTGTGAATCATCCAATGTTTGGGCTCCTGAAGCCAACTCCAGTGTCTCTTTAAAGTAATGTTTGGGCTCCTGTTGCTGCTGCTGCTGCCAACTCCTGCCAACTCCAGGGTGTGATTCATCCAATTTTTGGGCTCCTGAAGCCAACCCCAGGGTCTCTTTAAAGTAATGTTTGGGCTCCTGCTGCTGCTGCTGCCAACTCCAGGGTGTGATTTATCCTATTTTTGGCCTCCTGAAGCCAACCCCAGGGTCTCTTTAAAGTAATGTTTGGGCTCCTGCTGCTGCTGCTGCTCCTGCTGCTGCCAACTCCAGGGTGTGAATCATCCAATTTTGGGGCTCCTGAAGCCAACTCCAATGTTGCTGTAAAGTAATGTTTGGGCTCCTGTTGCTGCTGCTGCCAACTCCTGCCAACTCCAGGGTGTGATTCATCCAATTTTTGGGCTCCTGAAGCCAACCCCAGGGTCTCTTTAAAGTAATGTTTGGGCTGCTGCTGCTCCTGCTGCTGCTGCTGCCAACTCCAGGGTGTGAATCATCCAATTTTTGGGCTCCTGAAGCCAACTCCAATGTCTCTTTAAAGTAATGTTTGGGCTCCTGTTGCTGCTGCTGCTGCTGCCAACTCCTGCCAACTCCAGGGTGTGATTCATCCAATTTTTGGGCTCCTGAAGCCAACCCCAGGGTCTCTTTAAAGTAATGTTTGGGCTCCTGCTGCTGCCAACTCCAGGGTGGGATTCATCCAATTTTTGGCCTCCTGAAGCCAACCCCAGGGTCTCTTTAAAGTAATATTTGGGCTCCTGCTGCTGCCAACTCCAGGGTGTGAATCATCCAATTTTTGGGCTCCTGAAGCCAACTCCAGTGTCTCTTTAAAGTAATGTTTGGGCTCCTGCTGCTGCTCCTGCTGCTGCTGCTGCCAACTCCAGGGTGTGAATCATCCAATTTTTGGGCTCCTGAAGCCAACTCCAGTGTCTCTTTAAAGTAATGTTTGGGTTCCTGCTGCTGCTGCTGCTGCCAACTCCAGGGTGTGATTCATCCAATTTTTGGGCTCCTGAAGCCAACTCCAGTGTCTCTTTAAAGTAATATTTGGGCTCCTGCTGCTGCTGCTGCCAACTCCAAGGTGTGATTCATGCAATTTTTGGGCTCCTGAAGCCAACCCCAGGGTCTCTTTAAAGTAATGTTAGGGCTCCTGCTGCTGCTGCTGCTCCTGCTGCTGCTGCTGCCAACTCCAGGGTGTGAATCATCCAATTTTTGGGCTCCTGAAGCCAACTCCACTGTCTCTTTAAAGTAATGTTTGGGCTCCTGTTGCTGCTGCTGCTGCTGCCAACTCCTGCCAACTCCAGGGTGTGATTCATCCAATTTTTGGGCTCCTGAAGCCAACCCCAGGGTCTCTTTAAAGTAATGTTTGGGCTCCTGCTGCTGCTGCTGCTGCCAACTCCAGGGTGTGATTCATCCAATTTTTGGCCTCCTGAAGCCAACCCCAGTGTCTCTTTAAAGTAATATTTGGGCTCCTGCTGCTGCTGCTGCCAACTCCAGGGTGTAAATCATCCAATTTTTGGGCTCCTGAAGCCAACTCCAGTGTCTCTTTAAAGTAATGTTTGGGCTCCTGCTGCTGCTGCTGCTGCTGCTGCCAACTCCAGGGTGTGATTCATCCAATTTTTGGCCTCCTGAAGCCAACCCCAGTGTCTCTTTAAAGTAATATTTGGGCTCCTGCTGCTGCCAACTCCAGGGTGTGATTCATCCAATTTTTGGGCTCCTGAAGCCAACCCCAGGGTCTCTTTAAAGTAATGTTTGGGCTCCTGCTGCTGCTGCTGCTGCTGCCAACTCCAGGGTGTGATTCATCCAATTTTTGGGCTCCTGAAGCCAACTCCAGTGTCTCTTTAAAGTAATATTTGGGCTCCTGCTGCTGCTGCTTGCAACTCCAGGGTGTGATTCATCCAATTTTTGGGCTCCTGCTGCTGCCAACTCCAGTGTCTCTTTAAAGCAATGTTTGGGCTCCTGCCCCTCATAGTGATGCCACTTCAACTCTCTGCAATTGTGCCGCTCTGCGATTCTATTAGCGATGCCTCTGATCTGCATGTGATATTTATTCAAAGTATTATTTAACTAACCCAGCACGCATCCTGTGCGTGTTACAGCAAGGCAGAATGGTTTACAACCCTATTGAGGCTCTAGGAGGCTCAGAAATAGCCGTTTTTAATAGCGATTCGTCGCGAATAAATTCGGGTCGAAACGATTTTTGTCTGAAAATTCGGCGAATCAGTCGAATCGAATTTTTCAAAAGTTCGCTCATCTCTACCTGCAGCCATTCAATATACATTGCTGGTGGCTTTACTGATCTGTGAAAATGTCACCAGGAACGCTGGGACACACACTGTCTGTAGTAACAAGTTAAGACTTTTTTATGCCTCCTTGAGGGGGAGGCTTTAAAAGAGCCATCAGAGTTTCTTTAAGAGGACCTACACTTTATCTGCAGTGTAAGTCCGTTGTGCTCCCAAACAACCAATGCAGAAAAGGCGGAAGGCAGTTGTGAAAACAGGGTTGTAACTATAGGAGGTGCAAAGGTCGCAACTGCATCAGGACCCATGTGGTCAGGGCATCCTATTATTGTTGCTCTGCTACTTTATAGAGTGACATTATGCTCAGAAAGCCAGAAAGCCAATTCTATAGTAAATTTGTATTCTAGGGCATCCCTCCTCCTTTTTTTAATTTGCTTTCTATTTCCTCTTTTCTTTTTATTTATCTTTCCCTTCTTATTCTTTCCTTCTTATAATTTTAACTATTTTTAGTTTATAGAAAATAACATTCACATGTAAGATTACCTTAATTTTGAGTGAAATTTAGCAAATTAAAATTGTTTATAATTTTTGTTTTTTTATGCTGTACAACATCTGTACACTGTTTATGATTAGAGATGAGCGAACTTTTGAAAAATTCGATTCGACTGATTCGCCGAATTTTCCGACAAAAATCGTTTCGACCCGAATAAATTCGCGACGAATCGCTATTAAAAACGGCTATTTCTGAGCCTCCTACAGCCTCAATAGGGTTGTAAACCATTCAGCCTTGCTGTAACACGCACAGGATGCGTGCTGGGTTAGTTAAATAATACTTTGAAGAAATATCACATGCAGATCAGAGGCATCGCTAATAGAATCGCAGAGCGGCACAATTGCAGAGAGTTGAAGTGGCATCACTATGAGGGGCAGAAGGAGCCCAAATATACACTGGAGTTGGCCTCAGGAGCCCAAAAATTGGATGAATCACACCCTGGAGTTGGCAGAAGTTGGCAGCAGCAGCAGCAGCAGGAGCCCAAATATACACTGGAGTTGGCTTCAGGAGCCCAAAAATTGGATGAATCACACCCTGGAGTTGGCAGGAGTTGACAGTAGCAGCAGCAGGAGCCCAAATATACACTGGAGTTGGCCTCAGGAGCCCAAAAATTGGATGAATCACACCCTGGAGTTGGCAGGAGTTGACAGTAGCAGCAGCAGGAGCCCAAATATACACTGGAGTTGGCCTCAGGAGCCCAAAAATTGGATGAATCACACCCTGGAGTTGGCAGAAGTTGGCAGCAGCAGCAGCAGGAGCCCAAATATACACTGGAGTTGGCCTCAGGAGCCCAAAAATTGGATGAATCACACCCTGGAGTTGGCAGGAGTTGACAGTAGCAGCAGCAGGAGCCCAAATATACACTGGAGTTGGCCTCAGGAGCCCAAAAATTGGATGAATCACACCCTGGAGTTGGCAGAAGTTGGCAGCAGCAGCAGCAGGAGCCCAAATATACACTGGAGTTGGCCTCAGGAGCCCAAAAATTGGATGAATCACACCCTGGAGTTGGCAGGAGTTGACAGTAGCAGCAGCAGGAGCCCAAATATACACTGGAGTTGGCTTCAGGAGCCCAAAAATTGGATGAATCACACCCTGGAGTTGGCAGGAGTTGACACCAGCAGCAGCAGGAGCCCAAATATACACTGGAGTTGGCTTCAGGAGCCCAAAAATTGGATGAATCACACCCTGGAGTTGGCAGAAGTTGGCAGCAGCAGCAGCAGCAGGAGCCCAAATATACACTGGAGTTGGCCTCAGGAGCCCAAAAATTGGATGAATCACACCCTGGAGTTGGCAGGAGTTGACAGTAGCAGCAGCAGGAGCCCAAATATACACTGGAGTTGGCCTCAGGAGCCCAAAAATTGGATGAATCACACCCTGGAGTTGGCAGAAGTTGGCAGCAGCAGCAGCAGGAGCCCAAATATACACTGGAGTTGGCCTCAGGAGCCCAAAAATTGGATGAATCACACCCTGGAGTTGGCAGGAGTTGACAGTAGCAGCAGCAGGAGCCCAAATATACACTGGAGTTGGCCTCAGGAGCCCAAAAATTGGATGAATCACACCCTGGAGTTGGCAGAAGTTGGCAGCAGCAGCAGCAGGAGCCCAAATATACACTGGAGTTGGCCTCAGGAGCCCAAAAATTGGATGAATCACACCCTGGAGTTGGCAGAAGTTGGCAGCAGCAGCAGCAGGAGCCCAAATATACACTGGAGTTGGCCTCAGGAGCCCAAAAATTGGATGAATCACACCCTGGAGTTGGCAGGAGTTGACAGTAGCAGCAGCAGGAGCCCAAATATACACTGGAGTTGGCCTCAGGAGCCCAAAAATTGGATGAATCACACCCTGGAGTTGGCAGAAGTTGGCAGCAGCAGCAGCAGGAGCCCAAATATACACTGGAGTTGGCCTCAGGAGCCCAAAAATTGGATGAATCACACCCTGGAGTTGGCAGGAGTTGACAGTAGCAGCAGCAGGAGCCCAAATATACACTGGAGTTGGCTTCAGGAGCCCAAAAATTGGATGAATCACACCCTGGAGTTGGCAGGAGTTGACACCAGCAGCAGCAGGAGCCCAAATATACACTGGAGTTGGCTTCAGGAGCCCAAAAATTGGATGAATCACACCCTGGAGTTGGCAGAAGTTGGCAGCAGCAGCAGCAGGAGCCCAAATATACACTGGAGTTGGCCTCAGGAGCCCAAAAATTGGATGAATCACACCCTGGAGTTGGCAGAAGTTGGCAGCAGCAGCAGCAGGAGCCCAAATATACACTGGAGTTGGCTTCAGGAGCCCAAAAATTGGATGAATCACACCCTGGAGTTGGCAGAAGTTGGCAGCAGCAGCAGCAGGAGCCCAAATATACACTGGAGTTGGCCTCAGGAGCCCAAAAATTGGATGAATCACACCCTGGAGTTGGCAGGAGTTGACAGTAGCAGCAGCAGGAGCCCAAATATACACTGGAGTTGGCCTCAGGAGCCCAAAAATTGGATGAATCACACCCTGGAGTTGGCAGAAGTTGGCAGCAGCAGCAGCAGGAGCCCAAATATACACTGGAGTTGGCCTCAGGAGCCCAAAAATTGGATGAATCACACCCTGGAGTTGGCAGAAGTTGGCAGCAGCAGCAGCAGGAGCCCAAATATACACTGGAGTTGGCCTCAGGAGCCCAAAAATTGGATGAATCACACCCTGGAGTTGGCAGAAGTTGGCAGCAGCAGCAGCAGGAGCCCAAATATACACTGGAGTTGGCTTCAGGAGCCCAAAAATTGGATGAATCACACCCTGGAGTTGGCAGAAGTTGGCAGCAGCAGCAGCAGGAGCCCAAATATACACTGGAGTTGGCCTCAGGAGCCCAAAAATTGGATGAATCACACCCTGGAGTTGGCAGGAGTTGACAGTAGCAGCAGCAGGAGCCCAAATATACACTGGAGTTGGCCTCAGGAGCCCAAAAATTGGATGAATCACACCCTGGAGTTGGCAGGAGTTGACACCAGCAGCAGCAGGAGCCCAAATATACACTGGAGTTGGCTTCAGGAGCCCAAAAATTGGATGAATCACACCCTGGAGTTGGCAGAAGTTGGCAGCAGCAGCAGCAGGAGCCCAAATATACACTGGAGTTGGCCTCAGGAGCCCAAAAATTGGATGAATCACACCCTGGAGTTGGCAGAAGTTGGCAGCAGCAGCAGCAGGAGCCCAAATATACACTGGAGTTGGCTTCAGGAGCCCAAAAATTGGATGAATCACACCCTGGAGTTGGCAGAAGTTGGCAGCAGCAGCAGCAGGAGCCCAAATATACACTGGAGTTGGCCTCAGGAGCCCAAAAATTGGATGAATCACACCCTGGAGTTGGCAGGAGTTGACAGTAGCAGCAGCAGGAGCCCAAATATACACTGGAGTTGGCCTCAGGAGCCCAAAAATTGGATGAATCACACCCTGGAGTTGGCAGAAGTTGGCAGCAGCAGCAGCAGGAGCCCAAATATACACTGGAGTTGGCCTCAGGAGCCCAAAAATTGGATGAATCACACCCTGGAGTTGGCAGGAGTTGACAGTAGCAGCAGCAGGAGCCCAAATATACACTGGAGTTGGCTTCAGGAGCCCAAAAATTGGATGAATCACACCCTGGAGTTGGCAGGAGTTGACAGTAGCAGCAGCAGGAGCCCAAATATACACTGGAGTTGGCCTCAGGAGCCCAAAAATTGGATGAATCACACCCTGGAGTTGGCAGAAGTTGGCAGCAGCAGCAGCAGGAGCCCAAATATACACTGGAGTTGGCCTCAGGAGCCCAAAAATTGGATGAATCACACCCTGGAGTTGGCAGGAGTTGACAGTAGCAGCAGCAGGAGCCCAAATATACACTGGAGTTGGCTTCAGGAGCCCAAAAATTGGATGAATCACACCCTGGAGTTGGCAGGAGTTGACACCAGCAGCAGCAGGAGCCCAAATATACACTGGAGTTGGCTTCAGGAGCCCAAAAATTGGATGAATCACACCCTGGAGTTGGCAGAAGTTGGCAGCAGCAGCAGCAGGAGCCCAAATATACACTGGAGTTGGCCTCAGGAGCCCAAAAATTGGATGAATCACACCCTGGAGTTGGCAGAAGTTGGCAGCAGCAGCAGCAGGAGCCCAAATATACACTGGAGTTGGCTTCAGGAGCCCAAAAATTGGATGAATCACACCCTGGAGTTGGCAGAAGTTGGCAGCAGCAGCAGCAGGAGCCCAAATATACACTGGAGTTGGCCTCAGGAGCCCAAAAATTGGATGAATCACACCCTGGAGTTGGCAGGAGTTGACAGTAGCAGCAGCAGGAGCCCAAATATACACTGGAGTTGGCCTCAGGAGCCCAAAAATTGGATGAATCACACCCGGGAGTTGGCAGAAGTTGGCAGCAGCAGCAGCAGGAGCCCAAATATACACTGGAGTTGGCCTCAGGAGCCCAAAAATTGGATGAATCACACCCTGGAGTTGGCAGAAGTTGGCAGCAGCAGCAGCAGGAGCCCAAATATACACTGGAGTTGGCCTCAGGAGCCCAAAAATTGGATGAATCACACCCTGGAGTTGGCAGAAGTTGGCAGCAGCAGCAGCAGGAGCCCAAATATACACTGGAGTTGGCCTCAGGAGCCCAAAAATTGGATGAATCACACCCTGGAGTTGGCAGAAGTTGGCAGCAGCAGCAGCAGGAGCCCAAATATACACTGGAGTTGGCCTCAGGAGCCCAAAAATTGGATGAATCACACCCTGGAGTTGGCAGAAGTTGGCAGCAGCAGCAGCAGGAGCCCAAATATACACTGGAGTTGGCCTCAGGAGCCCAAAAATTGGATGAATCACACCCTGGAGTTGGCAGAAGTTGGCAGCAGCAGCAGCAGGAGCCCAAATATACACTGGAGTTGGCTTCAGGAGCCCAAAAATTGGATGAATCACACCCTGGAGTTGGCAGAAGTTGGCAGCAGCAGCAGCAGGAGCCCAAATATACACTGGAGTTGGCCTCAGGAGCCCAAAAATTGGATGAATCACACGCTGGAGTTGGCAGGAGTTGACAGCAGCAGCAGCAGGAGCCCAAATATACACTGGAGTTGGCCTCAGGAGCCCAAAAATTGGATGAATCACACCCTGGAGTTGGCAGAAGTTGGCAGCAGCAGCAGCAGGAGCCCAAATATACACTGGAGTTGGCCTCAGGAGCCCAAAAATTGGATGAATCACACCCTGGAGTTGGCAGGAGTTGGCAGCAGCAGCAGCAGGAGCCCAAAAAATGGCCTAAAGACATAAATATGTTTTGCACCATTTGGAAAGTGTAAAACGTGGCACCATGCTGAATCTAGTCGCATGCATCAGGCATTGGTGGGTGGAAATCCTGGCTGATCCATCCCTGATTCATTTTGACAAAGGTGAGTCTCTCCACATTTTTAGTTGACAGACGAGTTCTCCTCGCCGTAACTATGGCCCCCGCCGCACTAAACACCCGCTCAGATGGCACGCTACTTGCCGGGCAGGACAGCTTTTCCAGGGCAAACTCTGCTAGTTGCGGCCACAAATCAAGTTTGGCTGCCCAGAAGTCCAGCGGATCCTCAAGGTGTGTTGGCATGGTCATGTCAAAGTATGACATGACCTGCTGGTTCAGGTCCTGCTCCAGGTCTTCCTGCTGCTCATGAGTAGCCTCACTATGCGGGTGTAGAAAGCTACTCATTAGCGACTGAAGACTGAGGCTGCTGCTGCTGATGGAGCTTCTGCTGCTGCTGCTGCCAACCCCCCCAGCGGCCATGGCAGTGGAAGGTGAGCGCAGAGGTCCCCTCGAGTCAGACCTGCGAGAGTATGGACCATGGCGCAGATAGGCATCGGCCAACTGCCTACGTAGAATGTCTTTGTAGTAGTTGAGTTTGTCCTCCCTCTCGGTGGGTTTAAAAAATGCCCCCATTTTGTGCCGGAAGCGAGGGTCCAATAAGGTGGACAGCCAGAAGTCATCCCGCCGACAGATGGAAACAATTCTGGGGTCACTACGCAAGCATGTGAGCATGCTTCGTGCCATTTGCGCAAGTGACTCGGATGGACTACCTGTCTCCATCTCCACTGCATACTGCCACGGTGTGCCCGGGTCCTCTGTCTCTCCTTCCTCAAAAACCTCTAGCTCCTCTGGCTGCTCCTGCTCCTCCTCTCCTGTCCGCTGACTAGATAAACCAGCCATTTCGCCAAGCCTAAACTGTGTTTCGCTGGGCAACTCCTCCTCCTCCTCTTCCTCCTCCTCCTCCTCCAGTTCAGCTCCAACGGGGTTCATGTGGCCGTAAGATGTAAACGCCATGTCTCCAGTGCCCTGACCAGCCATGGTTTCCAACATGTGCTGTAGTACATGAAGCAGTGGAATCACGTCGTTCATCCCGTAATCCTGCCGACTGACAAATAAAGTGGCTTCCTCAAAGGGCCTGAGCAAACGGCAGGTGTCACGTATGAGCTGCCACTGGTTGACATTGAAGTTACACAGGGGAGTCCCCCTATCTGCTTGGATCATCAGGAAATCCGTGATGGCGGTGTAGGAGTGGCTGAAGTGCATGCAAAGTTTCCGTGAAGTTGTTAGGATGTCCTGCAGATGGGGGGAACACTTCAGAAACCGCTTGACAACCAGATTGAAGACGTGAGCCATGCAGGGGGCATGGGTCAGGCTTCCTTGGCGCAGCGCAGACAAAATGTTCTTCCCATTGTCGGTAACCATGATTCCCATTTTAAGTTTTCTCGGAGTAAGCCATGTTTGGATTTCCTGATGAATACATTTAAGCAGTTCCTCCCCTGTGTGACTCCGTTCGCCAAGACAAACCATGTGAAGCACTGCGTGACACCTCCGTGCCCTGCACACATGGTAGACTGGAGGGGCACTGAGACTTGAGCCTACAGTGGAGGGTGAGGAGATGGCGGAGGATGAGGAGGCCGAGTCGCACGGTGTCACAGGCCCAATGGGCAGAGAGCGCGGAGGCCGAAGCGGCGTGACCTGTCCAAGTTGCTGCTGCAAAGGGACCACATTCACCCAGTGGGCCGTAAACGACATGTACTGCCCCTGACCGTAGTTACAGCTCCAGATGTCGGCGCTGCCATGTATTTTGCTACACACCGACAGGCTCAAGGACTGGCCCACCTTCTGTTCAACAAAAGTGTGCAGCGCTGGTACTGCCTTCTTGGCAAAGAAATGACGGCTTGGGACTCTCCACCTCGGCTCGGCACAAGCCATCAGTTCTCTGAAAGGTGCAGATTCCACCACCTGAAAAGGGAGCGACTGCAGCACCAGCAACTTGGACAGGAGCACATTCAGCTTCTGCGCCGTAGGATGAGTGGGCGCATACTGCTGTCTCTTGGACATGGCTTCGCTGATGGATTGCTGGCGGGATGCATGACTTGGAGGAGGAGGAGCAGGAGCGACAGAGGATGGGTATGACGCACAGCTGCCTTCGGCTGAGGTGCTGGAGCCTTGGCTGGCAGAAATTGGGAGCTCACTTGGTGAGGAAGCAGACTGGACCACCCCTTGGGAGCCTCGGTTCTCCCAGGTCGTTTTATGGTGACGCATCATATGTTGACGCAGGGCCGTGGTGCCAACATTTGGACCCTGGCCACGCTTCACCTTTTGCCTACATATCTTGCATGTGGCCATGTTACCCTCCTGCGGATGCCTCAGGAAAAACTGCCACACTGCCGAGTAGCTACTTTTCCCACCCCCTGGCCTCACTGATTCACTGCTGCTGTTGCCAACTCCAGGAACCCCTGCTCCACTACCTCCCGATAAAGTAGACTGCCGCACAGCAGGTGCTCTACCCCGGCCCCGGCCCCGGCCGGCTCCAGCCTTTGGAATTGTGCCCCCATGCTGACTGCTACCACCTTGCTGCCTCAGCTGCTGACTCCGGGGCAACCTGCACCCCTCTTCTCCTGATGATGACGATGAAGCCCCTTCATCACCCGGCTCCCAAGTGCGATCGGCTTCATCGTCATCATCATCATCATCACCGAGTTGTGGCTGTACGTCACTGATGTTCGTGGATTCGTCAACAGTGTCTGGCGCAGGAGCTGGAACGCTCGCAGCACCCACGACACTGTCCACATCACTATTTGTCTGCCTAGCTAAAGAAGCCACCTCCATTTCTTGGCTGGGCAGTAGCTGCTGACTGTCCTCTATCTGATGGTCCTCCTCACTAAAGAGTGGAGCTGAACCCAAAGCATAGGATACGTCGCTGGGGGAGGGAACGGCGTAGGCCAGAGGCAATGGGAGGACAGGGACTGCTCTCGGGGCATGCCAACTCAGGGTTGTGTCAGAGGAACCTACCGACCCTAGACTGGGGGTCTCAGACGTAAGTTGTGATGATGTTGTTGATGAGCGCGTCAACCAATCTACCACGGCAGATGCGTTACTGGTGGAGACCCGACCGCTAGCAGATACTGGCAGATTAGGTCTCTCAGCGTGACTCCTGCTGCTACTGGCCCCCAGTCTGATGCGAGCTCTGCCTGCGGAATCTTGGCCTCTGCCACTCCTCTTTTCACTTCCAGGCACTTGTCTGCCCGACATAGTCTAACTGGCGTGGTAGTAGGTGATATTTAAAAAAACCCCGGGCAGCGGTGGGTCTATATGAAACAGAATATAATGCACACCAAAAGTGAGCAGTAACACTCAGCCTCCAACAGGCCTGCTTAGTGTAAATAAGAGAGCTGCTTAGTGTAAATAAAGAGGGGTATGCTATGTTACAGAATGGGATGCCTCAACAGAAGTGCACCTGGCAGGCAGCAGTAAGCCTATGCCCAGCAAAAGTGTCTTATAATATAAATATAATAAGAGCAAATGCTTATATGGTCTTAAACAGAGGCTGCTTTAGTCACAGAATGGGATGCCCTGGGCAGGAATGGACCTGGCAGGGTCCAGTAGTGCTTTGGCCAGCAAAAGTGTCTTTATCAGGCTAATTTCAAATATGATAAGAGCAAATGCTTATATGGTCTTAAACAGAGGCTGCTGTAGTCACAGAATGGGATGCCCCGGGCAGGAATCGACCTGGCAGGGTCCAGTAGTGCTTTGGCCAGCAAAAGTGTCTTTATCAGGCCTAATTTCAAATATGATAAGAGCAAATGCTTATATGGTCTTAAACAGAGGCTGCTGTAGTCACAGAATGGGATGCCCCGGGCAGGAATCGACCTGGCAGGGTCCAGTAGTGCTTTGGCCAGCAAAAGTGTCTTTATCAGGCCTAATTTCAAATATGATAAGAGCAAATGCTTATATGGTCTTAAACAGAGGCTGCTTTAGTCACAGAATGGGATGCCCTGGGCAGGAATGGACCTGGCAGGGTCCAGTAGTGCTTTGGCCAGCAAAAGTGTCTTTATCAGGCCTAATTTCAAATATGATAAGAGCAAATGCTTATATGGTCTTAAACAGAGGCTGCTGTAGTCACAGAATGGGATGCCCCAACAGGAATCGACCTGGCAGGGTCCAGTAGTGCTTTGGCCGGCAAAAGTGTCTTTATCAGGCCTAATTTCAAATATGATAAGAGCAAATGCTTATATGGTCTTAAACAGAGGCTGCTTTAGTCACAGAATGGGATGCCCCGGGCAGGAATGGACCTGGCAGGGTCCAGTAGTGCTTTGGCCAGCAAAAGTGTCTTTATCAGGCCTAATTTCAAATATGATAAGAGCAAATGCTTATATGGTCTTAAACAGAGGCTGCTTTAGTCACAGAATGGGATGCCCTGGGCAGGAATGGACCTGGCAGGGTCCAGTAGTGCTTTGGCCAGCAAAAGTGTCTTTATCAGGCTAATTTCAAATATGATAAGAGCAAATGCTTATATGGTCTTAAACAGAGGCTGCTGTAGTCACAGAATGGGATGCCCCAACAGGAATCGACCTGGCAGGGTCCAGTAGTGCTTTGGCCAGCAAAAGTGTCTTTATCAGGCCTAATTTCAAATATGATAAGAGCAAATGCTTATATGGTCTTAAACAGAGGCTGCTTTAGTCACAGAATGGGATGCCCCAACAGGAATCGACCTGGCAGGGTCCAGTAGTGCTTTGGCCAGCAAAAGTGTCTTTATCAGGCCTAATTTCAAATATGATAAGAGCAAATGCTTATATGGTCTTAAACAGAGGCTGCTGTAGTCACAGAATGGGATGCCCTGGGCAGGAATGGACCTGGCAGGGTCCAGTAGTGCTTTGGCCAGCAAAAGTGTCTTTATCAGGCCTAATTTCAAATATGATAAGAGCAAATGCTTATATGGTCTTAAACAGAGGCTGCTGTAGTCACAGAATGGGATGCCCCGGGCAGGAATGGACCTGGCAGGGTCCAGTAGTGCTTTGGCCAGCAAAAGTGTCTTTATCAGGCCTAATTTCAAATATGATAAGAGCAAATGCTTATATGGTCTTAAACAGAGGCTGCTTTAGTCACAGAATGGGATGCCCCGGGCAGGAATGGACCTGGCAGGGTCCAGTAGTGCTTTGGCCAGCAAAAGTGTCTTTATCAGGCCTAATTTCAAATATGATAAGAGCAAATGCTTATATGGTCTTAAACAGAGGCTGCTGTAGTCACAGAATGGGATGCCCTGGGCAGGAATGGACCTGGCAGGGTCCAGTAGTGCTTTGGCCAGCAAAAGTGTCTTTATCAGGCCTAATTTCAAATATGATAAGAGCAAATGCTTATATGGTCTTAAACAGAGGCTGCTGTAGTCACAGAATGGGATGCCCTGGGCAGGAATGGACCTGGCAGGGTCCAGTAGTGCTTTGGCCAGCAAAAGTGTCTTTATCAGGCTAATTTCAAATATGATAAGAGCAAATGCTTATATGGTCTTAAACAGAGGCTGCTGTAGTCACAGAATGGGATGCCCCAACAGGAATCGACCTGGCAGGGTCCAGTAGTGCTTTGGCCAGCAAAAGTGTCTTTATCAGGCCTAATTTCAAATATGATAAGAGCAAATGCTTATATGGTCTTAAACAGAGGCTGCTTTAGTCACAGAATGGGATGCCCTGGGCAGGAATGGACCTGGCAGGGTCCAGTAGTGCTTTGGCCAGCAAAAGTGTCTTTATCAGGCTAATTTCAAATATGATAAGAGCAAATGCTTATATGGTCTTAAACAGAGGCTGCTGTAGTCACAGAATGGGATGCCCCAACAGGAATGGACCTGGCAGGGTCCAGTAGTGCTTTGGCCAGCAAAAGTGTCTTTATCAGGCCTAATTTCAAATATGATAAGAGCAAATGCTTATATGGTCTTAAACAGAGGCTGCTTTAGTCACAGAATGGGATGCCCTGGGCAGGAATGGACCTGGCAGGGTCCAGTAGTGCTTTGGCCAGCAAAAGTGTCTTTATCAGGCCTAATTTCAAATATGATAAGAGCAAATGCTTATATGGTCTTAAACAGAGGCTGCTGTAGTCACAGAATGGGATGCCCTGGGCAGGAATGGACCTGGCAGGGTCCAGTAGTGCTTTGGCCAGCAAAAGTGTCTTTATCAGGCCTAATTTCAAATATGATAAGAGCAAATGCTTATATGGTCTTAAACAGAGGCTGCTTTAGTCACAGAATGGGATGCCCTGGGCTGGAATGGACCTGGCAGGGTCCAGTAGTGCTTTGGCCAGCAAAAGTGTCTTTATCAGGCCTAATTTCAAATATGATAAGAGCAAATGCTTATATGGTCTTAAACAGAGGCTGCTGTAGTCACAGAATGGGATGCCCTGGGCAGGAATGGACCTGGCAGGGTCCAGTAGTGCTTTGGCCAGCAAAAGTGTCTTTATCAGGCCTAATTTCAAATATGATAAGAGCAAATGCTTATATGGTCTTAAACAGAGGCTGCTGTAGTCACAGAATGGGATGCCCTGGGCAGGAATGGACCTGGCAGGGTCCAGTAGTGCTTTGGCCAGCAAAAGTGTCTTTATCAGGCCTAATTTCAAATATGATAAGAGCAAATGCTTATATGGTCTTAAACAGAGGCTGCTTTAGTCACAGAATGGGATGCCCTGGGCAGGAATGGACCTGGCAGGGTCCAGTAGTGCTTTGGCCAGCAAAAGTGTCTTTATCAGGCTAATTTCAAATATGATAAGAGCAAATGCTTATATGGTCTTAAACAGAAGCTGCTGTAGTCACAGAATGGGATGCCCCGGGCAGGAATGGACCTGGCAGGGTCCAGTAGTGCTTTGGCCAGCAAAAGTGTCTTTATCAGGCCTAATTTCAAATATGATAAGAGCAAATGCTTATATGGTCTTAAACAGAGGCTGCTGTAGTCACAGAATGGGATGCCCTGGGCAGGAATGGACCTGGCAGGGTCCAGTAGTGCTTTGGCCAGCAAAAGTGTCTTTATCAGGCCTAATTTCAAATATGATAAGAGCAAATGCTTATATGGTCTTAAACAGAGGCTGCTGTAGTCACAGAATGGGATGCCCCGGGCAGGAATGGACCTGGCAGGGTCCAGTAGTGCTTTGGCCAGCAAAAGTGTCTTTATCAGGCCTAATTTCAAATATGATAAGAGCAAATGCTTATATGGTCTTAAACAGAGGCTGCTGTAGTCACAGAATGGGATGCCCTGGGCAGGAATGGACCTGGCAGGGTCCAGTAGTGCTTTGGCCAGCAAAAGTGTCTTTATCAGGCCTAATTTCAAATATGATAAGAGCAAATGCTTATATGGTCTTAAACAGAGGCTGCTGTAGTCACAGAATGGGATGCCCCGGGCAGGAATGGACCTGGCAGGGTCCAGTAGTGCTTTGGCCAGCAAAAGTGTCTTTATCAGGCCTAATTTCAAATATGATAAGAGCAAATGCTTATATGGTCTTAAACAGAGGCTGCTTTAGTCACAGAATGGGATGCCCTGGGCAGGAATGGACCTGGCAGGGTCCAGTAGTGCTTTGGCCAGCAAAAGTGTCTTTATCAGGCTAATTTCAAATATGATAAGAGCAAATGCTTATATGGTCTTAAACAGAGGCTGCTGTAGTCACAGAATGGGATGCCCTGGGCAGGAATGGACCTGGCAGGGTCCAGTAGTGCTTTGGCCAGCAAAAGTGTCTTTATCAGGCCTAATTTCAAATATGATAAGAGCAAATGCTTATATGGTCTTAAACAGAGGCTGCTGTAGTCACAGAATGGGATGCCCCGGGCAGGAATGGACCTGGCAGGGTCCAGTAGTGCTTTGGCCAGCAAAAGTGTCTTTATCAGGCCTAATTTCAAATATGATAAGAGCAAATGCTTATATGGTCTTAAACAGAGGCTGCTGTAGTCACAGAATGGGATGCCCCGGGCAGGAATGGACCTGGCAGGGTCCAGTAGTGCTTTGGCCAGCAAAAGTGTCTTTATCAGGCCTAATTTCAAATATGATAAGAGCAAATGCTTATATGGTCTTAAACAGAGGCTGCTGTAGTCACAGAATGGGATGCCCTGGGCAGGAATGGACCTGGCAGGGTCCAGTAGTGCTTTGGCCAGCAAAAGTGTCTTTATCAGGCCTAATTTCAAATATGATAAGAGCAAATGCTTATATGGTCTTAAACAGAGGCTGCTGTAGTCACAGAATGGGATGCCCTGGGCAGGAATGGACCTGGCAGGGTCCAGTAGTGCTTTGGCCAGCAAAAGTGTCTTTATCAGGCCTAATTTCAAATATGATAAGAGCAAATGCTTATATGGTCTTAAACAGAGGCTGCTTTAGTCACAGAATGGGATGCCCTGGGCAGGAATGGACCTGGCAGGGTCCAGTAGTGCTTTGGCCAGCAAAAGTGTCTTTATCAGGCCTAATTTCAAATATGATAAGAGCAAATGCTTATATGGTCTTAAACAGAGGCTGCTGTAGTCACAGAATGGGATGCCCTGGGCAGGAATGGACCTGGCAGGGTCCAGTAGTGCTTTGGCCAGCAAAAGTGTCTTTATCAGGCTAATTTCAAATATGATAAGAGCAAATGCTTATATGGTCTTAAACAGAGGCTGCTGTAGTCACAGAATGGGATGCCCCAACAGGAATCGACCTGGCAGGGTCCAGTAGTGCTTTGGCCAGCAAAAGTGTCTTTATCAGGCCTAATTTCAAATATGATAAGAGCAAATGCTTATATGGTCTTAAACAGAGGCTGCTTTAGTCACAGAATGGGATGCCCTGGGCAGGAATGGACCTGGCAGGGTCCAGTAGTGCTTTGGCCAGCAAAAGTGTCTTTATCAGGCCTAATTTCAAATATGATAAGAGCAAATGCTTATATGGTCTTAAACAGAGGCTGCTGTAGTCACAGAATGGGATGCCCTGGGCAGGAATGGACCTGGCAGGGTCCAGTAGTGCTTTGGCCAGCAAAAGTGTCTTTATCAGGCCTAATTTCAAATATGATAAGAGCAAATGCTTATATGGTCTTAAACAGAGGCTGCTTTAGTCACAGAATGGGATGCCCTGGGCAGGAATGGACCTGGCAGGGTCCAGTAGTGCTTTGGCCAGCAAAAGTGTCTTTATCAGGCTAATTTCAAATATGATAAGAGCAAATGCTTATATGGTCTTAAACAGAGGCTGCTGTAGTCACAGAATGGGATGCCCCGGGCAGGAATGGACCTGGCAGGGTCCAGTAGTGCTTTGGCCAGCAAAAGTGTCTTTATCAGGCCTAATTTCAAATATGATAAGAGCAAATGCTTATATGGTCTTAAACAGAGGCTGCTTTAGTCACAGAATGGGATGCCCTGGGCAGGAATGGACCTGGCAGGGTCCAGTAGTGCTTTGGCCAGCAAAAGTGTCTTTATCAGGCCTAATTTCAAATATGATAAGAGCAAATGCTTATATGGTCTTAAACAGAGGCTGCTGTAGTCACAGAATGGGATGCCCTGGGCAGGAATGGACCTGGCAGGGTCCAGTAGTGCTTTGGCCAGCAAAAGTGTCTTTATCAGGCCTAATTTCAAATATGATAAGAGCAAATGCTTATATGGTCTTAAACAGAGGCTGCTTTAGTCACAGAATGGGATGCCTCACAGCAGACTTAAGATCAGTTCAGTATATATGCACAGTTAGTTACTATAAGCAGCCTGAAAACGCTAACAAAGGCTGGATGAAAAAAAAAAAATCTCCCTGTCAGCCAGCTCCGTTTTTCCTACCTTTCCCTGGCTTTCTGTCTGTCTCCTGTCTGTCTCCTGCCTGTCTCCTGCCTGTCTCCTGCCTGTCCCTGTCTGTCCCTGTCTCCAGCCTGTCTAACTGCCTCAGCTACACAGCGTTCTGTCTGTCTGTCACGAATGCAATAGAGAAATGAGGAAAAGCAAGATGGCCGCCGTTAAATACCGCTGTGTGACGTCACCGGGCTTGCTGGCTGCTGATAGGCTGCATGTGACTGCCCCAGCTTGCACTGGCGCGGGATACATGTCCAGACATGTCCCGTCCGCCATCTTAGAATGCCTGTAAATGTAAATGAATGGATGTTAAAGGAAAACTTCGAGTGATCGAATCGCGGGGAAATTCGGATTCGATCCGAATCGAATTTTTCCTGAAATTCGGATCGAATCCGGGTTCGTCCGGATCGATTCGCTCATCCCTATTTATGATGTAAACATTTGTACAGTGTGCTTTACAAAATCACAAATATTAAAATATAAAGGGGGCTCAGAACACTTGTTCTTTGTATATAAAAACTTTAACCTGCTGAAGATTACTAATAGAACAGGGAAAACAAGGTGGGAAAGAACACAAGAATGACAAGTATTTAAATTCTCAGAACATACAGGCTCTGAAGCACAGTTGGCATAAACTAAAAAAGGTTGTTTGAATTTATCTAATTGACTTTAATTTATGTAGTATACCATGACTGCTGTGGATGCACCACATATTTAATATAAAGTTATTTCTATAAGATAAATCTGTGTATAACTGTAGTCTAATTGGTCATATAGAGTAATATAATTGTATATACTATAACTTCAAAGACGTAGTAGAGGAAAGGCATGCTTCCTGCTTCAACAGCTCAGCCGACCAGGGCAGTATGCAGCACTGGCAGAAGGAAACAGCTATGAATTTATGAACAAAAGTGTTTTCATAGAGTCTAGGATCAATAGGGAATGAAGTACAATACACAAGGCACGGAGAATCAGGAAGATTTCTTTGCAGGGAGCCTTTCATATTCAGAGAGACATACAGACAGAATATTTGTACTGCTCTCCTGGGAGAATAGTAAGGCAGGCGTTTTACATCCTCTGAATCAATCCATTTTCATCCAATGACCTTAAAACCTCGGCTATTGAATCCACAAGACCACAGAGACTGCGAGGAAGTTCCAAGGCAGTAATGTGTCTTCCCTCTCCACATTATGAATGTCTCATTGCATCTAACCCTGTTCACCGAATAAAGGCAAGTAAATAAGGAAATATTTAAAAAAATAGAGCCCATAAACCATACATACTTTGAAGGAGACTAATTAGGCATTGTTCATCCTGATATATATATTCCTGTACATTTAAAGGGAGAGTACAAGCAATGGCAATTATATGGCAGGAGGGAGCTCACCTGCAACCTATCCCTTATATCGCTTCTCCATTTCTGTAGATGCTGTAACAAAGCTCAAAGGTTTGCCTCTCCTCTCCTTTCCATTTTTCACGCTCCAAACCTGAGAGCCTGGCAAGTAGGACTACTGTGATTTGCTGGGCTCGATCGTGCTGGTAGTGTTGAGGGCCATTATAATTGTAGAACCGTTGGTGGCTCTCAAGGAGAGGGTTGGGGAACAGGGTTGTAGAAGAATGGAGTTAAAAGTAAGGGCAAACTTTGGAGCCCTGCAACAGTACACTGCAGGAAATGGAGAGGTATATGGGACATGCTTCAGGTGAGCTCCTTGGCAATTGACTTTGATTGGAATGCCTCTTTCAAATGGACTGCCAGTCAAAAAAAAGATCAAAGCTCACTAAATTGCTCTCCTAAAGGCCCCATCTAGCAATCGGTAATACAAGCTATTTGAGAGGGCATAAAGGGACACTCCAACCCAGATTCAGTGCCATCCTCCTCTAGCACTGAAGCAGGGTGGGTAAAATAAGGAAAAACACTTACCTGTAACCCGAATCCAGCGACAAAGTCGGGCAGTGCAACAGATTCCGCCCAGTGCTCGCCACAATCGCTCGGAAGTCCAGGAGGGCCTTCGGCTGCAGGGGCTTCCTGTGCCACAAGCCCTTCCTCCCGTCCATTCAAATGAATAGAAAATGGTATTTGACACATCTTAATGCTATTCCACACGTGCATAGAGTAAGCCCTCTAACAGAGCTTACATCACTAAACACTGGAGGAGCGGATTTGGGGGAGCAATTAACTAAACGTTCTTTTATTGACTGGAGGTCTGCTATAAGTTAAAATAACTGTTCAGGCAAAAGAAAAGGGGCAAAGCTCACTTACCTGCTTTTCAAAAGAACTGATTCCTCAAAGTCCTTACAATTTTGTGGGATGACCTGGTCTGGTTGAAGCACTCTGAGTTTTGAAGCTCCTGTCTGGCCCTTGGAGATCAGATAAGCGACCATCTCATAGCACATATCTGTGGTGGAAGCTTGTGATGGCTCACGTGATGAACCCCCTGCAGATAATCAAATAGCCTTGACCCAGGCAGTAGAGATAAGAACAAAGGATGGGCTTCTAGCCCCACATAATACTGCAAACGGAGTGTATAAAACAGAGCTGGTGGCACTACTACGGTCTGGCAGGGCTCTGTTCACTGGTGGTAGTAAAGGGTCCCGCAGCTGGTCAGGGTCGTGAAGACCTGTATAAACGTCAGTCCTTTCCAATCCTTGTAGTGGGTAAACTTTTTTATTATTAAATTAGCCTATTTGGCAGGAGAACGAAAGGAAGCATAAGGAAATGAGATCTCCTCTAAGCAGTGTAATGTACAAGTGTGTCGGGTGAGATAATTAACTAAAAGGAGAAGAGCTCTCCGAATAACGAGGCAGATCATGATAACTTTGGGGTTTATTCATGAAGGGATAGCGCCAGGTTGTGCCTCGTAGCAGCAGGCAGCATCTGGTGAACGCTGGGCACTGTACGCAAAACCACATTTATGAAAGGGAATCTGGTGAGCGACTCTGAAAGCGCCATGTAGCGTCACATGTATTATTACAGGCGGCTCAGCGTATAGCGCTGGCGCTCTAGCTTCCAGAGCGCCAGGTATTACCTTTCGCTCAGTGTCGCTCTCCCATTTTTTTTTCTCATATCATTGTGTCTGTGTGTTGCATCCTCAAAATAGGTATGAGCACATGTCCAGTAATTTTGAATGTCTGGGGGCTTATAGACTGCAATATTTTCCTAACATTGGTTAGTTATAGTTAGTTAACAAGCCATTATTTCTAATATTTGTGGATTCCATAACTACAGGGTCTGTTCCGAGGGATTGGCGCTTGGCAAATGGGGTGCCAATATTCAAAAAGGGATCTAGGGGGGAACCGGGGAACTACAGACCGGTAAGCTTAACATCTGTGGTGGGCAAGCTGTTTGAAGGTTTCTTAAGGGATACTATCCTGGAGCACCTTGGGGAAAATGACCTAATTACTCCATATCAGCATGGATTTATGAGGAATCGCTCCTGCCAGACAAACCTAATCAGCTTTTATGAGGAGGTAAGTTCAAGATTGGATCAGGGGGAGTCATTGGATATCATATATCTTGACTTTTCTAAAGCATTTGATACTGTGCCACATAAAAGGCTGGTACAAAAGATGAAAATGCTTGGACTGGGGGAAAACGTGTGCAGATGGGTGGGAAATTGGCTTAGTGATCGGAAGCAGAGGGTGGTTATCAATGGTACACACTCAGATTGGGTCACTGTTACTAGTGGAGTACCACAAGGGTCAGTTCTGGGACCAATTCTCTTCAATATATATATATAAATGACATTGGGTATGGATTAAACAGTAAAGTCTCAATCTTTGCAGATGATACTAAGCTGAGTAAAGTAATTAAAACAAAAGAGGACAGCAGGCAGCTACAAACAGATTTAGATAAATTGGAAGCATGGGCAGTTAAATGGCAAATGAAGTTTAGCACAGATAAATGTAAGGTTATGCACATGGGAAGGAGAGATCTGTGTCATGATTACACACTAAATAAAGAAACACTTGGTAAAACAACAATGGAAAAGGACCTAGGGGTTTTAGTTGACAATAAGCTCAACTGTAGTAATCAATACCAGGCAGCTGCTGCCAAGGCAAATAGGATCATGGAGTGCATCAGGAGGGGCATAGGTGCTCATGACCAGAACATCATTTTACCCCTGTACAAGTCACTGGTCAGACCCCATATGGAATACTGTGTACAGTTCTGGGCACCTGTGCTTAAGAAGGACATATCAGAACTGGAGCATGTTCAAAGAAGGGCAACAAAGTTAATAAAAGGAGTGCGGGGGCTAGAGTACCCTGAAAGATTGTCCAAGGTGTATTTAGTCTAGAAAAAAAGACGATTGAGGGGTGATCTAATAACTATGTATAAATATATTCGGGGTCAATACAAAGATATGTCCCACAATCTATTTATACCCCAGAGTGTAACCATAACCCGAGGGCATCCACTAAGGTTAGAGGAAAGGTGCTTTCTCCACCGACATAGGAGGGGATTCTTCTCTGTAAGAGCAGTGAGACTATGGAACTCGCTGCCAGAGGAGGTAGTAATGATGGATACAGTAAAAACGTTCTAAAGTGGCCTTGATGCCCTCCTGGCATGTAATAACATTTCCAGCTATGGCTACTAGACCACTGGAAGGAGTTAAACAGGCTGAACAGGATGGACTAAAGTCTTTATTCAGCCTTACATACTATGTTACTATGTTACTATGTTACTATGTAGTAAGAACCTCCCGTAGCAGTTCAGTAAATAACTATATGTATCACTTACTCTGCAAGCACCTAGTCAGACCAGTACTTTTTAATATACAGGGCAGGCCTTAGGTTAAATGTTTCCCTGTGCCAGATGTCAGGGTAGTGCCCCTCCAAACATACAAACTACACACACACACACACACACACACATTAATTCACAGTCAAGCGAAAATAAACAACAATAGATGCAAAACTGAAGTAGATTGCAAAAGAGAAGAGAAGGTGACAAAAGAAATATATGGAGGGAATGTAGAAAACAGAGATTAAAGAGGAGGTCCAATAACTCCTCTGCCAGCCCTGACCCTCCCTGTGCTAAGCCTGATCTAGACATGAAAGAAAATTGACTCTCCTGATCACTACAATCCCCCTTCGATGTTAGTGGGGCAGTGCTCTGCACAGCATGCCTTCAGAGGAGGATTGCTGCAATTGTATGAGTGTATCTAGCAGCCCTCCACCCCCTTAGCACAAAGGGAGAGCCAAAACTGGACCTAGTGTATATAAGACGCTAGTTTCAGTTGACCCCCCCCCCCACATCTTGATTGGGATGCCTCACTGTGTAAAACCCTGCCAGTTGCTCCTGAGTTTCCTGACTGACCCACGGTGCATGCATGGCTGGCAGTGTTATCTTCTCCATCCACCTTGATCTGTACTGGCTGCACCTGCTGTAACTGAATGGCTGGCATGGCAGTGCACAGCCATGGAGGGATACAGAGGATGCCACATGCCAATTGCTAGTGCGGCTAAGCTCGCATTCACAGTTTCTTTATGTGTGTGGACGAATAAACTTATTGGAGCAGAGCCACACCCACTACGTGAAACTTTGTGAGTTCAGGTTTCCAAACCCCAACACGGACTTCAGCCAGATGTCCTAGTTTGAGTTTTGACGATGGGAAGGAGGAACCGGATCGCGGGGCTTAGGTAAGCTACCACTTTGCACCCAACCCTCCACCACCACAACCACCATGAAAATTTTGGGTCCCCATTGATTTCAATGGGGACCTGTGTTTGGGTTCGGGTTCGGTAAGTTCGGCCTCCCGAACCTTTGTTTAAAGTTTGGCCAAACTTTCCTAGCGGGAACTATAGGGGGTTCGCTCATCCCTAGTAAGAATATAAAATCTCATGTTTATTGACCAAATCGCAAATATCATTCTGTGAATAAAAATAATTAAATAAATAATAATAAAATCAAAGAACACTCCAGGCAAGCCTGTTTTACTCTTGAAAAGCCTGCCCTGATGGTAGACCTGGGCCAGTGTCTTGGGCCCACCGGAGGATCCTCTGGTGCTCTGGTGGGCCAGATTGTCTGCAATAAAGTTTTACTTCACTAGTGCTGTGTTGAAAAAAAAAATGTATTGGAAAAAGTAAAAAGGCTGCGCGTTTGCTACAAAAATCTAAAGTGAAATCTCAACACTGCTAAGGCAGTTCCTCTCCTACACTTATTAATATTTGCCTGTAAATGAAAGTGGCAGCTACAGATACAGCATTTGAAGCATACTCACACATTGATTCATCATTAGCGGCAGGTAGCGACAGATGAGCGTCTGTATCAGCATTTCAGAGTGCCGCTAGTAGTCGCTGTGCTTGGCCGTGGGTCGCTAGGTCAGACTGACTCAGTCGCTGTGCAGCAATGATGAATACAATGTGGGGAGTCGCTATATGACCAGTACAGCGCAGTATGGGTGCGAATGTTAGCAACTGATCAGTGCGACTGACTCACAACATATTCATCAAAAAAACAGCCTCACACACCTCCGGCGCTGAAAAATGATTCGCTGTAGCCCAGAGCGCCGGAGGCTGTGTGTTTAAATGCAGTTTCTTCACATGTATCCACCAGTAACAAAGCGAAAACATACAGAATTACATTGTAATAACATTGTAACATAAACACATTAATGCCAGACCTGTAATGTCAATTCTGCATAAGTATATAAAAAATGAATTTTTTTTTCAAAAATGGCTATTTCTATGCCAGGAGAGGTCACAACATTATTTGAGATTAATAAAAACAAAAAATTAATAAAAACCCCCTGTTTAAAGAGAAATTAAAGAATGCCCATTGAAATGTATGGGAGAGCGACAGGTAATACGTGGTGCTCTGCAAGACCGAAGACTGAACGCCGGCGCTGTTCGCTGAGGCTGGTATAATGATGTATCGGACACTACATGGAGTTATCCCAGTCGCTTAACAGAATCTGCATGATAAACGTGTAATTGCGTGCCGTCTCCGGCGTTCACCTGCCGCTACCTCTCACTACCTGTCATTTACAAGGCACTACCTGACGCTATCCCTTCATGAATAAGGGCCTAACACAAAGTAACACTACAGGGTGCATTCATTGTTACATTGTAACAGTGGCCACTTGTCTGGATGTTTACAATGTAACATAGAAGGGAGCTGGTCAGTTTTTTACAATTTAACAGCAGGACTCCGGCTTTTTACAATGTAACAGCAGGACTCCGGCTTTTTACAATGTAACAGCAGGACTCCGGCTTTTTACAATGTAACAGCAGGACATCGGCTTTTTACAATCTAACAGCAGGACTCCGGCTCTGCTTGTTACATTGCACAGCATGGCAACAGAGCAAGTTGTATTACTCTTTGCTGCTACCTCTGTACGTCCCTGTACAAAGAAAGTGCCATTATGCAGCCAAGCCAGTTGTGTGGAAATGGCAATTAAACCAACCACAAGAGATCCTAGAGGGATGCAACCAACAATCTAAACACATCTCTTTTTCCTGTCCATCCCCTTTCTTTGCAGCTGAGGCATATGTTTAGTTTCACGATCTAATCTTTGAATTTGGACATGAAGATATAAGGCCCTTATTTATCACGGGCTAGCGCCAGGTAGTGTCTGACGAGCGCCAGGTAGCGGCAGCTAACGGCGACTACCGACTCAAGTACGCCCGGCGGCGGTCACAATGACGCATTTATCAAGCAAAATGAGGCTAGCGCCGGCGAGAGCGACGGCTAGCGCGGCATTCATCATGAAGCCGCCTGGACCGAACAGCGCCACTGCAAATTCTTTCACAGCGCCAGGTATGAGCTGTCGCTCCCTGGCGACGTCCAATGCATTTCAATGGAGCAATCTATAATTAATCATAATTAATTGGTATTAATTTTTTTTTTTTTTTTTTTAATGTCAAAAATTCGGAGACCACTTCTGCAATGTTAGGATTTATTTTTAAGTCAAAAAAAAATTTAAAAATAATTTGTGCAGAATTGATCTAACAGGTCTGATATTAATGTATTCATATTACAAAATGATTCTATAAACATGTATAATGTTACATTCAAAAAATATGGTTGTTTAGGGGTAAAAAACTAGTTAACACCCATCGCCGCCAGCGCTCTGGGGTTTAAACAAGGAATGGACAGCGACAGCACATTAGGAGCGTGATTTGTTAATGAATATGAAGCTAGCCGTTCGCTCTGGCCATTCGTTGTCAGGCGCTCACATACAACGCTGAACCTGTGAAACAGCGGCCCCTAAGCCCGTATTCAACATTACCGCACACCGACTGAGTCGCTGTAATCAAGCTAACGCCGGCCAAGCACAGCGAATACTGGCTGGCGCTGAAAAAATCACGCTACAGTCGCTCATCTGGCGCTACCTGGCGCTATTAATGAATCGGCCTCCCCGTATCTGTTGGAAACTATACATACTACTGTTGCTGAATACAGATCCCAAACTTACGACAAACAAATGAATCCTGCCTCTAAGAACAAATGTAATTTTTTCTTTATGAAGAAGCCGTCTGTGGGTGGCTAAATTAGTTGTTACATACTGACTACTGGCACTTTCAGTTCCTTGACAGAGGTTGCTGCAGACCAATTTTGCTGTCTGCCCCTGTCACATTCTTTAAGAGTCCAAGTACAGTATAATTATAATTATTTTATGCACTGCAATTTGCAGCTAATTAAGTTTATTATAAATTTAAAAATTGTGTAGTAAAAAAGAGAATTAGTACAACAAGAACAATATTAAAGGATGCCCAAATGTCCCACTACAGAGCTAAATATAAGCTATCTAAGGTCTCGCATTTGAGTGTATTCTGACATAGACTTTTTTTTGCAAAAAGCAGTGATGTATGTTATTAGCAGCCTACTTATCTATTTATCTATCAGCAGTCTATTTATTAGCTTACAATTCCCAGATGTAGTTAAAGAAAAAGTCCGTTTTTGTCAGGCTTTTGGTTTTCTGCCTTAGTGTTTTCCTCTTTTGGAATGTAAAATAAACATGTGTTAGGTTTGTGCTCCAATACCTGTAACTTACTTGTCCACATGCTGTTTCCAGGTTTCTTATATTCCTGTGGCTCTGTGTTACTAAAGTGGGAGCAGCTTGATCGTCCCTTAATAAAAACTAATGACTACGCATCCCAGAATCCTTTCACTGTAACAGATAAGCTCATCAGCAGCTTTGGAAAAATCAGGCAGCAGTAATGTCCTGTTCAAGTGAGAATGCTGCCAGTAACCCTTTAACTACTAGATTGTGATCTGCTCATATAAAAAGGTTGAATTTCAGAAGGAAGGGTTAAAGCTGTGATCTCAGGTCATGTGGAGCGTCGTCCCTACCTCAGCACCTCAGATGATTAGCAAGCAAGTTAGGAAGTCTGTGCTATGTACACAAAGGACAAGCAAGTTCGGAAGTCTGTGCTCTGTACAAAAAAGACACTATTTGGTGCACATTGCTTAGGTAAACACATTGTTGCTAGAGAAAACGGTTTTCTATTATAACAAAAAGTTGCACACAAACAGAAAAAAAATCATAGCTATGGTCCTTAAAATCACTAAGCAGCTCCAAGTTACAGGGCAGAACAGAAAGGTAAATGAAAAGCAAGTAGTTGGAAAGTCTGCAGGTATAATATGGTAAGCAAATGTGTAAAACACTAAATACAATTTTAATGAAGAATGATAGTATAAATAAAAAACAATTCTGTAAGGCATTAAAGGATAAGTTTACTTCCGACAGAATTTTTGAGTTTGTGTGGCAAAATGATGCCTTAAAGGTGCTGAGCTGATCTAGTATTTTTTATTTTTTCTAATGTTAGCAAATAAGTGTTATATGGAAGCAGCAAGTGCAAGCTCGGTGTAAATAGCCAATAGCGACAGATTGTAGATTGTAGTTGTACAGAACATTAGCAGAAGCATAGAAGCAGTGTTCTGTGTGTACAGGAGTAGTGAAAACTCCTTCCATAAAACGCACATTTTCTAATAAAAAATACCATATCAGCTCAGCACATTGAGCACATCATTTTGGGCACAAAAAATATTGACTTTCAAAAATTCCATTGAAAGCGGACTTATTATTATATTTATCACTTAAATAAAGTTGCTAAACATTGACATTTTACCCGTAGGTATTTAAAGAGGAAGTCCAATCATTTTGTAACAATCAACCCTCTCCCCTTTTGCAAAGCCCAACTGGGACTATAACATAAAACTCAGTCAATCTGCACAGAAGCTGAAGCTGGGAAAGGTCAGCCACAATCCCCATGTAGCAGGCCCTGGCCTGTCATACTCAAGTCCAGCTGTCACTGAAGTCTAAGCTGCCATACAGAGACCTGCCCTTGCAGGTAGAGATGAGCGAACTTTTGAAAAATTCGATTCGACTGATTCGCCGAATTTTCCGACAAAAATCGTTTCGACCCGAATAAATTTGCGACGAATCGCTATTAAAAATGGCTATTTCTGAGCCTCCTAGAGCCTCAATAGGGTTGTAAACCATTCTGCCTTGCTGTAACACGCACAGGATGCGTGCTGGGTTAGTTAAATAATACTTTGAAGAAATATCACATGCAGATCAGAGGCATCGCTAATAGAATCGCAGAGCGGCACAATTGCAGAGAGTTGGAGTGGCATCACTATGAGGGGCAGAAGGAGCCCAAACATTGCTTTAAAGAGACACTGGAGTTGGCAGCAGCAGGAGCCCAAAAATTGGATGAATCACACCCTGGAGTTGGCAGGAGTTGACAGCAGCAGCAGCAGCAGGAGCCCAAATATTACTTTAAAGAGACCCTGGGGTTGGCCTCAGGAGCCCAAAAATTGGATGAATCACACCCTGGAGTTGGCAGCAGCAGCAGGAGCCCAAATATTACTTTAAAGAGACCCTGGGGTTGGCTTCAGGAGCCCAAAAATTGGATGAATCACACCCTGGAGTTGGCAGCAGCAGCAGGAGCCCAAACATTACTTTAAAGAGACCCTGGGGTTGGCTTCAGGAGCCCAAAAATTGGATGAATCACACCCTGGAGTTGGCAGAAGTTGGCAGCAGCAGCAGCAGGAGCCCAAATATTACTTTAAAGAGACACTGGAGTTGGCTTCAGGAGCCCAAAAATTGGATGAATCACACCCTGGAGTTGGCAGCAGCAGCAGGAGCCCAAATATTACTTTAAAGAGACCCTGGGGTTGGCTTCAGGAGCCCAAAAATTGGATGAATCACACCCTGGAGTTGGCAGCAGCAGCAGGAGCCCAAATATTACTTTAAAGAGACCCTGGGGTTGGCTTCAGGAGCCCAAAAATTGGATGAATCACACCCTGGAGTTGGCAGCAGCAGCAGCAGGAGCCCAAACATTACTTTAAAGAGACACTGGAGTTGGCTTCAGGAGCCCAAAAATTGGATGAATCACACCCTGGAGTTGGCAGCAGCAGCAGGAGCCCAAATATTACTTTAAAGAGACCCTGGGGTTGGCTTCAGGAGCCCAAAAATTGGATGAATCACACCCTGGAGTTGGCAGAAGTTGGCAGTAGCAGCAGCAGGAGCCCAAATATTACTTTAAAGAGACCCTGGGGTTGGCTTCAGGAGCCCAAAAATTGGATGAATCACACCCTGGAGTTGGCAGGAGTTGACAGCAGCAGCAGCAGGAGCCCAAATATTACTTTAAAGAGACCCTGGGGTTGGCTTCAGGAGCCCAAAAATTGGATGAATCACACCCTGGAGTTGGCAGCAGCAGCAGGAGCCCAAACATTACTTTAAACAGACCCTGGGGTTGGCTTCAGGAGCCCAAAAATTGGATGAATCACACCCTGGAGTTGGCAGAAGTTGGCAGCAGCAGCAGCAGGAGCCCAAATATTACTTTAAAGAGACACTGGAGTTGGCTTCAGGAGCCCAAAAATTGGATGAATCACATCCTGGAGTTGGCAGAAGTTGGCAGCAGCAGCAGCAGGAGCCCAAATATTACTTTAAAGAGACACTGGAGTTGGCTTCAGGAGCCCAAAAATTGGATGAATCACACCCTGGAGTTGGCAGCAGCAGCAGGAGGCCAAATATTACTTTAAAGAGACCCTGGGGTTGGCTTCAGGAGCCCAAAAATTGGATGAATCACACCCTGGAGTTGGCAGCAGCAGCAGCAGGAGCCCAAACATTACTTTAAAGAGACCCTGGGGTTGGCTTCAGGAGCCCAAAAATTGGATGAATCACACCCTGGAGTTGGCAGCAGCAGGAGCCCAAACATTACTTTAAAGAGACCCTGGGGTTGGCTTCAGGAACCCAAAAATTGGATGAATCACACCCTGGAGTTGGCAGAAGTTGGCAGCAGCAGGAGCCCAAATATTACTTTAAAGAGACACTGGAGTTGGCTTCAGGAGCCCAAAAATTGGATGAATCACACCCTGGAGTTGGCAGCAGCAGCAGGAGCCCAAATATTACTTTAAAGAGACCCTGGGGTTGGCTTCAGGAGCCCAAAATTGGATGAATCACACCCTGGAGTTGGCAGCAGCAGCAGCAGGAGCCCAAATATTACTTTAAAGAGACACTGGAGTTGGCTTCAGGAGCCCAAAAATTGGATGAATCACACCCTGTGGAGAGTCATGTGGAGAAAAAGTAGCTTAGTTAGTAATATCTACATAAAATTATGAATAAACAAATGCAAAAGTTTGCCAAAGTGAAGTTTTGTTTGAGGGTGTGTTTCCACCTTTTAATTAAATCAGAAACAAGAAGGTATCATTGCCTCTGACTAATTAGCCCTCAAAAATTCTTGGAATTTTTAATCTGGAATCATGTCTGATCCGTCTTATTATATATATATTAATAAAAAGTAAGAGTAACGTAAAGGATTTTTTATCAATACTTACTTGTGGTCCGATGCGGAGGAATGTCTGTAACTGGAGAGCAGCGCCTTAAATATGTTTTGCACGATCCATCTTTCTTGGTCTGGCCCCGTCATCAATCTACTGGAATACATCAGGCATTGTTGGGAGGAAAGCTTGGCTGATCCATGCGCCATTCATTTCCACGCAGGGCAGTCTCTGGAAAAAAAAAGTCTGTATAAACCAGGGTCTTTTTCATATAAAAACAAATGGTTATTCTTGCTTTTCAACCATATGTTCCACAGCTTTACCAGTCATTGTGTCAGCCAATGAAGCAACTTTGTCTCGAAGTGCTGCAAAAGCAGTCCACTGCATCACAAGTGGCATCTGACACCCCCAGTCAACTGTCTGTCTGTTATGCTTTGGGTTCAGCTCCACTATCCATTGATCTGATATCCAAGATCTGATAATCATAAAATTCAGCAGCTACTGCCCAGCCAAGAAGTGGAGGAGACACTCGCCTCTTCTTCCACTATCCGGCAATTAGTGATGAGGAGAGTGTCGTGGGAGGAGGTGTTGCAAGCCGAGGTAGTGGAAGAGGGTCCCTGGAGTCTGCAGCGGTGGCGGCGGCAGCAGCAGCGAATTATTGCGGACTGTTGGTAGGAAAAATCAGCTACTCAGCGATGTGGCAGTGTTCCATGCAGCATCCTGTGGAGAAAAAGTAGGTTAGTTAGTGTATATACATAAAATTATGAATAGACAAATGCAATAGTATTGCGAAAGTGAAGTTTTGTTTGAGGGTGTGTTTCCACCTTGCAATTAAATCAGAAACAACTAGCTATCATTTGCCTCTGAATAATTAGCCCTCAAAAATTCTTGGAATTTTTAATCTTGATGTCTGAGGGATTTCTCCTCTCAGACAGCGTCACCATAAGTCCAGCCTGCTGCATTACCCAGTGGTGGACCTTTCAGAGAACTGATGGCTTGTGCCGAGCCGAGGTGGAGAGTCACATGGCATGGTTGTTGAACAGAAGGTGGGCCAGTCCTTTAGCCTGTCAGTGCGTACCAAAGTGCACAGTGTTGTCTACGCCTGGAGCTGTAACTATAGACTCATGGTGGACAATATATATCCTTTTAGGCCCCCTTGGTGATTGTGGTTTCACGCTGTTCTTCACATGGTTTTCCTTGACCATCAGAGTCACACATGGGAGGAACTACTAAAAATGAGAACTCAATCCATGAAAGCATTGCTTAATCCACGAAAACTGCAAATTTGGACCCATGGTGACTGACACTTGGAAGAACATCTTGTTTGCGCTGCGACAAGGAAGCCAGAGTCATGCGTCCTGACATGGCACACGTGTTCAGTCTAGTTTTGAAGTCTTGCCCCCATCTGAAAGACATCCGAACAACAGGAAAGAAAGTTAGCATGCACTTCTGGCACTCCTACACCACCAAGCACAACCTTATTGAGCCTCAGCGTCACAACGGTGTACCCCACCATTGTCTGATTTGCGATGTTTCCACCCGTTGGAATTCCACCCTCCATATGCAGGATCCACTATAGCAGTGGTCCCCAACCCTGTCCTCAAGGCCCACCAACAGGCCAGGCTTTGCAGATCTCCACAAAGATGCTCAGGTGGAGTAATTAGTGCAGCTGCAGAGCAATAGAGCTGGCTATTTGGAGATCCAAAAAACATGACATGTTGGTGGGCCTTGAGGACAGGGTTGAGGACCACTGCACTATAGGAACAGAGAAAAGCCATCACGGATTTCTGGATGATCCAAACGGATAGGGGGACACCCCTGTGTAAATTCAATGTAAACCATTGGCAGCTCATACGTGACACCGACCGTTTGCTCAGGCCCTTTGAGGAAGCTACATTATTAGTCAGTTGCCAGGACTATGAGATGAATGATGAGATTCCACTGCTTCATGTACTACAACACATGTTGAAAAGCATGGCTGGTCAGGGCACTGGAGACATGGCACATACATTTCACAGCCACATGAAGCCTGTGGGGGCTGAAGTGGAGGAGGAGGAGGGGGTGGGGCACAGCAAACCACAGTTTAGGTTTCACAAAATGACCATTTTATCTAGTCATCTGACAGGAGAGGAGGTGCAGCCACAGGAGCTAGAGGGTTGTGAGGAAGGCGAGACAGAGGACCCAGACACACCGTGGCAGTTTACAGTGGAGATGGAGACAGGTAGTCCCTCCGAGTCACTTGCACAAATGGCACGATGCATGCTCACATGCTTGCGTACTAGTGAGCGCAGAATTGTCTCCATTTGTCAGCGGGAAGACTTCTGGCTCTCCAACTTATTGGACCCTCGCTTCCGGCACAAAATGGGGGCATTTTTTACGCCCACTGAGAGGGAGGAAAAACTGACCTACTACAGAGACATCCCACGTAGTCAGTTGGGCGATGTCTATCTGTGCCATGGCCCATACTCCCGCAGGTCTGACTCGGGGGGACCTCTGCGATCACCTTCCACTGCCATGGCTGCTGGGGGGGGTGGAAGGAGCAGCAGCAGCTCCATCAGCAGCAGCCTCAGTCTTCAGTCGCTAGTGAGTAGCTTTCTACACCCGCATAGTTAGTCTACTCATGAGCAGCAGGAAGACCTGGAGCTGGACCTCAAACAGCAGGTCATGTCATACCTTGACATGACCATGCCAACACACCTTCAGGATCCACTGGATTTGCTGGGAAGCCAAACTTGACTTATGTCCGCAACTAGCAGAGTTTGCCCTGGAAAAGCTGTACTGGCCGGACAGTAGTTGATTTCGATGGCAACTGGGCTGCTCTATATAATGAAGCAAAATGGCAAATTTACCTCACAATATAAGCTATTGCCCCTCAGATTTACACAGGGCCTGCTCCATATAATGGTGCAAAACCATGAATTTACCTCATAATATAAACTATTGCCCCTCAGATTTACACAGGGGCTGCTCTATATTATGCTGCAAAATGGCAAATTTACCTCACAATATAAGCTATTGCCCCTCAGATTTACACAGGGCCTGCTCAATATAACGAAGCAAAATGGCAAATTTACCTCACTATATAAGCTATTGCCCCTCAGATTTACACAGGGGCTGCTCTATATTATGCTGCAAAATGGCAAATTTACCTCACAAATTAATATAAGCTATTACAGCTCTATATAAATAAAAATAAATAAATAAAAAAAGGGCCTGTAGAAGCTTATTTTGTATAACAGATAGGGTGACATGTGCTGGTTTGGGATGCCCATATGGGCTAGTGTTTTGGCAGCAGTACAAAAACCAATGCAAAATGCAATAGCTTAATAAAACTGATGCTGATCAACGCTTATTTAGTATAACAGATGGGGTGCAACATGCAGGTTTGGGATGCCCTGCGGCCTGGTGTATTTAAAGCAGTCCAAAACCAATTCAAAATGCAATAACTTAATAAAGCTGAGGCTGTAGATGCTTATTTAGTATAAACAGGTAGGGTGCAAGGTGCAGCTTTGGGGTGCCCTGCGGCCTGGTTAAATGAAAGCAGTCCAAAAGGAAGTGCAAACTGAAGTAGCTTAATGAAGCTGATCCTGATCAACGCTTATGTTGTATACCAGATAGGGTTAAAATAGCATGTGCCTTGGGATGCCCGTGTGGCCTGGTATATTTCAAGCTGAACAAAAAGTAACAATAATCCAAGTATGAGACATAATTTTGACCTTCTTTACAGCGCCATACTTTGAAAAAAAAACCTTAATTTCATGCCGATCAATCCAAAGGTCAATGCCCCTAACAAAAATAGTGTTCGGCATAAGTTTTCCTTCTGGAAGGACATAACCTTTAGTTTACATGGTTGGGGTAGGTTATCTTACAAATTGGGATACCCCAGGCAGCAGTGTCATTGAAAGAGACAGATTGTAATGCAGGCCATACGCAAGCAGAGAAACTCAGGCTGCAACAGGCCTATTTAGTTTACATGGTTGGGGTAGGTTATCTTACAAATTGGGATACCCCACTGTATATGAAACCGAATATAAATGCACACCCAAAAGTGGACAATCAGCCTCCAAGAGGCCTGCTTAGTTTAAATAAGAGAGCTGCTTAGTATGGTAGGTAGGTTATGTTATGTTACAGAATGGGATGCCCCAAGCAGACTTGAGATCAGTATATATGCACACAGCAGCAGTGTGTTAGCAGGCTCATACAGGCCAAATTTCTTTAAATAACTGTGCAGCTTACAGTAAATGCAGAGGCTAATGGTATGTTACAGAATGGGATGCCCCAAAGCAGACTTGAGATCAGTATATATGCACACAGCAGCAGTGTGTTAGCAGGCTCATACAGGCCAAATTTCTTTAAATAACTGTGCAGCTTACAGTAAATGCAGAGGCTAATGGTATGTTACAGAATGGGATGCCCCAAAGCAGACTTGAGATCAGTATATATGCACACAGCAGCAGTGTGTTAGCAGGCTCATACAGGCCAAATTTCTTTAAATAACTGTGCAGCTTACAGTTAACGCAGAGGCTAATGGTATGTTACAGAATGGGATGCCCCAAGCAGACTTGAGATCAGTATATATGCACACAGCAGCAGTGTGTTAGCAGGCTCATACAGGGCAAATTTCTTTAAATAACTGTGCAGCTTACAGTTAATGCAGAGGCTAATGGTATGTTACAGAATGGGATGCCCCAAGCAGACTTGAGATCAGTATATATGCACATAGCAGCAGTGTGTTAGCAGGCTCATACAGGCCAAATTTCTTTAAATAACTGTGCAGCTTACAGTTAACGCAGAGGCTAATGGTATGTTACAGAATGGGATGCCCCAAGCAGACTTGAGATCAGTATATATGCACACAGCAGCAGTGTGTTAGCAGGCTCATACAGGCCAAATTTCTTTAAATAACTGTGCAGCTTACAGTTAACGCAGAGGCTAATGGTATGTTACAGAATGGGATGCCCCAAGCAGACTTGAGATCAGTATATATGCACACAGCAGCAGTGTGTTAGCAGGCTCATACAGGCCAAATTTCTTTAAATAACTGTGCAGCTTACAGTTAACGCAGAGGCTAATGGTATGTTACAGAATGGGATGCCCCAAGCAGACTTGAGATCAGTATATATGCACACAGCAGCAGTGTGTTAGCAGGCTCATACAGGCCAAATTTCTTTAAATAACTGTGCAGCTTACAGTTAATGCAGAGGCTAATGGTATGTTACAGAATGGGATGCCCCAAGCAGACTTGAGATCAGTATATATGCACACAGCAGCAGTGTGTTAGCAGGCTCATACAGGCCAAATTTCTTTAAATAACTGTGCAGCTTACAGTTAACGCAGAGGCTAATGGTATGTTACAGAATGGGATGCCCCAAGCAGACTTGAGATCAGTATATATGCACACAGCAGCAGTGTGTTAGCAGGCTCATACAGGGCAAATTTCTTTAAATAACTGTGCAGCTTACAGTTAATGCAGAGGCTAATGGTATGTTACAGAATGGGATGTCCCAAAAACCAGAGAACACCTGGCAGGCAGCAGTAAGACTATGCACAGCAAAAGTGTCTTTATCATGCCTAATTTCAATTAGAATAGGTGCAAATGGTTAGGTTCTTAAATAGAGGCTGGTGTAGTCACAGAATGGGATGCCCTAAAAACCAGCAGTAAGTACACCTGGCAGGGACAAGTAGTGCTATGCCCAGCAAAAGTGTCTTTATCAGGCCTAGTTTCAAATATAATAAGAGCAAATGGTTATATGATCTTAAACAGAGGCTGCTATAGTCACAGAATGGGATGCCCTGGCAGGATCCAGTAGTGCTATGCCCGTCAAAAGTGTCTTTATCAGGCCTAATTTCAAATATAATAAGAGCAAATGGTTATATGGTCTTAAACAGAGGCTGCTATAGTCACAGAATGGGATGCCCTTGCAGGGTCCAGAAGTACTATGCCGAGCAAAAGTGTCTTTATCAGGCTAATTTCAAATATAATAAGAGCAAATGGTTATATGGTCTTTAACAGAGGCTGCTATAGTCACAGAATGGGATGCCCCAAAAAAAGAAGTGGACCTGGCTGGGACCAGTAGTGCTATGCCCAGCAAAAGTGTCTTTATCAGGCCTGATTTCTATGAGAATAAGTGCAAATGGTTATTATGCTATTAAATAGAGGCTGGTGTTGTCACGGAATGGGATGCCACAGAAACCAGAGAGCATGCACAGCAAAAGTGTCTTTATCAGGCCTAATTTCTATGAGAATAAGTGCAAATGGTTATTATGCTATTAAATAGAGGCTGGTGTTGTCACAGAATGGGATGCCACAAAAACCAGAGAGCATGCACAGCAAAAGTGTCTTTATCAGGCCTAATTTCTATGAGAATAAGTGCAAATGGTTATTATGCTATTAAATAGAGGCTGGTGTTGTCACAGAATGGGATGCCACAAAAACCAGAGAGCATGCAAAGCAAAAGTGTCTTTATCAGGCCTGATTTCTATGAGAATAAGTGCAAATGGTTATTATGCTATTAAATAGAGGCTGGTGTTGTCACAGAATGGGATGCCACAAAAACCAGAGAGCATGTACAGCGAAAGTGTCTTTATCAGGCCTAATTTCTATGAGAATAAGTGCAAATGGTTATTATGCTATTAAATAGAGGCTGGTGTTGTCACAGAATGGGATGCCACAAAAACCAGAGAGCATGCACAGCAAAAGTGTCTTTATCAGGCCTGATTTCTATGAGAATAAGTGCAAATGGTTATTATGCTATTAAATAGAGGCTGGTGTTGTCACAGAATGGGATGCCACAAAAACCAGAGAGCATGCACAGCAAAAGTGTCTTTATCAGGCCTAATTTCTATGAGAATAAGTGCAAATGGTTATTATGCTATTAAATAGAGGCTGGTGTTGCCACAGAATGGGATGCCACAAAAACCAGAGAGCATGCACAGCAAAAGTGTCTTTATCAGGCCTAATTTCTATGAGAATAAGTGCAAATGGTTATTATGCTATTAAATAGAGGCTGGTGTTGTCACAGAATGGGATGCCACAAAACCCAGAGAGCATGCACAGCAAAAGTGTCTTTATCAGGCCTGATTTCTATGAGAATAAGTGCAAATGGTTATTATGCTATTAAATAGAGGCTGGTGTTGTCACAGAATGGAATGCCACAAAAACCAGAGAGCATGCACAGCAAAAGTGTCTTTATCAGGCCTAATTTCTATGAGAATAAGTGCAAATGGTTATTATGCTATTAAATAGAGGCTGGTGTTGTCACAGAATGGGATGCCACAAAAACCAGAGAGCATGCACAGCAAAAGTGTCTTTATCAGGCCTGATTTCTATGATAATAAGTGCAAATGGTTATTATGCTATTAAATAGAGGCTGGTGTTGTCACAGAATGGGATGCCACAAAAACCAGAGAGCATGCACAGCAAAAGTGTCTTTATCAGGCCTAATTTCTATGAGAATAAGTGCAAATGGTTATTATGCTATTAAATAGAGGCTGGTGTTGTCACAGAATGGGATGCCACAAAAACCAGAGAGCATGCACAGCAAAAGTGTCTTTATCAGGCCTGATTTCTATGAGAATGGTTATTATGCTATTAAATAGAGGCTGGTGTTGTCACAGAATGGGATGCCACAAAAACCAGAGAGCATGCACAGCAAAAGTGTCTTTATCAGGCCTGATTTCTATGAGAATAAGTGCAAATGGTTATTATGCTATTAAATAGAGGCTGGTGTTGTCACAGAATGGGATGCCACAAAAAACAGAGAGCATGCACAGCAAAAGTGTCTTTATCAGGCCTAATTTCTATGAGAATAAGTGCAAATGGTTATTATGCTATTAAATAGAGGCTGGTGTTGTCACAGAATGGGATGCCACAAAAACCAGAGAGCATGCACAGCAAAAGTGTCTTTATCAGGCCTGATTTCTATGAGAATAAGTGCAAATGGTTATTATGCTATTAAATAGAGGCTGGTGTTGTCACAGAATGGGATGCCACAAAAACCAGAGAGCATGCACAGCAAAGGTGTCTTTATCAGGCCTAATTTCTATGAGAATAAGTGCAAATGGTTATTATGCTATTAAATAGAGGCTGGTGTTGTCACAGAATGGGATGCCACAAAAACCAGAGAGCATGCACAGCAAAAGTGTCTTTATCAGGCCTGATTTCTATGCGAATAAGTGCAAATGGTTATTATGCTATTAAATAGAGGCTGGTGTTGTCACAGAATGGGATGCCACAAAAACCAGAGAGCATGCACAGCAAAAGTGTCTTTATCAGGCCTAATTTCTATGAGAATAAGTGCAAATGGTTATTATGCTATTAAATAGAGGCTGGTGTTGTCACAGAATGGGATGCCACAAAAACCAGAGAGCATGCACAGCAAAAGTGTCTTTATCAGGCCTGATTTCTATGAGAATAAGTGCAAATGGTTATTATGCTATTAAATAGAGGCTGGTGTAGTCACAGAATGGGATGCCTCACAGCAGACTTAAGATCAGTTCAGTATATATGCACAGTTAGTTAGTATAAGCAGCCTGAAAACGCTAACAAAGCAGGCTGGATGAAAAAAAAAAAAAAAACTGACAGCCTCCGATTTTCCCTTCCTTTCCCTGTTTTTCGCTTACTTTCTGTCTGTCTCCTGTCTGTCTCCTGCCTGTCTCCAGCCTGTCCCTGTCTGTCCCTGTCTGTCCCTGCCTGTCTAACTGTCTGTCTCTCCCTCAGCTACACAGCGTTCTGTCTCTCACGAATGCAATAGAGAAATGAGGCTGGAAAGCAAGATGGCCGGCCTTAAATACCGCTGTGACGTCACCGGGCTTGCTGGCTGCTGATAGGCTGCATGTGACTGTCCCAGCTTGCACTGGCGCGGGGTTGATGTCTGGACATGTCCCGTCCGCCATCTTAGAATGCCTGTAATGTAAATGAATGGATGTTAAAGGAAAACTTCGAGCGATCGAATCGCGGGGAAATTCGGATTCGATCCGAATCGAATTTTTCCTGAAATTCGGATCGAATCCGGGTTCGTCCGGATCGATTCGCTCATCCCTACTTGCAGGCATTAGGGAAGGATTGCGGCAATCAGGTTTGCTGTTTGTTTTATTATTTAACACCCAAACTGGGATTTGCACAGGGGAGGGTGGCCATGGGATTGCAAAAAACTTGCAGGCTGATTCATCATTAGTGCCAGGTAGCGACAGATGAGCGTCTGTATAGCGGCGCTATGAGCGACCGCTAGTGGCCGCCCCGATCAGCTGTCAGTCGCTATTTCTGGCCTCCTCAGTCGCTATAATAACCTGGCCTGTAATGGTGAATATGTTGTGTTGCAGTCGCTATGAAGCCACTGTACAATTGCTCACCCAAAGCTAATATTGTCTGGGCTTTTTAATGTGTTGTGATGGTTTGTTTTTTGAATAATGTTATATTGTCTATGCTCAAATAGGCAATATAAGGTTACTTAGGCAATTATTTGGGGTAATTGTGTTTGTTTTGTGCGAAATGAAGTTCTGACAACAAATTACATTATAAAAATATATATATATATTTTTTTTTTAAATAGGCCAACATGGCCAACTGTTCATGCCGCATAGCGGCAAACCCCCACCCTATGGCTGTCTCTTCTTCCCCAGCAGCATAAATCTTGTCCGGCGGACGTACTGCCACAGTCTGCGATGCTCATTATTGCAAGCTGTAGGGAGAAAAAAAGGTCATTATTGTTTGGACATGAACCAAAAATTATGAAAGGTTTTCATTTTTTCTGGTTTATTTATTTTTAATAAAATTAATTAAATGAAGGGCTACTTAAGCTTTGGAAGAGTGTAGTTCCTGTTTTCCTAAAGTACTCATGTCCATAGCACTAACTAAACAAATCCTTCAGCTATTACAATTATAACTATCCAATTTACTATTGAAGGATTTTGTTAATGACCAAACACACTCACAGGCTGAATTTATTATGTGTTTAAATGTAAACAAAGGGGAGCCACCAATCTAGCATGCATACATGCAGTTATGACTGTGGCTAGGCCAAATGTCATCTACATGTCTCCTACTTAAACCCATAATGACATTAACCCTTATGTGTGGTCATCTCTTAAGACATATGGTTTAAATGTATGTTTGGCAAACATGTCATTGTACTCACCATTGCAGCTGTGGCTAGGGACCATGCTGCTGGGGATTCCTGGAGCTGGGGTGGGGAGTATGGTGACCGGGTCCATCTGCGTGGAAACATCTGTATAGTCAAAAACACAACAGAAAACTTCATAAGCTTGGTGAATAATATTAGTCCACATCCACCTGTTTTTTTGTATGATATAAATCAGGCAAAAAATAGTTGCGGCGTTTGCAAACAGACATTTAGTTCATTATTATACCAAGGTTTAACACATGTTTTGAAGACATTAGCATAGTATTTAGTGGTTCATGAGTTCAGCTGTATCATTTAAGTAGTCCACATGGACCACTCAATACCATTGTGCTGTTTTTCAAGTCATTTTTGCTAGACATTGCCACTGCAATGCAAATTACAGTATTAAATTCTCCATAAACATATAGAAATTTTTGACTTGCCCATGTGTCAGCACTACAAGATGCACATTTACTACCACATTCGCAGTGCAGCATCATGATGCAATAAATATTAATCCTATTTGTGCGTACTGGAATTTTCATTGAACTGGAGTTGTGTTACAGAAGTGGCTGAAAAATCAGGCACCAAATAATGCTGTGTAGCATAAAACATGTGTATGTCTTTTTAAATTTCATGAAATACACCATGTGAATGCTAATCAAAAACGACTATGCCTGAGTGCAAGCTCTGCAGCATAGCTGGTGGAGGTGCCGGCTCTATGATGCCCTGAAAAACAGTTAATGAAGGAACGGTATATTTAATACAGTACAATTACCATGGAACCATGGAACATAAAAACATCAATAAGAAATGCACTCAACAGGGGATGAGCTGCTGCTGGAATCCCAGGGAGGACTCTGAGGTGGAGGCATGGAGCCTCTACTCCTCACAATCGGCCCAGCAGATCCCAAACCCGATGGGCCACCCTTCTCCCTCTCACTCCCTGATCCTCGAGGTAGTGTGGGCGAGTCCATGACCTCCTCCCCACTTGGACGCCCCACTTGAGAGTGGCCACAAGGGGTTTGAGACTCAGCTGAGTCCGACTGTGAGGAGCTGAAGCTCCATACTGCCCTCACCACAGCAACACGCTCCTCTGGGGCATCATCCCCTTCCTCCCCTGGGTCCTCAAGATGGGACCGACGAGAGGGACCCTTCCTGTGTTTCCCCAGGGGAGGACGCTTATCTGTGGAGAGGAAACAAAAGCAAAAAAAAAGGACACATCACACCAAAAACCTTACTCAACCGACATTATCTTAATTACAAGCATGTAGTGATGTTACACTTACCTGAGGCGTAGGCATCATAGAGCCTGTAAACGCCCTCATTGTCCCGGCGCTTGAAATCCACCACTTTTGTTTGATGGATCTTTTGGAGAGCTTGGTGTTAAAGCGCCGGGACACTGTGGCTTGCACATCTATGCTGCTTTTTGTACTCAGGACATAGTCGTATTCTCTGATGCAGAAATCCTTTAAAAACAAAAATAAGAAATAAAAGCATTAGACCACAACAAGAAAAAAAAACAATATGTAAAGCTAACATTGCATTTGTGGGTTTATTTTAATAAAGGCCTTAAGACAGCATAAAAACAAAAAATAATGACAATCAAGGTTTTTACAGTAAAAAAACATATAAGAAAAAGTCATAAGTTAATAAACAATTGCATACAACAAAAATACATTAAATATTTATTGAAACAACTCACAATCTAAAATTATGAAATAGAGAAAAACAAAAATACTCAGTTTTACAACTTGCCCATTTACATGTGGATCCACCCTCTTTCGCCTTTGCTTTTCGCTTTGGGGGGGAGCAGGGGATGCTGAAGGGCCAGGGGGGACAGGGGGGAAAGGGAATCAGAGGAATAGCTGGGGAGAGGTCTGGCAGGGTGTCTGGGCCTCATCATGGATACTCGCAGGTGGGAAACCGGAAGTTGCAAAAACGAAAGTGAAAGCAAAAATTCTGACACTCCTCGCATGAAAAATACGCTAACACACTCCAATGATATCGCTATGATACGCAAACTTTGCAAAGCATACGCATACTAATGTTCGCCACTAGAGACACACACGCCAAATCAATATTTAACAACTGTGGAGTGCAGCATCCAGCAAACGACAGCGACTGCTCATTTCGCCCGAAACTCTGCGAGCAATAACGTATTCAACAAAAAATCTCAGCGAATTTTCCTGCCCAAAAATAACATTAGGCAAACACAAAACACTGAAATGACATGGTTGAAGGAGTGCGACTTTCACGGTTTCAGGACAGACACTAAAATTGATTTTAAGTAAAAAAAAATAAAACAAGGAAAAACATACTCGTAAATCAGGAATAATGTATTAAACACTTGTATGAAAAATAAAAATAAAAGCCAGAAAAATGGGATTTGAGGCTCTTCCATTGAAATGTATGGGAGAGCGACAGGTAGCGAGAGGTAATATGTAGCACTCTGCAAGGTTGAACGCCGGCGCTGTTAGCTGAGGCTGGGATCATGATGAATCTAACGCTACATGGCGTTATCCCAGTCGCTAAACAGGATCAGCTTCATAAATGTGTAATTGCGTGCTGGAGCCGGCGTTCTATTGCCGATACCTCTAGCTACCTGTCGTTAAAGAGTCACTACCTGACGATATCCTTCCATAAATAAGGCCCTTGGACTCTCGCTCTAATAAAATAAGAACAGCACACAGCAGCTCAGTCACAGACAAGTTGCTGCTGTACAGAATGGCAATGGAAAAAACAAAAAAAATGGAAACACATTCTTTGAACTGATGAGTAAAGTATGTAGTACATAGTATATAGTAGTATGACAGAGAAATCTGACTTTTGAACTGTGGTTCAACAGACAAAAGGCAGCAAATAAACTAAAGAAACTGAGCTGGACAAAAATAAGAGCAAAGAAAAGACTGAAAATTCTTCAACCATGGAAACATGTTAAACTAAGGCATGTCCTGTAGTCATCACTACAGGTGTCTTCAAAATGGTGAAAAGTACTCACTGTGCTGTTTGATAAAATGAACATGGACCAAAGAAAACTTTTGTCTCAGGAGATTAGAAAGAAAATGATGGACGAATAAGATGGCTTGATTGTATAAAGTTTAAGCACTCACCGAGGAATGGATAATGGTATCCAATAAAACCATATCCACAGTGACAGGCTGTACATTGTAGTTATGGTATAAGGGATGCAGAGCCCTTAATCATACACTACATACAGTAGCATGCAAAGAACTTTCATATACTCTAACATGTATTCAATTAGCCTCCACCCCTTCCAGACCCCACCCCTCCTGAATACAAGCCTATATTAAACCTCCATGTCTTTATAAGCTTAACGAAAAAACGGTGGCTGGAAACATTAATAGATGGGAGAGGAGGATAGATGTGTCCTTAGTCTTTCTGGCCCTCCTCACCACCAGTCATGGATCTGGCCGAGCCTCAATTATGCCCATTTACCTGTTACTACAGTGTCACTGACCTGATGAGTGAGTACTATGGATGGGGAGACCCGACTTCCATTTCTGAGGCTGGACAATGGAGACTACTGATTTGTAAGTCTTGACCCTTAGGCCCAGAAAGGACCACCCCAGTCTGCCCTAGAGCCCCTCACAAGGGAGCATAGACTTGCTGCGTGATTTTTTTTCCAGAATCTTCCTTAAAAGACCAGCACTCCCCTTGTCAATTAACTGTTTCCACCTGTGGATCATACTCCTTTAATTAACGTTTTCACAACACATACACCTGTGCATGCACAATGGTCGCTGCTGGCTGCACCTGTCCAGTTTTGCCACTGCTTGCGCCTTTACGTATCAAGTGCAACTCGCATATGCCCAGTGTGATCTAGATCCTGTGCAGGAAAACACACAGGCGCAGAAGTCAACAAGGCACCGACCCCGGGGAAGTTTAAGGACTGTGAGACTGTAGCCAACTTCCGTGAATGTTGCCCCAAGAAGTAAATTCATGACAAATTGAAGAGACAGTGAATACAAGAGATTAGGTGAATTCCATGTTCAAGTTTCCCCCAAGGAAGTGGTAGTTGACCATGATTCACGCTGAAACTGCCTCAGGTACATGTGTGCTAGGAAGCCCCTGCTGAACTCCTATACGATGATGTGAAATAGATTTTTGTGTACTTGCACCATTCTACCCTCACTTTTTGATCTAGTGAGGTTCATCTTAAAGCGGGTGTTCCACCGGTCTCCACCGCTATATGACAGGCTGGGGGGTGGGCATCCGGAACACAGGAATCCCCCTCGCACATAACCCCCTTGAATACCCGTAAACCTTACTTTTTCCTTGTTCCCCATGGGGAATCCATCGCAGTCTCTTTAAATTAGCACCATATGCACTATTTAAGATGCATTGCACTATAAGGGAGTCTTTTGTACTCAAATTCAGATAATTATTTGCACTTTATTTGTGGTCTGTGCAGGATCCATATTGGGTGTTAAACCCAGCACCTTTTGTTTTTATGTGTATGTTATGCTTTTAAACATGGATTTATTACATTTGAATAAATGTGTGATTGATTCATTATAATTCTTATGTTGTGGTGCTCTTCTATCGTGGTTGACCAGATGGGGTCTTATGAAACCTTTTTCTCCATGATCAAGGTACATCAGCGTCAGATTGCACCATCTGTCACTGTCTTTGCCAAAGTGGACTTAATGGAAGCCGAGGAGGAGACCCTATTGATAGCAAATCATATAAAAATTAGACTAGAATTTTTTTAAATACCTAATGACAAGCCACAAAGCTTCTGGGAGAATTTCCTTTGGACAAAATTGGAGCTTTTTTGCCAAGTCACAAAAGCTCTATGTAGCCATACATAAAAATGAAGCATACAAAGAAAAGAATATTGTACCTAATATGAGAAGACTGTTGGTTCACCTGGCACAGGGTGTCTTGAATCTGTGCAGGGTACAATGAAATCACAAGGCTATTAAAGACATTTTGGAGCAAAATGTGCTGCCCAGTGTCAGAAAGCTTGATCGCAGTCGTAGGTCATGGGTCCTTCAACAGGACATTAGTCCAAAACACACAGCTAAAGTAATCCTAAAGAATGGCTAAGAGCAAAGTCGAACTATTCTGAAATGGCCTTCTATGTGCCCTGATCTAAATCTGATTGAACATACGTGGAAGTAGCTGAAACATGCATTCTGGAGAAGGCACCATCCAAACCTGAAACAGCTGGAGCAGTTTGTTCTCAACTCATGAGATGTAGGCCACCTGTTGAGAGGTACAGAAGTCTCACTGAGAGTTACAGAACTCGTTTGCTTGCATCAATTGCTTTAAAAGGTTGTGCAACAAATTATTAAATAAATTATTACAAATTAATATAAGCTAACAGTACCATAATTTTTGGAGGGGTGCGACCTCATTAGGGCCCATGAGGTCAGGTCATGATATTTGTGCTCACTTGGCATTATTTAGATAAAGGAAACTGCAGTTCTCTCTTTCAGTCTTTAGTTGTCTAGTGGCATCCAATTGAGTTAAAATACAGAAAAAAAGCTCATTGTATGAGCAGTGATAGGGCCCATTTAATATTTGCCCCGTCACATTTAATTACGCCACTGATATTTGCCCAATTAGTTTAATTAGTTTATGTTCAAACACAATTTAAAAGCAGTGTCTGATTTCATTAGTTGATTTGTAGTAAATTAAAATGTATAATTACTTTTTGTCGGTTTTATATTATATTCAGGGACCATTGAGGGGTTTTTCTTTCTTTCACTGAAGGGTACCAACAATTTTACACTTGTCATCTGAAGCAATTTTTCACAGTTTTGACTGGGTCATGCTGCAGAGGTGTGAAAACCTAATACTACAGCTAATATAATTAGCTAATTATATGTTTTAAATCTTTTATGTTTCAGCATGACATTGTCCATATGCACACAATAAGGACCAAAAGGAAAAAGTCTGATGTGGAAAAAAAACTTGAATTGCAGCACAGAGACAAATCTGAAGTTAAAATAAGATTAACTACAGACAAAAGATGCCGGCTTCTCACATCTCTAGGTATCTCCAGGCAGTATACAACCCGAGGCGGTCAAATGAATTAGCCAATAAAAAATGTATTACTTTCTGCTAAATCACCTAGGAACTGACTGAGATACCACACATGAGTCAGGCTCAGGCATCCCTAAACCTAAAGGAACTGTCCAGACAAAATGTAGCAGATTACCTCATATATTTGTCCTCTCCCTTCCACTAAATTTGCAGCAACACCTAGAAGCAGAAAATTGGCACTGACTTTTGGCACTCACCCCGATTACTCTAGCAGTAGACCACCAATCATAGGGCTTGACTGGTGGTCTTTAACTCTGCCCCCCGTGGTCACCTGTGTATTGCAGCATTGTGATTAGGTGTCAGAGTATGCCAATATTAACATGTCTGCTATTGTACTGGAGAGTGGCCACGCCCACTGGATAGGAATTTCATAATTGAATGAAAACTTCAAAATATGTTTTCTCTGCTTTGGGGGGGGGGGGGGGGGGTAACATGTAACATTAGTTAGTTCCATGTGATTATATGGTCTCTGTAGTTATCAGGGCAAAGCCTTTAAAGTGGACCAACAGCCAGAATATTGACTATCCTGGGTTTTGGTATTTGCCCCCGGGCGCCCCAATCAGGTGGGCCTCTCTGTGTGAAACCCCCCAGGTCACCCGATCTCACTCACCCTTCCCCAGTCCTACGACGCATGCATAGCCAGCGTGCTCGGATCTGCTCCTGCCCCTTCGTCCAACAGCTCATCTAAGGCGAGCGGATCCAAGCGTGCTGGTGGCCGCATCCCCCACTACCCTGCACTTGAGGTACATTGCCAACAGCAACAGATGAAAAATGCTTCCATAAAATGCACATTTGCTAACATTAGAAAACATTAAAAAAATACTAGATCAGCTCAGCACCTTTAGGACCTCATTTTGCCACAGTGCTTAAATGAAAAGGTGGGTTAAGGCTGAACACAAAACCCAATGCTTAAATGAACAGGTGGGTTAAGAGGACACCAAAACCCCAGTGCTTAAATAAAGAGGTGGGTTAAGGGAGCACCAAAACCCAGTGTTTAAATGAAAGGTGGGTTAAGAGGGCACCCAAACTCCAGTGCTTAATTAAAAAGGTGGGTAGAGGGGGCACCCAAACTTCAGTAGTGACAAGCCAGAGAAAACCCCAGTGCTTAAATAAAAAGGTGTGTTAAGACTGCACACAAAACCCAGTGCCTAAATGAAAAGGTGGGTTAAGGGGGCACCCAAACCCCAGTGCTTAAATGGAAAGGTGGGTTAAAGGGGCACCCAAACCCCAGTGCTTAAATTAAAAGGTGGGATAAGGGGGCACCCAGACCCCAGTAGTGACAAGCCAGTGGTATTAGTGCAGTAGTAGTGACTAGTGAGTCCATCCCTACTCTCACTTCAAATGCTATCCCCGACTATTGTTTGCCCTGAAAAGGGCAGTTTTTTAACAAGAGAGCCTATCTGTCCCTAAAACGCTGGCAGCAGAAACCTGCACTGCAATGGCTCTGGGGCACGTGATCCAGCATTTTATACGGTGGGTCACGTGTCCCGCCTGGCCAATCTTTCTTGGTTGCTAGAACACTGAACCTGTGCACGGGTGTATGTACCTGTGTACGGGTCCACGGGTCCCGGGCCTCGAACCTCGAAGTTCGGCACGGATCCAAACTTTGTGGGTTCAGCCTGCTGAACACTAATGAGGACTAAGGAGGATCCAAAATGTGAAAAACATATGATTTTATGTCCTTTTGGGCATGGTAGCCCTATGCTTATTTTAAATAACTGGAATAAATTTTAGGCGTTTTAATAACATTGGCTGTGCCGGCCTCCCCTTTCTATCTTGATGCTTTCTGGGGACACAGGGAGTCCCAGTCTCTCACCCACAACCAAGAGATACAATGCTTAGTGGCCTCATTTTCTTTTGGTTTAGTTAATAGAGGACACGATCAGGTAACTGTTTAATGCCGATGTGCTCTCTAAAGACTCTAGGTGCACAAATTCTGCGCCTTCTCCAGAGCATCCAGCTTCTCAAACTGCAGAGAACAGCTCCATGGTTGAAGACAGCAAATAGAGTTTTCTCCGGTAAAACAGCATTCTCTCCTCCTGCAAGCTGCATAAAAAATTAGTGTGAAACACTACAATTTAATTCATGTGAGGAGACATAAGCACATGAATCGCTTGAAATAAATTTTGAAATAAATTCTATACGAAATAAATTAGATTAGCAAGTTTTTCCCGGGTGCATTTTCTTGTACTTGAATTTAATTAGCAGAAATCGAAAAAACACAGCCTTTAGAGTTTATGAATTACGCATAGAAATTGTGGATTTTTGATTTTAATGAACCAAGCCCATTGTCTGTGAATAATTGTAAGTGAATGACAGTTTTCTCTCCTAAAAAAAGAGTGAGAATACTCACCTGGTTCTGAATCGACACATAGTTGTAGACTTCCAAGCTCTAGTGATGCCTTGTTTTGTTGCTGTACATATATGTACTAATAAAAATTGTTGAGCAATAGTTAGTTCAGCCAGCTTTCTGTTAGGTGTGCTTTATATGGGCTTTTTCTAAAAGTGACTTCAAAGGTAGAATAAAGCATTTGCTACAAATAAGGCCATAGTGACTTATCTAAAAGGGTAGTCTGGGACAAATCACGCTATTCAAGTAGGAACTAAATACAACCTATTAAGAAGTTCAAGGTTAGTTTGGACCACAACTGTCGCACTTGAGGCCCAGGCTGAATATCTATTTTCAGTTATTAATGTTTGAAATAAAATGACACCCTCTCCTATCTGTTATCCCAGATTTAGCCCATGACCTAGCAGAATGTAAACCCCCTGACTACAGGCATGCAGGTAATATAGCACATTGAAATGGTCACTTGGGTTGGCTTGGAGATGGATGGGGGGGACTTGCTCCTTTTTAGGGGGGTGGCCCTTTGCTTCCATTATATGTCTTGGGGCTTATTCGACACTGGGTTGAAAAAAATAATCTGGGTAGAGATAGAAGAGACTCGAGTGTGAAAAATTGGAACACATTGAGGCTGATTCATTACTAACGCCAGGTATTGGCAGATGAGCGTCTGTATAGCGGTGCTTAGAGCGAATGCTAGTAGACGCTGTAAGCGGGTATCGGGCGCTGTAACAGAGCGCCTCAGTCGCTGTAGTAACCTGGCTGACATTGATGAATGTGATGTGTGTTGGGTGCACTAACACCAGTACAGCACTGCAGGAGCGAAAGGTACCTTGTAAAGAGGCAAAATGACATCCCTAAAATTACATTACAATCCATTGGAAGCAGCTGCTTGACATTGCATGCTGTTATTTAGTCTGTGATCTACCAGTACCCCCAGATCCTTCTCAACAAGTGATTCTCACAGTTTTACCCCCCCGAGGATATATGTGGCCTTCAGGTTGTTATACCCCAAGTGCATGACTTTACATTTCTCCACATTGAACTTCATTTGCCAAGTGGATGCCCAGACACTCAATGTGTCATAGCATGGCGCCAGTACGCGCGCCTCCTGTGGCGACATCATCTTCTACAGCTGGAGACCCTTTACTAGGTTTATAAAACCCTCTGTTTGCACAACATGGATACCGCTAACCTCTTGACAAAGGTCTATTCCGGACCGAAACGTTGAGGTGTCCTTGCGACCTGCGGTCAGCCTGTAAGCGCTCCTACTTACCTACATTCTTTGCTTGATTATGTTTTGTTTATTTCATGCCTTAAAGGGAAATACTTTGCAAACTTGAAATGTGCTCTTTCTGGTCTGCTTAAACTGCATTTATCTTCTGTCTATCAAACATGTATTATAGTATGTGTAACTGTATTTTCCCTGCTTGTGCTTGATGTATATACTGCTATTCTTTTGATATAGAACCTGATTTACTGCACTGCTGTATTGCACTATAATTTGAGCATTAAATCATGAATTGCATTACATAATCCTTCTTTGGTGTTCATTTCCTCCTATATTGCATTTGGTTCAGACACTCAATGTGTCCAAGTCAGCCTGAAGCTTGTGAACATCTTCCATAGACTGCACTGTTCTACATATCTTTGTGTCATCTGCAAAAATAGAGACAGTGCTTTTAATTCCATCTTCTATGTCGTTTATAAACAAGTTGAATAATAGTGGGCCCAGCACTGAACCCTGGGGTACGCCACTTACAACCGGTAACCATTCAGAGTAGGTATCATTAACCACAACTCTTTGCACATGATCCTTCAGCCAGTTTTCAATCCAGTTACAAACTGTATTCTCTAATCCTGAAGATCTCAATTTCCCGATTAAGTGTATATGGGGGACAGTGTCAAATGCTTATCCAAAACCACCCCTCTGTCCAGGCTTCTACTCACCTCCTCATAAAAGCCAATCAGGTTAGTCTGGCAGCTTCTGTCCATAGTAAAACCGTGCTGGTTGTCACTTATAATATTATGGATAATTACATATTCTTGTATATAGTCCCTTAATATCCCCTCAAGCAATTTCCCCACAATGGATGTTGAGCTTACAGGTATGTAATTGCCAGAAGACCTAGAGCCCTTTTTAAAACACACACTGTGAAGTCCTTTCCCACAATTCAGGCCAAACATTATTGCCCATTTTCACTGTTTACAGATTAAACATTTCACACAATCACATCGGGCAGGCTGATTCATCACTAATGCCAGGTAGCGACAGATGAGCGTCTGTATTAGCGACCGCTAGTGGCCACCACGATCAGCTGTCAGTTGCTATTCCAGGGCTCCTCAGTCGTTACCTGCCGTTATTGGGAATCACGCTGCCAATGTTGAATATGATGTTTCAGATGTGCTTTAGAGGCGCTGTTGAGTTGTTACACCGTATTCAATACAGCGCCTGAGCGTTTCTTTGCTGTTGTATAGAAATCAATCTGTTAAATTAGGAAATGTGATATAACATTATGCAAATAACACATGGAAACATTTTTTTGTTTTTTCTGTTGGATTTATTTAAGCAGATATTTGGTTTAATTTGGACAAAACAGGTGTTGGCATGTTCATGGAGCCTAAAATGAGAAAAAAAAAGTGTAGTTAGTTAATGTTGTTGCTTCAAAATATATTTAACAAATTCCCCTTTGTTTGTTGTGGTTGAATTTAATTACATAACAAACACCTTTAAACTTTAGAGATTGTAAGCAAGCTACTTTTGCTTTATCCATATCAACTACCATCCACATATTTTTTTTTAACCACTTTAAGCTACACATTTTTCTGAGTAATAATTAGACACCAACCACATATTTTGCAAGTAATGTTTTGCAGGGCCCTGGAGTACAGTAGTTTTAGTATAGTTAAGGTGACCTAGCTTACCGAAAAAAAGAGGTAATCATGCTTTCCCATCGCTCTAACCCAGTCTGGGTGTCCTCGTGACTGTCTTCGGCCATGTTGGGGACTTCTGGCACCAGTGCTGTTTCCTTGGGGGGTAATATTCGGTGACATATGCAAATATTGTGTAGGACACAGCATGCAAGGAAGATTTTGGAGACCTTTTGTTGACTGCACAACATCTCCTCTCCTGGGCATGCCAAACAGAGAAAGCGTGCTTTCAGCAGGCAGATGGTTCTTTCCACAATGCATCTGGTTTTGCGATATGCTGCATTGTATTGTACTTGGGCAGTTGTCTGTGGGGTTCTGACCGGAGTCATTCGCCACGTTTTCTTCCCATATCCCTTGTCCGCTGTTGAATAATCAAATTGAGAGAGAGCAATTAGTCAAGTACCATGAACATAATGTATACATTAAAGCTTCTGTTATCTAGTTTGCCAATTTACTAGGCCACATATCAATCATATTGTAATTATGTCAAGGATTATTAATTACCCAGTAGCCAGCCAGGTGGCATTTCATTGTTCTCAAACTTCCTGCACAGGACTGATTGCTGGAGCACGTAAGAATCATGGCATGAGCCGGGGAAGCCAGATCTCACGGCCCGCAGCTTCATCTCATGGTCACACACTACCATGACGTTCATGGAATGGAACTGTTTACGATTTCTATAATGCAGCTCCTGTGCACGGGGAGGGCGGAAAGGTATATGTGTACCATCCACGCACCCTAGTACGTTAGGGATCCCTCCCATGCGGTAGAACGCACGTTTTATATTGGCAACCTCCTCCTCATCCTCAGGAAACTTTGATATAAACAGGGATAAGGTCGCAAATAGCCAGGACTACCTTGTAAAATATGCGGCTCATTGTAGCCTGGCTGATCCCGCTGAGGAGGGCAGAGGTTGCCTGGAAATTCCCCCGTGCCACAATATTTAGCATGGCACATAGGTGAACTATGCCAGGGATGGAATGGGTGCGTCTGGTGGATGGATCAATTTTGGTCTTAATCTGATCATATAGGGACTATAGTGCTGCACGATTCAGACGAAAACGACTTCTGATCTGCTTGTCACTTAAATCCCATACAGAGAGGCGGATACCAAAGGATCGGGGTGCCCTAAGCCTGACAGCACCCTCCTCCCTTGACTCCTGACCTTCCTGTATGCTGCCACAACAATACATCCATAACCCAAACATCACCCTCTCATCCATCTCACAATCACTGGCTATAGCTCAGGCACTGCACAAAAAACAATATCAACACACACACAACCACTCCACATACACAATCCTCAAACAATCACACAAATGCAGCTCACCACAAAACCAGATGTATAGTGGTTAGAATCATCAGAAGGCTGAAAGTATGCTTTCAAAGTTTGGCACAACCAAGTGGGGAGTTGCTGCACAAACCACAAAAGGTCCCCAAAACAATCCACACTTGCTGTATGCTACACAATATTTGCAGATGCCATCAAAAAAATCTCACAAAGAAACAGCACTGATGCCAGAAAAGCTCAACAAAGCCACAGAGAGTACTCAATAAACACAGCCAGACACTTTGTGCAAGCTAGGGCTTAGTAACCAAAAACACAGCAGCCTTTGCCACAGTGTATCATGAAAAGAATGCAAGTATTCTGAATTTATACTTAACTTATCCAAGGACTGGTCCGCTTAGCCGCCTCTTGCATTTCTTAGCAGTTTCCGGTCTGTAATTAGCTTACCACAGGTGTGGCGGAAACGCCTAGCACTTGCATAATAGCTTACTTTAGCGGATCTGGTTACACAGACATCTTTTGTCCAATCAAAGGTACGCTGTTCAAAATTCAAATAGCCGTTTTTGGGACACCATTTCCAATGTTGTTAAGAGCCATGGATCCCATTACTTCATAATGTCTATGTGGGTTGGTAATTAGCTAATTAATTACTTTATTGACCGCAACACGTTTTCCAGAAACATCATTCATTGGAGTCAAGATGTATTTCCAAACACCTGTACAGTATGTGACAATCAGTTAACTGGGCCTGTTTGTGATTGGTTCCTAAAGCACATACATTGTGGCATATACATTCAGCATTTGTTGCCATTCTGTAGGTTGCATGCATCCTTGTGTGTGTGTTGTTTGGTGGTGTGTGCAGCTACAGGATGGAGCCAACTTCTGGGCATCTGCCAGCCACTGCTGTGTCTTCTGCTGGGCCCAGTACCAGTGGTGTGCGTCTTGGCCGCAGACCTTCCTTAAGGAAAAGGGCACAGCCTGAAGGTGAAGCCCCACCCAAGGCCAAGTGCCCATTTGCCAAGAGGGAGCCAGAATTTAATTTGGCGGATAATAATACTCTTGTGCGTCTGACACTGGCTAACTGGGGGTTATTATTTTGCTCCCAAAGTCAGTGTTTAGGCAAACAAGAAAGGAGCAAATTATGGGATGCCATTGGTGAGCAGCTTACTAGCACTGCTCAATACCCACGTAGTGGCACAGCCTGCAAGAAACGCTTCTACACTTTGCAAAGGGCCCTTATGGGAAAGATGAAGAATGATCTACTTGTGGACAGTGGGACAAAGCAGGGTCCAAAGAGTAAATACAGGCCATATGAGGAGATGCTGAAGTGCAAGATTCCACTCTGTCAGCTGCAGGGGGTGGATGCTGGTGATAACACCACAGGTTGGGGTGAAGGTACATTCATTTAATCTTGAAAGTGCTTGTTGATAATGTTGTTACATTTCTCATAACCAAATATTTCTCATAATAAAAGTAGGTCACGGTAAGTAGTATATTTTAGCTATGTCCTTTTTTTAAAACATTTTTCTGGCTTTATGCATAGTGGCACATGAGGACTCCCAGGAGTCGGATGATGAGGTGACCCCGAATCCTGCCCTTCCCCCAGGCTCAACCTTAACGCAGTCTGCTGTTGAAGGTAAACATTCTGTAAATGTTTTTTGTTTTATTTTTTTAATTTTTTTGGACACATTAACAATGCATAACTATTTACTTTTGATTACCATAGATGCCCTCAGAATTGCACCAGCATCTCCTCATGAGGCTACCTACTCTTTGGATGCCGGTAAATGCATGTGCCAACCTGGCTTGGGTTTAGGTAATATAAATGTGTGAATGTCTCTCAACCATGGTTTGTAATTGTAGGGCAAGTCCCTGCTTCATCTTTGGACCCCACTTCCTGTGTTGCAGGCCTTCAGCCTTCAGGACCCTGTTGGTGTGTATTGCAAAGCACACTGTATCCTTTGTGGTTTAGGGGTAACAATGTGTATCTTTTCATATGTGAAAATGACAAACCCTGATACATTGCTTTCCAAAATGGATAGTTGTTTAGGTTTGTGCAACAACCAGATCCTCTTTTGGCATTTACAAATGATGGAAATGCATTATACATGTTTTCACGTTAAGCTGCTATTGTGAAAAAATGACAGTAACAATACTATGGGAAGTGCTAATTATATCCATTCTGCTTTATTTTAGGCCAGAATACAGGAAGTGATGGTCCTGAAAGGGCTTTCACCGTGTGGCTGCTAGGGATGAGGATAAGAATGTGTTTGGTTTTTTGCAAGTAAGGATGTTGTTTGACCAGAAATGTTGTGTGGCTCTTGAAATTTGTTCTGAACAATGTTTTTGTAGGGCAACGTTCTAGTGATGGCCTAAGTCTGGACATCTCAAATGTGGCGGGTATGTGTGTTCTTAGATATGTGATTATGCTATTTGTTGACACAATGACTTTATCGTGTTGATTAAACAAACAGCTTTCTTTCTAATATCTCAAAATTGACAAGGGTGTGTATTTTGGCCAATGGGTTACTTTGGACAGGTATTGCCTCTATACTGGTTTGACAAAATGGACACACATTATGAACCTAACAAATAACAGGACTTTTCAAATTAGCATATGCAATGTTGCCGATTTGCCGCCACTCTCAGATGAGGATTTGCCCCTTTCTGGCAGCCAGACACCTGTACAATTTGAGGAGGAGCACACTCAGGTACCATTGATGAATTGGTTATAGTTGTCCAACGGTTACATGTCTTTGTGACAATCAGGTTCCCCCATGTAACATACAACATACTTTGATCGTAGCAGGAATTCTTTGCACCAACCCAGGATGTGCCCTCCTCACAAGTCCCATGTGGCCAGGCTACAGAGGCAGAACCTACAGTACATGATAATGTAACCATACATGTATGCGGTTTTGATGTATCTGCTAAATCCAATCTGGAAACTAAAATTTGGTTTTATATTTTAGCCTGCGCAACAACCAACTGCCCGAGGTGCCCCCACAAGTGCCGACCCGTATGAGCTAGGGGGCAGGATGCTGGAGGCCTACAGTCGCCAACAGCCGCGTGATGGAACTCAGGTACGCATTGCGGTGTTGGAAAACCAATCACTGGTGGACCAACAACAAATTCGGGACCTGAGACAAGAAGTTGAAGATTTGAGAAACCACCAACAGTCTGAAATGATGCAAGCCATCCAACAAATGATACATGGCATCCAACAATCTCTAGAGCGCCAGGACCAAACTTACTTTACTGCACTGTTGTCCCCCAACACCGCCCCTAGCAATGAGTCGGCACCACCCAGGCCACCAAGGGACTAATTATTATTTTTCTGTGTCAAATCCAATGCTGTGATGTAATAAATCTTGGAAAAAATGCACTAATTTGTGTTTGTTAACTAATTACATAGCTAATAACCCACACATTAAGATCTCTCTATATGTAGATATGTGAATGGTTGGCAAAAATTACTACTGTAATTATTTAGGAAACATTACAATGCTTTAAAAATTTAAGGCCTAACAATGTTTTACAGAATGATCCACATAATGTGTTGTTGTACACTTTAACTATGGTGTAAACGTCAAGATACACTTCAAGTTTGAAACGGATAACAATGTTTAATTTTTTTCAAAAGGCCAACATGGCCAATATAACAATCCGCACAGCGGATAATCCCATACCCCCCACCCTACGGCTGTTTCTTCTTCCCCAGCAGCAGATATTGGGTCCGCCGGACATACTGCCACAGTCTGCGATGCTCATTAATACAAGCTGTAGTGCGAAAAACCCTCATTAGTGTGGTGAAATGGATCCAAACGTAAGCATATTCATTACAATGTAATAGTTGTGACTCATTGTGTGGTCACATAATTCACATTAGACTAAACTATGGAATTAAAAATTTTTTTTTTACAGTACCTATAAATCTAGGTCCGTAAGACACCGCGCTAAGAACAGGTTAAAGGATTATAAATGGTAATTAAGAAGCTCAACGTGTGCAGAATTCCCAATCTGTAAAAGTATATATATCACAAAAAACACAGAGCTAATGAAAAGTTCATTCAATCAGAGCATGAGGCCTCTAGCCACAGCATCCCTCGGTGCATGTATCAATCTTTTGAACACGTAGGCCCACCACCACCAGGTTTATGCTCTTACCAGATGTCCCAGCTTTAATGGCATGAATGAATCAAATATAGTTCCGTCTCCAGTAGCATCCAAATCAGATACAGGCTCCTGCCCAATAACTAGTAGCACCACCTGGTGGTGGTGGGCCTACGTGTTCAAAAGATTGATACATGCACCGAGGGATGCTGTGGCTAGAGGCCTCATGCTCTGATTGAATGAACTTTTCATTAGCTCTGTGTTTTTTGTGATATATAAACTATGGAATTATCAGGTTACATGACCTTCATTTTTGGGGCTTACATGTGCATTTTTATGCACTACCCTATATATTGACATCCCGTCTTTAAAACATTTTATGCCTACTTAATATTGTGGACATTGTTTTTGCGGTTTGCCTAAAGTACTCATGTCCATAGTACTAAGTAAACAAATCCTTATGCTATTCATATGATAGTTCATAAAATTAAGATTGAATGAGTTTGTTAGTGAACAAACACACTCACAGGCAAAATGTATTATGTGTTTACATTTAAACAAAGGAGAGGCAACAATCTAGCATGCATACATGCCTTTCTGATTGTGGGTGGCCCAAATTACATCCACATGTTTGCTAATTAACCACATAATGACCTTTCACCTTAGACATAAGTTTGAAAAGTATGTCTGGCAAACAAGTAAGTGTACTCACCATCGCAGCTGTGGCTAGGGACTATGCTGCTGGGGGTTCCTGGACCTGGGGTGGGGAGTATGATGACAGGGTCCGTCTGCATGGAATCTGGGGAGACAAAAACAACACCACAAACGTCATAAGCTTGTGCCCTGAATATTATTCTTCAACATCCACGTGTTTTTTGTCTCCTTTAAATCATGGTAACATGGTTTGACACATGTTTCCTGTCACGCTCGGGGTAACTCCAGCCCTCTTGGTAAGCTCACAACCCCCAATCTCCGCAGCCAGCTTCACCTGTAGGAGCCCCCGCTTGCCGGGACGCAGAATACGCCTACCCGGGATCGGTTGCCCCCAGGACTTAATGGCTCAAAGGATGTGAGCTTATATGTAGGAGGCCTGGAGAACCAATAGCTAGAGCGTTGGCAGAGGAAGTCCAGAGACAGGCCAGAGGTCGACAGTGGGAAAACAGAGATCGTAGCGGCACCAGGGATAAGGCAACTCGTAGTTAGGATACAGGCAAGGGTCGGCAACAGGGTTTCAGATCGAGGGTGGTCGGTACAATAAAGGTCGGCAACAGGAGTTCAGATCGAGAGTGGTCGGTGCAATCAAGGTCGGCTACAGGAGTTCAGATTGGCTAATATTCACAAGACAGGCTAGGTACTAGGCGCTATAACAGGCACTGACGGGGGTGAACCTTTATAGGAACCAGGTCTGATTGGACATGAGGAAACAGTGTAGTGATTGGTGCACTTTAAATCCTGACACACATTGGACCATAAACTGACAGGGCGTGTAGCCCAGAAACTCCTTTGGGCTCATTGGCCCATAGCCAGAACCAAGGGGCGTGCCTGTGCCCCTTGGTCCAATCCCTCCCTACTACAGCCTCCGGCGGGCGCGCTGTGTGCAGCGCCGCCGGAGGGCATAAGGATCGTGTGCTCGCGGGCGAGACAGTGATGCGGGAGCGAGGAAGGAGAGAGGCCTTACTCGGCGCCGCCTGAGCCACCGCCGCCACTCGGCGTGGCCGCTGGGCAGGAGCTGCTGCGGCCGGCCGCCCGAAGACAGCGCTGGAACGGGGCCCGGGTAAGTGCCGATTCCTGACACTACCCCCCTTCACGAGGGGCCCCTTTTCCTGGATTGTCATGATGAAACTTCTTTACAAGAGCACTGGCATGCACATCCTTTGCTGCTACCCAGCACCTTTTCTCGGGACCGTAGCCAACCCAGTCTACCAAATACTGTAAAGAATTACGCACTTTACGTAAATCAAGGATCTTATTCACTTCATATTCTGGCTCATTATCAATTAGAATAGGCGAAGGACCAGCAGGAGGAGCATTCTTAGCTGGTTTTAACAGCGAAACATGGAAAGAATTAGGTATTTTCATAGTCGGCGGGAGTTGCACCTTAAAAGACACATTGTTCAACTTCCTGATAATAGGATAAGGTCCAATGAACTTGGGACCTAATTTACTGGAGGGTTGACGGAGCGCAATGTTCTTAGTGGAGACCCAAACTAGATCACCCACCTGAAGAACAGGTTCTTGTGACCTGCGACGATCGGCGAATTTCTTATACCTCAACCCAGTAGTCTTTAGAATTTCCTGAACGTGTGTCCAAATGTTCCTCCGCTCCTGAAGCCACTCTTCCAATGCTGGCAAATTGGAAGGTGACCCTGAAAGGGAAGAAGCTCTAGGATTCTTCCCCAAATTACAAAAGAAAGGAGATATCTTAGTATTCTCACTAGGCGCGTTATTATAAGCGAACTCAGCAAAATCAATAAACTCCGCCCACTGGTCTTGCGCATCCAAAGCATCAAGTATTGCTCCAAAGTTTGATCTGTTCTTTCCGTCTGCCCATTAGACTGGGGATGATAAGCAGAGGAAAGAGAAATCAGAATACCCAACCACGAACAGAAGTGTTTCCAAAACCGCGAAATAAATTGAACACCCCGATCAGACACGATATTAGATGGAATACCATGGATACGAAAAATATGCGAAGTAAATAGCCGCGAGAGCTCAGGAGCCGATGGAAGCTTGGGCAAAGGTACAAAATGTGCCATCTTACTGAAGCGATCGACGACCACCCAAATTACAGTATTCCCAAGTGAGAGCGGTAAATCTACGATAAAATCCATTGAAATATGCATCCATGGTTCGGCAGGGATCTCAAGAGGAACCAGACCCCCACTAGGGGCCTTATGAACCCCTTTACTCCGCGCACACACTGAACAGGCGTCGATAAAGGCAGTAACATCGCGTCGTATGGTAGGCCACCATACATGGCATCGGGCTAGCATAAACGTCTTACGGTTACCCAAATGACCAGCAGTTTTAGCATCGTGAAATTCGCGAATTACATCTGAACGTAAGTGCGGCTGAATGAACTGGCACCCCAAGGGTACATCAGCTGGAGAGTCATTTTGAAAAGGTGCCAGGGTATTAGAGAGATCCGGAAGCAATGCCCCGACCACACAACCCAAGGGCAATATAGGTTTACCATTATCTCCCGATCCTTGCATTCACCAAACATGCGAGATAGAGCATCTGCTTTGGTATTTTTTACACTCGGTTAAGGTAATTATAAAATTGAAACGTGAAAAGAACAATGCCCAACGTGCCTGACGAGAGTTCAGTCTTTTGGCCGAACCGATATACTCAAGATTTTTATGATCTGTATAAACAGTAATAGGATGCAAAGAGCCCTCCAGCCAGTGTCGCCAAATGCATCAAATGCCAGTTTAATATCTAATAATTCCCTGTTACCTACATCATAATTTTGTTCCGCGTTACTACATTTACGCGAGAAATAGGCGCAAGGATGTAGAAGCTCAGGATGACCTGAATACTGAGACAACACTGCACCTACTCCCAATTCGGAAGCATCGACTTCAATGATAAAAGCTTTTTGAACATCTGGATGAACCAATACGGGCGCAGAGGTAAAGGCCCGTTTTAAGGCCAAGAAGGCCTCACTGACAGAGGGAGACCAATTAGCAGTGAAGGCTCCCTTACGAGTCAGGTTGGTGAGGGGTGCTACCACATGAGAGAAACCCTTGATAAAACGCCGATAAAAATTCGCAAACCCGAGGAAGCGTTGCAATTCCTTCAGAGTCTTGGGTTGAACCCAATCCCGTACCGCTGAAACTTTCTCGGTATCCATTTCTAAACCATGGCTGGAAATACCATATCCCAGAAAGGGAACAGTAGTGACCTCAAACATACATTTAGAAAGTTTCGCATATTGATTGTTCTCTCTTAATTTTTGCAAGACCAATTTAACATGATGTCTATGATCAACTAGAGAATTAAAAAAAATGAGGATATCATCCAAGTAGATGACCACAAATCTACCGAGATACTCTCTGAAAACATTGTTTACAAAATCTTGGAAGACGGCAGGAGCATTACAAAGACCAAAGGGCATGACCAGGTACTCGACCAGGTAATGGCGGTCTTTCACATTAAAAGCAGTTTTCCACTCATCCCCCTGCCGAATGCGGATCAAATTGTACGCCCCTCTTAAATCCAACTTGGAAAAAATTCGAGCTCCAATAACTTGATTGAACAGATCCCCAATCAAGGGCAAGGGGTATCTGTTTTTAACTGTGATTTTATTCAAGGCCCGGCAATCAATGCATGGTCTCAGGCCGCCATCCTTTTTCTCAACGAAAAAGAACCCGGCTCCTGCAGGCGAGGTAGAGGGACGGATAAACCCCTTTTTTAGATTCTCGGTAATGTACTCCCTCATTGCTTGCTCCTCGGGCACGGTGAGGTTATAGATTTTCCCCCTAGGGGGAATCGTACCAGGAAGCAAGTTAATAGGGCAGTCGTAAGGCCGATGAGGAGGAAGAGTATCGGCAGAGCGTTCGGAGAACACATCGACCCAGTCCGTATATGGCTGAGGTAACCCCTGAGGTAACACTTGAACACTTCTAAGGCCCGTAGAAAAACAGTGACCTTTGCAGTGATCACTCCACTTTGTCAACTCCCCAGCCTGCCAATCTAACACAGGGTTGTGGAGTTGCAACCAGGGGTATCCCAAGACCACTGGAGTTTCCGGACAGTCGAAGACCAAGAACTCTAGGAACTCAGAGTGGGAAGAGCCAACAATTAATCTAAGAGGTGGGGTCTTAGTGTAAATCGGTCCCCCCTGAATGGGCTTCCCATTAATAGCCAAAACCTGTAGGGATCTCTCAAGGGGAACTAAAGGAATACCTAAAATGGAGATCATGCTCCTGTCCAAGAAGTTACCCGAAGCACCGCTGTCGATAAAGGCGGAAACTGTTTGCTTGGAGGAGCCCCAAAACAGGTCAAAAGGCACTAGCATTTTATTTTGGCGAGAGTTGCAAACTAGCTCACCTAGATCAGCACTCTCTCCCTGATCTAGGTGTGGGAGTTTTCCACCGGCTTCCCCTTGTTCGGACAGGACCCAGCAAAACGTCCCGAGTTCCCGCAATACAGGCATAACCCCATGGATCGCCTACGCTGCTTTTCATCCGGCGATAAGCGGGTTCTCCCTAGCTGCATGGATTCCTCCGGAAAGGGTAAAGGTGAGCTTTCCCCATGGGGAAAAGGGGAATTAGGATTCTGGATGGGCCTGAGGGACGTGGGAGCCCTGGCTCTCTCCCTAGCCCTCTCTCTAAGACGTCGGTCTACTCTAATAGAGACCTGCATTAACTGGTCCAGGTCCACTGGTGGAGGAAAATTGACCAGAGCATCTTTGATGCCTTCCGACAACCCCACCCTGAATTGACTACACAGAGCGGGGTCATTCCACCTAGGCTCGACGGCCCAGCAGCGGAATTCGGCACTATAATCCTCAGCCGAATTCCGACCTTGTTTTAAGGCCCGAAGCCTATTCTCTGCCATGGACTGTCGATCAGGATCAGCATACAAAACACTCATGGCACTGAAGAAAGCTGTGACCGATTGTAAGGCTGTATCATGAGATGGCAGACTAAAGGCCCAGGACTGAGGGTCTCCTTGATGTAGAGAAATGACCAGGCCCACACGTTGGGTCTCGGTGCCTGAGGAGATAGGTCTTAGTTTAAAATATAGTTCGCAGGCATTCTTGAAATTAGAGAATTTAGCTCGTTCTCCAAAAAACTTCTCAGGTAGCGGAATCTTTGGTTCTGAGATATGAGGTGGTACAGAGGAAGCAGGGGATTGACGGGATTCCTGAGTGGCCACTCTTTGAGCGAGTTGGTTGATAGCCGTGGCCATAGCCTGCACCTGCTGTACCAGGTCATCCATCTTTTTAGGCCTGTTATAATGTCACGCTCGGGGTAACTCCAGCCCTCTTGGTAAGCTCACAACCCCCAATCTCCGCAGCCAGCTTCACCTGTAGGAGCCCCCGCTTGCCGGGACGCAGAATATGCCTACCCGGGATCGGTTGCCCCCAGGACTTAATGGCTCAAAGGATGTGAGCTTATATGTAGGAGGTCTGGAGCCAATAGCGTTGGCAGAGGAAGTCCAGAGACAGGCCAGAGGTCGACAGCGGGAAGACAGAGATCGTAGCGGCACCAGGGTTAAGGCAATTCGTAGTCAGGATACAGGCAAGGGTCGGCAACAGGGTTTCAGATCGAGAGTGGTCGGTACAATCAAGGTCGGCAACAGGAGTTCAGATCGAGAGTGGTCGGTGCAATCAAGGTCGGCAACAGGAGTTCAGATCGGCTAATATTCACAAGACAGGCTAGGTACTAGGCGCTATAACAGGCACTGAACAACTGACGGGGGTGAACCTTTATAGGAACCAGGTCTGATTGAACATGAGGAAACAGTGTAGTGATTGGTGCACTTTAAATCCTGACACACATTGGACCATAAACTGACAGGGCGTGTAGCCCAGAAACTCCTTTGGGCTCATTGGCCCATAGCCAGAACCAAGGGGCGTGCCTGTGCCCCTTGGTCCAATCCCTCCCTACTACAGCCTCCGGCGGGCGCGCTGTGTGCAGCGCCGCCGGAGGGCATAAGGATTGTGTGCTCGCGGGCGAGACAGTGACGCGGGAGCGAGGAAGGAGAGCGGCCTTACTCGGCGCCGCCTGAGCCACCGCCGCCACTCGGCGTGGCCGCCGGGCAGGAGCTGCTGCGGCCGGCCGCCCGAAGACAGCGCTGGAACGGGGCCCGGGTAAGTGCCGATTCCTGACATTTCCAAGATCTTATCAGAGTTCTTGGTTCATAAGGTCAGCTAGATAATTTATTTTAGGCCACATGGTGCAAACAATACCATTTTTGGCACACATTCCCAGTGCAATGCAAATTCCAGATTTATTGACATCCGCATATTTAGTTTTGAGGCTGGCACATGTGTTAGGAAAAGACTAAAACATTTGCTAACACATTTGCAATGCAGCACCGTGCTGTAATGACTCAAATGTTAAATTTGTTGGGCTTGCATTTGTCATGAACTGGAGTTGTGTTAATGAAGTGTATGAAATTTGCACTACATTATAATGCTATGTAGCATCAAACATGTCTATGTAGTTTCTAATATTACATACACCATGTGAGTGATAACAAAAAACACTTACCATGACTATGCCCGAGTGCACCATCTGGCGCATAGCTGCTGGAGGTGCCGGCTCTATGATGCCCTGAAAAACAGATAATGATGGCACAGGATATTTGACTATGCACATATTCAACCTGGAACAGACAAACAACAATTAGAAATGCACTCACCAGGGGATGGACTGCCGCTGGTAGCCCAGGGAGGACTCTGGGGAGGAGGCGTGGAGCCTCTACTCCTCACATTCGAACCAGAAGATCCCAAAACCCATCGCCCACCCTCCTCCCTCTCACTCCCTGATCCTTGAGGGAGTGTGGGCGAGTCCATGTCCTCCTCCCCACTTGGACTCCCCACTTGAGAGTGGCCGCTAGGATTTTCAGACTCAACTGAGTCCGAATGTGAGGAGCTGAGGCTCCATACTGCCCTCCCCCAGCAGCACGCTCCTCTGGGGTGTTATCCCCTTCCTCCTCTGGGTCCTCTAGATAGGACTGGCGAGAGGTACCCTCCCCCGCAGACTCATCCGAGCCCACCACTCTTGCGCGGGGGAGGATACCCTTCCCACATTTGCCCAAGGGAGGACGTTTATCTGAAAAAAAAATATATGTATATATCCGTGCTAAAACATATATACAAATCTAGATTATTGCATCTGACAAATAGAACCTATACTCACTTTTACTACCTGCCCGTTAATCCGCGGATCAACCCTTTTCGGCGTGGCCTTTCTGCTTGCGGGGGGTACATGGGATGTGGATGGGCCAGGGGAGACAGGGGGGGCCTTAATCAGAGGAGTAGCTGGGGAGACGACGTGCAGGGCTTCTAGGCCGCATGACAGATCCTCGTAGGTGTAAACCGGAAGTTGAAAAAACGAAAGTGAAAGCAAAAAATATGACAGTCCTCGCATTAATAATACGCTAATATACGCATATGAAGTCGCAAGGATACGCTAATCTGCTCATCTGCTACATGCACACACACTAAAATGTATTGGACATATTTTGATTTATGCTGCGTAATTATTTGTAACAGCGTAAGAGCATCTATATATTGATGTGTGAATGTGTACAAAACCAGACTCCAGATATAGCTTTAGATACATTGGAATGCTTTAATAATGGAAGGTGTCAAAATGGGTTGCACGATGTGATGCCTAATGGGTTCATATTTGCTTGAACTATGGTTTCAAGGTCATGCTAGTGCAGTCAGATGCGCGCAAATGTCTGCTGCGTATTCTACAACAGCGACTCTGGGCGTTACAAGGTATTTCTACACAGAAACAAAAGCACATGTATGAACAGCACAGCGTCGCAGCCAGCGACATGTAGCGACTCTGCATAGCAACTGGCCCTCGCCGCAAAAACCCTGATTCAACAAGGAAATTTCTAGGAAACAGCATGGGCGCTGTTTTTGGCTGACTGCGGCATAGAGCGCCAGACACGGTTAGCAAAAAGTGATTATTTGTGTTGTTTTAAAACAAAAAAAAAGCAAAAAATAACGGGAAGGACATTGGGGCAGGGGTGTGAGTTTAACATTTAATTGACACATTGCAAATTAACTTTTTAAAAAACAAACAAACAAACGAAGGAAACATTACATACACTTCAGAAAAAAGCTATAACACATTTACATTTTAACCTAAAAAAAAAAAAATAAATAAAAAAAAACCCAAAAAAGCCATTCGAGTGTCTGCCATAGAAATGTATGGGAGAGTGCCAGGTAGCGAGAGCTAATACCTGGCGTTCGGCAAGGCAGAACGCAGGCGCTGTTCGCTGTGGCTGGGAACATGCTGAATCTTACGCTACATGCCGTTCTCCCAGTCACTAGGATCGGCTTCATAAATGTGTGATTGCGTATTTGAGTCGGCGTTCTCGTGTCACTACCTGTCGCTACCTCTCATTAACCAGTCACTACCTGACGCTATCCCTTCATGAATAAGGCCCTTAGTTTAGGATATAAACCTTTCAAAATGTCTGCATTTTCCCACGTATAAGGGAATTATCTCTATGTTCTCTAAGAAACTTCTCAACGATAATTGTAAGCTACTTCCTAAATATGGCGACAACTGGTGTACAGATCTTTCTTTCACATGGTCAGACATGGAATGGAATGTAGAAATATTTATCAAGGATATATGGATGTTTGAACCTTGGAAATCAATGTAAAAGTATTCATGCGTTGGTTCACCTCTTTGTTTTAGTATCAAGGTTTAGGTTCATATTTTTATGGAAATTTTCTGTAGCAACAAAAGTTTTGGACCAAAATTTTTGACTTACTATCTAAACTATTCAGGTTTACTGTCAACCCTTCTCCTGAATATGCATTGCTGGCAGTAAAACCCCCAGGATGTAATAGATACCAGTTTTAACTTCTAAAACATATTTTAACAGCAGTTAAATTAATTATAGCAACCTCCTGGAAAAAAATCAACTGTCATTCCAAGAACTCAGTCAAAGTCAATAAAGTAAAGACAAGTGAGAAAATATCTGCTATATGAAATAATTCTTTGGAATCATTCACTCAGATCTGGAATCCACGGATTCAATACTTTTTTCCAAATCACAATGATATGACAAAACATATAACCTCATAATACATTATCAGTTTGTCTTGACATTCACATCCTTTCCCCTTCCCTCCCACCTACACATTATTTTAATTTATTCTTAAGTAACGTTATGAATTTGCTCTTTTATCTCAACTAATTTAATATTGTTTCCAAACCAACTTTGAGGATGAAAATCATACTGTATAAAAGTGGGGAGAGGGTAGAGATGTGAAAATGTCTGGCAGTCAAAATCAATAAAATGTCATGGCTGTATAAATCTAAGAAGTTCTTTCTTCTGAATTTAAACGTAAAATTAGTATTTCTGGAATTACAACATCTTCATAATCCTCACAATCACCAATAGCCATGGTTTAAAACTTGTAACAATACAAAATATATACCAGCAACTTATCAATCTAAAAGTCTAAACTGTCTAAGCTTGTGAAACTTCTTGTCAAATTGGGTCATCCTGCAGACCCCTAGGTAAGGGCACAAGGATGGCATGCGAAGCACCAGGATTGCCATTCTCTGAAACCGGGAAACCGCACGACCTGTGCGGGAGTGAAGATAAGTGCTTGTTTTTTTTTTCTTTGATAATCACATAACAATGCAGAAGCTTTTAGACTGGGTCAGATTAAGCTGCATTTGTGACCTTTTGCCTCTCTTGCTTTTGTTCCCTTCTCTTTAGGTGTTGTGGATATGTCAGAACTTGCATGGTCAATCTGTACCTCTACTGAAGGAGACTTCCCCATCAATATGTTTTGAATATTGAATATATTATGTTTAAATATTTGTGGTGCTTATTGTAGTATATTAGCAGTCGCTTATATACACTAGTAATCCGGATCACAGGCAGGGATCTCTTGTAGTTATTGTTTATACGTGTATTATTGTGTATTATTAAAATATCTGTGAGTCCACTCCAAAACCGACTGCTCTGCCTTTGTGCTTTCATGTGATGTGTTTTTTAATATGGGTATTTATTAATAAAGTGATAGCTGTTCTCGCTATACATTTCTTTCTGTCTATTTCCTGTTCATCATAACTAGAGATGAGCGAACTTTTGAAAAATTCGATTCGGCTGATTCGCCGAATTTTCCGAAAAAATCGGTTCGGTCCGAATTTATTCGCTACAAATCGCTATTAAAAACGGCTATTTCTGAGCTTCCTAGAGCCTCAATAGGGTTGTAAACCATTCTGCCTTGCTGTAACACGCATAGGATGCGTGCTGGGTTAGTGAAATAATACTGTAAATAATTATGACATGCAGATCAGAGGCATCGCTATTAGAATCGCAGAGCGGCACAATTACAGAGAGTTGAGGTGGCATCACTATGAGGGGCCCCTATATTGCCTGAAAAACACACCCTAGAGCTGGCAGCAGCAGGAGCCCAAATATTGGCTGAAAGACATCCTGGAGTTGGTAGCAGGAGCCCAAAAATTGGCCTGAAGACACACACTGGAGTTGGCTGCAGGAGCCCAAAAATTGGACGAAACAGACACTGGAGTTGCCAGCAGCAGCAGGAGCCCAAATATTGGCTGAAAGAGACACTGGAGTTGGCAGCAGGAGCCCAAAAATTGGTCTAAAGACACACTGGAGTTGGCAGCAGCAGGAGCCCAAACATTGGCTGAAAGAGTCACTGGAGTTGGCAGCAGCAGCAGGAGCCCAAAAAATGACTGAGAGACACACCCTGGAGTTGCAAGCAGCAGCAGCAGCAGCGGCGGCAGGAGTCCAAACATTGCTTGAAAGAGACACTGGAGTTGGCAGCAGGAGCAGCAGGAGCCCAAACATTGCTTGAAAGACACACTGGAGTTGGCAGCAGGAGCAGCAGGAGCCCAAACATTGCTTGAAAGATACACTGGAGTTAGCAGCAGCAGCAGCAGGAGCCCAACATTGCTTGAAAGACACACTGGAGTTGGCAGCAGCAGCAGGAGCCCAAACATTGGCTCAAAGAGACACTGAAGTTGGCAGCAGGAGCCCAAAAATTGGCTGAATGACACCCTGGAGTTGCAAGCAGCAGCAGCAGGAGCCCAAACATTGCTTAAAAGAGACACTGGAGTTGGCAGCAGCAGCAGCAGGAGGCCAAAATTGCTTAAAAGACACACTGGAGTTGGCAGCAGCAGGAGCCCAAATATTGCTTGAAAGACACACTGGAGTTGGCAGCAGGAGCAGCAGGAGCCCAAACATTGCTTGAAAGAAAGACTGGAGTTGGCAGCAGGAGCCCACAAATTGGCCTAAAGACACAGTGGAGTTGCAAGCAGCAGCAGCAGGAGCCCAAAATTGCCAGAAAGACACACCCTGGAGTTGGCAGCAGCATTAAGATATACAGATTTTCAGCACAGATATCTTATCCGAAGAATATTAATAAAAAGTAAGAGTAAAGTAAAGCAATTTCTCAATAATTACTTGTGGTCTGATGCGGAGGAATGTCTGTAACTGGAGAGCAGCGCCTTAAATCTGTTTTGCACAATCCATATTTATTTAGTGTTGGTCTGGCCCCATGATCAATCTACTCTAATGCATCAGGCATTGGTGGGTGGAAATCTTGGCTGATCCATGCCCGATTCATTTCCACGCAGGCCAGTCTCTGAAAAAAAAACATTTTTGAAGCATACTGGAGCACATTGAATTGCTCTCATCAGAGCATCACTTACGCACATCTAAGAGTTTCATCACTTTGTTCATGTTAAAGTCTTCAGGGCCTAGTTACTACTTAGTGAAAGACCATGGATAGTTACGCACCTGCTGCTCTTATCGACTAATCCTGTTTTAAGTGTAGTGTAGCATTTTGTCCTCCCCTCATATACGCACTAAGTATGTCAGGCAGAGAAGTGGCAGGATGGGCACAGAGAAGTTGCAGAGGCCTAAATTCATCAAGCAGAGGTTGCAGCAGACTAGGGGTGAGTGGCAGCAGGAGTCTCAGTGAGAGGACTGATCTCCCGGGATCAGCTAGCGGTCGTGTCTTGACCAGCAACCCATCTGCCATCATCCATTGGTTAACACTATCATCAACTGCATCACAAGTGACATCTGACACCCCCAGTCATCTGTCGGTTATGTCTTATGCTTAGGGTTCAGCTCCACTATTCAGTGAGGACGATCTGATAATCAGAAAAATCAGCAGCTACTGCCCAGCCAAGAAGTGCAGGAGACACTCGCCGCTTCTTCCACTAGGCGGGCAAGTAGTGATGAGGAGAGTGGCATGGGAGGTGGTGTTGCAAGTGTTTTGGCTTCTTAAGCAGACACTGTTGAGGAACCTGAGGAGGACATCAGTGAGTTTTGAGGGCACTTTTAAAGGCTTGGTGTGATGGAGAGTGACAGATTTAGCGGCCAGCATAGTGGCAGAAGGGGAAAGTATAGAGGCAAATGTGCTTGGGGTAGACCACTTGCGCGGCAGGCTATCTTCCCGGGAGGTAGTGGAAGAGGGTCCCTGGAGTTGGCGGCGGCAGCAGCAGTGAATTAGTGTGGACTGTTGGTAGGAAAAATCAGCTACAAGGCCATGTGGCAGTTTTTCATCAAGCATCCGCAGGAGGTTAACATGGCTATGAAAGATGTGTAGGCAGAAGGTGAAGTGTGGCCAGGGTCCCAATGTTGGACCCACAGCCCTGCGTCAACATTTGCAGCGTCACCATCAAGCGGCCTGGGAGAGTTGGCTCCAAAGTGGCGGTCCAGCCTGCTGCACTACCCAGTGGCACGCCGCTCTCTGTTCCAGCCAGCCAAGGCTCCACCACCTCCTGTGTGTCATACCCATCCTCTGCCGCTCCAGATGCTCCTCCTCCTCTTAATCCGAGTCAGTCATTCCGCCAGCAATCCATTGGCCAAGCCATGTCCAAGAGACAAGAGTATGTGCCCACTCATCCAACGTGCAGAAGCTAAATGTGCTCCTGTATAAGTTGCAGGTGCTGCAGTCCCTCCCTTTTGAGTTGGTGGACCTTTCAGAGAACTGATGGCTTGTGCCGAGCAGAGGTGGAGAGTCCCATGCTGTCATTTCTTTGCGAAGAAGGCAGTACCAGCCCTGTACAATTTTGTTGAACAGAAGGTGGACCAGTCCTTTAGCCTGTCAGTGTGTACCAAAGTGCAAAGCAGTGCCTACATCTGGAGCTGTAACTACGGTCAGGGACAATACATATCCTTCAAGGCCCACTGGGTGATTGTGGTTCCTGCACAACCACAACAGCAACTTGGACAGGTCCCTCCGCTGTGGCCTCCACGCTCCTAGGCCTTTGTGCATGTGACAGTGCACTTGCACTTGCAATGGTGTCACAGAAAAAGTGGCTAATTGTCAATTACATTAATCGTTAACATTTATCTTATTTGAACATATTTATAATAATAACATATAATAACATATAACATAGCAACAATAACATCTAACATAATAACAGTAACATATAAAATTTATCAAAAAAATTTTTTTTTTATTTGTGGATATTTTTTTTTTCATATTTTGTATTTGTTAAAAACATATATATATATATATATATATATATATATATATATATATATATATATATTTTAATTTTTTTAAATATTTTTTTCCATTGTCTTTTTTTAATATTTTGTGAATTTTTGTACCAATTTCTTTTTCAATTTTTATTTTTTTTTTGTATTTTGTTTTTTCTAAATATTTTTTTGTTATTTTTTTTTTCCCCAGTGCCCTTCCAGCCTACCATGTGTGCAGGACACGGCGGTTTCATGCTGTTCTTCACATGGTTTGCCTTGAGCCACAGAGCCACACATGGGAGGAACTGCTAAAAATGAGAACTCAATAAATAAAATCATGGCTTACTCCACGAAAACTGCAAATGGGACCCATGGTGACTGACACTGGGAAGAACATCTTGTCTGCGCTGCGACAAGGAAGCCTGAGCCATGCGTCCTGCCATGGCACACGTGTTCAATATAGTTGTTAAGCATTTTCTGAAGTCTTCCCCCCATTTGCAAGACATCCTAACAACGGGAAGGAAACTTTGCATGCACTTCAGCCACTCCTACACCGTCAAGCACACCCTTCTTGAGCTTCAGCGTCAGAACGGTATCCCCAAACATAGTCTGATTTGCAATGTTTCCACCCGTTGGAATTCCACCCTCCATATGCAGGATCGACTATAGGAACAGAGAAAAGCCATCACGGATTTCTTGATGATCCAAACGGATAGGGGGACTCCCCTGTGTAACTTCAATGTAAACCAGTGGCAGCTCATACGTGCACCATCAGGCCCTTTGAGGAAGCTACTTTATTAGTCAGTCGCCAGGACTATGAGATGAACGATGTGATTCCACTGCTTCATGTACTACAACACATGTTGGAGACCATGGCTGGTCACTGCACTGGAGACATGGCACATACATTTCACAGCCACATGAAGCCTGTGGGGGCTGAAGTGGAGGAGGAGGAGGGGCACAGGTTTGACAAAATTTTATCTAGTCATCTGACAGGAGAGGAGGAGCAGCCACAGGAGCTAGAGGGTTGTGAGGAAGGTGAGACAGAGGACCCAGACACACTGTGGCAGTTTGCAGTGGAGATGGAGACAGGTAGTCCCTCCGAGTCACTTGCACAAATGGCACGAGGCATGCTCACGTTCTTGCATAGTGACCGCAGAATTGTCTCCATTTGTCAGCGGGATGACTTCTGGCTCTCCACCTTATTGGACCCTCGCTTCCGGCACAAAATGGGGGCATTTTTTACACCCACTGAGAGGGAGGACAAACTTACCTACTACAGAGACATCCTACGTAGTCAGTTGGGTGATGCCTATCTGCGCCATGGTCCACACTGTGATGCCCAGCGGGACACCAGCCTTCTGTAAGCAGGCAACCCCCAATCTCCACCGCCGCTTCTGACTATAGTCAAGCCCCCGTTTGCCGGGACGCTAGGTACGCCTCACCGGACATGGTTGCCCCCAGGTCTTAATAGGGGGAAAGGATGGCTGCTTACGGTGAAGGCCGATGAACCTCAAGGGTATCCCGAAGCCAAGCTCGTTCACAGGTAGTCAATCCGGAGGGTGCGTCAGAGTACAGGGATGAGACAGGTGCGTAGTCAGGAGTAGCCAAAGGGTCAAGCCAGGAGGTCAGAGATCGCGGGGTATCCAGAGGGGCAGGCAGCTTCATGGTCAGACAAAGCAGAGGTCAGTACAGGCAGCAGACAGGAATGGTCGATCAAGCCGTGTCGGAACTGAACCGGCACAAAATGGGGGCGTTTTTTAAACCCGCCGAGAGGGATGACAAACTGACCTACTACAAAGACATTCTACGTAGTCAGTTGGCCGATGCCTATCTGCGCCATGGTCCATACTCTCGCAGGTCTGACTCGGGGGGACCTCTGCGATCACCTTCCACTGCCATGGCTGCTGGGGGGGGGGTGGAAGGAGAAGCAGCAGCTCCATCAGCAGCAGCCTCAGTCTTCAGTCGCTAATGAGTAGCTTTCTACAACCGCATAGTGAGTCTACTCATGAGCAGCATGAAGACCTGGAGCAGGACCTGAAACAGCAGGTTGTGTCATACCTTGACATGACCATGCCAACACACCTTGAGGATCCGCTGGACTTCTGGGCAGCCAAACTTGACTTGTGGCCGCAACTGGCAGAGTTTGCCCTGGAAAAGCTGTCCTGCCCGGCCAGTAGCGTGCCATCTGAGCGGGTGTTTAGTGCGGCGGGGGCCATAGTCATGCCAAGAACTTGTCTGTCCACGAATAATGTGGAGAGACTCACCTTTGTGAAGATGAATCAGGCATGGTTCAACCAGGATTTCCAGCAAACAATGGCTGATCCATGGTAGTAGCTGATGCATGGTAGCTCCTTATGCTGCTGCCAACTCCAGGGTGTGTCTTTAGGCAATATATGGGCTCCCTGTGCTGCTGCCAACTCCTGGGTGTGTCTTTCAGACAATATATGGGCTCCCTATGCTGCTGCCAACTCCTGGGTGTGTCTTTCAGGCAATATATAGGCTCCCTATGCTGCTGCTGCCAGCTCATATGTGTGTCTTTCAGGCAATATATGGGCTCCTAATGCTGCTGCTGCCAACTCCAATGTGAGCACTCTTAAAAGACGCATGCTAGCATATTTGGGATGCCCCCCGGTTAAAGGCAATAGCTGCTGGCAATTTGACAAAGTGACTTTCTTTACAAAATGCAACCAGTTAATAGACAGGTACTCTTGAAATATTACTGCTAGTGTTTGGGATGCCCCCTTCTCACATACAGAGGAGGCCTCCCTTGATTGTGGAAAAGTGATGTTAATTATAAAATGCAAGCAGTTATTAGACAGGTACTCTTGAAATATTACTGCTAGTGTTTGGGATGCCCCCTCCTCACATACAAAGGAGGCCTCCCTTGATTGTGGAAAAGTGATGTTAATTATAAAATGCAAGCAGTTATTAGACAGGTAGTCTTGAGATATTTATGCTAGTGTTTGGAATGCCCATGTGGGCTGGGGTTTTTACAGCAGACACAGAAAAATTCAAACTGCGATATATTTATGAGAAATTGCCTTTAAAAGCTGCTTTAGTGTAACAGATAGGGTCAAATGTGCTAATTGGGATACCTTGAGGCCTGTTTTTTTTACAGCACACACAAAAACAATTCAAACTGCAATATACTTATGAGAAATATCCTTTAAAAGCTGCTTTAGTGTAACAGATATGGTCAAATGTGCAGGTTTGGGATACCCTGCGGCCTGGTGTATTGACAGCAGGACAAAAACCAATGCAAAATGCAATAGCTTAAAAAAGCTGAGGCTGTAGACGCTTATTTAGTATAACAGATAGGGTGCAGCGTGGTGGTTTGGGATACCCTGCGGCCTGGTGTATTGACAGCAGGACAAAAACCAATGCAAAATGCAATAGCTTAATAAAGCTGATGCTGAACAACGCTTATTTAGTATTACAGATAGGGTGCAAGGTGGTGGTTTGGGATACCCTGCGGCCTGGTGTATTAAGCAGACCAAAACCACTTAAAAATGCAATAACTTAATAAAGCTGAGGCTGTAGACGCTTATTTAGTATAACAGATAGGGTGCCACGTGGTGGTTTGGGATACTCTGCGGCCTGGTGTATTGACAGCAGGACAAAAACCTATGCAAAATGCAATAGCTTAATAAAGCTGATGCTGAACAACGCTTATTTAGTATTACAGATAGGGTGCAACGTGGTGGTTTGAGGTACCCTGCGGCCTGGTGTATTTAAAGCAAACCAAAACCAATTCAAAATGCAATAACTTAATTAAGCTGAGGCTGTAGACGCTTATTTAGTATAAAAGATAGGGTGCCACGTGGTGGTTTGGGAATACTCTGCGGCCTGGTGTATTGACAGCAGGACAAAAACCTATGCAAAATGCAATAGCTTAATAAAGCTGATGCTGAACAATGCTTATTTAGTATAACAGATAGGGTGCCGTGTGGTGGTTTGGGATACCCTGCGGCCTGGTGTATTGACAGCAGGGCAAAAACCAATTCAAAATGCAATAACTTAATAAAGCTGATGCTGAACAACGCTTATGTTGTATAACAGATAGGGTGCAAGGTGCAGCTTTGGGGTGCCCTGCGGCCTGGTTTATTGAAAGCAGTCAAAAAGCAAGTGCAAACTGAAGTAGCTTAATAAAGCAGCTGATGCTGATCAATGCTTATGTTGTATAACAGATAGGGTGCAAGGTGCAGCTTTGGGGTGCCCTGCGGCCTGGTTTATTGAAAGCAGTCAAAAAGGAAGTGCAAACTGAAGTAGCTTAATAAAGCAGCTGATGCTGATCAACGCTTATGTTGTATAACAGATAGGGTGCAAGGTGCAGCTTTGGGGTGCCCTGCGGCCTGGTTTATTGAAAGCAGTCAAAAAGGAAGTGCAAACTGAAGTAGCTTAATAAAGCAGCTGATGCTGATCAACGCTTATGTTGTATAACAGATAGCATGTGCCTTGGGATGCCCATGTGGCCTGGTGTTTTTTAGGCTGAACAGAAAATATTAATACTAATCCAATTATGAGAAATGCTTTTGTTTAACAGATAGGGTTAAAATAGCATGTGCCTTGGGATGCCCATGTGGCCTGGTGTATTTTAAGCTGAACAGAAAATATTAACACTAATCCAATTATGAGAAATGTTTTTGTTTAACAGATAGGGTTAAAATAGCGTTCAGGGCTAAATAGCAGAAAGGGTTAAATAGCATGTGCATGGCATGCACAGTGTGCAGCTGTATTTAAAGCAAACCAAATATATTAACAGTAACCCAGTTATTATGAAATATGAATCATAGCACTAAGCACCCTGTCACTGCTGGATTGTTCCGGTTTTAAATCTATCTTTCCCTTGCTCTGTCTACCACTCTAAATCTCCCTAACTATCTGTCTCTCTCTCTCTTTACCTATCTGTAACTGTCTCTAGCTATCGCTAACTCTCATCTAACTATGACTAACTGTCTGTCCCTCCCTGCAGCTAGCTCCGTTCTGTCTGCAATGCAAGTTTGAACGGCGCAAAAGGAAAATGGCCGCCACTTTATATAGCACGGTGACGTCACCGGGCTTCCTGGCTGCTGATAGGCTGCATGTGACTGTCCCATCGTCACTTGCCCCTGGGGACATGTCTGAACATGTCCGTCCACCATCTTAGAATGCCTGTCATTGAGTTTTAAGGAAAAATTCGGAAATTCGGATTAGTTCAGAATCAAATTTTTCATGAAATTCAGAACGAATCCGGGTTCGTCCGGAACGATTCGCTCATCCCTAATCATAACCCATCATTCTGCCCTCATGCTTGCTGTTCTGACACTATGCTTCTTTTAGCTCCTCATCAGGGCTGTATTTGGTGTTCATGCTGCCCTAGGCACTTCAAGTGCTGGTGCCTCCTTTTTGTTAAATAACTTAGAGCAGGGCCAGCTCCAGGTTTTTACAGGCCCTTGGGCAATAGAGTATCAGTGGGCCCCTCGCAGTGTAGTATCACTCCATACATGGTAATAAAGTTGCATGATGTATGGTGAATACTGCTAATAAAAACTGCTAAAAAATAACAGAAGGAATGGCAAAGTATAGAACAAATGGCAGAAAGAAAGAGAAACAAGGAACATAAGAATAGAAGGAATGACAGGAAACTGTAAGGAATCACAAAAAAAGGAACAAATAGATGGTACGAAATAAAAAATAAATGCAAAGAAACGAAGAACGAAAGCACAATATGAATGACAGAAACAAAGAAAGAAAATGAATGCACGACAGAGACAAAGAAAGAAAAAATGAAAAGACAGGAAAAAAGTGGGCAACACAGATAGAGGGAATGGGAGAAAAAAAGAGCTGGAAGGAAGGAAAGAATAAAAGAGAAGAAAAGACAGAATGAATAGAAGGAATGACAGAAGAAAAGAAAAGAAAGGGAATGGCATAACAGATGGAAGAAAGAAACAAAGAATAGATAGATAGAAAGAAAGAAAAAGACTAGAAGGAAGGAATAGAATAGAACTAAATAAACAAAGAATAGAGGAACTGACAAAGAAAGAGGTTCTCTCAAAGGCCAATTTGCCCCTTGCTGACACTCCTTAGCCCTGGTTACTGCACAGCCCTGCATTGCACTTGCCATATGCACAATGCTGATGCTTGCCCGGACGTCGCGGTCTGCCAATATAAAAAGGAGAGGAGGGGTTTTGGGGGGCCAAATTCAGAGGAGCATTCACTTTTATCACTGACCCACAGGAGTCACATGGCCACAGCAATAAAGGGGAGAGGATGAGGCTGCATATTGCCCTAAGCCTCTTACGCCATTAACATGCTAACAATTTTTTTTTACTATAGCAGTAACATCACCACCCCCCCTGCAGGTGGCCACCCTAGGCACAGGCCTAGGTTTGCCTAATGGTAAATACAGCCCTGTCCCTCATCTATGTGCTTGCTTCTTCTCTCTGTACCCCCTAGCAGAATGAAACTCCTAATGAAACATGTTTTGGATCTTTCCAAATCGAGCTTATCTAATACATGGTGCAATGCAAGGAAAGCAGGCAACAAGTAACCCAAGCAACCCGTAAGTCTGTACAACACCCCCCCCCCCATCAGAGTGATCTGAGGTAAGTTATAATATTATTTTTTTTTTAAAGCACTTAGAGCTTAGTAAAAAAAATACTTCACATGGCAGTGTGGATGTGACTTTGTGTGTATTTTAAGAAGAAATGACTGTATTTCATTTACTTCTAAAAATCAATTTAATGGAGCTGTGCAAACATTTTATGAATTAGTTTAGTTTCCATTTTACAGCCAGTCTATACAATATGTGCCGTGTACTAGCGCCGCATTTTGTAGCGGGCGAAGTGACCCTAGAGATGTTCTGACATTGCACGGCATGTTTGTGAAGCAAACAGAGCAAGGCAGCAAATATAATAATACAAATCCTGTCCAATAGGTACACCAAAGCTCTACTATATATTACATTAAAGGGTAAGTCCCCTTTCGAACTTTCCACTTTGGAAAATGTATATTTTTTGTGCCAAATGGATGTCCTCAAGGTGCTGAGCTGATCTGGTTTTTTTTTTATTAACAAAATGTAGCAAGTATTTGTGAAGTGTACAGTAAATGATACATGCTCAAGAGCACCAGATAATCAACTGGTGGGCCCTAGACATTGACCTATGGCCACCATTAGGGCATTATAGTAGATTCAAGACTAAAATAGTGTTCCTGGCTTACATGGAGAGTTTTTTATATGTCAGAATTACATTTGTGTATTAGCTGAAGAGTGGGCCCCAAGGATAATTCCCTCTGTGGGCCTCCAGTCCAGCCCTGCATGCATATATATTCGGCCCCCTGTTGTCTGAAATCCCCTAAATAAAATAAAGTGGGCCAAGTTGTCTTCAGAATTCACCTAATAAGTAAATTAGGGGTGTGTGAAGACCTAAAACACCTCTTTCCATTGCAGTGATTGGAGGGGGGGCATGCCAGCTCACAGTGACTGATGACAGGGGGAATCTTCCCATCGGAGGACACAGAAGATAATAAGCGTTCAGCCCAGGCAGAGCAGGACATGGATCCAGCGATCAGGTAAGAGCTGCAGCATCAGACTAGGAGCAATGGTCTGCGGTGGGACACAAGGTGAGCTTAGAGGCTGATTCATTACTAACGCCAGGTATCGGCAGATGAGCATCTGTATATGCTGTAAGCGGGTATCGGGCGCTGTAACAGAGTGCCTCAGTCACTGTAGAAACCTGACCTGCATTAATGAATGTGATGTATGTCGGCTGCTCTAACACCAGTACAGCGCTTCAAGGAGCGAAAGGTAGCGCCAGCTCAATGTGGCCGATGCTAAGCGCTCCACACCATACTTATCAAAAAAGGACACACACAGCGTCGGCGCTCTAAATTTGGTCGCTATAGCATAGAGCGCCAGACGCTGTGTGATTAAAGTCTGTTTTTGAACACATATAAACCTATAACAAAGCGAAAACACATGGAATTACATTGTTTTAACACTGTGACATTAACACTTTAGTGCCAGACCTGTAATGACAATTCTGCATAAAAATATAAAAAGTCAAAAAAGTTTCTAAAACTGTTTGTTTGCAGCCAGGAGAGGCCACACAATGATCTGAGCAAAAAAAAATGTCATGCCATTAAAATGTATTGGAGAGCGACACTTAGGCCCTTATTTATGAAGGGATAGCGACAGGTAGCGACTGGTGAGCGGCCGGTAATGACGGGCCCCGCCACGAGAACGCCGGCTCCCCACTACAATCACACATTTATCAAGCCGATCCTGCTTAGCGTCTGAGATAGCGCCAGATAGCAACTCATTCATCATTATTCCAGCCTCAGCCCACAGCGCCAGCGTCCGACCTTGAACAGCGACAGGTATGACCTCTCGCTACCTGGCGCTCTCCAATGCATTTCAATGGAACAATCTTTAAATATTAATAATTAATTGTTATTTTTTATTTTTTTTTTCAATGTGAAAAATTCTGTCACCACTTCTGCCATTTAAGGGAAAAAAAATAAAAAAAAAAAATTGTACAGAATTGATATTACAGGTCTGATATTAATGTATTCATATTACTAAATTATTTTAAAAACTTTTTTTTTTTTTTGGTTTCCAAAAATATGGTGGTTTGGGGGTTAAAAAACTACTTTTAACCCATCGCCGCCAGCGCTCTGGGGTTTAAACAAGCATTTTACAGCGCAATAATTTTTTGAGCGTGATTTTTTAATGAATATGGTGGGAGCCGGTCGCTAGGGCCAGTCGCTATCATGCGCTCCCATACAGCGCGGAACCTGTCAAATAGCGACTCCTCACCCAATATTCAACATTACGGCAAACCGACTGAGTCGCTATCAACTACCGAACAACGGCCAAGCACAGCGACTACTAGCGGGCGCTCTCAAAATGCCGCTACAGTCGCTCAACTGTCGCTACCTGCCGCTATTAATGAATCGGCCTCCCCGCGAAAGATAATACCTGGCGCTCTGGAAGCTAGAGAACTGGTGCTATACACTGAGCCACCTGTAATAATACATGTGACGCTACATGGTGCTGTTAGAGTCGCTCACCAGATTATCTTTCATAAATGTGGTTTTGCCCGGCGTTCACCAGATGCTGCCTGCCGCTACAAGGCCCTACCAGGCCCCACCTTCAGGGGGGCGAATACGTTTGCATTGCAGCTGCTGTTTAGCAGTGGATAAATGTGGATAAATGTAAATATGAATGCTTTACCAACCAAAGTGCATAACCTTACATATACCATTATTATATTTCACCAAGTAGCCGCTCGGGCCATGTGGTTTAGGCCCTTCTGTAATATGTTGCTATCCTTTGGAGTGTTATTGTGCAAGTTTATAGTATTGTAAAAACTGTCAAGCAACTTTCTATTATACTGCCCACATTATTAAAGCATAAATAACATGTGTGGAAGAACCCAGTGGTGAGTCCTGTGGCATCCTACTGCTATTTGGGCCTATGAGGAAAATATTCAATTTAAAAAAACTCACTTTTTATTTTTTAACCAGTTTCCTACACTATATAACATTAAATAAAAGCAAGTGCCCCTGATGGGGTGGGGCAGCAGCCCAGCCGCCTCTATCCCTCCACAGTAAGTGTACCTGATGGGGGGGGGGGGGGGGGGGCAGCAGTAGCCCAGCTGCTCCCATCCCTCTGCAGAAGCCAGCACAGATGAGGGAGGTGGCAGCACAGCTGCCCCTGTCCCTGTGTAACTGGGCCTTATTTTTGAGAGTAGGTCTCATTTTCGGGGGTAGGTCTTATTTTCGGGGGTAGGGCTTATATTTTAAAGCATTTGTGAAAATGCAAAAATCACACTATGGCTTATTTTTGGGCAAATACAGCAGTAGTTTGAACACATTTGGTTTAGCCAATGAGTGTTTGCCTTGGTCATCAGGAGGTATAGGACAAGGTCATTAAGTCCTTGGAATTACTCATTGTTTTTGTGTCATGGTGTTACTTGCAGCCACTCACAGAGATCTCCAGGTCTGAAGTCCTCTGTTAAGCCCTGTGGCCAATCCAGCCACATTCGACTGCTAAGCCATGCTGCCAATCCTGCTCTGTCTGACCACTGACCCTGCCATGTCTGCGTTTTGGAACATCTGCACCATCTGCACTGGCAGCCATACCAGGTACAATCAACATTGCAGGAAGAATAGTTGGAGCACCCTATCATCCCTGCAGGAATTGCACAGACTTAGAATCTTCTCACAGGCGGAGAAGATTCTTCTCCCCCTCCCACCCTGGACACACCTTATTCCAGTATTTACCATCTGGGTAACATCTTGCGGTGCCAGCTTGCAGGACTTCTAGATCTAGGAATGGTTTCTTTCCTTTGGCTATCCGCACCATTAACAAAAGCCAGGCATCCTTAATTCTGAGATATCTAATATCTTTTGAAATGATGTTTCTTACCGTCATGTCAGTAGGGGTGGGCCGGTCATAGAGACCTTAGGGAATTCCTGTTGGGCCACACTACTTTGAAGCTAGTTGGGCTGCTACTTTTAACACCTGCTATCCAATTTTTGCCTCCCTTGGCTCCCCCCAGCAACCCTGTACCAGGCTGCCAAGTACCCCACTAGCACAGAAACCCCATCCTATCTTCTGCTGCCAATGCTATATCCTTAGCATCATGGATGTGGGGAGAATACCCCCCTTGCCAAATTGTGTCAACCTAAATTACTAAAACTTTGCCCATGACCTGTCCCTGCAATACTAATTTGTTGACTGGCTAGGGAGCATTGGGAGAGGCTCACAGGGATATTGCAGACTGGGCATGGGCTGACCTACCTTGTAAAACTACAAGCTAAATCTACCACTGCTTTCCAGATTACATTACTGAAAGTTTACATTTTTTCTAGAGAATCATTTTTGTTAGAGGCTGTATAACACCCAATATTACAATTGTACATTCCCCAAAAATGATTAGCTTATCCTATTATACATCCTTCAAAGCTGCACTAAGCTCTCAGTGAACTCCAATATTATTTTTTACATTTGAGTTGACAAAACTGATGCATGTAGGAGAAGTTTAATTATATTTTACGATTAACCCTTTCGCTGCCAGCCTACCTGCAGCATTTGCCACTCCCTGTTGCCAGACGATGTTTCACTATTTTGCGCTACACATATTCAACTGTCATTTTTGAAAGGATTTCCAGGGATTTCCCAGGAAAATTATATATTGTTTTTTTTCAACAGAGTCTGGGCTTTAACATGAAATGTCTTGTTTGTATTTTTTAGGTGTATTCTCAATTTTTTTGGGTGAAATGTGTGAAAAAAAATAAAAAAAATATATTTTTTTACAATTTGTAGAGTTTTTTTGTAATAAAAAATGGAAGTTTGTCAATAAAATCTTATTGCGTGAGAAACCCCAATTTCTCCCGGTTACAGCGATACCACATATGTATAGGTAGACACCCTTTCCTGCCCAGAAGCCTTTTATAGCTGCTGGATGACAAATGGTTAATTAAAAAAAAAAATGACATAGGGTCCCCCTTCCCGGGGAGGGGGACCCCATTTTTTTTTGGATTTTTAAGGGTTAAAAACCCTTAAAAATCCCCAAAAAAAAATGACGTGGGGTCCCCCTTACCCAAAGTAACCAGCCCGGGACCAGCTATGGGGGCTTGTAGGCACAGAGTGGGGGGGCCAGCTTTGGTGGCCCCCCCACCCTGCAGCCTACGAGCCCACATAGCCTATGTGGGCCCGGGCTCTTCTGCCCCCCCCCTGGCCTTTGGGGAGGCAGGTAATGGGGGTGCGGGGGTTAATGGCAAGTCACCCGCTAGGGCAGGTGACTTGCCACCCCCCCAGCCTTGTGAACTGGTATAAGGGGTCTCATGGACCCCTTACCAGCTCACAAAGGGTTAACTGTTAAAAAAAACCACGACACAATAATAAAAAGTATTTTATTAGAAAAAAAAAAAATTTTTTTTACTGTACTTACCTTCGATTGCAAGCTCTTGTCCCTCGCCGCTCAGCTGACAGATGCCGGTGATCGGCATCCAGAGAAGGAGAAGGCAGGAGATCAGAGGATCTCCTGTCACCTCCTTCCCCAGCGCCGATCACCGGCATCTGAGAAGCTGAGAAAGCTGAAGCCCGTTCGGGGCCGGGATGACTTCATAAGCCCCGCCCCCAAGGGGGCGGGGCTTAGAGGCATGATGGCGGCCGCCATCGAGAAGAAGAGAGGAGAGAGCCTCCCAGGCTCTCTCCTGAAGATCGGTAAGTCCTGGGGGGGGGATCGGAGGCCCCCCAGGTGAAGAGGAGGGACAGCGGGAGCCAGCGCACACACAGGTAAGTGAATGTCATTATTATTTTTTTTTTTTTTTTTTTACAGTTAGAAGCTGCTGCTGCAGAAGCGGGGGGGGGCGGCCTATTCCGGGGGCTCTCCTGGAGCCATCCGACCCCCCATGGGGGATCGGATGGCACCAAATTAAAGAGGAGACCCGGCCGGATCCAACAAGGTGTCAGGTGAGTATTTTTTATTTTTACTTTTTAAACTAGAAGCGAGGAAAGTCAAGCACGTAACACCTACGGGCTTGGCACTTAAGGCCCAGCCAAGCCAGCACGTAGGTGTTACGGGCTTGGCAACAAAAGGGTTAAATTTAATAATCCACAGAAGACAAATATACCTAAAGTGGACCAAAAAATGACCTAAACTAGACCAACACAACAAACAGAGCTGTGGGACTACCGTGGCTTGCTCTGCTCCCTCACGCAAAATGCACAAACAGACAGAGTGGCTGTTGGACCACTTTTTTGTGTGGTCCAGGAGGAATGAAATTGAAAGAAGGACAATCTTTGGAGCCCTGCTACAGCTTCTGTCCAGAACTACAGGAAATGATACTAAATTTGTAAAGGATTTATACAGGATTTTTGACACTACCTTGACTGCAGAATTATACCTGTGCTGGGGTCATTATTGGCCTGACAGTAAAAGGGATTAACTGTCCCAGCACGGGTATGATTCTGCAATAGGGGGGGGGTGTTACATACTAGCAGAACCTACTGTACATACCCCAAGCATACAATCCTGCCACACATGTGCCCAGGTGAGTATTGGGCAAACCAGGGGGGTTTCACAAAGAGGGGCATTCCAAACCGTAATGCCCCAGAGAAGTGGACCAAACTTGGAGAGACAAACTCTCAGGTTCTGTTCTGCTTTAATGAACAACATATGGTAGTTGCAGGAAGGCCATATCTGCAGTAATTCGCTAGATGAATGATGGCTTCTACCTCATGGTACTAGTTCCTTATCTCCACACCAAAAACAGATGAGCATCTGGTGTTTGCTAGTGTCTGTTAATGCAAAGCTAACTGACATATTATTGTTATTTTCTATTTGGATGTGGATTGAAAGAAGGGAGGGGATTGTCAAAGACTTTTACGCAACAGTAAATAAATTATCGTATGAATCGTAAGCAACAGTAAATAAAATATAGCCTTAGTAGCAGCTCCATGATCTAAAAATAATTATTTCTCTGCATAGTCCCTTCATAGTTATCAAATCTCTGTTGGATTCTGTATATATTTATTTTACAGCAAAGTTCACATTATTCCCTTCGTGTCTGTACACTGTCCTTCTTCACGATACATGGTTGAACGCCAGTAATTTGTCCTAAGGCTTCATCCGCGTCCTCAAGTGACCCTTGAGCATGCCTTCCGTACATTTGTACCACTATAAGGATGACAGACAATTCTCGTACAGTCCAACCAAGGTGATACAAGGTCTCCCACGATCGAAAACAATAATACTCTCTTGTTGTACATGGAAGATATCCTTCAGAGAACATATTTTTTGTTCTTCCTTATCTATATACATGCACAAGATGTTCTTTAAAGAAAAACTCTCTTTTTGTCAGGTATGTGAAATATCTTCTATCAATAAACCTTGCCATAGAAAATCCAAGCAGCTGGTACCCAAGTCTCATAAAGCCACAGCACCCACTGTACTTATTTAAAGCGGAACAAATAGGCTGGGGCGGGGATGCGAGTGCAGCTGGGGCTGCGGCCGCTCTCATTGCCCATTGAAGCCTATCAGAGCCATTTGCCGAAAGTTATAGTTTCAGCTCTGATTGGATGAGAGCCTGTTTATGTTCCACTCCTTTGTTCCATTTTCATTAGAAGCCTCAGGGAAGTACTGTGCACGCGACGATGTCGCCTTAGCTGGGGGTCACTATAAAATACATTACAGATATAAACAATTCTAAAGTTCTAACTGTAACTCAATCATTCCAGTAAAGAATGGGCAAGATCAAATAGTAGCCTTGGTATTGTTGCATGCCAGCTTTGTTTGGAATGATTATTATTTTTGAAACCCTAATAGATATCTCAAGCCCCAATAGACAGATTAACTAGGTAGTGCTAGTCTTGTCTTATTATTCTCAACACTCCACTTTAATAAATCTATCCACTACCGTGCTTTATCACTCACTGCCTTGAGAGTGGGCAAATTGATTCCTTGGTTTTCATGAAGGTCAACTGAACGATGGCCTTCACATTCTTTGGGCCCTTCAGTAGCTGTATGACCTGCTTGGCTGACTGATAATGACTGACTGATGCACTTCGTGAGAAGAGGGTTACCTAAAAAGACAAGGTTTCAAGGATTAGTTGTTTAAATCAAAATTATTTGGGAAAAAAGTATAGAGCAGAGATGGTTTAAAAAATCTGATCCAAGAGCCTAGAAATTCAATGATTATTAATACAGTGCTTTAGGTATTTTCAGACATTTTTGTTTAATTTCTACAATAACATCTCTGTCCTTTGTACATGCAACTGAAAAAAAGGATTTTATCCTGCTGACTTTGGGTTATGTAAAATATACAGTTAAACTTACATCTTGGTATGTCAGCCAGCGTTTACTATCCGAGACACATGAAATACTGTCAATGCATTTAAGATTTTCCTGTCTATATCAATTCATACTGATGCTTGGTGATAATTTCTTTACCTTCCTAAAGATGTCCATCTTTTTGAGCGTCACAGTGCTCTGCTTTGTACACCAGTCTATTCAACAAGAACAGTGTAGTCTGTAAGAAGTCTAGAGTCCTATGGGATACCTGGGTAAAGAAACTATCAATGAACTATGAAAAAGAATACATATTAGGTACCCAGAGGTAAAGCATGTGGAAAGAGTTCTATAGTTTATGTCTAAAATATACATAGACTTTATATTTAGATTTAGATGAGCCAAGAATATATAAGCTAAAAGGTTCTTTGTTTTATCTATAGGGAATTGCTTTTACCACAAATCTGTAGTAATAAGACATTTGACTGGGTTCTCTGTTTGCCAACACATAACCAAGATCTTAGTGTATTTATTTTACTAAAGATATACATAAAATAATGATCTGTGGTGGACAATTTCTTAGATACAGCAGAAGTCAAGTGAAAGGACCCATGCAAAATGCCATGGAAAAAATTAAACATCTGCTGCCCACTTTTAGTCATGCCCCTAGTATCCATCCAGCTCTCCTGTGAATCTATTTACCCTCAACACAATAGGCCTATGTGACAAATAAACCTTGTTCTCCCTTTATTTTCAATTTAAATCTGCCCCCTCGCTTAAACCGAGCCAGCAGCAGTGAACAGTTGGAAAAAACTCCCCAGAACTTACTTGCCCCTTCTGCATGCATGATAGTGAATCATTTTCTGCACTTTCATTTACTCCTGCAGACACCCTTGTCACCAGCTTTCTTTGTACTGGACATAGAGCCCCTGCGCCCTGACATTAATTGTACACCGCCCATGGGTGAAATCTCTGTCACAATCATTTGGTAAAATATTTTTTTATATAATAATTGTATACTTAGCATTAGTGGGAGTTTAGATGGGGTGAGTATTGGGAACATGGTTAAGATGCGGGACTGATGTGTGAGGACTATTAATTAAGGATCAACATATCCAGAGAGGTAAGTCAATCAGCATGTCCATTGCTAGAATGTGGGGATTGTTACATATTAATGTAGGAGTGTGGTGGAAGGGCATGCAAGTGAAGTTCACGGAGACAGCGGGTTTCCTGATTCTTGTAGAAAATCTTCACTATGTTATTACAAATGAAAAAAATTCTGAACCTATTCCTTATGGCCCGCAACCAAGTTCCAAATCATTTAAGGGGCCTGCTCTTCAAAAGGTTTACAACATTATTGTACTGTATCTAAAAGGCAAAACCTTCCTTATATGGAGGCTTGGAAGCGGGATGTAGTGGATTTTGGGGTTTGTCCAGGGAAAGGACCTCTCTGTGCTTCCCTGGACAAATCACAATGTAGAAATTCACAAAGGGCACCTGCTAGGTGTACAATTGCCTCATCTTGGAAATCGCCATCAATAAACAAAACCGGAGTAATACAAAGACTAGAGTGGTTGATGACCAATGAAATACTATGCAGTAAAGTAAATGACAAACAATCATGGTACAAAATTTGGAGATCATGGGGAATACACCACAGTATGACCATGTAATCTCTAATAAGGCCAAGTTGATTATATAAGGAGTTGGGCTCACTCGTACAACTCTCGGGAGGAGGGGCAGGACCCTATAACTTTTTCCCCCTCTTCCTACTCTCTAGTATTTATCTCTATCTCCTTTCTCCCAATCTTGCCAATCTTCGCCAAGATCTCGCCAATCTTCTTTGGTTTCCTACCTTTTCGACTACACTAACATTATAGGCAGCAGAAACAAATAGGAATAATATAAACCTAAAGTTACCTTAATCACCTTGATTAAGGTATCTGGTGTATGGAATATTAGTTTAATGTTACAGTTAATAACCCTTTCAGATATTCTGAAGCATATTGCTATGTTTTAATTTGGGTGCAAATCTTATGGTGTGAAAAAAACGTGGTGGGGTGGGTGGTGGATCAAATGTGCATGTGCCTTATAGGGCGAATATTAAAAAAAAGTAAACTCACATTACCCAGCGCTGCTGAACTGCTGGACTGTCTGCCACAGCCACTGGTGGGCCAAAAGATCAAGGAGGGGTGGGCAACAGGGTAACTGAACCTTTCCTTCTGTTCCTGCCACCTCCTGGCCGCTGCTGCTTTTCTTTCTGGTGCACAGGAACACAGACACACCCGGCTCCGTGGAGTGTGGGGTGCCAACCTTTATTGAACGGATGCTCAGCCAGGCCACACCCACCCGTTACAGGGAACCAGGTGAAGAAGCAGTGGCGGGGAGGTAGTGGGGACAGTGGACAGGGTTCAGTTACCCTGCCCTCTTCCTGCCCAACCTTCTAGCCTCCTGGAGGCACCCCGGGACATGTGAGTATACTTCTTTTTGCTTGTTTTTTTCTACCTGGGGAATGGGAGGGGTGAGAATGCCACACTGCCTATAGGGAATGGGAGGCGGGGAATGGCACACTGCCTATAAGGAATGAGATGGGGATACTACACTGCCTATGGGGAATGGGAAGGGGGATGCCACACTGCCTATGGGGAATGGAATGAGGGGGTGCCACACTGCTTATGGGGAATAGGAGGGGGGAATGCCACACTGCATATAATGGGGAATGGGAGGGGGGAGAATGCCACACTGCCTGTAATTGGGGGCTTTTGCACCTTGCCTGTTATTTGGTTCTTGGGGGGGGGCAGTGTTTTAGTACATTTTTTTACGCCATTTCTTTCTTTTTTTTTACTGTTTCAAATCCTATGTGAGTCTTATAGGGAGATGCATCTTACAGAGCGAAAATACCATATTCACTGACTAAATCATAAACATTATGGCCATATAAAATTGTTTTAGATCTTCAGTAAAAATAGGGAGCCTTATTTATGAAGTGTTGGCGTCACACAGCTACACTATTTTGCCTCAGTGGTACTCATTGTGCAATCTAAATAACCAAAAAATGGCAGTACCAATGCGCCCGTCAGCTAGCGTCTTATTTAACACTAGCACCTAAAAGGTTGCAGCATTGTGGCACCATTTTTTTTTTCTTATTTTCCTGATCCACATCCTAGGTGCATCTTATAGAGCGAAGACACTGTATTCACTGATTAAATCATAAATACTATGGTCATTTTAAATTGTTTTAGTCAGTATAAATAGGGAGCCTTATTTATGAAGTGTCAGCGCCACACAGCGTCACTTTTTTTGCTTCAGTCGCACTCATTTTTCGAGCGTCTAACACTAGCACTCAAAAGGTTGCAGCACCAAGTGTTCTGGTTGAAGCAGCACCAGTTGAAACATGGTGCTGTAGGTCAAGATCCCATAAAGCCCAATGGGCAGACCTGGATTACATTGTTTTATGCTTATAATTAATATTATACACATTTTTTTGTACAGAACTTGCATTATGACTTGTCAATAAATGCAGGACCTATATGTAACCAAATGTTTTTTTCTGGTATATTAAAATTGATTTTCATGGCTTCTCTTGCTTACCAATGTGTAATTTGGACCACAACAACTAAAATGCAGCCTAAACGCACTGTAAAGTTTGTCCCCTTTGTCACCAGCAGTTATTTCTTACTTCTTATGAGAACCAGCACCCAGAAATCCAGAGCCAATCTTTTGAAGGAGGAAAAAAATCTTAAATACGCATTGCAGCACTGAAAAGATGGTGGTACAAACTCAGGCTCACTGGCGCTGGTATAATCGACAGTTGGGGCCAACAGGTGCTGACACAGGCCGGCTTATACCAAATGAAACAATAAAAGGAAATTAGTTCGCTTCCGGCACTGCAACCTCTAGGACCATTGTAGTCCAAAGGGCAGCTCCAGAAAAGACAAACATGCCGGTGCTCCAAAACTGGTGCTATAGCCACCAGAAAGATGCTGAATTGCGCACATCATAAAAAAGGCTCATAGTATAGAGTACAGTATAGTATTTTCCATATATAGTATAAATACAATAAATCGAAATATATTAAATAGCATACAGGATATATATATAATGTATTTATATATTACATGGCAGATTGGCAGATATCTAAATATGTGGCTGCTTAGTAGTGTAGGGATCTTCCCGGGGGATGGTGTGTTTGGACACAGTTCACGACAGACTTAGGTGTTATAAAAGCAGGTCTTGGCGTTTATTCATGGCATAAACAGTCCAGTAAACAAAACATACAGCAGCAGCGTGCTTCTTTAGTGTACAAAACAAAATAAAGACCTAGCCCGTCTGGGCGCTTACTAGCAGGTTCTTCTCACCTAGCTGACACTTTCAAAATACAGCGTTCGCCTGGACATCGCAGGGTGAGTTTTTAGCTCCAGCAGTGGCTGCGTTCGCAGCTTCCTTCACACACACACACAGGCTGTTCATTTCAGGCTGAGAGCAATAGCCTGCAGTCTCTGCAGAGCTTTTACCTCCCAGGCTAATTAGGATCAGAGCTCACCTGATTCAAAACCCAAACTGGATCGGGGAGGTGTGGAATGACAGGTCCCTCTACCAAACCTACCTGCCATTCCATATAAATCCAGGCCCGGCAAAATTTAAACAACACCTCAGCAGCATATCACTGCTGGGAAACAAATCAATCCTGGACTTACCATCTCACCCAGCGTAGTAACCTAGGTGAAATGTACACCCCCTCGATCACTTCTCCAGTGACATGTCTACATATCCCCCCCCTCTTCTTCAGACCGGAGGGCTGAGCATTTTGTCCCCACAGACAATGTACCCTCGACAATGCGTCAGCATTTGCCTGTAATTTCCCTGGCCTGTGTTCCACAGTGAAATTAAAGTTTTGTAGGGACAGAAACCATCTAGTCACTCTTGCGTTTCTCTCCTTATTTAACTTCATCCATGTTAGGGGGGCATGGTCTGTCACTAACTTGAATTTCCTTCCTAGCAAGTAATATTTTAGGGATTCGAGGGCCCACTTCACTGCCAAACATTCTCGCTCCACAATGGCATAATTTTTTTCGGCCGGGGTTAGCTTTCTACTCAAGTACATCACCGGATGCTCCTCACCATTTACTACTTGTGAGAGTACTGCACCTAAGCCTGTGTTAGAAGCATCTGTCTGGACCAGAAATTCTCGCCTGAAATCGGGGGTAACTAACACAGGTTGTTGGCACAAGGCAGATTTAAGGCTTTGGAAAGCCTTCTCGGCCTCTGGAGTCCACGTGATCATGGCTCTCTTTCCGCCCTTGGTCAAGTCAGTTAGGGGAGCAGCAACTGAGGCAAAGTTCGGCACAAATCTACGGTAATAGCCCGTAATACCAAGGAAAGCTCTGACCTGTTTCTTTGTCAGGGGTCTAGGCCAATTCTGTATTGCCTCCACTTTATTAAGCTGTGGCTTAATCAACCCTCTTCCAATAATGTAGCCCAGATACTTGGCCTCTTCTAGGGCTATTGCACACTTCTCGGCATTTATGGTCAACCCCGCATCACTTATGGTATCCAATACAGCCTGTACCTTACAGAGGTGACTTTCCCAATCAGGGCTAAAAATGACCACATCATCGAGGTAGGCAGCTGAGTAATCACGATGTGGTCGCAAAATCAAGTCCATCAACCTCTGGAAAGTCGCAGGTGCTCCATGTAACCCGAACGGCATCACTACATACTGGAATAGCCCATCAGGGGTGGAGAATGCAGTTTTCTCTTTAGCCTCATTAGTAAGTGGAATCTGCCAATAGCCCTTTGTGAGATCGAGGGTGGTTATGTATCTGGCATTACCCAACTTCTCAATCAACTCATCTACCCTGGGCATAGGATAGGCATCGAATTTTGAGATCTCATTCAACTTTCTGAAATCGTTACAGAACCTCTAAGTCGGGTATATTTTGCTCAGTGGGAGGAGCCTCCTCCTCTCCAGCCAGGACCTGCAAAGGAAAACAATTATTTTCATCCTGCACACTTTTATCATTTACAGGGGGTAACGCAACAACCTTAGGAGTTTCCTCACTCCTTTCGGGGGATTTTCTTTTTCCCCAGAGAGCCCAGAATAGTGGAAAATCGCGCCCCAGTATTACGTTGTGCATTAGATTTTTAACCACACCCACTTCATATTGTACGGTGCCTTGTTTAGTCCCGACTTCAGCCAGCACTATAGGGTACACTTTTGTATCCCCATGTATACAAACAACACTCATATGCTTTTTACACTCAAAGTCCCCAGCCACCAGGCTGGCATGCACCAAGGTTACGAGGCTTCCTGAGTCCAGCAACGCCTTAACAGGAAAGTCATTAATTGTAATGTCGCAGATTTGCGGTTCAGTCTCTAGTCCAGGAACTGCAACACAAGATGGTTCCGCAAATAGCGACTGACGCCGACTAACCTCACAGTCCATGGGCTCAGTGGTAAGAGGGCAATGGGCAGACACGTGTCCCGTCTCATGGCATCTCCAGCACTGGATAGAGCCTGTTCTCCTTGGCCAGGAGTCCTTTTTAGGGCTACTTAGCCACCCGGGACCATCTCCAGTCTTTTGCCCCTGAGACACCACTTGAGCCCTTTTTCCTCCCTCAGCACCCCTCCACACTCCCCCAATAGATGGAAGTCTCTTACCAGCTGATGGCACAGATCTGGCACTCCGGGGAGGTGAGGGGGCTGCAGAAACATCACGGAGGTAGTCCTCAGTCGCCTGGAATCTCTCCACAAGGTTGACAAGTTCGTTTGCATTCTTAGGGTCACCTTGTCCCACCCAGCGTTGCAGGTCAGCAGGAAGTGCTCGGAGGTAGCGGTCCATCACAACCCTCTCTAGGATCTGTGCAGGAGTAGAAGTGTCTGGCTCCAACCACTTCCTCGCCAAATGGATCAGGTCATACATCTGGGACCTCGCCGATTTGTCCAAACTGTAGCTCCAGTTGCGTACCCTCCTGGCACGGACCGCAGTAGTAACGCCTAGCCGGGCAAGTATCTCCGCTTTTAGCCGAGTATAGTCCTTAACCTCTTGCTCACTGAGGTCATAGTAGGCCTTTTGAGGTTCCCCTGTTACATAGGGCGCAATTACCTCTGCCCACTCAGCGACGGGTAACTTCTCTCGCTCAGCCGCACGCTCAAACCCAGTTAGGAAGGCCTCAACATCATCCTCAGCAGTCATCTTTTGCAGCGCTCGCTGCACAGCTCTTTTCACATCAAAAGTCTCTGGAGCGGCTCGCACCACTGTGTGGGGGTTAGCAACCACAGGCGCCTCTTGTTTTGCAATCAGGTGTTCAATAAGTTGTTGTTGGGCAGCCATGGTCTGTTCATGGCGTCTATTAGCCTCTATCTGGGCCTGTTGTTGTTGCAAACTTACTTGCATAAACTGCTTCAGCATCTCCTCCATGTTGCCCGACTGTTCTTGGAGTGTAGTTGCAGCTTTCACCCAAGACATAGGCAGCTGTAGCCAAGTCTGTCCACACCGTTGCCCCTAGCAACCGTTTTGCCCGCTCCGCAGCACCAATTGTAGGGATCTTCCCGGGGGATGGTGTGTTTGGACACAGTTCACGACAGACTTAGGTGTTATAAAAGCAGGTCTTGGCGTTTATTCATGGCATAAACAGTCCAGTAAACAAAACATACAGCAGCAGCGTGCTTCTTTAGTGTACAAAACAAAATAAAGACCTAGCCCGTCTGGGCGCTTACTAGCAGGTTCTTCTCACCTAGCTGACACTTTCAAAATACAGCGTTCGCCTGGACATCGCAGGGTGAGTTTTTAGCTCCAGCAGTGGCTGCGTTCGCAGCTTCCTTCACACACACACACAGGCTGTTCATTTCAGGCTGAGAGCAATAGCCTGCAGTCTCTGCAGAGCTTTTACCTCCCAGGCTAATTAGGATCAGAGCTCACCTGATTCAAAACCCAAACTGGATCGGGGAGGTGTGGAATGACAGGTCCCTCTACCAAACCTACCTGCCATTCCATATAAATCCAGGCCCGGCAAAATTTAAACAACACCTCAGCAGCATATCACTGCTGGGAAACAAATCAATCCTGGACTTACCATCTCACCCAGCGTAGTAACCTAGGTGAAATGTACACCCCCTCGATCACTTCTCCAGTGACATGTCTACAGTAGATAACTATTGAACATTTTACTGTATGTGAAATGAAATATGAAATGAAACTATAGGACCTTTTTCTTTATTGTTTTCTTTATAATTTCCATCTTATATTTTTTTTATAGTCTAGTAACAATTTAGATCTATTTTTAATATTTAAAACCCATGGGACCAACTGGTTCTTTCCTACATAGGTCTCTTGGCCAATTGCCACCCCTTCAGTTTTTCTGTCCGTGGGTCTCTTATGTTTAGATTCGAAGTGGGGCCGAAACAATTTTCCTATGATTTTTTTCCTCTGTAAAATTCAGGACTATATTTAGCTGTGCAAATATGAGGAAATAAATCTTAAATGCTCATCTAATTGTGTTTTAAATGCCACTTGGTCCATCACACATATTTTAACCCACAAGTACACTGTAGTAGATACACAGTTACAGAACTGTTTAATTTTATATTGTTAATTTCCCAGGAAACCAGTTTGGCATCTCAAAATAATTCTTACAGGTTTGGCAGTCTCTACACTATACACATGCTTCATATCTTTTTATTTCATTGGATCATCTATATGGCTATGAGAACGATTGTCTGTTTAAAACGACCAACAGCCTTGCAGAGTTGGAAAAAACTTCTGAAAACTCACTTGCCCGGTCTTAATGCATAATACTGAATCATTGTCCATGCTTTTCTCCTGGTATTGGCTATTTTGGAGCTTCCTTTCCTAGCATCCCAGCCATGCTGCTTTCTGAATTTAACTGACATAATCCCACAATGCACTGTGGCAGGAAACCCAGCAGCACTTCCTGTTTGCAGGTGACCTGTTTGTAAAATTGGCCAAAGCATGAGTTACAAAAAGGTAGATTTTTATTTGCAGCAATCTGAGTTGCCCCAGGGAGGGAAATATATTAGCAATTTCTTGTAAGGGTGTTAGTCTGGTTTAATCCTTGCCAACTCCTGAAATAAAAGATGCTTGTTGAATAGTTTTTTTTCGGCAGCCTTCAGATGAAACTTCCCCTTCTTCCTTGCTTAATGGAAGGAATGTTGGAATCTCTGGACAGGATACTTGCTGAATGGTTCAACAATCTGTTCTTCTTTGTAGCCCTTTTCAACAAATATTTCATTAGCATATTTGCCTGTGAATTATACACGTGGATATCAGTGCAGTTGTGTCTGATTCTAGTTAATTGCCACTTGGGGGCATTATATATCCACCTAGAGTGATGACAGCTGTCATTAGATATATAGCTGTTTCTGTTGGTAGCTTTAAAATATGTGAGATGGGAAACGACAATCATAGAACAGCAAAAATCAGACAAACTTATATACTGGAAACGCTACATCAACAATTGCTTTTTCCTGTGATAGGGGACGGAGGAAACATTTAAATTATTCAATTTGAGAGTGAAATAAACAAGAATGAATATTACCCAAAGGTTTCACTCAAATAGAATTTCTCTGTGTAGTGATTCTATGTAGTCATTTTATGTAATCATTTACAAGGAAGATGCACCTCTCAAAACATAAAACGTAAATCTCCATTTTTTTCAAGATAGAAGGTGAAGGCATCAAATAGCAACCTGGTCTGACCCCCTCTAAGTGGTGGAGGGTGAAAAAGACTGATGATGACAAAGAAGGCAGTGATTGGTCCTGATGATGTCACATGGCTGTGACGAAACGCATGCTGACCAGCGATCCAGCTAGTAACAATCCCGGTCTTATGTGGACTGACTGAGTGAGGAGATTCATTTTATATCGGACAAACTGGGAACGTTTTGTTTTAGGGGAATTGGCATTTTTAAAAGTTTCCATTATTGTGTGCCAATATGCTGTAATTATCTGCTAGTTTTTTTGTTTTCTTTTTGCTTGCAGCTCTGTTTTTTTAAAGAAAACAGTTTTTCCTAGCAACAAAGTGTGTACCTTAGCAATGTACATCAGAGTGGTGTTTTAAAAGTATAGATCAGACATGTCCTGACTGTAGCTTGCTAATCATCTGATGGGCAAAGACAATAGTATTAACCCCTTATGCTCTAATTTAACCTCTTCAGATGGGAGGAAAACAATCTTGTGTTCCGGTAGCTGATGGGTTACTGCATCCTCAGCTGGAGAGAAAATTTCTGCTGTGTGATTAAAGCAAAGCTTCTAATGAGCTCCTCTATTACAGTGGAAGGATTATGGGAACTGTAGAATTATAGTTTTACTATAGGACAAGAAAGCCACTCCTGTTTTGCCAAGACTATAGGGCACTATCCAATCACAAATGTTTATTTTACATTTCAGAAAAAGAAAGCAATAAACCTATAATAAACAATAAACAAAAAAGGGAGTTTTCCTTTAAATAAAGCATTTTTGTGTGGGGCAATCAAGCAATCAGTCTGGGTCTAAGTGACATATATCCAGAGGAAGCAGCATTGCCCACACGTGCATATGGACCCAGTACTTACACTAGTAGCAAATAGTGGATAATGGCAATAGGTAGTGTTTTAAATACCAGCATCGGAGGTAATTGAGAATAACGGCAAGGTTTTTCAATTGCAAAGTGGTCTTAGATTACTGGCGGCCCTGGCACCAAGACCTGAGCTGCATCTATTTATATTGATATGTAGATAAAGGGGGTTAACCATGAAGGGCTTTCGTGTGTTTCGGAGCGGCAGGCAGCGTCTGGTGAACGCTGGGCACTGTAGACAAAACCACATTTATGAAAGCGAATCTGGTGAGTGACTCTAACAGTGCCATGTAGCGTCACATGTATTATTACGGGCGGCTCAGTGTATAGCGCCGGCGCTCTAGCTTCCAGAGCGCCAGGTATTACTTGTCGCTCACTGTCGCTCCCCCATACATTTCAATGGGTGTTCATTAGTTGTTTATAAATAGCGTGTTTTACATTTTTTATTATTGCTCAAATCATTGTGTGGCCTCTCCTGGCTGCAAACAAACACTTTTATAAATTTTTTGGACTTTTTATATTTTTATGCAGAATTGTCATTACAGGTCTGGCACTAAAGAGTTTATGTCACAGTGTTAAAACAATGTCATTCCATGTGTTTTCGCTTTGTTACAGGTGTATATGTGTTCAAAAACAGACTATAATCACACAGCGTCTGGCACTCTATGCTATAGTGTCCAGCTTCAGAGCGCCGACGCTGTGTGTGTGTCCTTTTTTGATAAGTATGGTGTGGAGCACCGAGTGCCGGTTGCACTGCGCTGGCCCTGGCCTTACCTTTCGCTCCCTGCAGTGCTGTACTGGTGTTAGAGCACCCAACATACATCACATTCATCAATGCGGGCCAGGTTACTACAGCGACTGAGGTGCTATGTTACAGCGCCCTATACATGTTTACAATGTCTACTAGCAGTTGCTCTAAGCGCCGCTATACAGACGCTCATCTGCCGATACCTGGCGTTAGTAATGAATCAGCCTCCACATTGTATTATATTCATTTTACTACATAAAAAGTGGGGGAGTAGACAAGGTTTAACACACTTTCCTACCCCCCATAGAAGCTTCATATCTAACTTTTGTTTACCAAAACATGACTTACCTAATCAGGCTATGCCTCTCTTAATTCAGTCAAATCCAAGATCAAGTAACATGGGGGGGGGGGGGGTTATTGGCATCCTTTTTATTTCCAAGTGAAGTGGGAGCTGAAAGTAAAAAGAGGCCCTCTCAACTGAGATGTCTATGGTTTTCAAATAACATGTATAATATGCACCAATAGGCTTGGTGATGTGCGCTTCAATCTCTTTGGCTTTGTAATTTGTGATGGAAATGATCAAATACACTGTATAGTATACAAGGTGCTGCTTAGAGACGGATACATGAAAAGCCTAGAAATAATGGTCATTAAATAATGCCATTTTTTCAAGCTTTTTTTCATGGAAAATAGCTTTTGACTCTTTTCATTCTTTTGTCTCATTCATGGCAGAAATGTTTTTGCATCTTGAATACAACGTGTGACAGTTAATGACTGCCTGGTGAAGGCCTGCTCATTGATGGTACTAGCACTCCTTAGACTAATAATTTCAAAATGTGAAACCAGCTTTTCATTGGGGTCTTCCGTCTTTCACAGCCACGTGTGCTAATTAGCTGCTTGTAGTGTGTTCCCCTGTTCAGAAAAAGCACATTTCGATTCACTGAGCAGCAAAAGAAATGTTGCTTTCCAGGTCATGGTTTTTATATAATTTTCAGAAGCGATTTGCATCTTAGCACTTTGAGATTCGAATAAATAATATATGTATTTAACTGAATATAAGTCACATACTTTTACATGAGTATATTGGAAGTGATCTCCAGATGTTGCAGATGTAAAGGAGAATGGTAAAATGCAGATAGAGTCATTACTGATTCAATGTTTCAAAAATGCTAAAAATCCCCAAAAACCTCGTAGGAATTTCTGGTGGGGAATAAAAAGGTTTAATATGATGTTTGGCAGTAGAGAAACTAGAAAATGGGAATTTTGTTTTCATACAGGTAAAGTCATTCATGGTTTCGATTGTGGTCAGTGGAATTATCAGGATGGCAGAAACCCAACCAAACACCAGATAATCGATGACCTGGATGTGGCCAGGAAAGAAGTAAAGGCCACCAACCAAAGTAATGAACAGTGTTTCAGGCTTTGCCTCTGTAAAGAAAAAAAAAAATTCCTGTTGGCCAGCCCAGCACCCCTCCCACAGCACACGCTGCTGGCCTCCAACCAATGTGCCGTGGATTCTGGTCTCTCAGAACAATGGAGACCCTCAGCTGGAGATGAGTAGGTGAGTAGATAGGGACATAATTTATCCCAACATTTCAGTGTTGGTTGTATCTCCCACCAACTGGGACCTTCCCTTTAGGTAAAAAAAATTCAATTCATTTAAGACTTGAAAGAAGACTACCCAGGTTATTTTATAATTATTTACACCAGGGGAACCAAACCAGTGGTACAGGTGGTAATCACAGGGTTGTCACAATGTTGAAGACCCCCCCCCTTTTTTTATCTCCATGCTTGGCATAAAAGTGCTTTAATCGTCACTTTTCTTCTCAGCGGCTGCTGAGGGTATAGAGCCTTGGTGCAGGAGGATGGCTTGAATTTTGCTGCCTCTGTTTTCTTTAACATTATCGGAGTACATGGCGAAAATAGCGTCATACATGGGGGGCGGCTCATATGCTAATTTTTTACACTAGCGATCATGGCCAGCCTCTGATGTGCCCGCCACTCCCGATGTTTGGTGGGGCGGCGGCTGCTAGAGGCAGGGGGATGCATGTGGAGGATTGTCTTCAGGCGGGGAATATGAGTAAAGCCGGTCTAACGTGTTTGCGATATAATGGATTGAAGTTTATACACCAATGAGGTTGCCCGCTTGGTGGGTGGTCTCTGCATCCTGGCAGATATTTAATGATTGTCATTTTGTAATTAGATTGTCATGAGTAAGAACCTGCGGGGTTGGAAGCGCGTAGAGGTGCGTGGATTTTACTTGGGGATTTTTGTCTCTACCATGCTTTTATGATCTTGCCTAAATAAAACATTGAAGAAATGTTAAAGTGGACCTTTTGGCTGGCAACACAATTTATTTTGCCTAATCTGGAGTGGAGCGCTCACTGCCGAGCCGAATTGACACACAACCTTGGATGGGACTCCTTATTAAGGTAGAGCTGACTTTTACTTTTGTATGCTGATAATGTTGAAGACTGGCCTGTACCTCAACCTGATTTGTAGCATCTTTATTTTACCCAAGCCTGATTTGCTCAATAAGTACAAAACTATTTACATGAATGACAGATTTGGCATGTTTTTTGGTCACTTACAACCCACAGGTACAACCCAGGTGCCATATTCGAAAAAAGACAGGTACTACAGGTATTACAAACTAGACTTCAATTTTGACTGTTCACAGGGATTGCAGTCTGAACTGTACCGCAATGTTGCATCATTTACTGTTTACAAAGATTGCAGTGCGGATCTCCCGAAGCAAATGTTGCTTCTCAGCATCTTCTACTACATCTCTTCAACAGATTTTCTAGTTGTGAATCATCATTGTTGTAGACATCTGCAGCAGTCTGTCATCACACAAATCTCTGGGGAACAGACCATTTTTTCTGATGTAGGTAATTGGTTACCTAAAACATATTCTTATTTTAAAAGTCTCTGGTGGCTGATACCAAAGAGTGAAATTGAAAGCTAAGCTTGTATCAGGTCTTTGTGTAAAAGCTTTTATATAATTTTATTCTTACACAGTTTTAGAACATAAAACATTTTGCATGTTGCAGATGAGATCAAGAAAAATTGGCGGATTTGTCAAGACATTGAGGATTGTATTTCCTGCACATTTCATTGAACATAAAGCACTAAGTTAAGAAAGAAGCTGCTGCTTGTCAAACCCCTTTCCACTCCCCTACCCAACACAGGGAAATACATAGGCCCTTATTTAACAAGGGATAGCGCCAGGTAGCGAATGGTGAGCGAACGGTAATGACGCTCACCGCCACGAGAACGCCGGCTCCCCTCCGCAATCACACATTTATCAAGCCGATCCTGCTTAGCGAGTGACAGAGCGCCAGATAGCGAATCATTCATCATTATTCCAGCCTCACCCCACAGCGCCAGCGAGCGACCTTGAACAGCGACAGGTATGACCTCTCGCTACCTGGCGCTCTCCAATGCATTTCAATGGAGCAATCTTTAAATATTCACAATTAATTGCTATTAATGTTTTTATTTTTTTTTTAAATGGCAAAAATTCTGTGACCACTTCTGCAATGTTAGGTATTTTTTTTAAGGTAAAAAAAAAAAAAAAATTGTGCAGAATTGATATTACAGGTCTGATATTAATGTATTCATATTACAAAATGTTTGTAAAAACATGTTTTTTTTTTTTCCAAAAATATGGTTGTTTGGGGGTTAAAAAACTACTTTTAACCCATCGCCGCCAGCGCTCTGGGGTTTAAACAAGCATTTCACAGCGCAAGAATTTTTTGAGCGTGATTTGTTAATGAATATGCTGGGAGCCGTTCGCTATGGCCATTCGCTGCCATGCGCTCCCATACAGCGCGGAACCTGTCAAACAGCGACTCCTAACCCCGTATTCAACATTACCACACACCGACTGAGTCGCTGTCAACAGCCGAACAACGGCCAAGCACAGCGAATACTAGCGTGCGCTGTGAAAATAACGCTACTGGCGCTCATCTGTCGCTACCTGGCGCTATTAATGAATCGGGCTCGACATGTAGACACGAAGTGAGTTAGTCATTCACAAAGTGACTCATACACAAACTAACACAAACTATTAAAATGCACAATTACACATATGTACACAAAGACACACAGCGGCTCCTTGCCAGAAAAATGAATTGCCCCAGCAACTACTTCCAGACAATCTTTTTGAAAAGGTTTCTCTCCCCCTGCCCCCCATTTGCAATAGATATTTCCACCCCATCTCTCTCTCTCCCCATTATTATCCACCCATTAAAAAATGCTTAACGCCCCCTCCACCTTAACATTTAGCAATGCCCTTCATTACCTCTTCTAAAAAGGCTGTGTGAATATACTGCAAATGCACTGTGTGGAAGATCCCATATATCAAACCATACTGTCAGAAATCAGCAGCGCTGGCTGATGCCAAAACCTTCACTGCAGAGGGTTTTGGTCCACTTTAATATATTTTTATAACTTGTTCTACTAAACCAGCATTGTATAAATCTGCAAAATAATGGCAAGGGAGTATAGACTGTATAGGCATGGGAGGCAGCTGCTACTGGGCACATGGCAGAAGGTGACCCAGAATGGGCCTCCTCCGCTCACCTTGAAGTACCAATGGCGATACTGGAACTGGCCCACTGAAGGACCAGAAAATCCTCTGGTGGGTCCTAGACAGAAGAGCACTATTGCCATCCAAGTCATATATGCCGGGCACCTGAAAGCCACAGACACCAGACCCAGACAGGTGTAATATTCTGCTTATTAGTCACTCACTATGCTGTACTAGGGTTGGACGAGGTGTTTGTGGGGGCTTTTTATTTATTGCTTTTAGCATGGCCAACCTAAGTTGGGGCAAAATGGACAAATGCCCAGAGCCCGCAATCAACACAGAGGCCCCAGGATAGTTGATACTTGTCACTTTAAAGTAGATCTGAAACTCTGTAAAATCACCTTGTCTCTGCATTAAGAGGGGGGCAGAAGTAACAGATAGTAGCCAGTGCCTCCTATGGGACTGGGATTGGCAGTTGTCACAGTGATGTTTTGTGGCTTCAGGTGCATGTCTCCAGGAGAACAAGTACTTATAGCCAATCCCTCCTGCTGCCAGGTATAGCTTTGAATTAGGCTATACTTTGGGATTTGGGGATGAAAAAGTAAGTATGCTTGTTTAGCAAAGAGTAGTCCGGAATTCCTGAAGCAGGAAATCCTCACCGGATATAATTTTCTGCCAGTGCCGCTCAGTGATTTGGGAGTCTTGTTTCAGTTTAGCGATGTCCATATTGATTCATGTGCGTTGAGGGTTTCTGTAAATGAGGGAGTCTAGGGATGAGGTTAAGACGTTGTTGTAGGGCAAGGCTACAGAGTCTATATTGGTGAATGAGCAGAGGGAGTGGAGAGGTTTCAAATAGTCTGCGAGTGAAAAGAGATCTATTGAGCGTAGATTTCAGTGCATGATAGTCTGTGTGTGGGTAGCAGAAGTAGAGGGAATAGAAAAGAGGGTCTGTGTTAGCAGACTGTGGTCAGAGAGGGGTAGAGTGCAGGGGACCCCTATCTCAAAGGTGGTCACTGACTGCAGTGGTAATAAAGGTCAGCTTTAACTTGTAAATCCACAAAGATATGTCATGGTCAATAGCACAAATCTTATAATCCAGTAGGCATTTGTCACAGGCACAGTACTTGTAATCAAAGAAATAGGTGTCACAGTTATAGCAATCCAACAGATCTGTGTCATGATACCCTCACGGTCGGCCGATAAACTTTCACACCACTCAGCGGTTCCTTAACCAGTTTATTTCCTCTTTATTCACTTGTTAGCAAGACAATAGCTCATATCATATCCACAAAGGAATAGACTATAACTTCAAAAGCATTAAGTTAATCTAAATCAGGCCCAGTTAATGCTCTCTTAACTCTTAGTTCATGGTTCACCATGATAATGGAAGTAATATGGCCATAGGGTACTCAACTTTGATGGAGGTACTCCCTCCCAATCAACTCTTTGAAGTGGACCAAAACCCAGGATTTTGACTATCCTGGGTTTTGGTCCTTGCCCCTGGGGCAACCTGATCGGGGATGCCTCACTGTGTGAAAGCCCACAGGTCGTCCGATCTGACTTACCATTTACATCACATGCGCAGCCTCTTGTCCAATCACCGCGCTCGGATCCGCTCCTGTCCCTTTGTCTAAGAGCTTGTCTGAGGTGAGCGGATCTGAGTGCGCTGGTGGACGAATCCACCGCAATCCTCTCACAGGGAGTGTACCACACGCCAGTCATTCCCAAATACCTGGAGGAGGCACATGCCCTGCTAAAGGGATAGCGGGAATATGGCCGTTGCTCACACATGCACCACTGGACCGGAAAATATGGTGAGTTTCCAGGTGACAGTGGGGCATGCCCATTCTGTGTGCCCTGGGGGGGGGGGATTTTATAGATTCCAGGGCCATCTGGGCATGGGTTTTAGCCCACTTTAGTCCACAAGGCAGGGGATTGCGCAGGATAAGATTCATTGAGGGAGACTTTCCTCACCTTAGAGCTATGGCTATGACATAGTTCAATTCCAATTCTGCTACAGTCAGCAGAATTTCCAGTGACAACGCTCCCAACGAGGTTCCACACTTCCCCAGCAGTCGCACCTTATGGGAGTTCAGGCACCTTTCGCAGGCCTTACACACTCCCGGCTCAACGGCCACGCCACATGCACCTATGGGGCTAACTCTCCTGACCAGGACCTCTTCATTGTTCTGAAACCCTCTCTAGACTGGCACAAAAGCTGGCTTTTAAGGGTGACCTACCCTGTGACCTTCCATGGGCCTTACCCCTTATATCCCCTATATATCCAGACTCCTCCCACTTTAAATTGCCAGTGGTAAACTCCACCCTCTTCCTTCTAGCCTAAAGTCTAACCCCTCCCACTCTGAACTCTGGATAAATACTAACTCCACCCACTTACCTGTCAGATATTAGATAGCTACGCCCAATTGTTCCACGTTATAAGGTAACTCTTCCCATCCCCTCTCTCCCAACAGATGAACAACCACCATGCAGGGCTACTCGCCTCCTAATGTAGACCCGTAACCTCAGAGGGGCATGAAAAACTGGGAAGAGCCCGGGGGATCCCAGGCCTCCCAGCCAGTAGCACAGCATCCAGCCAGACAGTGCCCAAACCCCAACAGCAAGATAACGGTACTGAGCATCAGGCCAGAAAGGTGGCCATCTGGAGACAGGGGCCCCCATGGCATCTCCCTGGGACCGTGGCATCACCCACCAACCCCATCAACTCACCAAGGACCGAGGCCACTGGATTAGAATGGAGGCTGCATGTTCTCAGCCAAGGTAAGCACACTACTTGTGCTTACCTTGGTGGCCATCTGGGGGCAGGGGCCCCTGTGGCATCCCCACATAACCATTATCCACCAACCCCTGCAAACCCACCATGAACTGGGGCATTGAGATTGGAATGGATACTGCATGTTTTCAGCCAAGGCAAGCATACTCCATGTCTCACCCTTCTAGGCCTGAGAACCAGCTATGCCCTCCGCTACTAACCCTTCCGGCTCTCCCCACAGAGGTCTTGGATGGATGCAACGGGGCTGCCCGATGATGGAACGGGCCCTTCCGAGAGACCACATCTGATCCTTAACCCTGGAGCTCCCACCATTGGGTTGTACAGTTTCTATGAGTGGGGACACACGACCCTTTATGCACCTACCTTGTTAGTGGACCTCAATTAGATTTTTTCTTTAGTATCTGAATCCTTTGTTTTCCCACTAACAGGCATCTTTCTCCCTCTCCAGACCCAGAGGAAGAAAGTGAAGAAGCCAGATGGGGAAATGGTCAAGAAAAAGTGTGGAGGAGCCGGGAGTGGGTGGGGGGGGGGTGATAGATACAGAGCCGGGGGGTATAGGTGAACAGAGATGACCAGAGTGACCTAGTAATGGCAAGGCAGGGATTGGGCTAAAGGGGCAATACTCAGAATGTAGGACCCAACGCCCCCAGGATTCAACATAAAGCAGCTGGATAAATAAGTAAAGTCATGATGGGGATATTAGTACAGTTTTACACTTTCGTTTATGACCTGTGTAGTTGTAGAAGCTGGGTACAACAAAAAAACAACAATTAAATATATTAAATTAAAAATAAACATTAAATGTGCAGGCCACAGCTGCAAGGACACTTGGGACTACATGTATTTTTGTGAGTTATTAAAAGATATCACAGGAGAAATAAAAAACAGAGATTAAATTTTAGTAGACAACTCGAAATAATATCTTTTCGGGTTTTTTTTTGGTGATTAAGCTTGTCGTTTGACATTCCGTTAAATCCTGTGATCTCCCAGACTGAGCCATGTGCCATCCCACAGCAAACATAATCAAGCCATTTCAACTTATAAAGTCATCAGGATTTGTTATATCTGGTTTAACTCACTATAGACCAAGTGTTTGTAATCCTAATCACATGACAAGATTATGGAATCCTTCCAAGAAAAGCAGTTACAAACACAATGTCTAACTTTGAATGCTAATAAAATCTTGCAGTTGAGGGAGGGGATTGACCTTTTAACTTGTGTTGGTTCAAATGTATAACTGCATTTTTGTTTCACTGCCGGGATCCTGCAATTTTTTGGCAATGAATGGGGCTTTGTAAGAGCTTACTGTGCGGTCATTCAAAACCAATCTGTTAGTCTTTTTAGAACATGTTTAAAAAAAATATCAGTCTTAAAGTACACATGGAGAAATCAGTCAAGCTATCAGCTGGTGAGTCACCCAATGAGTGTTTTACTTGCAAGGTCTTCATGGAACAAGATCATGTTTTACTCAGCTAGCTTGGCACTGCCCACATACTGTTTGTGTAGCCCTTTAGTCTGAAATTACGGCAATTTATCAATGTACAGGGAAACGATAAAGGGCCTTTAGTAGCACATACTGTAAGAGAAGTAAAATAATGACAGACAGCAAATCATTCTTTTAGATGACTAATATCTCTGATTAGGCCTAGAAAACCCTTGTGCTCATAGCCTCTTAAGCATCATTTCATGTCTACTCATTGCCTAGTGCCGGTCAAGACTGGCATGAACAGGGTCTACATCCTCTATCTCTCATCGCTCCAAGTCCACTGTTCTTACTACTGTGCTATTTGGTGTGGTGTTGGTGTGTGTGCTGGATTGGTATGGTTCTCACCTGGGTCACAATGCCCCCTTGTTTTCCCTCACCCGGCTTTCATCATGCTATTGTGTTTCCTATAAATGCACATGCCAGGCCCTGCCCCTGTGTTGGTTGATTGCATTTTCTCTCTGAGCCTAGCTGTGTTCTCCAACCTTCTTGGTACCTTCTTGAATCCTCTCATGCCCTCCCTTTCCTTGCTGGGCCCATGACTCTTCTAGAATCCTGTCTTTGGGCTCATGCCCTTCCTTATCCTTGCTGGGCCTAAGGTACTTTAGTGTTTATGCCATTGTCTATACTGTGTCTGTGCTGGGCCCGCAGCCATTCATTGTTCATGGCATTGTCTATACCGTGTCTGTGCTGGGCACATGGCCCCTATCATCTGCACTGGGGCCTCAGCCCTTCATTGTCAGTGTTGTGTCTGTGCTGGGCCCACCCACACCAGGCCCAGAACCACCATTGTCTGCTTTGAGGTCCAAACCCCCATTACCCAACTTCTCTATTTTCTGCACTTGAGCCAAAACCTCCCATTGTACGTATTATGGTCAAGATCCTCCACTGTCTGAACTGGGCCCAGATCCTGCATTGTCAGCACTGGGGCCATAGGATCCATCCATCCTTGTCTGCGACCACCACAGGACTGGCCTGTGTACTCTCTACCTTTTGGGGCACTGCTGAAGACCTGGGTAGGTTACGGGCTCTCCACATTATGGGCTCTCCACGTTTTGGAGCTTCCAGCTAATAGCAGCCTTGGGAAAGGAGCTGGAAACTCTGAAATGTAGGCTACTAAGTCGCGATTGTTTCTGTTCTCCACGCTGTGAGTACCATATTATGCCTTCTTTTACATGTAATAAATGATTTACTGTGACGTCATGATTAAGCCATATCCATGTTGTCTAATTTGTATGCACTCTTAGCATGTTATTTCGAATGCAATGATACATTATGTGCACTACCGACCAGGGAATATTTGCCATTATGTTAATGCTTTTGACATATCTCTTCTGCTACTGATGTTCCTTAACCCGTACTGGTCAGCAGACACCTCTACAACTCACAGGATTGTCAAGGACTTACCCCACAGTACTATATGGTAATATTTTACCACTCCTCCCTTTGTTGCATTATCTATACTGACAATATTATCTCTATGTATCCAAAGGGCCACATGACTATCCTGGCGACAGAGTGCAGTCTTTCACCAAATCTAAAAGATTGTATCCTTTTTTTGTGTATTTACGTTATATGGGTACATGGTGTATGAATTTTTTGCAGTTGATCCTACTTGTGTGGTGTGCGTTCAGTCTAAATCCTATTTTCACTGTACGTTTGTGTGAGGTGCAGAGTGGGAAGGCATCTTTGGTTCAAACTGCACCCTGTCAAACCCTGTGAATACCCGTCTTCTTGGTGAGTTCACAACCTCCAATCTCCGCAGCTAGCTTCACCTATAGCCAAGCCCCTGCTTGCAAGGACACTTTAAATGCCTAACTGGACACGACTGCCCCCAGGACTTGATAGCTCCAAGGATGTACATTCACAGGGGTCACACCCTAGATCATTCTTTTCTGAGTTTACTCAGGTGTGCCATTGCCTAAGTTATTATACTTAGCTCTCCTTGAACTAGAAATGAGCAGAGCTGCCATCTGGATTTTTCAGGCTCCAAACAGCAGAAATGTCTGGGCCTCTCTTATAACCAATAGTGCGTGACAGCTTGACTCCTACCTTAAACTAAGCCTCTGGCCCCAAGGTAACTAGGCTTACCTCAAAATCCACACAAACCATATAGGAAACACAAACTCTAGGGTCTAGGGGCCCAGCCATCCCATTGTATATTATAGGGGACGAAATATAGGCTGTATAGATACTGGGCCCCTGTATAACCTATATGTGATGGTTGGGGCCTTAGTTTAAACTGGACCTCTGCTCCCAAAGAGTCCAGACTTACCTTATTATTCTGGCCATAATAGAAAATGAAAATCAGACTAGGCCATCACATTATTGGTTATGAGGGGCCCAGACACAATATAAACTCTATACAGTCTGCCCCCCTTCTCTATCCTATGTGTGATGGCTTGGTCCCTAGTTTGAATTGGGCCCCAAGGCCCTCCTATTTATTACCAATGCCAGCAGCAATAGTGTGGCAGCCTGCAGGTCTCAGGTCAGGGTAGTCATTAGGGCCACCTGACCAGGGGCTCTCTTCACATACTGGAATCTTGGCTCTCTGCCTTGATAACTGCCCTGGAAATGAGCCAAGGCTTCATTGCAAGGGAGCCCAGTCAAATTTAGTCTGATCTACAACAGCACTCTGTGTGTCTCACACCAGATAGAAATGCTCTGACACATGGGGGGGTATTTTCCATAACTAAAAAATGTTGCGGGCCTAGCTGTATGCCAGTTAAAACCACCTTATTCCACTTTGAAGAGACTGGCTGTAAAAGGTCAGACTATACACAGCCTCAGAGAGTTCATTGCCACATTCTTAACCATATAGTTTCACCAGATCTTATATGCATCCTGTTCTGTATCTAGCATGCTTCACAGCAGCCATGCTGCAGGCCAGCTTCTTAATAAGCCAGTCACACGGAATATGTTGTGCCAAGTCTGCTGCCATCATGCAACTTATTAAAACTGAAGTCCCCTACTACGGCCACTGACATAACCTGCTTAAAAAGGTAATCAGAGCACACCACCACCAATCACCTGCCAGCAGGTTACGTGGCTGTCTCCCTCATTGTGACACCAAGATTTGTGTCCATGGCTTCAGCCAAAAGCTACTGCAGGCCCGGCCACATATACTGTAGCTCATATTCAGCTGCAGCTCCAATCAGTTCAAACCACAGCAGCAGTCCACATCCACCACAGGTTTTCTACCAAGCGCACCACTCTGCTTAGATAAAAGGTCCAGAGTATTCCAGCCCCAGACAGGGTAGTTTTCTTTTTTTAGGTGGCAGAATCAAACCTGCAACCCTCCACTTCCTTACCTCTAGGCCATGACTACCCCTTAACCACCCATGAGAAAGGGGGGAGATAAAAAGAGGGGAAAGGCCTCTCGGTATGGGAGCCACCTGTCTTCCACCTATTGGAGGCACCAACTTCCCGTCTTAGTAAACCCTAAATGTACATGATCCTATCTGGATTAATTCACTATATGTTATGCCTATCATCATGAAATAACTTATTTTTGACACAAACTTGTTCAGCTGCTTGCATTTTCCTTACTGTATTGCCAGCTAAAAAACATATGTATAGTAACATTAAGTAATCAATATAATACAATACAATGAGGTGATTTGCAGTATACATTTGATTCAACTATAAACAACTGTTAAACTCATTGTCCAGGCACAATCAAAAGCATTTCCATTGAGTAGGGCTACACATACAGCAAAATTAGTAGCAACTTGTAACAGGCTGGTCTGGATATAAGGCCGCTCTTAATACACAACCAGATTGAGGACTAGGTGCTTCCTTTTTTCAGTGGCCTCTAAATCCAAGCTCACCATGCAGCACACATTTTAAAACAATAACATGTGTGTTTATTTTTAGATATATCATTAAAAAGCATATATGGGATAACTACACACCAAAATACAATTGCAAATATAAGTTCAGTGTAAACAATCTTTAGTACTGCATTGCCACTAGCTCAGTGTGTGACATCATAGTTTATATGTTCATCCTAATGGGAGTGGTACCCAGGCCAGGACGAGACCTTTCCCGCTTCCCTGACAATAGAACATAGCAGAACGTCTAGTATATTTTAGCAAAGCTCAGCAAACTGTTTTTGCAAAGTGTTTTTGCAATAATATGATGGCTCCACTTAAGGCTAAGATGGTACTAAACAGCCATTTTGTATACCATTTTTACCACACTTACATCATTAATAAGACATATGTTATAACAGAATAGCAACCCCTAATTCCCAATTACATATTTTTAATAATTAAAGGGGTACAAAATATAGAGGCAATGGTATATGTTTTTTTTCCAACCATTTTGTAGGTTATTATATTCTTATTTTTTTTGTAACATAAAATACAAGAAAAAAACATACATGATGACATAACATGTTTGTTTGGGCTACAACAAGGCATGATGAAAAGATACAAATATATATATTTCTGAGCATTGACACAAATAAAATTGCTAAAGAAGAAAGTCTTTATCTTCATTTTCTAGAAAAAAACTAACTTTAAGTTGAACATTACCTAAATAATTACACTACTATTGTTTAGTATTATGTTAACACCTCCGCTTGTCATGTGGGAGAGATATCTACCTTATGTACTGTATTTAAAGTGAAGTGCTTTTCAGATTCTAGGATATGAAAACTATGTGTGTCCTGTGGCCTGCATGCTACCAAGTTTACTAAACGGAGGTCATTTACCTGCCAGGTAATTTGGATATGCAAATATAGTGCTTATTAACATACATATATGCAGCCCCAGAGAGCCAATGGCAGAGAATTGGGAATGCCCTGTATGTATTTTTGTTGAATGTTAAGTAGTAGTGATCACTATGTTACAGGGGAATTTTAACACAGTTTAAACATCTTGGCTTGCTTCAGATTGAAAAGGAATGGTGATCTTGGCGCAGTCACCACTCATTCACGTTGTCACAACCACCAGACAGCAATTGTCAGAAAAAGCACTGCCACCTGCATTGCTGCCTACCTTATAACCTCTGGCACTGCTGTGACCTTGAAAGATGCCAGCGGTTTTAGCAAGCCACGTGGTCACTAGGCTCCGCCCAACGCGTTTCTTCCTTGAGCCCAAGGAGTAAGTCGATAGGACGAAACGCGTTGGGCGGAGCCTAGTGACCACGTTACTTTCGAAGGAAGACAGAGATTACCGAGCCTGCGGCCGAGGCTTCGGGTAAACATGTATGCAGAGCGGTAGGAGCTTGAGCTGATTGCGGTGGCGAGACCGCTGGTGGTAACACGCAGCTTTGCCTTCTCAAAAATACTATATGTTGGATTTTATTGATATATTTGGTGAGCATTTCATAGCGGGGGCAATTGAACCAGGAATCTGTGCCATTTTACACTATGTTGGCGTTTTGTTTTTTATTGCAAATCAACATTAAATTTGGAGCGAATGCTTGATGTAAAAATATCACAAGACCCGTTTTTATTGCCATTAAGAAGTGAAAAAGTGGATGAATTTGAAAGTAGCAGATCCCAATCCTTAAGCAGGAACTAAATTATTTGCTATTTGATTACAAGGCGTTTTTTCTAAAGAAATCTGGTACGTGATTTATACTTATAAGTGGGATAAATAAACCTCAATGAAAATATAACACTTTTGGTGTTGAACTTTGAAGTTGTATGTCCCACGGAGTGACCGATATATAACCGGCTGTGGCTATATAACAAAACTTGCTTACAAAAAAACATTTCAAACTATTTACAATTTATATAAAAGTGGCAGGCCCCAGGATTCTAATCTCGACTGGTCCTCATGGAAGCAGCAAGCTCTTGGATGTCGCCCACCAGCCGATACACTGTCGCGGTAAGCTTTTGCAATTTCTCCTGTGGGGTTTCTGTGTAAAGGAGGCAATAATTATTTCTAGCCAAATACATGTTTGCTAGCTGTGGAATGAAATATTATTAAGGTTACAGCAAAGGCATGAGGCCATAGGTCATTATGCTAAGGGATTAGGCTAGGGATCAGGCCATAGGTCATTATGCTAAGGGATTAGGGCCAACTTTGTCCAGACCTGTGCATGAAGCTATGTTTAATGTACTTAAATAAGTAGTCACAAAACTTACCAGGCTGGTGGGTTACCTCTGCTTGGGGGACCAGCATTCCCTCTGGGGCCTGCCACTGACCAGGATCTGAGGCTGTAGATGAAGGAAAAATATGTTTACTTGTAATGTCAGATTAGGTAAAGGCAACATTGGTTTCCTAGTGTCAGTGTGACAAGACCCACCTTCGCCATGCACCTCAGGGGCGGATTCTTGTGGCCTCTCCAAGGGACGCTCTCCACCCGCTACATCGACATCTAAAAGAATAGAAGCAGGGAATGAGTGTGTGTTGACAGTGGATGTACCTGTGTGTGCTTTAGTCAGACAAACATACCGGAGTGTAGTGGCTCCGCCATCAGGTACGACTCCCTGGCGACGCACTGTTGCCACATCCTCTGTAGAGAGGTCTAGTGGCTGGTCTGAGCCATCTACAGAGGAGGGGGAGGACCTTGGCCCTGGAGTGGCACCACCCTCACTAAGCCCAGATCCATCCCGCACTGGCCGGACTGCTTGCCCCTGGGTCGGATTCTGAAATCACATTCGTTCACTAGAAGAGAATAGCGTTCATAAGCAGAGGCCTAAATATGGACTTTTTTGTAGCTTACAAGTAATAGTCATGTATTTACTTGGAAAATGCTGAGCGAAGAATCACCTCACCCGGGGCCTCTTCCTTCTCTTTAGGGCCGACCAGTGTTGGATGATCTGGGTAAAGGTGTAGGTTGTGCCGCTGTTGGCTTCTATTTTGGCCACAATCTCCAGGGCCAAGGTCCGCTTCAGGAAGTCATTCTCCAGGTAGTCGTACCTGGCCTCCATCATCATCTGAAAGATACAAGTGAAACACATTGGATTAGTCCAAACATCAGAATAATCACTATCACAGTTACAGCAGGTTGCTAACTTGCAGTCAACCTAACATTTCTAGTGTTCCGCTATCCTTCTAGCTGCCATTTTGTTGTTACGCACATGTGCTCACTAACTTTTGTTTGGAATGCCGTTAAAATTTAAAATGTGCCCCCCACAGTTTGGGCCTGCGCTGGCTAATTGCATATGCATGCATTTCGCATGCAAATCAACATCCTGACCCCACACTTACCAGCATAATGGTGTCCTGCTGCTCACGGGTGAAGAGCGTGGGTGCCATTTTGAATGCCTGGGTCACCAGATATGTTGCGCCCCAGCGGTTTCCAGGATGCGCACGCCCGTACGCACGCTTACGCGTAAGCGTCATACACAGTCATAAGTATTTAAAGGGTACTTGGATAAACAGCTGAGTGTCTATACAGATATCACTATGCCAGCAAAGAAAGCTAGCCGCAAAACCCAAAAATTCTCTGAGCGTCATGAGCGTAGTGCCGAATGGCATGAAAAAACCTCTGCAACGCCTGCAACTAGGTCCCACAAAACGAGTGCCCACTCGCATTCGGCCAGAAAATCAAGTCGCCACAATAAGGATCCAGTGGAACACACTCCAGCCACTTCCAAAGCTGTCCCATCTTGGAAGGCGAAGGAGACATCCTCAAGCAAGAATGCTCCCCGGCCCACAACTTCAAAAACCCAAAGGAGCACTACTAGTAAGGGCAAGGGTAAGACTCGTCCTAGAAGCCCTAGCCCCCCATCCACACCCTCTCCTGCTCCGTCCCAATGTCAGGAATCGAACGTGGAGAGCCCTGAGTCACCGGGCAGCTCATCGCCAGTCACTTCTTTGGCCAGCCAGCCAATGACACCCAGCCCCCAGCAAAGTCCAGCACAATCTATCATAAGTGAAATTTCTGGCTATTCTACATCTGCAACTCACACACGATTGTCCCCCAATATTCCACCCACCCATGAAGAGCCATCCAGGGCAACCTTAGGGTGAAACCTGTGGCGTGGCACGTTGAGCAGATGCTTTAGTGAGCCCCAAAGCATGGCGTTGGCAAGTGGGGTTTTGGACCACTTTCATGAGCTGTATGGCAGAAATTCTAAAGCCACCAGCAAGGTACGCAAGAACCAAATATGGGAGGAGATCACCAGGCAGGTCAACTGTGTGGGGACTGAAATGAAAGCTGTAGAACAGATCCAGAGGAAATTTTCTGACCTCAAATATGCCCAGCTACCTCAGGTGTCACTGCCCCAGCAGCATCTGCCCACAAATCCTCTGCAGCAGAGACTAACACCCCCTCTGCCGGCAGACCACCATGGGCAGCAGCAAGAGACAGAACCAACTGTCCCACGTGCTAGCTCTGCTGCAGAGGATTTGTCTACTACAGCTGGCCTGGTTGCTAGGCCTATAGCTCCAGGAACTGCACGCAAAGATACTGGAGACAGCATGGGGGAATGATAGCCGCCGCTTTAGGGAGGCAATGCTTCAGCAGTGGCAAATTATGAATGCCACACAAGCACAGATGTTGGCCGTACTCCAAGCGCAACAAAAGCCTTAGAATGTCAATCAAGCATATTGACATTTTTCCTGGCATTTCATTCTACATCTTTCCTCAACATTCCCAGACTATCTGGTGATCTCTAAACATATTTGCCCATTTGAGTCTATGCTGGTTGGGTAAGAATTTCGCCCATTAAGTTCATGATAGTGGTCTGAAACCCCACTTGCTCATGCCATATTTTGGGCCTCATTAAAACGCCCGCTCAAGCTCACACGCAGTAGGTTTATGTCTAATAAGATCCGGCAAACATCATCGTGGGTGGGTGGAATATTGGTTAACTTTCTGGGGTGACTAACAACCCATTCATAGCTCAGACTTGTGAGCATAAAGTATTTTTTTGTCACTTAGGGCTGCCTACATCGTAATACAGAAATAGGGCACGAGCTGGGGAGGGTTTGATTTGGGGACTAGGGGTTCCAGCCATCATGGGCCCCTTGCCCTGAATAATAGTGCTCCCTAGTGGTCTGAATTTTCTGGTACGGGGAGCATTCTGCCTTGAGGAAATGTCCTTGGACCTCAAGGCTTTATGAAATTAAGAGGGCCCAAGATTGTGGCCAAATGGATCCTTCCTTGGCATACTGGATGTCCGCGTAGGCTGCGATTAAACATCAACATTACCCATGTCTTTATTTTTATTATGACTAATTATGTTTATTGGGACAACTAATCTTTGCAAATTAAAATGCATTGCACGCAAATCTGTTTATATATTTTGTGGCCTACATTAGGATGTATTGATAAGCAAATTAAAGTATATATTACATATCTTGGTTATGTTACAAATCTATAACAGATATAATGACAAGCACATAGATTGTAGGGTCATGTTTTCTGCGTGTTTACATTTTTTTTTTTTTTAAAAGAACCAAACCTTGGGTAAAAAAAAAAAAACCCAATAAAAAAAAACCATAAAAAAAACCAAACTTGGGGTAAAAAGCAAAACCAGCTGGCAAGACCACAACCAAAAAAAAAAATCACTCAAAAAATGAGGAAATTAAATGTTCACGTACGGCTTGTCCAGATGCACTCTGGGTGCCAGCATGCAATTCCACTTTCCTGAGCTGTATGGCAGAAATTCTAAAGCCACCAGCAAGGTACGCAAGAACCAAATATGGGAGGAGATCACCAGACAGGTCAACTGTGTGGGGACTGAAATGAAAGCTGTAGAACAGATCCAGAGGAAATTTTCTGACCTCAAATATGCCGTGAGACAGAAGAGGAATAAAAAAAGGCTGCACGGGTACATATTGTTTTTTTTTGTTTTTTTAAGGGGGGGGTTGTTGTGGGCCACCTTGTCATTAATTGTGTACATTATTGGATTTTCAGGATGCAAACAGGAGGAGGATTCCCAGCTAAACTGCAGTACACAGCAGCTGAGGAGCTTGTCCTTGGACTTATCCACCCATCGGCCCTACAGGGCTTATCCGGGGCCCAAGACACCAACAACTTTGAAAAGGTATGTATTGTAAGGATATTTCTATAACATTTATCTAGCATAATTTAAATAAAACAAACACGAGACACACACAGGCGTATCTAGTTTGAACCGGGGGGGCGCTCACAGGCTACAGTAGTTCAGGGTTGCGCAAAATTGAGTATGTAAAAGCAGTGGTGGAGGCGATAGTTAAAGTTAGGTCCGGGGTGCTTTAAAGGCAATATAATCCTATGTTTATGCAAGTTTGGTTTATGTGTTAACTTGACTTTAATTTAACATTACAGTTCCTCAGAATTCACAGGCAACTCTGCAACCCTCAACCTGTTGCCCACTGCCACCACTTCCCGGCAGCCAGTCCAAACATATTCAACACAGGACCAGCAGGATCTGGTAAGTGTACTGAGCCAGAAATGGTGATGCATGTGCATTATGCTGACTACTTCGCCAAACATATATTGCCCATAATATCTTATACAGGTTATTTTATATATCCCTACAGACACCACCCCTAATGGATGCCATCCACCATCTGGAGGAGGAAGAGTTCATTAATCTGGCCCCACTAATGCCTACCCAGCTACCTCAGGTGTCACTGCCCCAGCAGCATCTGCCCACAAATCCTCTGCAGCAGAGACTAACACCCCCTCTGCCGGCAGACCACCATGGGCAGCAGCAAGAGACAGAACCAACTGTCCCACGTGCTAGCTCTGCTGCAGAGGATTTGTCTACTACAGCTGGCCTGGTTGCTAGGCCTATAGCTCCAGGAACTGCACGCGAAGATACTGGAGACAGCATGGGGGAATGATAGCCGCCGCTTTAGGGAGGCAATGCTTCAGCAGTGGCAAATTATGAATGCCACACAAGCACAGATGTTGGCCGTACTCCAAGCGCAACAAAAGCCTTAGAATGTCAATCAAGCATATTGACATTTTTCCTGGCATTTCATTCTACATCTTTCCTCAACATTCCCAGACTATTGACCTGTCTGGTGATCTCTAAACATATTTGCCCATTTGAGTCTATGCTGGTTGGGTAAGAATTTTGCCCATTAAGTTCATGATAGTGGTCTGAAACCCCACTTGCTCATGCCATATTTTGGGCCTCATTAAAACGCCCGCTCAAGCTCACACGTAGTAGGTTTATGTCTAATGAGATCCGGCAAACATCATCGTGGGTGGGTGGAATATTGGTTAACTTTCTGGGGTGACTAACAACCCATTCATAGCTCAGACTTGTGAGCATAAAGTATTTTTTTGTGACTTAGGGCTGCCTACATTGTAATGCAGAAATAGGGCACGAGCTGGGGAGGGTTTGATTTGGGGACTAGGGGTTCCAGCCATCATGGGCCCCTTGCCCTGAATAATAGTGCTCCCTAGTGGTCTGAATTTTCTGGTACGGGGAGCATTCTGCCTTGAGGAAGTGTCCTTGGACCTCAAGGCTTTATGAAATTAAGAGGGCCCAAGATTGTGGCCAAATGGATCCTTCCTTGGCATACTGGATGTCCGCGTAGGCTGCGATTAAACATCAACAATACCCATGTCTTTATTTTTATTATGACTAATTATGTTTATTGGGACAACTAATCTTTGCAAATTAAAATGCATTGCACGCAAATCTGTTTATATATTTTGTGGCCTACATTAGGATGTATTGATAAGCAAATTAAAGTATATATTACATATCTTGGTTACGTTACAAATCTATAACAGATATAATGACAAGCACATAGATTGTAGGGTCATGTTTTCTGTGTGTTTACATTTTTTTTTTTTTTAAAGAACCAAACCTTGGGTAAAAAAAAACCCCATAAAAAAAAACCCAAACTTGGGGTAAAAAGCAAAACCAGCTGGCAAGACCACAACCCAAAAAAAAAAATCACTCAAAAAATGAGGAAATTAAATGTTCACGTACGACTTGTCCAGATGCACTCTGGGTGCCAGCATGCAATTCCTCTGGAATGTCGGTGGTGGCTGGATATACCGGCAATATACCGGGGAACCTGCTGCAAGCAAGCCATTATGATCTTAAGCACCTTGTTGGGGTCATACTGCAGGGCACCCCCCGGTATGATCCAGGCATCTAAACCTGGTTTTAAGCAGGCCAAAGGCCCTCTCCACCACAGCCCTGGTCTTGCGATGGGCCCTGTTATAGCCCTCCTGGGCCTGAGTTTGAGGACGCTGGACGGGGGTCATCAGCCATGGCAGTAGTAGGTATACCAAATCACCTGAAAACACACAAAAAAAACATTCAAGGTCTACTTCTTAGCTAAATTGGATATGATGTCATCAGAGGAAAAGAACAGCCATATGTTGATACAGGTTTAGAGGCAATTAAATATTAGTCTGACATTGAAAATGTAATGCTATTCATTCCCCAAACTTACCCAGTAGCCAGCCCCAGACAATTCTCCTGATTGAAAACGACCATAGAGGCTCGAATTTCTCTGGATATATGCGTCGTGGGTGGATCCGGGAAACCCAGCCATCACACTCAAAAGGCGAAGGTCAGGCCCAACCACAGCTTGCACGTTGATGGAATGACCAAGCTTCCTGTTCCTGTAAGAGCAGAAAGAGAGGTCATTAGTACAATAAAACTAAAGCAAAATTAACCTAAAGACACAAGACAAAATAAGGTATCCTTTTTTTAAAAGGAAAAATGTAACATTTTTAACCAGTCGGTGTGTAATCTGGTATACATGATAAAGACGCATTGCGGTATGCATGAAATAAGGTCTTCCAGACAAACCTGATAATTATTAGTTAAGGTATGCATGAAATAAGGTCTTCCAGACAATTAAGGTATGCATGAAAACGATTGCTTTAACCCTTTCAGTGCCAAGCAAGTAACACCTACGTGCTCGCATGTCCGTGCCTTAAGTGCCAAGCACGTAGGTTTTACGTGCTTGAATTTCCCCCCCTGGTAGTTAAGAAAAAAAAAATTAAAATACTCACCTGACCCCTCGTTGGATCCGGCCGGGTCTCCTCTTTAGTGATGTCACCAGCAGCCGCCTCTTAATGCTGGCACCCGAGACAGAAAATTAGTCTGCTCGGGTGGTTGGAGGAGAGAGGTGGGGAGGAGGAGAGGGCTGTGATCGTGCCCCCCCCCCTCTTCCAAACACCCGAGCAGACTGTCATCGCAGATCGCCGGGTGACAGAGGATCGGAGGAGAGTAAAGTAAAAAAAAAAAAAAAAATAAAGATAATTTTTTTTCTTATGTGTCTGTGTCTTTTTTATTTAACATTTAACCCCTTGTGAACTGGTAAGGGGTCCATGAGACCCCTTATACCAGTTCACAAGGCTGGGGGATGGCAAGTCAACCGCTAGCCGCAGCGGGTGACTTACCATTAACCCCCGGCACCCCCATTACCTGCCTCCCCAAAGCCCAGGGGGGGGGCAGAAGAGCCCAGGCCCACATAGGCTATGTGGGCTCGTAGGCTGCAGGGTGGGGGGGCCACAAAAGCTGGCCACCCCACTCTGTTCCTACAAGCCCCCATAGCTGGTCCCGGGCTGGTAATGCTGGGTAAGGGGGACCCCATTTAATTTTTTTGGGATTTTTAAGGAATTTTAACCCCTAAAATTCCCCCAAAAAATTCCCCCTGGGAGGGGGGACCCTATGTCATTTTTTTTAAAATTAACCCCTTATGTTCTGTCGCCCAGCAGCTATAAAAGGCTTCCGGCTGCAGCAGGAGAAGCAGAAGCCAGATTGATCAGCATGGGACACAGGGATGGATGGGAGGTAAGTATTAAAAAGTTAAAAAAAAAAAATTTCTGCTTGTTTCTGTGTGTTTTTTTACACTTAACCCCTTGTGAACTGGTAAGGGGTCCATGAGACCCCTTATACCAGTTCACAAGGCTGGGGGCTGGCAAGTCACCTGCCGCTAGCAGGTGACTTGCCGTTGACCCCCGGCACCCCTATTATCTGCCTCCCCAAAGCCCGGGGGGGCAGAAGAGCCCGGGCCCACATAGGCTATGTGGGCTTGTAGGCTGCAGGGTGGGGGGCCACAAAAGCTGGCCCCTCCACTCTGTTCCTACAAGCCCCCATAGCTGGTCCCGGGCTGGTAATGCTGGATAAGGGGGACCCCATTTAAATTTTATGGGGATTTTTAAGGGTTTTTAACCCTTAAAATTCCCCAAAAAATGGGGTCTTGCCCCCCCCCCCCCCCCCCCGGGAGGGGGGACCCTGTGTCATTTTTTTTTTAAATTAACCTCTTATGTTTATATTGTGGATAGTAGTAGTATTTTATTTGTAAATGTTATAAAGTGCTATTTTCAGTTTGGGGGGTCTCCTGGGCAAGAATGGGGGGGCTACTGATACATATGTGGTACCGTTGTAATCGGGAGAAATTGGGCTTTCACATGCAATATGGTTTTCTCTAATAAAGTAAATGTTTTATTTAAAATAAAGGAGACAATTGTCTAAAAAATATTTATTTATTTATTTTTACACAAAAATATAAAAAAACAGTAGAAAAATTACAAACAAGACATTTCATGTTCAAGCCTAAACTCTGCTGCAAAATATATATATCTATAATTTTCCTGGAAATTCAGGCAAAAATCACGGTTAAACATGGCGCAGAATGGGGAAAAATGACCTGTCAACAGAGGGTGACAAAGCTTCAAGTAGGTTGGAAATTAAAAGGGTTATTTGTACCTATGCATGTTGGGTATTGTTCTACTCGGGGGACCTTGCTCTTTCAGATTTAACTTGTTTTTTCTTGTTTGCATATTTATTTTTTAGGAAAACATGTTATTTATTCAGTTTTTTTATTCATTTTTTTAGGGAAACCCTGTGCAACCTAAGAATTCTTTGAGGGATTACTTCCAGAAAAGTGAGCCTACTACAGCAAGCTGGGTACTCTTAGAAAGCTTAACATGTGTACTTTCAGGGAATATATGGTTTATAGGGGATATTCCAAATGTAAAGGGTTGTTTTGTTTGAAAAATTGCAAGGTGCGCATTTTGTCTGCAGAGCTGAAATTTTCAAGTAAAATTACTGTTATGCGCATGCTTTACTTTGGGGTGTTTGCCAACTCTTCCTTTGACAGTACCTATGCATGTTGGGTATTGTTCTGTTCGGAGCATGTTGCTTTTTGAGACTTTACTTTTTTTTCTTGTTTGCATATAGTTTTTTTTCAGGAAAATGTGGCTTGATTCTTCCTTTTTATTCTTTTTTAGGGAAACTTTGTGCAACCAAAGAATACATTGAGGGATTACTTCCAGAAAACTAAGCCCACATAAACAAGCTTGATACGCCTAGAAAGCTTGAGGTGTGTACTTTTGGAGAATATATAGTTTGTGGGGTTTTTTTTAAATGTAAATGGTTGTTATTCTGGAAAAACTGCAAGGTGCGCGTAGCACATAGCATAGTTGTATTTTATCTGAAAATCTCCTAAAGCTCTGTTTCAATTTGGGGGAGTCTCCTGGGCAGGAAAGGGTGTCTATCAATACATATGTGGTACCACTGTGACTGGGAGAAATTGGGGTTTTGCACGCAATAAAATCTTATTGACAAACTTTTATTACAAAAAAACACTACAAATTGCAAAATATAGATTTTTCTTATTTTTTTGCACATATCTCACCAAAAAGTATTGAGACACTAAAAAAAGGCCAAACAAGAGATTTCATGTTGAAGCCCAGACTCTCTTGAAAAAAACAATATAAAATTTTCCTGGGAAATCACTGGAAATCCTTTCAAAAATCAGTTGAACATGTGTAGCGCAAAATAGTGAAACATGGTCTGGCAACAGAGGGTGACAAAAGCTGCAGGTAGGCTGGCACTTAAAGGGTTAAAGAGAACTTTGCAAATACCGATAAACAATTAGTTATAAAAATTCATAATGTCCACCCAAAATACAAACCTAAAAAGATATTCCTCATTGGCGGGCGGAATGAATGCAACATGTGTGAAATCGATCGCACCCATGACATTGGGTATGTTGGCTATATTAAAAAAGCCCAACTTAACCGCGTTCCAGGCTAACATGTTGTCTGGGAAATAGATGTATTTTTTAGACAGGGTAGCCATGCCATCCAAAAACTTGGTTAGTGTGCGGCTTAGCGTAGGCTGGGAGATCCCCACGGAGAGGGCACCCAGCCTCTGGAACGAGCATCTTGGTCCTACCTGAAATTGCGTGCCCCTTCTTGTGCTGCGGGCTAACCATGGCTATACAAAATTATGGAGGGAAACGCGGTTAAGGCGGGTCAGCTCGAACAGCTCAATGTCATGCATGCAATTGATGTCCATGCGTGCACGGTGTGATCGGGCTTCTGCCATGGCGATGCACAGCAAGCCATTCAGCTGCAGGCACTCATACTCCTCCACGTCCTCCTCAAACATGTTAACAGCTTGCTTTCACCTACAAAATGACCCCGTAAGTCCAGCTGAAGCAAACCTGTTTTATTGAGTGGTTTGTCATCGCTCGGAATCACCCACCAGCCCATACCAATCAAGTAAGTTGGCCGAAATAACGGCAAATTGCAGAAAAACATATGTTTTCGAAAGCGCGTATACGTGTTAGCGTAAACGCATATTCGCATGAAAAAAGTAACGTAGAAGCCCAAAAAACATGTAAAAACTCTCAAAAAATACACAGACACATGCGTAAGTGCAAGTCAAAGCGGCTCAGAATCAGGGCTATTGTTGCTGATTGCCCTTTGGTACTTCCTGCCTCCGTCTGGTCCTCTAGTTTTTGCCCTCCCCTACTCTACTGCTGCCGCTGATGGGTCTTTGCTGCTGCTGCTGGGCCTCAGCTAGGTTAGGTCAGAGGCGCAGGGTCAGTGGTCACAGAGAGGGGTTAGGTGAATGATAGAGGACAGCGGCAGGGGGAGAGAAAACTGCCATTGACTTTCATTGTCTACTGGGTGTCAATTTTCACCTGGCTCTGAATCAACTCCAAGGTAGATAATACAAGTGGGTGTCAGTTTTCTCCCTAAAAAAAGGAGTGAGAATTCTCACCTGGCTCAGAATCGACTCCATTCTCATGACTCTGGTAGTATCACAGGTAAAAATAGGTTTGCATCAGTACCAATTTTAAAGCTTAGTGATAGGCGTGTACAGAATTATGCATGTTTAGGATGAATTGGATCAATTTTACAAGCATGTTGTTCACTGTAGTAGTAAGGCTTCCTATATAGTGAAGACCAACCTTTTATTATTAAAGTGATACTGCAGGCAAAGGTAATTGTTACACTATTGTGTTGGTTACATTTGGCTATGTCCTAAACTGTTTTCTATTTTTAAGTTAAAGAGGAGATGGCCACGATATCGGGGTTTACTGTTTCAGCTTATGGCATTCCCTTTTCATCCCATCCCCTAATCAGCTCAGCACAGCTGGGACAGAACTGTTTGTCCCCTCCCTCCTCCCGCCCTTCCCTCTGCCCCCCCCCTCAGCCTCCTCCTCCAGCTTCACAGCCTCCCTGCGCTCAACGGGGATGGCAGAGTCTGCCCGGGGTATGATGCTTCTCCCCACACTGCACGCGTGAACGTCGAGGGGGAGAAGAATCATGGCCCCAGTGGATGGTGACATTCCCGCCGAGTGAGGACACACAGTTACCCTTTCTGTTGGCCAGCAGCAAGGGGGAGCGACACTGCTGTTCCTCCAGGCCCCTTCCTCCCCTGCTGAGTGAGAAGAAACATGAGCATCGCCTGCTGCCCCACGTCCTCTTCTTTTGGGAGTGCGTGCATGCATTTTGGGGGGGGGGGGGGCTGTCTGGTCTAGGCTCCAATGTTGATTAGCAATAGAGGGAGAGGGGAAAAGCACAGCCATGGGTCTCCTATGCAAATTCTTGGAATCTTATAGACCCAGCCCATTATGCTGATCATTATGAAGCATCACAGATCCAAGGGCCACGCCCACTTTTTTCAGCAGAGAAATCAAGAAGTGAAAATGTAAAGCTTTATATCTCCGCCATTTCTTCTTCAATTTTAAAATGGAAAACAGTTTAGGAAAGTGCTCGATGTAGCTCGATACAATGGTGTAACAATTACCTTTGCCTGCCGTAGCAATTTCAATATAGTTATGAAATTTACAGTAGGTAAATATGTATTTGGTGTTTGTGTGTTTACATTTGTCTGGCTATATAGTTTAGCTAATAGATTTTAGTTGATCTAATATTAGAAAGTGTTTCGTGAAATGTATAACACTCATAGCTGTATGCATATACCTACATACCATACACAAGTTTTCACATGCAGTTTTTCTAACTCTGGATTTATTTATAAGTGTATTGAGACTAGTGAAATAAAGGCGATAATAACATGAGGCATTTGTCATCAGCTTTCATGGTCACAATGGTTACTATGACAAGATAATAGAACAGAAACCTCTCTGTGACTTTAAAATGGAAGCTGCAAAGTCTGACTAGTTATAACAAACAAATGACTGGACTGCACATATAAAGCTGCCGTTTTACGATCAGATAGGTAATGGTTGCTGAAATCTGGGAGCTTTCTCTGAGGTTAAATGTATTTCATGGAAGTTGACTTTTGTACCCCTTGGTACCTTGGAACCTGAATAAGCAAGGGTTACTGTATATGAGTCATATGCTTAAGATTTTATTACAACACAGGCTAGATAATCAACTCAGCACATTTTACATTTCTAGAATATGGCAGTATAGGAGCAATAAGGCATACCTCCCAAAGAGGGACAATTGTTAAAATAAGCCACACCGCCTCATTGGGGGATAGATAGGAGATAGGTTGTAACAGTTACAACAATATAAACACTTTGAATAGGCAAATGAATCATTTATTGATGCATATCTGCATCTTACACCTCAAAGAGGGACAAATGAGAACAACGAGGGACAGGGGGACACAGACTCAAAAGAGATTTCCTCCAAATCAGGAACACTTCACTGCTCCTTCTTCACTCGAATCCCAGATAATGGGGCCTGTTTTAGCTGTATAGCTCCATCTCCTCCATTCATGGCCACTGTTTTGTGTGACAATTGTGTCATTGCCACACCTATACAATGACTGATCGCCGACCATCTCAAAATGAGGAAAAACAGGAAAATATGAAAAGCGAAGATTTACATTTCTAGTTCTACACTCTAAGAAAAGAGTATTGGCAGGGTCTTTGGCAAAATGCATTTCACAAGTTCAGTGGGTTTTGGTCTGCTTTAACTGCCTTTGTCACTTCCTGACTCCCTTAGTCTAGCTGTGATGCAAGCAGCTCCTCCCTCCTTCCCCTCTCCTCCAGTCATTTTCTAGTTTGCATCCAAGCAGTGCACATCTGCTGCTACCTCATGTAGCCTACAGTCTTTTTACCTGCTGCTGTTATGGGTTTACATCACAAGTTTCCTGCTGTATTGAACGTACATTTCAAGATTCCTGCTGTAAGAAGCGTTTATTGCGAAATTCTGTACTGAAATAAAGCTTCTGAAACTTATCTGCGTATCTTCATAACCAGCAGAGTAAGCTATCTGCCAAGCCTTATGGAGTAAGAACACATTGGTCACAGACACACACAGACAAGGGGAAGCTGTCTACAGGATTCACATTACTACCATATGGAGAGTCAGAATATACCTTCCTACTCACCTACCAACCTACTAATTTACCCTACCTACCTGTCCACTCACCTACCTATTTACCCATCAACTTACATGCCCACTTATCAAACTACCTACTGACCCATCTATTTGCTAATTATCCACCTACATACTTATTCCCCCTTCACCCACATACATGTGGGCCCTCCACACATCCCATTTTTTGGTCGGCATTCTTTTCTGCACATTAATTACCAAGAGTTTGGGGACCACTAGCCTCTCTGGAGGGGGGCATAGTTCTCTCTGCATGCTCTTTGCAGGCACACTCAGCATATTCATTTTGGATAAGAAAGCTCCACTGGCACATGCTGCTTCTCAATTGTGGGGGGGGGGGGGGGGTCTGCCGGTGTCCTCTGCATATTTATGGGGGTGGGGAGGGATCTGGATGTGCACTCTGCATATTAATGGTGATGGGTACACAGGCAGGCTTCTGCATATTAACTGTGGGGTGCCACAGGCACACTCTGCATACTGCTGGGGGTGGGGGGTCTGCAGACACACCTTGTATATTAATTGTGGGGGGACAGCATGGATAATGGATATAGCAGTTTTGCAACAAAGAAGCATGGCTTATCCACTCATGGTAGGAAGTGGCTTGTGGTTTGTTTCTTAGTGGTGTTGGTTACTGGCAAATGCAGGGACTAGAGCACAGTATGGTGATCATTAGAGCAATTGGAGCAAATGACAATGCTCTACAGTAAAAGGTCACAGCTTAGCCAATCATTGTATGTCAGCTTATTTGGCTTAGCGGACATCTAATTGATTTATTATTAATAAGAACAATGTACAGTACCCAAGATCTTGTTGTCTTCCCATCCCCAGTCTAGGGGCAGTTTGTTGCTTTAGTTGCTTACTTCAAAACACATCCCAAATATGTCTTCACAGGCTGTAATAGGATTAAGAATCAGGTGATACAGAACCAGAACTGCACCAAACCATAGAAGAGGCGTATTCATCTCATCACTACTTATAATCTGCTCTCTTCTTCATATTTGCCCCTAGGTGCACTGAATGCACAGAGCACAGGCAGTCCTCTGATGGTCACAGACCTGGGTAAAGGCTGATAGACAATAAGAGAAAGGATAATAGAACATACATATACATATAGTATAACAGAGGGGAGAAATAACTAGGAAGACCAGAAACCAAACACTGAATTCATGGCAAGCAGTCAGTGATTCAACACAAATCAGATGACCAGGCCCCCAACTCAGGGCAGGGTGGATATGATCCTGCAGGACCACCATCAGACCACCAGGGAGATTCTAAGATCTAGCGAGGAGTTGCACACAAGCTTATAAAGAGAACACTGAGGACAGCTTGATGAACACCTTGGCTGGCTGGAGAGCACAGGGACAAGCCATAGAATAAGTTTAGGCAACATAACAGAAAATATGCTGGACACAGATTCTGCAATAAAATGACAGATTGAATGCTGCACATTCTTACAATAATTCTAAACAAGCTTTTCCTCTTCACAGTTATCCTAGAACACATCACATCTCTCTCACACAGAAAAAGGAGGAAATGGAAAAATGCATTTTTTGCACGTTGGAAGTAAGCTATTTTTTTTAGGGTGACCGCAATACAGAATGCTGAATGTAAGTAAGTGAAAACTCTCCCAAACCTTTCTACAAATAGAGATGATAAAAAATTGTCCATTGTTAGTCTACTAAAAGCTTAATATTTATGGTATACTTAATTGTTTAATAAGGAGGTGCAACAGTTATGGGTGATGGGTGTTATGGGTGATCCTCACCAGGGGCAGACCAAGAGCACAGGGAAAATTGTCGGTGAGCTGCGCCTCTTTTGGGCCAGATGAGCTGAACTTTGCTAACTTCAGCCAAAGCATGTGCCAAATTTGCTCAATCCTTTCACTCCTATCCATGCCTCGCAAATCTTCCCCAATCCCTTCTCTGTACCCAGCCCTACTTTAACCTCAGCCAAGACACCTCAACCCATGTATATTCTTTACAACATAGCTGTGGGGGACATACCCACCTCTGCCAAAGTATCTCCCCCTACACTAAAGCTTCAGTACCATTACTTCAAATGTGACTATATCCACCCCTTGCCATGATCTGTCGCTGCAGTGATTTAGCCCTAGGTGAATGCACTCATCTACAAGCTTAAAGGCACATTAAGGAGTGGGGGTCGGCAGCTTATGTGTTGGCCTGGGTTTGTTAAATCCTGGGCTGATTTTCATCCCCAGTCCCCAAATGATGCTCACATTACTTTATGGGCCCCTTCTAGCTTAGCCTTTGTAAATTGCTCATGCTTAGCATCCTACACAGGATGTACTTTATTTTAAGTAAATAAATTAGCTAAAAACAAACATAATATCTTAACTATTATTGATCATTTGGGCTCATTAAAAACAGAAAAAAGTACAGGGTAATAGTAGGCAGATCTGAAAGCGGATATTCTCTAAACACTTTACGTTGCCACTCATGGCTTTCCTACTTGAAGGAGCACTCATTTTAAATGCATCTGGTCCCTTAAAATACTCTCTTAATGTTGTCTCTTTTATGTGGAGAGCATTAAGTAGAATCAGCTAAATGTTCGCAGATGAGTTTGTTCAATTCATGTTGATTGGATTGTTGGCTAAACACATGAAATGAAAGTGACTGCAGAAAAACAAGATGATTTCTATTTAGAAATAGAAAGCTGAACATAATGAACTTATAAATGTCATTTTTTTTACTGCAGATGTACCAATTGTGTAAAGCAGTCAAGCCAGATTTTGCTTCTTTAAAATAGTATTTTTTCATTTTCTGTTGAGCTTTTGTCATGATGGTCTATGTCGACATGGTTTGGCAATGCTTCCAACACAAAACAAGGGGTGTGATGTCACTTCTATGCAATAGTACGCTTGTTTGCTAGTCTTTACATCTCAATAACGAATAAAAAGGCAGTCCCCCAGAAAGCTAAAATTCTAAGGCAGGGTTCCCTAGCCGGTAGTTCAGAGTCACCTGTGGCTTGACAACCCTTGCTTTAAGACATACACACTCTTATTATCTGAAGGGTGGGCCCCAAGGGTAATTTTCTCTGGTGAGCCCCAAAAATGATTTTCACTGGTGGTCCGAAAGTGCTCCAGTCCAACCCTGAATGCAAATCTATTTGTGTATAACCTGTGTCTTGTGATTTAGATGTACCCTCTAGTACACTGTTCCCCATAGCTGACTCTATAGCCCTGCTGCTGCACTAATTCCTTTACCTGTGCATCTGTGGGGAGAACTGAAAAACCTGACCTGTTGGTGGCTCTCCGGGAGAGGGTTGGGGAACTTCTCTAGTGACTTCCTTGAAGTATAGAGGTGTACATCAAATTAAAAATATTCCATGTTTTGGAATTATAGGATTAACCATTTAATTTGTTTTTCTGATAAAGCCTATTACTCGAAACATCTAGGGTAGCATCTATGTAGTGCAAGACAATGTTTGTCCCTTGTCTCAAGAATTGCAAGCAAAATTTTTGCTTAAAGGGTAAGTCTTCTTTTAATTGCATTTTTGAAAGTGTTTTTTTGTGGTAAAATGATGTCTTACATTTTTTCTAATGTTAGCAAATGTGCTTACGGAAGCAGTTTTCATCTGTTGCTATTGGCAACATACGCCAAATACAGACTTGGTGTATGTTGCCAATACAATAGATTGCAGAATTGCTTCTATAAAACATACATTTGCTTACATATGAAAACATGAATACATGAATCTAGATCAGCTTAGCACATTCTTTTGGCCAAAAATATATATACATTCCAAAATTCTATTGAAAGTGGATGTACCCCTTTTACCTTTAAGTGCCAGCTACATGATTCTCGCATAGCTGCCTCTCCAACCATTAAGTGGCAGCTACGTGAGACTCACGTAGTGGACTTATCCCTTAAATTTAAAAATAGTAAAAAACATACAGACTCATCTGAGCCCACATTCTATCCAGCTTGGTCTTCTCCGATCCCCCGCTCTTGTTGTGACAGGAGTGGGCCCAAAACAACCCCTCCTCCCACAGCTTCCAATGCTGCTGATATTTCCTGGAAATAAACTCAACTCCGCCCCTGCCCTATCCGGTCGAGTTTTCTCTGCATCTGGTGGGCTCCGATCCCTCCCCTGGGCCTCTTGTACTGACAAGAGAGGGCCCAGAACAGCCTCCCCATGCTTCTGATGCTGTCATAGTTAGCCCTGCCTTTTAGAGGCAGGACATCTGATGTCATCCCGCTACATCCTCATCCGGTCTTTCTTAGAAGCCGGTAATGATCTGTGGAGGGTGGGTGGAGTGTCAGGGGACTCCGATCCCTTGCTCCTCCACGCCTCATCCACGGATCATTACCGGCTGCCTGTGACAACACTGATCTGCATGGGACAGGATCGACACAGGACATCAGGATTGAGATGAGTAAATCGAGGTTAGCCTCCACTCCTTGGTCTACATGTCTACAAGCCCCCTATAGCTGGTGGCAGTACTGGTTATCCTGGGATGGGGGAATTTTCACAGTTAAAAATGAAAAAATTGTCCCCCCTGGGGATTAATCCTTTATATCCCAGCAGGTAAAAAAGGCTTCCAGCAGCAGCGGGTAGAAGCCAGAGTGATCGTTGTGGGACACTGATCAGGGATGGACCGGAGTGGTATATAAAAATAAAAAATAAAAAAACTTTTTTTAGCTCTGTGTGGTGTGTTTTTTTGCATTTAATCTTTTGTAAATCTTTTGCCTCCCCAATGCCTGGGGGGCATAAGAGCCCATGGTCAGTGAAAGCTGTGTGGGCTTGTAGCCTACAGGGCCTGGGAAGGCCTGGCCTACAAGCCCTGCATAGCTGGTGCCCAGGCTGGTAATGCTTGGATAGGATGGATCCCACACAATAAAAAATAAATTAAGGGTTTTAACCCACCTCTTTTTTTATTTAACCCTTTAGGGTGTGAATAGTAGTTGTATTTTATTTGAAAATGCTATAAAGTACTATTTAAGTTTGAGGAACAGGAACAGGGGGCTACAGATACATATGTGGTACCCTTGTAATTGTGAGGAAAGGGGCTTTTCTTAAAAATACATATGGTTTTCTTTAAAAAAAAATGTTTAAGGGAAACACCTCGAAGGCTTAAGGTGTGTACTTTCAGTCAATATATGTTTTGTGGGGGGTATTTCAAATGTAAAAGGTTGCTTTGTTTATTTAAAAAAGCGCAAGGTGCGCCCTTTGTCTGCAGAGCCGACATTTTTATGTAAAATTACTCTCACACGCATGCTTTACTTTGGGGTTTTTGGCAACTTTCCCCTGACAGTACCTATGCATGTTGTGTTCTGTTCATGGGACCTTGCTTTTTCAGATTTAACTTGCCTTTTTAGTAAAATGTGGCTTTGATTCTGATTTTGTATTCTTTTTTGTGCAACCAAAAATTAATTGAGGAATTACTTCCAGAAAACTGTGCCCATGTCAACAAGCTTAGTAAGCCTAGAATGCTTAAGGTGTGTACATACAGGGAAAATATAGGGAAAATATAGTTTGTGGGGGGGATTTTTAAGGGTTGTTTTTATTGAGAAACTGTAAGATGCGCATAGCGGGTTAAATGTAAAAAAACACACACATCAAATATTTTTTTATTTATTTTATTTTTTGTAATATTTATATTTGATCGATGCATCCCCAAAAACTGTGTCCCTTGCTGGTCACTCAGCAAGGGTCACTCAGCATAACCAGCCCGGGGACAAACTATGCAGGGCTTGCAGAACAGGGTGCAGAGGCCAGCTTCCTTGGTGTAGCCAGCTTCCTATGTGGCCCCAGGCTCTTCTGACCCTCGGGCTTTGAGGAAGCAGGTAATGGGGGCAGGTGACTTGCCAACCCGCCAGCCTTGTGAAGTGAGTCTCATGGATCCTCTACCAGGGTTAACTGTAAAAAAAGACACCACACCAGAAAAATATTTATTAAAAAAAAACGTTTTTCTTTACTTACCTTTGATCGTCGTCTCCTCTGTCCCTTGCAGATCTTGATGACAGATGTGGTGATCGGTGGAGGAGTGGGGGGGGGGTGTACATAAATTTAATGTAGCTGGCGTTTAAAGGGTTAAAAAAATTACAAACAATGTTGAAGCCCCAAAAAATATATATCATTTCCTTGGAAATCCTGGAAAGGGTGTCAAAATCTCTAGACAGGCTGGCACTTACAGGGTTAAATCTTGGCAGTGCACTGTAACATATTTTTTCCTTTTTTAGTTAAAAAAAGGCCATGTTGGAATTTTTATGAGTAGTTTAAGTCTGCTGATGACTGTTTAAAATATCACAAATTTACCCTGCCAACCATAAAGCAGCTTTACAGAAACATGGCAATAAAGCCATCATCAATGAACAATGTTTCGGTCATGTATTTTATTAAACGGTAGGAAGAACTAATGAGTCGGAAATGAGTGATGCGTTTAAATAATGCCCCTCACTATTCTCCCAGTACACTGGTACACTTTTACTAATGGTATATTTTAGACAAAGCTATCATTGCCCTTTCATCCTCTCCTGTATACCCTCATTTACAATGAAGGCACTATAGTGTGTGCTGGATAAGAGGCTAAAACACAGATGTTTTTAGTTAGTGCTGGGTTTAGATACTTTGTGCTTGACGGGAAGGAAATCATGACATTGTGCGGCTGCCGTGGCTTTGAAACCATTGAAGTGCAATTTGACATGCTTCATGTTACTAAGTGCTAACATAACGGTTATCTTGTGGCCGTCTAATGCACTCTCCCTCATACCTCTAAGCATGGCTTTTCTAGACTAGTATTTTCCCTGTTATAGCTAAAACAAATCAGTAGCCATATGTAACAAGTCAAAATTCAAGAGGAACAAGCAGCAATTCACCCATCCATTGAGTCTTAAAAGTCTCCAGGGCCAGGTGAAAGCCCTCTCCCAAATTCAGATGCCCTTCGTTGTGGTAACCCCTGAGACCCCATGACATCATTGGTGGCATTTCCTGGCTGATGCACGCTATCTAAGTGGCTGGTACACACGGAAGGTAGGAGGTATCTCTGAAAATAGGCCCTATCCTAAAAATAGCCCTAGTGTGATTTTTTTACATTTTCACAAACTCTAAAATATAAGCTGTGCTGCCCCCCCCCCCCCTTCATCTGTGTCAGCTGCTGTGGAGGGAAGAGGGCTGCCATTGCCCCACTCATCAGGAACACTTGCTGCAGAGGGATGGGGCAGCTATCTTCTATCCCTTTATCTATCTAGCCCTCTGCCTATCTATCTATCTATCTATCTATCTATCTATCCATCCACCCCTCTGCCCATCTATCTGTTGGTTATGGACAAAAAAAATGACATCCGCTGAAAATAAGCCCTACCACAAAAAATAATATATGACCTATCTTATTTTAGGGGAAAAGGGGTAGAAGTGGCTGACTGGAGGAGAGGTCACACACTGGTAAGGTTCAACCAGGGGATGGGGTTGAGGAAAGTTATTTTTTATTATTTACAGATAACAGTTAATAGTAACAGTTAATGTTTTTTTAAAGCTGTCAACTGGTGCTGTAACAAGCTACTGTGGCAGGTTATTCTACAAATGTATAATTCTTATGGAAAAGAAGGATAGTCTCCTCCTCTTAATCTAAACTGAGTGCCCCCTAGTTTTTAGAGAGGATTTTGCATCAAATGCCGTAATTTTTCACCCTTATACTTCCCAAAGAGTGGGGGGAAAATGTCAGTGCATCTTATCGGGCGAAGGTGGGCAAAAAAATAAATAAAAAGTAAAAAGTTAACTCACCTCTCCATCACTCGCGCTGTCCCAGAAGAGGTGGAGGCAGCCTTCTCCGCAGCGCCAGACACCCAGCCTGCTACAGTGGTAGGCGGGGCCGACGCTCGAGCGCTGGCCACGCCTACTGCTATACCAAGCCGAGTGTTCACTCTATGCTGACGACGCAAAGAGGAGGCGATGGGGGCAGCTGTATCTGCCGCCTTCTCCGCAGCGCGAGTGTCGGCCACGCCCACCGCTGTTTAATTCCGGGTGTCTCTGTCTGCTGGTACCGTGGAGAAGTGGCAGGGACAGTGCCAGCGCACTCTCCCTGCCACTTCTCCACAGTGCCAGCAGACAAAGACACCCGGACTTAAACAGCGGTGGGCGTGGCGGACACTCGAATGTCGGCCGTGCCCACCGCTATACCAAGCCGAGTGTGTCTGAGTGAAGATGGCGAGGACAGCGGGGACGATTAAAAGGTGAGTTTACTTTTTTTTTACTTTTGCCTTTGGGGGAATGGGAGGGGGAATGGAAATGTCACACTACCTATATGGGAATGCAGGGGGGGTGCCACACTGCCCATATGGGAATGGGGGGAATGCCACACTGCCTATATGGGAATGGGGGGGCACACTGCCTATGTGGGAATTGGGGGGAATGCCACACTGCCTATATGGGAATGGGGGGCCACACTGCGTATGTGGGAATGGGGGGATGCCACACTGCCTATGTGGGAATGGGGGGATGCCACACTGCCTATGTGGGAATGGGAGGGTGTGATGCCATGCTGCCTATATGGGAATGGGAGGGGTGAATACCACACTGCCTATATGGGGAATGGGAGAGGGCAATGCCACACTGCTCATATGGGGAATGGTATGGGGGGTGCCACACTGCCAATATAGGGAATGGGAGGGGGTGCCACACTGCCTATATGGAGAATAGGAAGGGGGGAATGCCACACTGCCTATATGAAGAATAGGAAGGGGGGAATGTCACACTACCTATGGGAATGGGATGGAGGCATCCCACACTGTCTATGGGAATGGGATAAGGGCATACCACACTGCCTATGGGAATGGGATGGGGGCATCCCACACTGCCAATGGAAGGGGAGAATGCCACACTGCCCATTAGGAATGGGATGGGAGAATGCCACACTGCCCATGGGGAATGGGATGGGGGAATGCCACACTGCCTGTAATGGGGTGTTTTAGCACAACATTTAGCTTACAATATTTTTTTTCTTATTTTTCGCCTCCAAATCCTAGGTGCGTCTTATATGGCGAAAAATATGGTAGCTTTTTCCCATATTTTTGTATTGGCCATTTATATATTTAGAAAGTTAATCATGTCCCAGCCTCAGACATCTCCACTCAAGACATTCACGTAATCTTGCTTCATAACTAAGATCCTTCATTCCTCTTATCAGATTGGTGGCTTTTCTCTGCACCCCTTCCAAAATCAGGGCATCCTTTCTATGGATTGGTGCCCAGAACAGGATAGCATATTCCAGATGAGGGTGCACAAATGCCTTGTAAAGAGGCAATATTACATGTCTGTCCCATGATTTCATACCTTTTTTAACCCACATGTTCAACTGTGATTTTTGAAAGGATTTCCCAGGAAATTATATATTTTTTTTTTTCCAGCAGAGTCTGGGCTTTAACATGAAATGTAAAAGCCCCATTTCTTCCGGTTTCAGTAGAACCACATATGTATTAGTAGACACCTTTCCTGCCCAGGAGACCCCCTCCCCCCCCCCCCCCCCCCCCCCAAGCTGAAACAGCACTTTAGGAGATTTTCAGATAAAATACAACTATGCAATATGCGCACCTTGCAGTTTTTCAAGTAAAGCAACCCTTTACACTTGAAATACCACCCACAACGTAGGTGTCAGGACTGTACCGGACACCTGTCTGTCTTGAGCTGGTAATCCCCAATCTCCACCGCCTCTTCTGCCTATAGACAAGTCCCCGCTTGTAGGAGACACGGGTAATGCCTCTCCCACTCGGTTACCCCCAGGACTTATAGGGCGCAAAGATTACCAGCTTAAGGTGGAGACTGATGAACGGCAGGGAGTCCCAAATGAGGATGCCGGATGGCGGAAGTCCAAATACAGGCCGAGGTCAAACCGGGAGGTCACGGGGCGAGGTATCCGAAGGAGGTAACGAAGAATAGTCAAACGAGCCGAGGTCAAATCCAGGAGGTCACGGTGTGAGGTATCAGAGGGGTCAGGCGGAATCGTGGTCAGGCAAGCAAAAGGTCAGGGCAGGCAGCAAGCGAGAGAAGTCGAAGTCCAAAGCCGAATAATAAAGAGAGACAATATAAACACACTTCCAGAACCCAGAGGCTATAACAGGCACTGGGATACTGAAGCAGTATAGCTTTATAGGGAATACTGGCAATTGGGGAAAGGGGACAATGGAGGGAATCAAAATGATTGGTGCATACATAGAAAATGGGATCGGTCCCAGGAGCTGGACGGCCCAGGCCAGACAGGCCGACCAGTCCCTGGGTCCGATCCCAGGATCCAGCCACAGTTATTTCAAACTCGCCCCCGGCGGGCGCGCTGGGGGAAGCGCCGCCGGGAGGCATAAAGAAGACGTGCTCGCGCGCGCACGAGCACGTTGAGAATCGGGCGCGCCCCCGCCAGGAGGAGGAAGCGCCGCATCACAGGGGAGAGCAGCAGGGCCGCGCAGCCGCGCGGAGCGGGCTGCGACGCGATCACCAACGGCGTCCTGCACCGCCAGCCCCTGGTCCCCACGACGGCGCCGAGGAGCTGGCAGACCCGGGGACCGTCGGGCAGCAGCCCGCCGGGGGCCACCCGACAGCGCGCTGCAGGACCAGGAACGGCGATGAGGTAAGTGTCTAACATTACCCCCCCCTGAGGAGGGGCCACTGGACCCTCCAAGCTGGGCTTCAGAGGATTCTCCCTGTGAAATCTTTTTACCAAATTCTGCGCATGAACCTCTCTGGCCGGAACCCAAGATCTTTCTTCCAGGCCGTACCCCTTCCAGTCAATTAAATATTGAAGAGAGTTTCTAAAAAAGCGGGAATCAAAAACCCGGGCAATCTCAAACTCCTGATGCCCATCAACTAACACAGGACTAGGAGGGTTCATGGTTTCTTGCAGGCTTAAGAAGTGAAACATGAAAGGATTTACAGATTTTCATGGACGAAGGGAGGGCTAACTGATACGTAACCTGATTGATCTTTCGTGTTATGGGGAAGGGGCCGATAAATTTAGGGCCTAACTTAGCGGAGGGCTGGCGTAAGGCCAAGTTCTTGGTTGAAAGCCAAACCCAGTTTCCTACCTCATAACCAGAGTTAGAAGAACGTTTACGATCTGAAAATTTTTTCTGTTGAAGAACGGCCTTAGTCAGATGTTGCTGGATTTTATTCCATAACCCTGGCCATTTGGAAACCCATTCATCCACGGAGGGAACTCTGGAGGGTTGGTCCGAAAGGGCTGAGAACTTCAGATCTTTGCCATAGACACAATGGAAGGGAGAAACCCCCGTGGAAGAATGTGAAGCGTTGTTAAATGCAAATTCAGCAAACGGTAGGAAGAAGGCCCAGTCCGTCTGAGTATCAGCCGTGAAACAACGCAAATACTGTTCTAAAGATTGGTTTGTTCTTTCGGTTTGCCCATTCGACTGAGGATGGAAAGCCGAGGAAAGAGAGACGGTGAAGCCCAGCTTAGTACAGAAAGCCCTCCAAAACCGGGAGACAAATTGGACCCCCCTATCCGAAACAATGTCTACTGGAATACCGTGGATTCTAAAAATGTGAGTGATAAAGAGTTGAGCTAATATTTGAGCTGTGGGAAACTTTTTTAAAGGAATGAAATGAGCCATCTTGCTAAAGCGGTCCACTACTACCCAAATAACGGTATATCCCTGGGAAGGGGGAAGATCTGTAACAAAGTCCATGGCCAAATGGGTCCACGGGGAGGCAGGAATGGGCAATGGTAGTAGAGGGCCTTCAGGAGAGTGTCTTAAAGACTTACTCCGAGCACAGACTTTACAGGCTAAGACAAATTTCTGTGCATCCCTTCTAATGGATGGCCACCAAACTTGGCGAGCCAATAAAGCAATAGTTTTCTTGACCCCCGGATGACCCGCTGTTTTAGTATCGTGAAAATGGGACAAAAAGGCAGTGCGGTAAAGAGAAGGCACAAACTGGACCGACTCAGGTTTTTCAGGTGGAGCCTCGGCCTGGAACTGAGCCAGATCAGGAAGATGAGGTTGGATGGCGGCTACCACCAGGGAGTGGGGTAAGATGGGAATATCCAACCTTTCGGGTAAATCAGGGAAAGAAAAACTCTGAGACAGGGCATCCGCTTTAACGTTTTTGGATCCAGGTTTATAGGTAATAGAGAAGTTAAACCGGGAAAAGAACAAGGACCAGCGAGCCTGTCTTGGAGTTAGTCTTTTTGCGGATTGGATGTACTCTAGATTTTTATGATCCGTAAAGACTGTAACTGGGTACTGAGCCCCCTCCAGCCAGTGTCTCCATTCCTGAAAGGCCAACTTGATAGCCAACAATTCTCGGTTACCGATATCATAATTTCTTTCAGCCCCCGAGAATTTCTTAGAAAAAAAAGCACATGGGTGAAGGCGTTCAGGTGACCCGCGATATTGTGACAAAACCGCCCCCACAGCAATTTCAGAAGCATCCACCTCCACAAAAAAGGGCAATTGGCCGTCCGGATGAACTAAGACCGGAGCGGAACTAAAGACTCCTTTCAGTTTCTCAAAGGCCTGGACTGCTTGAACAGGCCAAACTGACGGATACCCGCCTTTCTTGGTAAGATTTGTCAGTGGTGTCACTAGAGAAGAAAAATTTTTAATGAACCTCCTATAAAAATTAGCGAAGCCCAGGAACCTTTGCAGGCCTTTCAGATCCCTGGGCTGCTCCCATTCTAATACTGCCTTCACTTTGGACTGATCCATGGATAGACCAGATTTAGAAATAATATAACCGAGAAAAGGAACCTGTGATACTTCAAATTGGCACTTTTTTAACTTAGCATATAAACAGTTTTCCCTGAGTTTTTGCAAGACCATGCGCACATGTTTGCGATGTTCGTCAAGAGATGAAGAAAAAATCAAAATGTCATCTAAATAGACGACCACAAAACGGCCAAGATAGTCCCTAAAAATTTCGTTTACGAAACTTTGAAAGACCGCGGGGGCATTGCATAACCCAAATGGCATTACCAAATACTCATAATACCCCTCGAGGGTATTGAAGGCCGTTTTCCACTCATCCCCCTGCCTAATTCTGATGAGGTTATAGGCCCCCCGGAGATCCAGCTTAGAGAAGACTTGAGCCCCAGCCACCTGCGTAAACAGCCCCTCTATAAGGGGTAGGGGATACTTGTTTTTGATGGTAATATTGTTTAAACCCCAATAATCAATACATGGGCGGAGTCCCCCATCCTTCTTCTCCACAAAAAAAAACCCCGCTCCTGCTGGGGAAGAAGATGCCCGGATAAACCCCTTTTTCAGATTTTCTGCAATATATTCCCGCATGGCCTGATTCTCAGCTCGGGTTAAATTAAATATTCTTCCCCTAGGAGGCATGGTACTGGGAAGGAGTTCAATAGGGCAATCCCATGGTCTATGGGGAGGAAGTTTGTCTGCCGCCTTTTCAGAAAAGACGTCAGAGAATTCTAAGTACGGAGTGGGAACTCTAGCTGGAGCTAATTGCGCAACCCGGACCGGAAGTTCCAAACAACTCTGAAAACATTGGTGCCCCCACTTTATGATTTGTCCCGAGACCCAGTCAATATGGGGATTGTGCTCCTGTAACCATGGCAATCCCAAAATTAGAGGGGTGCTAGGCATGCTCAAGACCAGAAAACTGATCACTTCAGAATGATTAGCTCCCACCTTAAACTGTATAGGAAGGGTTCTAAACTGAACTAATCCCCCTGCCACAGGTGTGCCATCAATGGCAGAGACCCGGATGGGTGCTGGCAAGGACTGGAGCGTAATTCCTAAACTCTGAGCTAACTCAGAGTCAAGGAAGTTCCCTGCTGCTCCTGAGTCCAAGAGAGCCTTCAAATTTAGATATTTAAAATCTATTTTTAACTGAACCGGGATAAGAACTGGTGACGATACATGAGGTGATACCTTACAGCCTAGGAGGGCCCCCTCGAAACCCCCTAGGCTCTGAAGTTTCCCGACGGCTTCCTTGGGCATACTCTGACCATGTGGCCAGTTCCGCCACAGTACAGACACAGCCCCTCGGATAAGCGTCGACGTCTTTCAACCTCGGTAAGTTTTGTGGCGCCCAGTTGCATGGGTTCTTCCGCAGGTTGTGCTACTGGGGTCTCAGATCTTAAAACTGACTCGGAATGTGACCCTTTTTCTTGGCGTCTTTCCCGAAGACGACGGTCAATGCGAATGGCGAGGTGCATTAATTCGTCTAGGGTCTGGGGTTCCGGATAATTCACCAAGGTGTCTTTAATGGAATCGGCCAATCCAAGCCGGAATTGGCCGCAAAGAGCAGGATTGTTCCAGCGGGAGTCCACTGCCCAGCGACGGAATTCTGAGCAATAATCTTCGGCTGGACGGCGTCCCTGGCGAAGAGTACGCAGTTTAGCGTCAGCCGTGGCCCCCTTATCGGGATCATCATACAGGACTTCCATCGCGGAAAAGAAACTGTCCACAGAGAGACGAGCAGGATCCTGGGATGATAAACTAAAGGCCCAGGATTGTGGATCTCCTTGAAGAAGCGAGATAATCAGCCCGACCCGTTGCTCTTGTGACCCCGAACAGACAGGACGAAGTTGGAAATACAATTTGCAAGAGTCCCGGAAGTTGGCGAACCTTGCTCTGTCGCCATGAAATTTCTCTGGGAGTGGAATTTTAGGTTCCACAGAACCTGCGGCCGGAGTCCCCAGAGGACTGGGGACGATAGGAGCAGGACGGTTCTCCTGGGCCGCAACCCGGTGAGCCAGGTGCTCTACCGCCGCTGTTAAGGCTTGCACCTGTTCCAGGATTTGGTCCATTCTTCTGGCCCGTTATACTGTCAGGACTGTACCGGACACCTGTCTGTCTTGAGCTGGTAATCCCCAATCTCCACCGCCTCTTCTGCCTATAGACAAGTCCCCGCTTGTAGGAGACACGGGTAATGCCTCTCCCACTCGGTTACCCCCAGGACTTATAGGGCGCAAAGATTACCAGCTTAAGGTGGAGACTGATGAACGGCAGGGAGTCCCAAATGAGGATGCCGGATGGCGGAAGTCCAAATACAGGCCGAGGTCAAACCGGGAGGTCACGGGGCGAGGTATCCGAAGGAGGTAACGAAGAATAGTCAAACGAGCCGAGGTCAAATCCAGGAGGTCACGGTGCGAGGTATCAGAGGGGTCAGGCGGAATCGTGGTCAGGCAAGCAAAAGGTCAGGGCAGGCAGCAAGCGAGAGAAGTCGAAGTTCAAAGCCGAATAATAATGAGAGACAATATAAACACACTTCCAGAACCCAGAGGCTATAACGGGCACTGGGATACTGAAGCAGTATAGCTTTATAGGGAATACTGGCCATTGGGGAAAGGGGACAATGGAGGGAATCAAAATGATTGGTGCATACATAGAAAATGGGATCGGTCCCAGGAGCTGGACGGCCCAGGCCAGACAGGCCGACCAGTCCCTGGGTCCGATCCCAGGATCCAGCCACAGATAGGTTATTTCAAACTCGCCCCCGGCGGGCGCGCTGGGGGAAGCGCCGCCGGGAGGCATAAAGAAGATGTGCTCGCGCGCGCGCGAGCACGTTGAGAATCGGGCGCGCCCCCGCCAGGAGGAGGAAGCGCCGCATCACAGGGGAGAGCAGCAGGGCCGCGCAGCCGCGGGGCCAACGGCGACCTGCACCGCCAGCCCCTGGTCCCCACGACGGCGCCGAGGAGCTGGCAGACCCGGGGACCGTCGGGCAGCAGCCCGCCGGAGGCCACCCGACAGCGCGCCGCGGGACCAGGAACGGCGATGAGGTAAGTGTCTAACAGTAGGCTCAGTTTTCACTCGATGAATTATTTGGTTGCACAGGGTTTCCCTAAAAAAAAGCCACATATTCCTAAAAAAACTGTTTTCAAATAAGAAAAAACTAATTAAATCTGAAAAAGCAAGGTCCCCTAAACAGAACAATACTCAACATGCATAGGTACTGTAAAGGGTAGGGTTGCCAAACACACCAAAGTAACGCTTGCGCATATCAGTAATTTTACTTGAAAATTTCAGCTCTGCAAATAGCAGCTGTGCCTTGTGTTCGTGAACAATTCCAATTACCATTAGTTAGGGTACCTACCAGTTCTGATCTTGTTCTCTTTAAATGTATATAGTTAAAGAAAGCTCTAGGATAGGATTTTTTGGCTACCTCCCTTTCATTTTGCGCTTTTGTTATTTTTATTTCTTTTTTACAGGTTTTATGAACTGTTTACGTTTCAAAGGTTACTGCTGAGAGCTACGCTTTGTAATTGCTCTTTCCTTGTCCATTATTGCCTGTTTAACCGCATGTGTCAGCCAGAAGGGATTCAATGTTAGTCTCCTATAATTGTTGTAAATAGGAATATATTTTGCAATGTTGGTACTCACAGTTGATTTAAAGCACTTCTATTTGGCATCTGTATCCTTTTTTATGAGCGGATGCTTCCAGTCTATGCCATGTAGTGCAGCCTTGAACCTGGGGAAGCTGGCCTTCTTATAATTTGCTTGCTGCATCGAATCATTCATGACTAGCGCAACCTCGGGACTGCACCTGGGAGGATAGTGGGATACATACACCTCACAGGTGCAGCAAGATGGTGGTGCTGGAGCGTAATTTCCAGGAGCTGGCCGCCAGTTAAGGTAAGTAGGTCATTGATAAGCTTGTAGCAGTTTGCATGCTTATCAATGTTTTTTTTTTCAAAGTAAAAAACAAAAAAGGACTTTAAGCCCGCTTTCAAATTGATTCACTTTTTGGGCAAAACTTTTTTTTTTAAAAATAGTATGTTAACATTTGTCACACCTGTACATATCTACATAAATTACTTTTTTAACCAGACCGTTTTCATGGAAAGATGTTATCTAATGTGGACCTAAATCCTCCCTGGCAAGTTCTGCAAGGAACTTTACCCATCCTAATCCCACTGCCTGTGAAGGAGGAGATACTCATAATTTCGTCATGGAGTTCTTCTACAAGGGAACATGAGGCAACAGCATATTACATTGCTGTAAATATCTTATTGAAGTGGGGCTGTCACACGTTTGTGTAGCTGTTTCCTGTCCCCCCATTGGATAGAACTCCACTAAAAAGGAGAGTACCCGTTAAACCCGTTAAATGGGTAAATCTTTAACAAACACTTATCTTCAACTCCCTGCTCCGGTTCATCTAACCTGCACCACATTCTCCCAATAGTCCCACAATTGGCTGCCAGCAGTCACATGGTCTGAAAAAGGAGTCTTAACAGCATGATGACCAAAGGCCAATGACGGCATTCCCACCTGCATGGACCAACATTAATTTTTGTGACGGTTTTATATCGGGGGTTTATTGATTGTTATCTCTCGGACACTACAGGAAACATATCCAGCAGACATACTTTGGAGTTCTAAGATTTCTATCTTCTGTAATTATAATTAATCAATTATTATATCCCTTGGCATTATCCTATGAGCAGCACAATCTTGAGACATCATTATGTTTATAAGCAGTGAATGAGTTAGGACTTTCTATATTATTCAACCATATTTAGTTACAATTACTGTACCAGTCATCTCAAAGAATAATGCATATTTTACAGTATATGGAATCCAGTGTTTCATGTTCCACCAGCCCTGAGCTGAAAAATATTTTACAACAAAAGCTCTCTGTCATGTCTGTGGGTAAATATAATACACCAAGGTCAGTTTATTTAAATAGACACAAAGAATAATAGGGGGGGGGGGATTCTATGCATGTTATGGGGGGGGGGGGTCTGTCTCACTGCCTGCTATGGCATGCAAAAAGCAAAAAAGAAAGTATGCTGTAAGAATATAAGGTCCTGGCAGAAGGGTACATTTTATCTTCAACTATTCAGTTCACCACTGGTGGAGCATATAGACTGCAATCTGTGTGACACATACATAGACATATGTTTGAGACTAAGTAAAGGCAGAACTTCCTCCTGTATGCTTGGCAGGATATATTTGTCTTTATCTCTTTTGTTGGCAGAAATGTGGAGCGACTGGAGAAATCTGTCTTCATTTACTGTTCCTAGTGCCCCCTTTCAATTCTGAATTTGAATATGGTATTTTATTTTCTCTTCCGTCTGTGACTTTGTTGTCATATGCATTTCTGTTTTAATTGACAAGGTATACCGGTATAATAAAATCTAACAGTTTCAAAGTTATCATCAAAACACGAAAGCCATCACCAATCACAAGAATATGTAAAGTGACACAACAGCACATTGGAGATTTCTAAAAAAGTGAAAACCTAAATTCAACTAATGAACATGGATGCCAGCGAGGAAACAACATAAGGAATACTAGCAAGCCTCAAGATCTGACAAAAGGCTTCAGTCTTGCATTAGAAAGCTATTCCTGTAAGACGCTGCAAAACATGATAGTGTTCCTTACTCCTAAACTTTAACATTGGCCTACTCTCTCCTTTTTTTGTTTTCAATTCATCTGCATACCTACTTAAACTAGGATCCCTGCCCCCCCCCCCCACCCCAAGTAGCTCCTTGGAAGTGGAGGCCGGCAGAGGTGGACTGGTGCCAAAAATTAGCCCTGGATTTTTTCAGCACCTGCCTGACCTGAGACATCCCTGCTGGGGCTATAGAATTGGGGCTGGGGGTTCCTTGGCTTGTGGGCACAGTGGGACTGGGTACAGGGGGTTGAAATGGAGACTAAGGGGACAGGGATTGAATGTGGGTGATAAAGCAGCAGCTCAACTATATCTATATATATGGGGGGATTCTGTCACTCAGCATGTTATGGGGGGTTCTGTCTCACTTCCTGTTATGGGGGGATTGTGCCACTCAGCATGTTATGGGGGGGGGGGGGGTCTGCACACTGTCTGTTATAAGGAGCGTGGATACCGGGCCAAACACACTGCAGAAAAGTCCTAGGTCACAGCACTGCTCATCAGCTTGTAAACCTCGCTGTAGACTGAATATAGGCACCTAATTCCTGGACAAAGTCGCCAATCAGCTCAGCACAGCAAGGATGAAATTGCTAATAGGCTCCGCCCCTCCTCTGTGTAGCCCACTCCGGTCCCTTCCTGGCTCTATTCATCTCTTTTTCCCCCTTATGCTCTCCCCCTTCCCCTGTGAAGCTGCTTCCTCCTCCTCGGCTCTGGTGTCAGATGGCGGTGCTGCTTGTGATGATAATGCAGCAGCACGTCCAGCATGATGGCAGCCACCTCCAGCCCTGCTCTCAGCTGTTCCCACTCTGTGCTGCCTCCTCTGTGACATGCACTGAGGAGGCAGCACAGACCAGGGACAGTGAGAGCAGCACTGGAGGCAGCCATCATGGTGGACATGCTGCTAACAGTGAGTTTTCCCCCCTGCTGCCTTCTTCTTCCCTCCCCTTCCCCCACCGGGTATGGCTCCACTGCTGCTGTCCTCCCTCCTCCCCCCTGTACATGTTTGTGGTAGTTTATGCATGTGGAACTGCATGTGGAAGTGCATGCATGTGGGAGTGCATGCATGTGCATGGGAGTGCATGCATGTGCATGGGAGTCCATGCATGTGCATGGGAGTGTGTGCATGTGCATTCATGTGCATGGGAGTGCATGCATTGACTTTTGGGAGTGTGACAATTGATGTTTAGGAGTGTGACAATGGACATTTGCGAATGCGAGCATGTCGGGGAGTGCGCACATGCACTTTGGTAGTGCACACATGCACTTTGGGTGTGCGACAATGGACATTTGGGAGTGCGCACATGCAGTTTGGGGGTGCGCACATGCACTTTAGGAGCCTGTCTGGTAGTGCTGTTCTAGGCTCCAATGTTCTTCAATTTAAAAATGAAAAACAGTTTAGGACAGCGCCAAATGTAGCCAATCGCAATTGTGTAACAATTACCTTTGCCAGCTGTGGAAACAGATAGTAAAAGAGTATTCTATCGTGTGGCATTGCAAGCCATAAACTATGATTGTACTGTAGTGTGCCTACGTTATTAACAAAAAAACAGAAATTATTTTTTAAAATTCATGTGCCATAAGACACACATATATGGCTACTGTTGGGAAAAAGTGGAGGACTTTTAAACAGACTATAAAGTAACAAGGTATTGCATTCCCCTATATTTCAGGTGAAAAGGCAAAATGCTTTAGGGTTATTGCCATAGTTACGAGTTTGCCAAGAGGGTTGCTGTCTCCCTTTCCACACATCATGCTGGCCTGGACACAGGCCCTTAAATATTACAGCCCAGAGACCAGGGAATTTAGGAATGGCCAACAAGCAATGATCCACACAGAATCGGGGAGGGGGAGTCACCGAGGAACCAAGACAGGAGATATAGAAGTGGGGACATGATACAAAATGCAGTCTACTGCCTGATTGCTCTGGAATTAAAGAGGAAGTTTTAGCAACCCCCAGTCACCCCTCTCTCCCACAGTGCTTGAGTGACAGGCCTGTGCAGTCATACTGCCCCATGGAGTGGGTGACAGATTTGACACTCAGGGTCCTAGCTTCAGGTTCTGTGCAGATTTCCCTCTCTCCAGTGAGTTATTTTTTTTATATTATTGCCCAAATTTGGCTTAGCACAGGGGAAGGTACGGGTAGATGGGTTGATAAAAAGATCATCTTTAAAGATTACTGTTCTTGGGAGCTAGGTTCCTAAGAATGTATTTTGTATAAAATGTTTAGCATAAAGCCAAATGCTAGGGACTTCATATAACTGAGTTTCCTATATTGCTTGTCCCTGATAAGGGCAAGAAACAGTTACAAAAAAAAAATACTTATACCTTTTGAGAATGTGTGAGGCTGTCTAGGTCTTGTCCACATCTCAGGGCTGTTATTACAATTGCATTACCAGCATTGATTTCCATGCGGTAGCCTGGTACACAACTGCCTTCATCCTCATGCGCTGCCATAGTAACCACTACAATATGAGAAAGTGACTGCTGTCATACCATGCAATTCTATTCATATCATTATGCAGGGGGGCTACCAGCCTCAAATTGCAGAGGGACCAGGCGTACAGTTAACTGTTTCATTACAGCTACGTCTAAGAAAAAGTACATTTATTCAATAAAGGATTGCAGTGTGTGCCAGTCAATATTATTTAAGGCTTCAGGAAAATGATGTTTCCGTGCCACTTTGTAGCAAGATGCACTGTATGTGAATGTACACTTTCATCAAGATGCACTGTATGTGAATGTACACTTTCATCTAGTAGTGATAAGTCCTAGCGGCAGGAGTTGCTTTTTTTTCAAGTAAGTAAAGACATGTATAATGAGTCTTCTCTTCTGGCAATGGGCAGGAGATAGCTTCATCTCACCCTGTAAGCAGCTGATTAGCTGTAACACTGTATGCTAATCTAGCTGTTACATTCTATGCTGCCTACAAGCAAAGGACTGTGTGTATGATGAAAATATCTCCATCCCATTGCCAGAAGAAGGAAAATGATACCTCCCCTATAAAGCTGAAGTCCAGTCATGTAATAACCCCCTGCTCTGCCACCCTCTGCGGATGCAGGATGGGGGGGGGGGGGGTTACGATAAAAAACCTCTTTTACCTTGCCCGCACACGTGGCAGCCAGACAGACACAGCGGCATTTCCTGTTCTGTGTCTGCACCCACCCATCCATTTGGGTGTCAAGGTGGCTGTGCTCAAGGACAGAATCAACAGGGAAATGGCGCCCGATTCTTGGCAAGATAAGAGTTTTTTTTGTAACTCCCATGTCCTCTTAGCGACAGGTGAGGGTGGCAAGGTGAGGGGGGTTATTACATGACTGGACTTGTCAGTGTTACTAATGCTTTCTCAATTCAGCATATTCTGTTTATCATAATCAGCAGAAAGGTGAGGGCAGGGGTGTAGCTCGGGGGGAACAGGGGGGCACTTGCCCCGGGTGCAGCCGGTTAGGGGGACGCCAAAGGTTTGATTACACCTGATTACAGGTGGGGGCGCCATTTTGAATCCTTGCCCCGGGTGCCAGAAAGCCAAGCTACTCCTCTGGTGAGGGTATTGCCTGGATTACTATGACTGAAGCCTATGAGGTGTTATAAAGCTGATATGATGAAAGGTTGTATGAAATTAGGGGCAGCCGGTCGATCCTACATCTAGAAAAAATCTGTTTTCCAATTTTTTAGCTGGAAGGCTAAAAGGCTTCCTTCCAGGATGGGCCAAAACCACCTACAGCTTCCGCCCCATACTCCTGGCTGAGATTGGATGACATTAGACAGCACCCAGTGATGCAAAAGGTAAGGTACACTGGTAAGGAGTCATTGAGACTTACCTGCATCCCTAATGGCCAGGGGGTTGCAGAAGGGGGGTGCCCATGTTGGCTATGTGGACTGGCAGCCTTTAGGGACTGGCCTCTCTTCCTCCATGCTGGGGATACCAGCCCACATAGCTGTTACCTGGACCATTGCTGCAGAGGGGAGACCCCACATTATTTAGTTTTTTACTGAGAAAGCATTGAAAAAATTACCACCAAGACATTTTATGTTAAAGCCCAAACGCTGCTGTAGATAGGCTGGCAGTGAAGAGTGGAGTGGTGCGTGTGAAGTCCTGGAGCAGAGAATGTGAGGTTATCAAGGTTGAGGAGATCATGGGCAGAGCGAAGACTGCATCTGGGCTGGTATTTGTGGACTAGTGATAAAATGTATATAGGGTTAGGAGTTTGAACTGACATTTTTCAGGTAATGGTAGCCAGTGGAATGATTGACAGAAAGGCGCAGCAGAGGAAAAGTAAGAGGATAGATAGAACAGGCAGCAGAGTAGAGGGTAGATTGTATGGGTGTCAGTCTATTAGCCTGTAGACCACAGAGGGGAGTGTTGCAGTAGTCAGGAGATGATCAGAGCATGCACTAGAGTTTTTGGTGAATGAAAGCGAGAGGTCCAGTATAACACAGAGACAAAATGTCTTCCATGATACAGAGGTCACTAACAGAAATATTTATGTTGGAGCTGGGAGCAGAATTGGATGGCGAGAAGATGACAAGCTCTGTCAGGAGCCCAGGACATAAGGGCTTGAGAGATATATTTGAGTATCTGCGTAGTAGTGGTGTTAGAAGCCAAATATCGTTATAAATTGTCCAAGGCCATAGGTGTAGATTGAAATATGTATCTGATGATATATAAAAGAGAAAAAGTGAAACATGTAAACCACAAATAGAAATTTAAATTAAAGATATTACTGATGATCCAATTTTAGTAAATGTGTTACCTAAGTGTGATTCAAAAATACTTAAAGGGTCAGGAGAGCAGGTTTTCTCAAGAGGGCAATGCAAACAATGGCTAAGTATCGCTAACCATTTATTAATAATATTGTGCCATACTTAATTGAACAATGCGGTGTGTTTTTTGTTGTGACGTGCAAGGCCTAGAACTAGCAGCTGTGGGAGAGGAAAGTGAGTATTCCTTTCTTATTTTTCACTATAAGGACCCTTTAACTACATTTGTATTATAAAATTATAATTACATAACTCTGCGATTGAGAGACGTAAGACAAGCAAAGTGGACCCTGATTTACAGTGCAAATACAAGGGTAGAGCCTTCCATTTTTCCAGGTCAGCTTTAGTCCAGGGACAATAGATCTCAACACTGGAACATGTGCGTACATACCATAAAGGCAAGGGAGGCAGCTTCTACCGGGCCTGTGGCAGAAGGGGGCCGAGTGCAAGCTACCTTTTATCACCTACCAACACCTCTGGACCACTCTGTGTGGTCTGTTTTTTGTCTGGGGTGCTATGACAGTATGCTTGTGAAACCCACAGGCCTTACGACTGTATTGATGTGGCGTTCTTTAGAGTGATCAGCTTTATGGAATGTGAGTCACTGAGCCATCACAGTGCTCTGATGAAGGGATGACTCAAACGTCACAGAAAGCTGCAAGCTGATAAAATTGGAATAGCAGGCGTTTGTCTACTCTAAAAAATGTAACTTAGAAGGATGTGGCTCATGTTACAATTGTAACATTAGCCACACGCCTGGCTGTTTCAATGTAACACAGCAGGGAGCTGGTCAGCTTTCTACAGAGTAACAGAAGGAACTCTACCATGCATTTATTATTGGACCCTCAGCAGTCTGCGGTATCACAATATGAATTCTGATATAGGGCCCTTCTAACCTTATGTACGCCCCTGGTCTGAAAGACCTTTTGTTTGCGGATGAGATACTGGGCCAGTGTCCATAGTGGTCTTACATTAGATTGCCCAAGCTCACTATAGAGAAAGTAATAACTTTCTGGCAGTTTCTGGAATCATCACTGCTGATGTGACTACAGTGCAATATGTTATTTATGCAAAGCCTTGTTGACAAAATTGCATGTCTTAGTCTAGTCTTTGTTTTGTTATGATATGATAATAAGCCGCAATTTCAATATAAATTGCTGTCTTGAAACTATTCATTTAGCATCTTTTCATACACAAAGGAACCAAGGGCAGAAAGCATGAAGAAGACACAAAAACTTTCTGTTGCTCTATATAAAGTGACAAAATACCTAGACAGGAATCCAGCCACGAAAATAAAAGGGAAAATAGTCACACAACATATGCAAACACGGATTTTATATTCATACAATGATCTAATAGCTGATATTTTTAATTTTAAAAAATGCATTATTTTGAAATACTTTTGATATGAAGGTCTTTAGATTGTAAAGGGTCTGTTTTGTATGTTATTTCTTTAAATAAAATTACTACATTGATTAAACTCTAGAGCAGAATCTGTAGGTTTTTTAAACTGTGGTGCTTTGATAGACATAAAGAAGTAAGATGATGAAAAATTAAAGCCGTTACCTGTAACAGCCAATCAGATGTAATTGTCCCATCTTTGAAAAATGCAACAACGTTGTATGTAAATAAAATGTTTTTTTGGGGGGCCTGTATCTAGCCATCATATTTGGAACCCTCCTGTTGGGTGTATAAAATTCCCTATTTCCCTATACTGTACACTTGTGTACAAATTAAAGTGATATTATTGCAAGCATTCCTTGTACAGGGTTGCCAAGTGTCACTCACAGTACAAGCAGTGCAACAGACCAGTTTGGGGTATGCAGCGAAAGAAGGAAGGGACAGTAGGCACAGACCAGGCGAGTGTATGTTTTGTTTAATTGTGTCGATGGAAGTTAGCGGGGGGGGGGGTTGGGGTGTGTTTTTGTGAGTATAGGGCTGCTTAAGGGTGGTGGATGCCAGCTGGTTACTCCCAATGTATCTCTCTCAATATAGGTCTATAGGTCTCTAGCCAGGGGTGTAACTTGAAGGGTGAGAGGGTGTGATTGAAGGTAGAGGTGCCCCATCATTGTTGCTCCTCCACCTTATTTATCATATTTGTTCTCACTTGGCATCATTTAGAAAAATGAAGCAGCCTGTATCTTTGTTGTTCCATTCTTTCGTTTACTAGCTGCATCCAAAGAAGTTAAAAAACAGATAAAAAGTTTAATGTATGAGCAGAGAAATTGTCCCATATAATGTTCACATCAGGGCCCCATCACATTCAAATTCACATAGTCATGCCACTGTCCCTAGCTACTGAAAGTCATATGTGGTTTAGCAACATAGCCCAGCTTTAACCAAAAACTAGCAAATAATGCAAATAATAAAAAGCCAGCTGAGGACTAAGATCCAGAAAAGCTTATGTGCTGATACTTGAGGAAATAAGTGACCATAAAGTACCAGTGCACATCCTAAAAAGAAACTCAATACCTAAACAGTGTGTATTGCCCCAAACAAGGGGTTATTGCCCAATATTAACAAAAAGTGCCAGTGCTAATTGGAAATCAGACAGGGCCAGGCTCAGTCCTCAGGTCCATATTGGTATAACAAAGCTAAGCAAAACTAGCTATTTGCAGCATATGGCAGAAGAAGATCTGAAGAAGTAGATATCAAGGATACATCACCATTGTAGATATCCGAGATAAGGAGGGGGAGGGGGGCTTGCAGCCCAGATGGCCCACCTGCGGCACCCATGCATCCTGGCACCAAACATGGCCCCTTCCAGAGGAAAGGACCACGTTCTAAATTCTGATTTCTAATTTTTTTTACTTTTTGTTAATATTGGGCATTAACCCTCTTTTTTGGAACAATAAACACTGTCCAAGTATTGAGTTTCTTTGTAGGATGTGCACTGGTCCTTTAGAGTCACTTATTTCCTCAAGTATCAGCACATAAGCTTTTCTGTATATTTGTCCTCAGCTGGCTTTTTATTATTTGCATTATTTGCACCATTGTATATGGGTAATATTAGCTCTGTATATGGGACATTGATTCTTTCATCGTTTTGATGAAACTTCTCCCCACAAAACTCGTTGACCAACAGAGTCACAGATAGCAAACAGAACACTGAATAAGTCATACAATAACTTTCTTCCATCTCATCTCCTATGCTTTCAAAGCATCTCAAAATCTCTGATTATGTGTAAATGCATTATGTATTCTAAACTTTCTTCACTTTAATTTCTGGGTCATGGTTGCGCTGGGAATGGCATGATATGTCACACTGAAAGCACCAAGGGACATAGTGGATGTTAGACTACTTTTTTGTATGGTCCTAGAAGAATGAAGTTTAAAGGAGGGCAAGCTTTGAAGACCTGTTATGGATTCTACCCTGTGCTGCAGAAAATGTAGAAGAGGCACATGGGACGGGCATCCAGGGAGCTGCTTTCTGCCCTAATTTTGCTTTTGGGTTTATAGTCCCATTAACTCTTGTCCGCTCTATCTGAAATATTTAGGCTGCAGTTATGATTAAATATTCTGTCAATGACCGGCTGGAAAGAGTTTGGATAGTTGCCAGATGATCCCTAAGTAGCCTATTTGTGCAAAAAGACCTCTGGCAGCTCTAAAAGTCTGGACTTTTAGCTGCATCAAAAAGTAATATTTTTTTAAACATCATCTTTATTATTGTAAAGATTTAGCAACAGGCGACAAAACTGCCATTCACTTTCATTGTCTAGCTTGGGGCTGTTTGAGCACCAGGTGCAAATTTAAATCCAGTTGCTGAATCACCCCCAAGGTAGACAATGAAAGTGAATTACAGTTTTCTCGTCTGGGACTGAATCAACCCCAATTAACGTGAGTGGCACTTTTTCTTCCTTTTCTAAAATATAGTGATTCTCACCTAGTGCTGAATCTACACCTATTTCAATCTTATAAAACAAGTTGTATTTTAATGCTATGTTTATGTATGCATTCTATTTAGTTGGTTGGTATGTTGATGTTTTGTGGCCAGAATTACAGGTGGACTAGAGATTCTGGCAACTCAGGTTTCTTCACATACACTATAATGCATCCAAAGCTTGACAACAGCTCAGAGACTCTGCAAGCCATGTGCTCGGCTCAGGCTTAGATGCCCCGGCTAGCTTGTTCAGAGTAATTGCTTATTGTTTGATGGTTATAAAAATTTTTATACTCCCACCACTTGAAAACATGCGACTATATTGGTATCTTTGAGGAAGCAGCCTACACTATTGACACGCCGACAGTAGCCTTAAAAAAAGAAAAATAAACTGCTCCCTTATTTACAGAATAAAACCTCTTGCTGTACATGGAGCTTCACGTATAATGGCCACATCTGTGTCTAACGCATGAAAGGCTGCTCCAGCCCCGAGTGCTGCTGGCGTCAGTGGGTTACAGAGATCTCCTTGATGAGATGCTGCTCTTGCTCCCCACAGGAGCTCAGTCACAGAGCATACTTCTGAGCTGCATTTGAATCCCAGCCCAGAGCTGCATCTAAACACTAGTCTTCAATCCTTGCTTTCATTATGCCTGCCCGTGTTTCACTATGGCCTCCATATATTTCAAACAGACAAGCATCCCCAGATGGGAAGAGACGTGAGGGGGGGGGGGTAGACGTTTGGGACCACAAACAACTGTTCTACTGTGCAACGTATGAAAAGATTTTTTTTATAAGCACCACGTCGTGAATATTCAGTTATTGGGCTTCCAGCACCAGCCCAAAAATGCACAATCTGTACACAGATTGCTCTATACACTACCACTGCATGTCTATTGTATCAGTAACTGGGGTCACACTGTCCAGACACAGCTTAAAAGATGGGTTGCTTTGGTGTTCTATATAAGGACATATGTCTGGCCACATCTGTAGGTCCTACACAAGCCTGCAGACAAATACAGAACAACTTTACTTTAAAAACATGAATAGCATTTATACTCAGGGGTCTATTCAGAGCCTGGTGAGAATACTCTTCTTTTTTAGGAGAAAAAACTACCATTCACTTTCATTGTCTCCTGGGTGTACATTTCCACCTGTCTCTGAATCGGCCCCAAGGTAGACAATGAAAGTGAATGACAGTTTTCTCTGCCAACAATGGAGTGAGTTTTCTCACCAAGCTCTGAATCAACACCATAGTTAGCCCGTAAAGCTGAAGCATGGCAAAAATGGCCAACTATCCCTTTCCATTTCCATTTTGTATTCTTGTAAATCCTGTTGTTGGCAACTGGCTTCCTGCCTTTGTTTTCTGGTCATTGCTTCCATAAGGTGTTGTCGAGGTGTGGTTAGTGGGTAAGCTAACAATGTAGCCTAGAAAAAAGCAATCATCTTGCAAAATACAAACTGGACTTTCTCTGCTGTGGCCATGGTGACCTGTCTTTTGCCCCATACAATGACTTGTGCGAGAGTAAACTGGACAACTCCAATCTCCAGGAATGCCAATGTGTCTTTATGAAGAAACAGATGTTAAAAAGATAGTTTGAGGAGGAATAGAGAAAAGGGGTCTTCAACACACGTACAAGAGTCATCAGAAGATTCATATCCAATTAAAATAATGTTTAACATTTTCACAGTTAAAGAGTACTATTGCGAAAAATGGCCCAATGATAAAAATCCATATAAATATGCTGGATGGAGAGGAGAGGTCACTTATACATCAGGCATCAAGAAATATCCAGCCAGGCTTGTTTTTCTTGCTTTTAATATAAGGAAAAGGACATCCGGGGTGACAGGCTCTGTCACCCCTGATAGATTAAACCTGTCACCCCTGAATTTTATTCCTGCCATGAGAAAATAAATCACAAGCTCTCATTAGCCAACGTGTTTATATGGATTTCTAATATTACACAATTTCGCGATAGTGCTCCTTTAAAGGTTTTCTGTCTTGAAACTTGGAACAAGGTAGAAGGGATGATTTGGTTACAGGGCTTCCAGCACCAGCACAGAAGGTGTGGCTAGCTAACATCATGGCATAGAAAATGGTAGATAAGGCAAGTATCTCTAGCACATGTTGTGCAAGCTATCGGTCAATCTTAGACAACCAGTAATCCATAAGTTAATTACTTCTAAAGCTGTAGGTATCCAAGCTGTAGCTGACATTGACCATCTTTGTGAGGACTGCCCAGAACTGGTTTTGATGCTAAGGCTCTGAACCTCTCTGTTAGACATCCCTCATGCCACCACTGCTGCCTCCTGCTTGTCTACCATTGATCATTAAGCAGAACCATGCAGCAGATACATCCCTGATACATCAAGAAAGGCTACAAGCAAGCCTGTTAATCTCTGAAAGTGACACATTTTGGTTACCCTTCACCACTCAGTAAGCATAAGATGTTCTGGCTTGGCCTCTGCAAGACTTGTTTTCCAAGCACACCAATATGAAGACATTAACAAGCTTTAAAACTACCTACTGCTAAGGATCCTTTGGGTCAGGCAGAAAAGTCATCTGGCTTCTCCTCCATCCACAGACCATTTTTGGGGTTCACCTTCCCCTTAATTCCTCCCATTCCCCCTAAACAAACATGTATCTCCTACCATCCTACAGTAGACCAAGATGGAACAATGAAATGGTTGCTTAGGCAGAAGGCTCCCCTGTTGGGATGACTTTTCCAACTATTTCCCTATACTAATTTAACCTATTTAACCCCTGTGGTTTTAAATGTGTCCAAGACAGTAGCAGAAAATTCCCTGGAATGTATGATTCATAGATGATGAACTGGCTCCTACAATTTCCTCCTTCCCCAGGCTGCTGAATTTCTCCAATTAACCTTGGTCAGATTCCCCAGTGTAGCTGTTCCTTGCAATGATTTTGAACCCCCTCCCCAGAAGCTCCCTCCCTGTGGCCTTTCAGGGGGTGCTGTACCACAATGCTTACCAAATTCTTTTGAGTAGACTCAATGACATTAAGCACCTGAAGGTGCGAAATTTCTTTGTGCACCTCCTGCTTGGACATGTTAAGTTCATTAAAAAGTTGGCCACATAACGGTTGATTCATTACCATATTTTTTTATTTGAGAAAAACCTTTTCTTATGATTTTTTTTTACCTCTGTACAATTCAGCACCATATTTAGTGATGCACATTTATTTTAAAAAATGGCACAGCTAAAAAAAAAGGCATGGAAATTGTACGGACAAAATAGCATTTTCTCTATAAAAAAAGTAAAATAGTCACAATGCTGAATTGACCCTATAGTGACCCAGCATTGCCTCCTCTGGCTTCGATTTGTGGTCAAGATCAGGGGGTATGCTCTGGAGACATAAAGAGGAAGAAGAAGGTCCTCTTCTTTTCAGGATTGGAGAGAAGCTGGACTGCATTGAGTAAGATGCCGTGATTAGTTGGTAGGGCTTTTTAGGCTTACTCCAAATTGGCTTCTCTGTACCTCTCTACATCTTTATATATATATATACTGTATATATTATATACCCATATCAATTATGATATGTTTGTTTTACAAAACCGCATACTGATTGCTTTTCTAGTGAAGATACAGTAGTATCATTATGTGTACAGAATGCTTTGGATAGTAGAATACTGTACACGCATTCCATTTGTATAAGGTTTTTGTTTTAATGGTTATTAAGGCATGCGGTACTGGACCCCACAGAGGTTGCAGACCTGTTATGGTGTATGCACAACTCTGTTAATCACTTATTCTTACTGCCAAATACAAAGTCTGTTTTTGTTTAAAGGCACTCACCCTGGCGAAGTGTCTATAGGGCACGCAACGCGTCGGTGGCGGCTGCTGCGGGGGACCCCTGGAGACTGGTGACGTAAACTTTGTTACTTTGTTACATTTTTTGATGTTTGGTGTGCCAGCTTTGTATTACATCATCATCCTTATTCATTGTGTTAGTGTGCGCGCGCTGTATAGTTTCTCACTACAGCACTTCAAATCATTGGTTACTTTTGTTGTTATTTCAGCACTTCTTTGTACTTTAAGGTTTGTTTTTGGTCTATTTGTGTTGCAGGTTTATAGGGTCACATTGTTTATATCTTTTAGATACTTTTGTATATAGATATATTTTTTCACACACATACAATTGCACAATTTATGCACATTAGGCACTATGCACTTTACCATGTGATATAGCTCATGGCTTTTGTATTCACCAGCGCATACAAGTAGAAATAAAATATTATATATACTTACTTTTCAGAGGCATTTGCGACACGCCATTTAATATTAATATTCAATATATTCATGTACATAGTCTCCATTTGTAGATAGGTCCCCCCTTGTGTTTGTCTATATGTTTTTTAACTATGTCAATAGTGTTGTTATGTATTGATTTAAATATCTAAATTTTTATGATTGTAATTTAGTAATAAATAAAAAATGCATTTACCTTTATTACTTTGAGTGCGGCCTATTATATGGTGGTCATCTGAGAGGAGTTACCCAGGCTCCTCTCACTATTTTGGGATATTACAGTTGTTTGACCATACGGGCTTTCTAGCACCTTTTCATGTTACATTTTTATGAGTAGGACGGTGCATACCCATATCTCTTTAGTACCTATTTGTTTAAAGGCATGACTGCAAGTCATTCATGTTGAAGAGCAGGGAATCATCATACTATACAATAATTGTTATATCTATACCATGCTTGACAATCTATTAATAAATATGCAACTTGTACTAATAACATTTTAATAGCGCACACACACACTATATATATATATATATATATATATATATATACACACATACATACTATAAAAAACATTTAAAGGGAACAACAGAGCAATTCTAAATAGTATAACATTTTTGCGGCATCCCGTGATGCTGCGGCATCCAGGAGTGGACCTCTCCTCCTCCTGACGCTCAGCTCTGACTGTGTCACCTGACCCCTCTCAATCTTTTCCTTTCCGTCATTTCTTCTAAAGAATGAGGACTCCGGGAGGAGTTTCAAACGAGCCACCTTTCTTCCCTGAATTAACATGAAGCCCAGGGACTAATTCTGCCATTTTACATTTGTTTCATGTCTTTCTCCTAACCTTTATTCCCCTTCTGTCTAGGAGGCAAGATCAAATCAAAATTTATGTTTGTTGAGCTTATATGAAATATAGATTTAGAGAAATATTGATTATTAGCAGCAGCAATAATTAATGAATCATATTTTTACATAACATAGAACTTGGTCAACAGTTTGCACAAAAGCCTGTATTTTCCGAGTCGTCTCAAAAAGTAGAGCGTGGAGGTTATTTTTCACCGACATCTCTATGTACATTTTCCATTGCAGGTCGTGAGAGACCCCCAAGGAGCTTTGTGCTTTTCCACTCTCTCTATGTGGATGGGAGACCTTGGTGATGTCTTACCCAGCAAATAGAACAAACAGGGGGAGCACAGTAATGGGAGAGCCTGCAGGACAGGGGAGAACTGATGAGCCCTCCTCTACATAATATAGCTACTGGCTAACTGTCTGGCTATGTGAATAGGGTAAATGTTTATAGATGTATGTTAATGCTTGACTGCAGACAGACATGAGAATAAATATACAAAATATAATCATTTATTCGACATTATTTGAAAGTCAGATGTGAGAAAAAGGACGTTAATTAACATATTAATTATTAACTATTCCCTCCTGCTATAATGTCGTCATCATCCCCCCCCCCCCCCCCCAGCATCCCTAATAGGAGAAAAAAAGGGGAAAAGTTATTGGTAAGAAAAGGGGGAGCTTTGGCTATTGGTCCCGAACATGCCAGTTTTTGACTTCTACAGAACTCAAGTACAAAAAGGGCTCTTTTTACCATAAACGTTAGATCTACAACTGAGGCATTCCTGGTTAGGAAATGGGCAAAAGTATTGAAGCACTGAAAATCCTAAACAGACTGTGCTTCATTAGAGGCACCAGCTACACACACTGAGCTACATAAAAAGTCTAATCCCCACCCCTTTTCCGCATTGGACTAAAGTGCATGTGATTGATATGATCTAATATGATATGATTTCTTACTGCACTCGTGAGAATGTCACGCAGCCATACAACAGCTAATATAAATGTAGCAGCAACCTGCATTGCTCATGGCTTTGGTAGATATATTCATGGCTAAGAGCCCAATGCCTGTTCAAAATGAATGGTAGAAAATCTAACCATGTCTAACCATGTCTTCAATGAAATAAAGATTATTATAAGATATTATTGCTTAAGACATACATCTTAATGTCATTGTCCAGGAACTAAAATAAAAAAAAACTTTATTCTGCCCTTTTATGCCCGCAGACAATTGCTCCTAATCCAGAGTTCTGACCCCAGATCAAGCTGGATGGACTTGGATCTGCAGGTGTTAGCGTACCAGACCAGGAGTGATCATAGGTGCACTATGTCTGTGGGTGATAAAAGCGAGTAGAACGTTTTTCAATTTACTGCCTGGACAATAAGGTCGATTCACAGCCTCTTTTACCTGCACTTACACATGAAAAAGCCTGTGTATGTGTAATGTTTCTGCCCATTTGTGAGTTTCTCCTGCGTTTTTTTCTTCATAATAGTGTTTTTCGTGGTTGCATGTAAGCCTTTTTGTTAGAATCTTTAATCTCTAATGTGTAATTGCTTCGTATTGTTTTCATGTTTTTGTGTAAAGTTCTGTATTTAGCGTGTGATGGGGGCTATAAAATGGGAAATTTACATTTACACTTACGGGCACTTTTTGTTGGTAAGTTTTTGCTTTTATGGGGTATGGGAAAATAGAATGGAGTCCTTAAAGTGGACCGAAACCCATCAAAACCATAGACCCTCAAAATATTAAAAAGAAAATTAGACTTACCTTTAGTCGACCCTCGCATCCCTCTGTCCCTCGCAGCGCCCGATTTCTTCAAAAAACGTTTACGGAAGTCCCGCCCTCCACCTCTTGGACGTGCTGCTGATTGACAAGTGTGAAGCTTGGACGTACATTCCTCTTCACCTTCTTCTGTCTGAGATCGCGGTATTTGCTCTTCATTTGCTTCCTGGTGACATCATCTTGGTGGGCGTGGCTTCCTGGGCCCTCTCGTGAGCGTGCATTACGGTCCTCCGGGTGTGTGCAGCGGGCTCTGCTTACCGCACAAAGCCTCCGGCTGCTCCGTGTTCCCGGCTCCTTCCTCCCCCTGCTCCAGCTCCTCTTCATCACTGCTTCCACCGCCAGCCGCGGTCACCACGTTCCCCATGAAGCATAGGACAGTGAAGAGCAGTACTGAGTCCGAGCCGCTTCCACCTTCCCCTGCCTGGCCTCGGAGGTAATTTTTTTTTTCTTTATTGTGTGAATCGGGTCCTGCTGCTTTTTTTCCATATCTTCAAAAGAAAAAAAAAAAAAATGGCCAGGGTGTTGGTCCACTTTAAGGCACTGGGAGGGTGCCACCTTATTTTTAACACCCCCAACAAAACATTTGTTGTAAATATTTTATAATAAATTGTTACCACTTTTTTGTTTTTGTGTTATTTTTTTACTTTTATATTTGTACTTTTATATTTTCTTTTACTTTTTTATTTTATTATTAAAAAAAAACATTAACAACCAAAAAATAAAACTATGAATAAAAAATAAAAAATGCATTTCGACACAATACAATGCATTATTACACAATAAAAAATAAAGAGGCTGAGCACCACATATTGCAATTTGAGCGTCTATGTAGCGCCCCAAGGGCGTTTTGCCCAGGACGATGCTACATCTAACAACAGGACAATGCTCCAGCGAACGATAGGTTTTTTTTTATCCTAAAAGTGATGGAAAAAAAACCCTATTTATACACAAGCGAAAAAAAAACATTAACAATAACATTTAAAAAATAACAATAAAATAAAAAAAAACATTATGACCAAAAAATTACAGATTTAAAAATTAAACAGGGCTGTGTTGTATTTCATTTAATCTAATTTTTTTTACATTGGGGGTTATTTAAAGCGGTCCTTCACTCTGAATAAGAGCATATCTTATATGTTTACCCCACCCTGTACATATAGATTGCTCATATTAAAAATCATCCTGCCTGCATCTACTGCATGTTATGAGCCTTTAAACATCCAAGATGGCGGCTCATGGAACATAAGGCAGCCTGCAAACAGGAAGTGCCTTCTGACTGCTGCTCTGCATTCTGGGACTGCTGACCTTTTCCTGACCCCAGCTCTGCTCTGTCTGAGCAAAGCACAGCTATAACCCGCCCCCTGTACCCACTCTCCTCTCCCCAGTAAGTGTGATGCTTCTGAGTCAAGATGGTGGCGCCCGTATCCTAAAGTCCTGGACAGAGTTGCAGCCCAGTGGGGGAAAGAATAATAAGTAAGCGACTAAAAACTTAAAATATATTAATTTTAGATGCTGGGGAATCGTTTTTTAAAGGGTTTGGGCTTTTCATTAAATCATGGTGAAGGTCCGGTTTAAGAAACGCTAACGCCAGGTACGCCACGTAGTGTCGGGTGAACATTGTGCGCAGTAAACATGGGGTTTATTCATCAAGGGATAGCGGCAGGCAGCGTCTGGGGAACGCTGAGCGATGTACACAAAACCACATTTCTGAAGGCGATTCTGGTGAGCGACTCTAACAGCGCCATGTAGCGTACGAATCATTACAGGCAGCTCAGCGTATAGCGCCAGGGCTCTAGCTAGAAGCTAGAGCCCCAGGTATTTCCTGTAGCTACCTGTTGCTCTCCATACATTTCAATGGACGTTCCTTTTCTTCTGTTTAAACAGGGTTTTTTGTTTTTCATTTTTTTTCTCTCAAATAATTGTGTCACCTCTCCTGATTTAGAAAAAGTCATTTTTTAAAACATTTTTTATTTTTTATATTTGTATGCAGAATTATCTTTACAGGTCTGGTATTAATGTCACAATGTTACAACAATGTCATTCCATGTGTTTTCGCTTTGTTACTGGATTTTAGCTGTTAGCGCCTCTGTACAGACCCTCATCTGCCGATAGCTGGCGCTAGAAATGAATCAGCCTATATGATAGTCAATCTGGTGAACGCCTCTAATAGCGCTATGTAGGCACCGGCACCCTAGGCTCAGGAGCGCCATGTAGCACCTGTCGCTCAGTAGCGCTCTCCCATACATTTCAATGGTGTTTTATTTGGTTGTATATAAATAGTGTTTTCCTAATGTTCAAAATTTTTGGGTTCAAATCGTTGTGTGGTCTCTCCTGCCCAGCAACCAATCACTTTTATTGGGATTTTTTTATGCAGAATTGTGTGTGCAGGTCTGCCATTGCAGTGTCATAGTCACGGTGTTAAACCAATGTCATTCCATATGTTTTCGCTCTGGTTCTTGTGTTTAGAAAAATATTTTTATCACATAGATTCGGGCACTCGGCGCTCGTTGCAGCGTTGTCCTGTTGTTAGATGTAGCGTAGTCTTGGGCGCCTTGACCTCGGACACAACCTAGCGTTCTCGATTGGCTCTGCAGTGAATCAGGGGGAGCATTTCTACAGCGCCCTCCAGACTTCACATTCATCAATGCTGGACAAGATAGTTTTGGTCGGCTTTAATAATATGACATTTTGTGGCATACCAAGTTCTATATCATTATACTCAGGACTCTGCCAAGCAGGTCCTGCTGCCCAACAAATATTTTTATGCAGAGTCCAGGTCCTCCCCGACCCAACAATACATTTTCACAATGCAAGCAGCACTCAGGCCCTTATTTAACAAGGTATAGCGCCAGGTAGCGAATGGTGAGCGAATGGTAATGACAGTCACCGCCACGAGAACGCCGGCTCCCCTCTGCAATCACACATTTATCAAGCCGATCCTGCTTAGCGACTGACAGAGCGCCAGATAGCGAATCATTCACCATTATTCCAGCCTCACCCCACAGCGCCAGCGAGCGACCTTGAACAGCGACAGGTATGACCTCTCGCTACCTGGCGCTCTCCAATGCATTTCAATGGAGCAATCTTTAAATATTCTTAATTAATTGCTATTAATGTTTTTTTTTTGTTTTTTTAAATGTCAAAAATTCTGTGACCACTTCTGCAATGTTAGATATTTTTTTTAAGGTAAAAAAAAAAAATAATAATTTGTGCAGAATTGATATTACAGGTCTGATATTAATGTATTCATATTACAAAATGTTTTGAAAAACTTGTTTTTTTTTATCCAAAAATATGGTTGTTTGGGGGTTAAAAAACTACTTTTAACCCATCGCCGCCAGCGCTCTGGGGTTTAAACAAGCATTTCACTGCGCGATAATTTTTTGAGCGTGATTTGTTAATGAATATGCTGGGAGCCGTTCGCTATGGCCATTCGCTGTCATGCGCTCCCATACAGCGCGGAACCTGTCAAATAGCGACTCCTTACCCAATATTCAACATTACGGCAAACCGACTGAGTCGCTGTCAACTACAGAACAACGGCCAAGCACAGCGACTACTAGCGGGCGCTCTGAAAATGCTGTTACTGTCGCTCATCTGTCGCTACCTGGCGCTATTAATGAATCGGCCTCCCCGTTATACCTACCAGACTTCTGTAGTCAGTGCCAACCTTCTCATTATACATCCTCCCAGTGGCATCAGCACTTTACTGGACCACATAGCCAGACAGAAAGACACCTGAGGGCATCTGGGGGATTTCACACAAGAACCAAAACCCAAGATAGTCAAAATTCTGGTTTTTGGTCCACTTTAACTTCAATATCACTTTCCCTCTTTATTCTGACACATTGAGCTGTGCAGTGGGCATACTTACGTATATATGTATTTTTTATATTTTTTTCCTCTGTGGCCAAGGTCTTCATCAGTATCTTCCTAGCAGTAGTTGATCTCTTCTCTTTTTCTCCCCCTCATATGGAGACTTATTCATTCACTGAATAGCAATTAATGGGAGTTATTCTTATAATCTTTACATAGAGAGATGCATTTGCTTTAGTTTTTGCTACGTGTGCTGTGCTGAACATATTTTTTTCAGTGACTCAGAACTTTTTCTAGCTAGGTGGATTTATTTTATAATTTGACTTAAGGGTTGATGTATACAATGGTATACATATTTGTTTTTTAGCACCGTTTTTTTGTAGCAGGAGGGTTTGGCTTTAACTAAAATGGACTAACCAATAGCCATGAATGTAGCTGGTACATGATATTCTGATGTGACTCATACCGGACCTGCAACATTACCTGACCACCAAAATGTAGAAAATGCATTAATTTACAATCTTTCTTTTCAAGGGTTATAGCAAAATGGCCTTTTACAGAAAAAGAATAAATGATGTAAAAAATACAGGGAAAAGGGTATTTTATATTTCTAAACTGTCCTTGGAAATGAGAGGAAGCTGACAGCTATACAACTCTGGTAGAAAGACCTCTATAATAATCATCCTAAATGCTGCTAAAGTAGCTTTCTGGTGCCATCTAGTGAGTACTGCATCATACACGAAAGCCCTTACACATTTAAGGTGGACCAACACCCTTACAGCAAACAGTGCTTATATGCATCCCTCTCCAGGGCAATTCAGATTGCTGCACTTAAATATTAATTTACCTTTTTCGAAATCCTGCTGTGGTCAATTTTGGGAAAGAAATGGCATCTCCTGGAGCTTCAGGCCTGAAAACAGATGAATTCAGGCAGCACCACAGCTGAGATGTGAAGCAGCATTTTTGATTTGAGTGGAAGCAAGAGCAAATGTAAGTGCTGACAATGATCAGTACCATGTGTGCAGAGGGGGCAAGTGCATTTTGGGAATTTTTTTTTCCAACTGTACCAGGCTGTTGGTGCGGTTTAACCTTCTCACCCGGAGGCTTCACACTGAGCTTGCTCCAATACAGTCACTGAATCTTCAACATGTAAGTTGATTTATCTACCTGCTTGAAATCTTTGCCAGCGTCTTTAGAAAATATCTGGACAAATATATATATCTTTGTATTTCAGTATTTCAGACAAAGGGTGATCTTGTTTTCCACCATGAATACTTTTGAATATATATATATATATATATATATATATATATATATATTTTGACTGTGGGCGATCAAGCCAGTTAACAGGTATCCCTAAATGGTTTGATATTTACAAAACTAATATTTATCGCAATAACCCATTGTATTAATATGTTATATCACAACAGTTAAATATATCATGTATAACTAGGCACCCCCCCCCCCTTTTTTTTCTTTTTCCCTGCCCCTTCCCTTACTCTTTTCCCGTTAGGAGTTTTGCTATGAAGCAGACACAAAATTTGATCTGAAAGATTGGGTGAAATTTGGCACAGAAGAAGCCAATAGGGCGAAACTAGTCCGCCTACACCCACCTTAATTGTAACCATGTCAATACCGAATGTACCAGCAATCAATTTGTAAGACATCCGTAATTGAGCTGCTTAAGAGTGATTAACATATGAATACAAGAAATTCAAGTGTATATATATCATATTTTGGATTGGTTGAATTTGTGAATATTATGTTTGGTGTTTTTGTACGTCATACTTTTTGTAAAAAAACTTTTTTTAATTGATTAATAAATAAATGTGCATGAATTTTTAATGCAGTAGTGGAATCTGAAATAATTGTTGGTGGGGTCAAACCCAGAGGCCTTTGTAAAATAGTTGGGATTTACCTATACCCAACAAAACATTTTTTTCTCTTGAAGTTTGAGGCCTTGGGCTCGCACCAGCCTTTACTTGGCATGAATTGAGGTTTAGGTCACAAAAGTAGGGGGTGCTTTGCACTGAGAGGGACAATTTCTTAACACCCCTCTACTTGTTCTATGTATGTACTCTATAGAGGAATGACATAAATGCTATATGGCAACGCCCCATGGGGAAGGCAGTGGTCACCCTTGAAATCTTTTAGATTCTAGGCAGGCCGCTGGTGGGTTTTGTTCCACTTTGAAGAGAAAAAAAAAACTCACCTCTTCTCACCGGCTGCTTCAGCAATATCTGTCAGAATACTCCTTCAAAACCACTATCAGGTATCACAATGTGCATGTGCCCGAGGATTCCACCCATCCACTTGTGACATGTACTGCTCACTTCATTCACTGCAATGGAGGGAGTGTGGATGCCGGGGAACCTAATCTTAGGATTGGGTAAGTGTTAAAAGCTGGATATTGCTGAAGCAGGTGCAGAGGAAGAGGGATAAGTAAACCTAGGCTTAGTCATTGGAAACTTCTTTATCCCATGGCAAAATACATAGCCAATATATTAGAATCAACATGTCCAATATATGTAATAGCATATACAGTAGATGAGTCTAATAAAGTGGACCAAAACTCTTGATCTTCATCCAGCTGGGTTTTGGCTTGCTTCATAAGGGCACCTTGATTTGGGATGTCCCTGCATGTGACACTGCTCTCATGGCATGCATCCTCCGACTTTTCTCCAATCAGAATAGATTGCATATTAATTCAATCTACTCTGGGGCATCTCCTGCTGGCTGCGTGCGCACCCGCCGGCCAATCAGTTATGCCTGGCAGAGGTTTGACTTTGTATAAAGGGGTGGGGGATGCCTGTTTATGCGGAGAGGGTGCAAGGAATGAGGAAAGATTCACAGTGACAACTGGGGGGGGGGGGTCACAGTTGGCAATTCCAAATTGAGATGCCGTTGGGAGCTTTAAAGAGCAGCCAACCAGCCTAAAGTCTATAAGAATTGGGATGCCCCACTGTGTCAAACCTCTTGGATCCCCCAATTTCTTTATCTCTTCCTGGAGCCCCCACTGCGCCATGACCATATCACCAGCATACCTCCATCTGAGGAAATTTGTGCTGGGTGCAGTGTGTGTGTGAACCACACCCACCAAAAAAAGACAACCTCCCTGTATCTTCTATGTAAGTAGGTTATGTTAGGAAGGTAGGCAATTGAGCAGGCAGGCAGGCATATAGGCGAGTGGGTGGGTGGGTAAGTAGGTAGGTAAGTGGGCATTTAGGTAGGTAGGCAGGTAGAAAGATATGTAGGTACATGGGTTGGTCAGGTAGGTTGGTGAGCAGGCAAGTAGGTGGATAGGCAGATAGATGGGTAGGTACTCAGATGGACAGGTAGGCGGTAGTCAGAGGAGTATTTGGAAATTTAGATAGGAATAGATAGGAATTTAGTATAGGTAGGCAGGTGGATGGATAGACATGTAGATACATCAGTAGGTAGGTGGGTGGGTAAGTAGGCAGGTGTAAAGTTGGGTATGTAGGTGAGTAAGTAAGAAAGGGGGTGGTTAGGTAAATAAATGAGTGGGTAGGTAGGTGGGAGGGTAGGTAGAGAGGTGGGCAAGTGGGAAGGAAGGTAGATGAGTGGGAAACTGATGGGTGGGCCAGTAGGCAGGTAGGTGGGTACGTAGATAGGTAGGTGACTAACAATTATTGCTGATCTAGGCTGGAGAATCTTGTTGTGTGCTATGCCCACTGGTGCTAGTCCCCATTGTGTGCTATGCCCCCTTGGATCCAGAGAACCGAGGCTCCAAATCATCCATAGTAATCAATGCACCTCACCCAGGATAGTACAATTCTGAACACCAGATCTGCGGACCCAGGAAGGCTAATGACCCACTAGAGGTGTCGCTAGAAAGAGGAGAACCTCAGGTATATACCCCTTAAAGGGCATGTGGATCGGGGCCGACTGGACCAAGTGAACTAGATCAAGTAAGTCCTGATACCTTTCTTCGCAGGTGCCAGAGGGTGGCTCAGGGCCAAATGGACCAAGCGGCAGCACTGCAAATTCCTGGTTCGGTTTCTCACAGGTGTCGGGGTGATGCACTTCTAAGTGCTAGATCTCTGGACCTAGGAGGGTAACTACTCTCTGGACGTGTTGTTGTAAAGGGGAGAACCTCAGGTATACACCCCTACAAGGGCATGTGGCCCAGGGCCAACCGGACTAATCAGCAGCACTGCAAATTCCTGGTATGGTTGCTCGAGGGCATTTAAAGTGGCACAAAACCCGTGAATTTGACTTTTTGACTTTTGTTCCATTCCCCTCTGTTGTGTGAAACCCCCCAGAAAGCCACTTTTCACTCACCTCATGAGATTCTTATTCAGGGTGAAGGTCCGGTTTACCCACCTCCATAGAAACACAAGCAGTCATCATTGCCCCCATTTATTAGATCAATAACCTAAAGGAGAGAGGTTCCATTGTTGTAAAGAAGGCTTCAAGATATACAAGAAGGTCCAGAAAATGCCAGGACCATGTTCTAAAAAGGATTCAGTTACATAATTCATTCAACTCCAGCGCAGAGCTTTGTCAGGAATGGAAGCAAGCAGGCGAGGCTTTTTGCCTGGTGAAAAGTAGAGTAGAGAAGTAGCCACTTTTCTCCAAAAATATATCATCAATAGGCTGACATTCTGCAGATGACTGGATTACAGTTATTTTCTCTAATCTTCTTTTAGACTGTTTTGGACATCTGGAAAAACAATTGTCCTGAGAAGAAAAGGTGAGCTTCCATTAAAAGGGATGAGCAAGCTTGCACTGCAAAGTTTGCGATGGTACTGAACTTTGCAAGCTCGGGCCCCCAAACCAGAGCATGGACTTTAGCGAAAAGTCCATGCTCCAGTTCGTTGCTCGGCCAAACCCAGAAACCAGCTTTTTACATTTAGAAGTCACACGCTATCTCACATGCCATCTCAGGGACAGGTTTGCTGCTCAGTGACAGAGACAGATTGGGCATCTTGGGCAGCTGCTGGGACACTTCTGGGCTTTGATAAAACAACTTATTTTTGTCACTCCTGGCGTTATACTATAATAGGGAGCTTTGATAAAACAAGTTACTTGTGGGCACACCTTGCATTAGACCCTTTTGGGCTTTGATAAAACTGGTTACTTGTTGGCACACTATGCATTAGTCCATTTTGGGCTTTGTTAAAACTAGTTACTTGTTGGCACAGCTTGCATAAGACTCTTTTGGGCTTTGATGAAACAAGTTACTTGTGGGTACAGCTTGCATTAGACCGTTTTGGACTTTGATGAAAATAGTTATTTGTGGGCAAACATTGCATTATACCCTTTGGGCTTTGATAAAACTAGTTACTTGTTGGCACACCTTGCATTAGACCATTTAGGCTTTGATAAACCTAGTTACTTGTCGGCACACCTTGCATGAGACCCTTTTGGGGTTTGATAAAACTAGTAACTTGTGGGCACAGCTTGCATTAGACCGTTTTGGACTTTGATGAAAATAGTTATTTGTAGGCAAACATTGCATTATACCCTTTGGGCTTTGATAAAACTAGTTACTTGTTGGCACACCTTGCATTAGACCCTTTAAGCTTTGATAAACCTAGTTACTTGTCAGCACACCTTGCATTAGACCCTTTTGGGCTTTGATAAAATGAGTTACTTGTGGGCACACCTTGCATTAGACCGTTCTGGGCTTTGATAAAACTACTTACTTTTGGGCACACCTTGCGTTAGACCCTTTTGGGCTTTGATAAAACTAGTTACTTGTTGGCACACCTTGCATTAGACCTTTTTGGGCTTTGATAACACTAGTTACTTGTTGACACACATTGAATTATACCCTTTTTGGGCTTTGATAAAACGAGTTACTTGTTGGCTCACCTTGCATTAGAGTTATTGCAAAATGGTTGTAGCACTCTGATATCTTTATCAAATAAGGTTTATAGGAAATAGAAAGCAAAGGAATGGGTTCTAAATACCCCTGGTACCCCTGCCTATGGGTACCTGTAGCGATCATAAAAAACAAAAGAGTGGGGCAAATGAACACCAAGAAGAAGTATATGCCGTCAAAAATATTTTTTAATGCTCAAAAAGGTGAATAGGTGAAACAGTGCATGATATATACAGTGTATATAGTTCTATGGCATAGCAGAAGTAGCATATCATGAAGCAGGACAGTATAGCATTCAAGATAAAACAGGGTTCAATACTCCAAAGTAATATCAGACATATGCAGAGGTATTATACAAAAAGAATTATCCAAGAACATGGGTTAAGTATGGCAGGACCCTATTTATCAGTTTGAACTAGCATAACACTTACAGCAGTATGAGAATACAGATCACAGAGAGCTGACAGGTTGACCGCAGGACAGAACCTCAACGTTTCGATCTAAGGAGATCTTTGTCAAGAGGAAGCGGTATCCCTGGGCAGAAACAAGCATCTTAAATAGTGTGAAGGTGAGGGTCTCCAGCAATCAAAACATGGAGCCACGGACGGCGCGCGCGCGGGCGCCGAGTCGTGACGTCATGCGCGACGGCCGTGCGGCGTCCCGGTCACTCCCATTGGTTGACAATCCTGTCAATCACAGAATGGAATATGACACGCGGGGCGGGCACGGAGTCACGTGGGATGGGGACGGGATTCAGCTGCCCATAGGGGCTACACAAAAATGGCTGCCATTCAGAGCAAAACATATTTCAACAAAGAAAGGAAAAAAGAAAACGTGCACAAGGCACAGTAGTGCGGCGATAGGCGAGCAAATTAAAACAAACCGCAAGTCGCGGTGTTTTTAAAGAGAACGCGTAGATCTGAATGCGCTTGACTGAGGCCGTGCAGTCACGTAGTTGCTGTCCCCGGAAACGACATATGGTGAGTTTGTGGAGCTGGAGACCAAGCTGGAGACCATAATATAAGGGGAATGCTTGAAAGGGATGCACTATGCATGGGTTACTGTTTAGGAAGAAAATAAAAATAGAACCATTAGTGCATGAAGTGGATTTAAAATCAATGTTAAAAAGGGATACTACTAGGTAATGTGGAAAGATCCACACAACCTGGACACTATTATTGCACGAAATTCTCATCAGAGGGAAAAAAACGGATTAGACATCATTATGAAAAAACTGTGAAGTCTAGTTCTTCATTAAGGCCCTTGGGGCTTTTGGTTCCTAGTTGGACTATCCATGAAAGTTCCCGCTGGAGTAATTTCTTTTCTATGCTGCCACCCCGATAGGGGAGTCTCACCACCTCAATACCCACAAATCTAAGCTGGCTAATGTGATGGCACTGTTCTAAAAAGTGTTTGGCAACTGAAGATTCAATGCGCCCATTCCTTATGTCAGATCTGTGTTCACAGATTCTTTGCCTAAGTTCACGTTTGGTTTTTCCCACATACCCCTTACCGCAGGGGCACTTAAGCAGATATATGACATTTTTTGTGGAGCAGTTGATGAAGTCCCTTATAAGATCATTTTTACCTGAACAGGGATGTGTGAAACTATTGGTCTTACAAGTGTAGCCACATTGGGCACAGTGCCCACATGGATACATACCTTTGGGTTTTCCACGGTCCCTTGCATTAGACCCATTACTCACCTCTGCCCACCTGTGTGTCTCCAACAATGCAGAAAGCAACAAATAAGGAACATCTGTGCCTGCTACACCTTCCTCTAGTGCAAACAGGCACCAGGATTTTCAGCATCTTTTTGTAGGCCCCAGTACTGTTGCCAGAGTGGTAATACCAAAACAAGCTGAGGCGGTCATAGATTATATGGCAAGCAATGGTACTATTTCCATGGAAATGTCTTCTACCTACTCCACTTCTGCTAAGAGTGCTGAGCCCTCCTCCTTACCCCCTTCAAATTAGCAAGGCCATCCTAGCCACAAGTAATGGATTCACTAATGCTCTATGATGACACATTTGGAGCTGGGATACCCTGGGCCAACCAAATGCCCCTGCCTCAGTTGCAGACATAGGGTTTCCAGAAGGCCAACATCTTGTGTTGGAGTATGAGGACATGGCCAATGGACACCTGTGATGCTGATGAAACTCTAGTGCTGACTCCTACGGCTCTCTGCATTGTGGAGGCTGAGAGGGAGGGTAGCGTAGAGAAGGAGGTGGAAGACAATCACAGGAGTGTTGACGATTCCTAGACCCAACATGGGTTGAAGGTCATTAGAGTATGGAAGAAGAGGTGGTGGTCACACCGCCCCAGGCAGCCAGCAGAAGAGGTAGAAGGGTGGCAGCAGTGAGCCCACTGTTGCCGCTGCCCAACACACCCAGGGACTGAGCACACCATAACTGCCTCAAAGGATGTCCCCAGTGTGGCATTTTTTCAAGCAGTGCAGAGATAAGACACAGGTAATTTGCATGCTGTGCCCCAGTCCCTGAAGTCTACCCAATGACAAGGCCACCTATCTTCCCCAAAGAGAGGATGTGAGACCACCAGCAGCAGCAGCAGCATCACCATAACCAAGTGTGTCCACACCATCCCAGGGAAGGGTTAAGCTTTACACCCCGCAGACCTTAGTTTTACAGTTTTAAAGATCTGATGTTGCACAATACGCCGTTCCCACAACTATTCTCACCAAGCCATCCCAACCCTGCACCAATAGGTTGATAAGACGTGCACTGGGCAATCCCATTAGTTTCAGTGTCCACATCACCACATGGATAAGTAAGCATGGGCATTATATCTCTCTAACTGCCCACTGGGTCATTGTAGTGGTGACTGGGACTGTGGTGGAAAGCACTTTGGTGCATATCCTTCTGCCACTAAGGGTTGCTGGACATCAGTCGGTGCCTCCTGTAGCCTTCTCCTCCTACATTGCTTCCCCATCTGCTTCCTCCTCAGTGCAGCCCCTACACCACCAATTTAAGCACTGCCATGAGGAAACAACCACATGTGGTGCTAAAACTCATCAGTCTGGGCTCCACCCGCCCAGGAGCTGTGGAGGATACAGGATCAGACAGATGAGTAGCTGCCTCTGTTGTACCTGAAGCCCGGCAAGGTGGTGTGTGACAATGGGCGTAACCTTGTAGCAGCCTTGGCCTGAGCTGGGTTGATGCACATCCCTTGCTGGCGCATGTGCTCAACTTAGTGGTGCAGAACGGCCCATTATCCAGAGATGCTGGATCTGCTACATAAAGTGTGTTCCCACCCTGCTGCTGTTTACCTGTCTGTGTTTGCAACCTCCTTCTCCTCTGCCTCTTGCACCTAAACCGCCACATCCACCACCTCCTTTGACACCTGCAAAAAATGTTATATTTTAATAGACTTTTTGTTTATATATTTAGTTATTTATGTATATATTTATGTATTTTTGTTAATATTTATTTACTTAGATATGTTTATATGTATATATTTTTTATTTAGATATATAGTCATTTATTGATGTTATTAACTATTATTAATTTTTGTACTTATTTATGTATGTATTTCTTAGATTTTTATTATTTTGAGTACTTTCCCTACCCCATTTTGCACAGGACAATCACCCAGCCCCCCCCCCCCCCTTTGGGTTCCAACACCTTCAAAAAAACTAATATTTGAATTTTGTTTAATTTATGTATGTATTTTTTGTTTTCTGTTATTGTTTTAAGTTCTTTCCCTATCCCATTTTGTGCAGGCCCTAGTGTTACCCTCAGTTTGCAGCCCTCTAACCCTTGCTACCCCCATTTTACAGCCATTTTTGTGTCTCCAAGTTTGGGTCCCCATTGATTCATTCAATGTAGTTGGGGTTCGGGTCCAGTCCATACCTTGTTATGGGTATTTTGCAAGCTGTTTATTATATGGATGTGGGGAGTCTGCCTGCTGCTTGTTTTTGGGATGGAGGGGTGATCTGCCACTCTACCCTGTTATGGGGGTGTTCTGCATGCTGTCTACTATATGGGGAGGGGGGATTCTGCATGCTGCCTGTTTTTGGGAATGGGGGGATCAGCCACACTACTTTGTTTTGGGTACATTCTGCAAGCTGCCTGTTATATGGGGAGGGGGATTCTGCATGCTGCTTTGTTTCTGGGGATCGGGGGGTTCTGCCAAACTACCTGTTATAGGGGTGATTGCAGAAAAGCCCCCCTGTACTGAAAGGCATGGGGGCTAGCAAGCAGGCAGGGCCAAGGGACAGAGGCCGCTTTGGTGGGCCGGCAGTTTGTTCGGTGTAGGGGCGGCAATTACATTACCTGTTATAGGAGTGATTGGGGGATTCTTCCATGTCCTGCTAGGTTCTGATGGGGTGGGTAATTTAGCACCCTATTTGGTTCAGAATATATATTTTTCTCTTTTCCTCCTCCAAATCCTAGGTGTGTCTTATGGGCAGGTACATCTTATATGGCGAAAAATGCGGTATAATATATATAGTAAAATGTAAAAAAAACTAATTCCATTTGTGACTGTGCTCTTTACTTAACATTTCTAATACTAGATTGTGTCATTTTTCATCCTGAAGAGTAAAACTCTTTTCAGATTGACAGAAGTTCTCAAGCATTGTCAAATAGAGAGTATGTGCTTGGTGAGTCTGACCGGTAAGTGGAAGTGCTGGTTACTTCTTGTACTTCTTTTATGGCTATGGCACTATAGGGCTGCTTGACTTCCATTAACTCTCTTCTCTCAAGGCTGCATGCCTCAAACAAAAAACATTTGTTTTCATTCCTCCTATTTTCGATTCCATTAGTAACCTTCTGTCAGCCTTTCTTCACATTTTTTTATATCTACCCTTTTTACCAGTCTAGATTTTATTTATTAGTTTGAGTTCATGAAGCATTTTGAAACTAAAATAAAAATGTTTGGATGGATATTGCCTCAATGTGAAAGTTGAAGGTAGCATTGAAATATGAAAAATTGAATATAAGAAGCCAGATTGGGTTCTGGGACCTGCCTACATCCATAACCTAAGTTGACCCACAAAGTCAGACTTAAGTAGACTTAATGCAATGCTAAAGCTGGATCACATTGCAATCAGTCTGACTTGTAACTAGTGATATGCTGATCCGTACCGAACCTTGGTGGGTTCCAGCGCTCGGAGCCAAACACAGATTTCAAACAGAAATCCATGCACACGCTTGGCGTTCGTGCCGGACCCAGAAGAGCGTTAATTGGCTGCACAGCAGCCAATCAGCTCTTTTGCTTCCTCTCCCTCCATTGGCCCGGCGGGACATGTGACCCCACCTTATAAAAGTGCTGATTTAGATATGGAGAGGTTCCTGCTGCAATGGTTTAGGGACAGATAGTCTCTATTGTTTAAAAATATGTTCTTTTCAGGGCAAACTATAGTCAGGGAAAGTGGCTGGAGTGAGGGCTAGAGTAGGATTGGACTGGGGGGCTCATCACTACTGCTGCAGTAATACCACTGACTTGTCACTACTGTGGTCTGGGTGTCCCCTTATCCCACATCAAGCTATATGCGCTGGGGTGATTGTGTGAACCCTTATCCCACATTGAGTTCTAAGTGCTGGGGTGATTGTGTGAACCCTTATCCCACATGGAGTTCTAAGTGCCAGGAGGATTGTGTGAACCCTTAAAGCAGACCTAGTTGGTTTTACTGGGGTAATTGTGTGAACCCTTAAAGCAGACCTAGCTTTATTCACTGGGATGAGAGTGCTATTTATACCAAACCTATCTGTATTCACTGGAGTAATTGTGTGAGCCCTTAAAGCAGACCAATATGTACTCACTAGGGTAATTGTGTGAGCCCTTAAAGCAGACCAATATGTACTCACTAGGGTAATTGTGTGAACTCTTAAAGAGGAACATAAGAGACCCTGGAGTCAAAAAGACTTGAGTTACACTCCTTGGGGCATGCCCTGCTGTATGAAACTTCTAGCCATGCATGCGCCTGCGTCCGGCCTTTCTGAAAGGTGGGCGGGGGATGCGGCGCCATTCAGCTGCTTTGCCACCAGCAGCAGCTTAAGGGAGCCAAGTGACAGCGAGTGTGCTGATTGGCTGAGCGCTCTGCAGACCTTGCTGTATTCACTGGGGTAATTGTGTGAGCCTTTAAAGCAGACCTATCTGTATTCACTGGTTTTAGAGTGTCCCCATATACCAAACCTAGCTGTAATTGGGTAATTGTAATGAGGAGGTGATTGTGTACCCTTATAGCGGACCTAGCTGTAAAGACTGGGGTGAGTGTGTACCACCATATAACAAAACCTCTCTTTAAAGACTGGAGTGAGTGTGTACCTCCATATACCAAACATATCTGTAAAACGAGGGGTGATTGTGTAACCTTATAGCAGACCTAGCTGTAAAGACTGGGGTGATTCTGTAACCTTATAGCAGACCTAGCTGTAAAGACTGGGGTGATTCTGTACCCTTATAGCAGATCTAGCTGTAAAGACTGGGGTGATTGTGTAACCTTATAGCAGACCTAGCTGTAAAGACTGGGGTGATTGTGTAACCTTATAGCAGACCTAGCTGTAAAGACTGGGGTGATTCTGTACCCTTATAGCAGATCTAGCTGTAAAGACTGGGGTGATTGTGTAACCTTATAGCAGACCTAGCTGTAAAGACTATGGTGATTCTGTACCCTTATAACAGACCTAGCTGTAAAGACTGGGGTGATTCTGTACCCTTATAGCAGACCTAGCTGTAAAGAATGGGGTGATTCTGTACCCTTATAGCAGACCTAGCTGTAAAGACTATGGTGATTCTGTACCCTTATAGCAGACCTAGCTGTAAAGACTGGGGTGATTGTGTAACCTTATAGCAGACCTAGCTGTAAAGAAAGGGGTGATTCTGTACCCTTATAGCAGACCTAGCTGTAAAGACTATGGTGATTCTGTACCCTTATAGCAGACCTAGCTGTAAAGACTGGGGTGATTGTGTAACCTTATAGCAGACCTAGCTGTAAAGAAAGGGGTGATTCTGTACCCTTATAGCAGACCTAGCTGTAAAGACTGGGGTGATTCTGTACCCTTATAGCAGACCTAGCTGTAAAGACTGGGGTGATTCTGTACCCTTATAGCAGACCTAGCTGTAAAGACTAGGGTGATTTTGTACCCTTATAGCAGATCTAGCTGTAAAGACTGGGGTGATTCTGTACCCTTATAGCAGACCTAGCTGTAAAGACTGGGGTGATTGTGTAACCTTATAGCAGACCTAGCTGTAAAGACTGGGGTGATTCTGTACCCTTATAGCAGACCTAGCTGTAAAGACTGGGGTGATTGTGTAACCTTATAGCAGACCTAGCTGTAAAGACTGGGGTGATTCTGTACCCTTATAGCAGACCTAGCTGTAAAGACTGGGGTGATTCTGTACCCTTATAGCAGACCTGGCTGTAAAGACTGGGGTGATTCTGTATCCTTATAGCAGACCTAGCTGTAAAGAATGGGTTGATTTTGTACCCTTATAGCAGACCTAGCTGTAAAGACTGGTGTGATTCTGTACCCTTATAGCAGACCTAGCTGTAAAGACTGGGGTGATTCTGTACCCTTATAGCAGACCTAGCTGTAAAGACCTGGGTGAGAATGTCCCCATATACCAAACCTAGCTGTAATTAACTGGGAAACCTTAAAGCAGACCTAACTGTATTCACTGGGGTGAGAGTGTCCCCATATAACAAACCTAACTGTAATCAATGGAGTAATTGTGTACCATTCTAGCAGACCTGTAAAGACTGGGTCGAGTGTGTTCCCCCATAAACCAAACTTAGCTGTAAAGACTGGGGTCAGTGTGTAGTAGTGCTATCATACCACTATACTCCTACAATTAACAGTGCTGGAAATGTAGCGTTGATTTAAAGCGATTGACAGTACAGATCTTTAATCCAGATCCAGTAGGCTGGCAGCTAACTAACCAACAACAGCAAAAGCACAGTAATTGCCATAGCTTAAATTGATGATTTAACATCGGTGCAAGACATCCAAACCTCAGTATGAGGCCCATGCACAAAGGGTGGCCCTGGCTGAACAGCCCTGATGGCAACCCTCCCTTTTGTTCAGCTCAGATTACTGCAGTGGTGGGCCCCATTGCTGAGACTGGGGCCCCATGCTGCAGACACTGCGCTGTCTAAAACACATTTGTGCTTCAGGTGTTAATGGCCCAATGCCTCCTTCTCTGCTTGCACTGCCTGCAGTATCTTGCATTCTATAAGTGGGCATGGATGCCATCAGGGCCACTCAGTCAAGGTATGGACCCCCTTTGCCATCCCAAGTGGCAAGCTATGGGGCAACTATAAGATGGATTGGTGGCAGAGGGGGCTGGGAGGCTGATCACTGGCAAAGGGGTGGGAGGCTGGGAGGCTGATCGATGATAGAAGTGGGCCTGGAAGTCTAAATGGTGGCCAAGTGGAGTCTGGGGGGCTGAGCAGCACCAGGGGTAGGCTGGGAGGGTAATAGGTGGCAGAAAGAAAGATGGAAGGCAGGGGATGGGATAGGAGGCTGGTTACTGGTTGGTGGGGTGGGAGGCTGAGAAGCGGCAACGGTAGACTGAACTGTGTCAGAGTGGAGGCTGATCGGTCCTTGGGGAGGTTCAGAAGATTGATTGGTGGTAGGCGGATGATGTGTTAATTGAGCCCTGCGTGTCAGTTGAAGTTGCTTCAATGCGCCACCTACCTCATCCGCCTACCACCAATCAACCTTCTGAACCTTCCCCCAGGACCGATCAGCCTCCTTTCTGACACAGTTTAGTTTCCTGCAGACCAGCCTAGCCCTGTTTGGCACTAAACACACACTAACCCATTCCCTCACAGAACCTATGAGCCCAGAGTTAAGCAGATGTTTCCCTGTATCTTCTGGTTCTCTATCCAACAGGGGACCCAGAGAGAGCTGAACATGTGTTGTGGGCACACCTCCCCTAATAAAAGTTGTTTGGTGCTGCAGTTTACAGCTGTTTCCAGATCCCCAGTCTCAGATGACCTTGGGGACCTAAAACATACCTAACCTACCTTCTTCCGCCACCTGTGTTCATCAAAACTCATTGGAATAAGTTGTCATTTTTAAAAGAGTTGCTCAGACCAATGCATCCCAAATCAGGATTGCACACAGTGGACCCTTTAAAGATCCTGCAGCGGCCATTGTGGTGTCCTGGCTGAGGAAAGATGTGTCCTTTATGTGTTGCCTGGATGTTGCGTGGTGGGCACAGTTGTTGGTTGGTTATATTGGGCCCAAAAATTGCTGATGGAGGACCTGCATCTCATAAACAACTGCTACTTCTCAAACAAAATAATTCTGCCTGATAATAGTGATAAACTAGGTATGTATAAATTGTTTAAGCCTTTTTGCCTTTTCCCAATTATTATATTAGCTCGGGGGATGGAAGATCCTGCCGAGATGCTTAGTTAATAAACAAAAATGCACTCTTAATTGACTTCCTTCTAAGCATTGCTTGTTACAGCACAGACCACTGGGGCAAGTATAAAGATTTTATTTTCCAAATTTCAACTTTTAATTTGACTCCTTAGCATTTAAATGCATGTTTAATTATGTCATTCAACTGCTGCTCTGGTTCTGCTTATGTGATTAGAACAGAAAGAAAATAAAATCACAAGTTATGCAAAACAATAAGCATTTGATAAACACAATTGCAGAGCAATTAGTCACTCCTATTTTTCTAAACATGATGAACACAGTTAACAATTTGTATTTGTTTATTGTGCCGTCATATAACAATTTAAAAGTTACATTTCAGTGGAGATGAATAAGGGTCATCAGTAAATTTAAAATTGGGCCAATAACATCTGTTAGTCATTCACAGCAATAAATTTGGACAGGCACTAGCTACAATTGAACTGATATACAAAATGATGGCTTTTTGGTGCAGCATTCATGTGTCCATGTGCCAGGGAAGTGCACCCCTGACAGTGGGGGTCATGCTAAAGATTTAGAGACGCCAGTGTGACTTCCGGTGTGCATTGTGATGTGGATTGCAATCTGCAACCCGCTGAGCTTTTTAGTAATAACACACAAAAAGTGCACAAAAGTATTTGTCCTACATTTTCCCATAAAAAAATCATCTGTACATGTGAGGGAACATGTTTAAAGTTGTGGAACATTAATTTTCCAGTGATGTAAGGATATATTTTTTTGTTTCAATATTTTTATTGAGTTTTCAACAATACACGCTTGGAAGGCATACAGTCAATATAGCCATCCCACGCAGGGGAGGTAAAAGATTGCAATCTGTCATACATAAAAAATGCGCCTTACCCGTACCTGATTAACATACTACAAAGTACTTTAGATAAGGATGGAGCAAGTGAAATGCAATGAGTTTTAAACATCAATCTGCCCCAACTCGTGTCAGGGACAGTGCGGGCCCCGGGGGCACGCCTGCCATCCCCCGGACCAAGTGCCAGATGGGATGAGTCATGGTTTATGCTATTGAACATTTCCAAAGTTGTAGGCATAGAAATATCATTGAAAACTTTTAAATCCTTGGTGTTATAAGAGGGAAAAAAAGGGGGAGAAGAGGGGAACCGGACTAGGGGGGTCGAGGTGGGGGGAAGGGGGGCGTTAGGGATGGGGGGGAGTGAGGGAGGGAAGGGAGGGTAGGTTGCTCCCACGTTCTACCAGCCACTCATCTGGTTATTGGGTAACAATCCTTACAATACTCGCGGAGGTTCCCCAGACCACGTAAACCTTATCCAGGGTTCCCATAGGGAAATGAATTTATCATGAGAGTCGGCCAGGATGCTGGACAACCTCTCATTAGTAAGAAACCCATTCATCCTGGTCGACACCTGAGATTGGGGTAAATTGTTTTTTCCAGGCTTTAGTTATAGTCTGCTTAGCCGCTAGCAGCAGATATACAAAGAGTCTATGTTGCTTGTTTGTCAGCTCCTGAGGCTTGCAGTGCAGGAGGGCAACCCATGGGTCTCTTCTCATACTGGTTTGAAAGACCTCATTGGCCATCCTGTAAACCTGGCTCCAGAAGCGGGCCAACATAGGACAGGTCCACCATGTGTGTGAGAAGTCCCCCTCCGCACTACAGCCTCTAAAGCATGAGTTAGATTGCCCCGGGAACATCCTGCTCAGGCTACCTGGCACCAAGTACCAGCTGAGCATTACCTTGTAGGCTGTTTCAACTGTCAGGACGTTCACAGAACATTTAGAGACATGTGACCATATCACAGCCCCCCCGGGCAGGGACCTAGATCCTTCTCCCAGGCACCCACATACCCATGAGAGTCTGGTTTAATTTCATTTAGTGCCAAATAGATTGAGGATAGGGTTGTTAGCGCACATTTCCTCGAAGGGGGTCCTGATCCGAAAGGAAGGGCTCAGTTTTGTCAGGGGCAGAATCCAGTGCCTTAAATGAATGTAGCTGAAGTTTTCCTTATGGGGGATATCATATTTTCCTTGCAAATCTTGGAAGGACCCAAGGCCCTCCCTTGTGAGCAAGTCTGATATTTTGTTTATACCCCTATTCTGCCACCATCTAAAGGCCGTTCTGTTTTGCTCGCCTGGGGCGAAACTTGGGTTGCCCCACAAGTGTGCCAGGGGGGTGTGGGGGGACATCAAGGAGGCAAAGTATCTGACCGAGTCCTACACAGTGAGAGAGTGTTTCATTAAGGGGCTCAGAGTTTTGGGTCGGAGTCTTGGGTCCATCCAGAGCAGACTATCGATGGATACTGGTGCGCAATTAGGGAGTTCCAAAAATACCCACATTGGGGGATTAAGGGCAGAGTGCATGGGAACCAGTTGGGGGAATCTGAGAAGCCTTGTAGTACTTGAAGATGTCTGGCACCCCTAACCCTCCCTGGGCTCTCTGTGCTAGCATAGTGTGTTTGGAAACCCTTGGGCGCCTCCTGGACCATATGAACATCAGAATAGTTAGCCTCGTACAAGTAGTTAGCCTCGTACAAGTCTGTGTACTTGGCGGAGATGCACACCCCCATATATGGGAGTGGTTCCGATGACCATCGAAAGGGGAAACTGGCCTTGATCTGGTCCACCACTTCCAGCGGCACGGACACGTTCAGCGCCCTCGATTTCTCGATATTTATCAACAAACCCGAGACCTGGGCAAACTGATTTAGAATTTTGTACAGATTTGGGAGTGATGTGACCGGTTGGGAGATGGCGATGAATGCATCATCAGCGAAGAACATGGCTTTGTGATGTACATCCTCTACCTCTAATCCCTTAACATTAGAGGAGTTTCGTATCGCTATTCCCAAAGGCTCCATGGCCAGGATAAAGAGGAGCGGGGATAAGGGGCATCCCTGCCGGGTTCCCCTTGAGATATTAAAAGTTCCTGAGGTAAAACCCAGGTACCACTCCGAGAACCGTTGACCAAACCCCCACTTCCGAAGTACCCACAATAGATAGTTCCAAGATAGGAAATCGAATGCCTTCTGTATGTCTAGTGAAAGCAGGAAGGCCGGGATGCCCCTGGAGTGGCCGTGGTGGACCAGATGTGCGACCCTTCTGGTGTTATCTTCAGCCTGTCGGGATGGGACGAATCCCACCTGATCCCCATGTATAAGTTCTGCCACGAACGTGTTCATCAAAGCCGCCAAGACCTTGGCCAGTAGCTTTACATCATTATTGATCAGGGATATTAGCCTATAGTTTGGAATTAGCAAACTGTCCTTATCTGGTTTAGGGATCATGCAGATGTCCGCCAGTAGTGAACTAGGGCTGAGCGAGGTTTCTGCACATAGAGCGTTGAAGAGATTTGATAGGTGTGGCGCCAGAATGGGGGCAAATTTTTTATAATACAGACCACTAAACCCATCCGGACCTGGAGTTTTGGAGGTTTTCAGGGATTTAATGGCGAGAAGCACCTCGTTGGTCGTGATAGGTGCCTCCATTCTGTCTATGTAGCGCTGATCAATATTGGGTAGTTCAACATGCTCAAAGAGCTCCTCCAGCTTGGCCATATTAGTGTTTACTGGGGCTGAGTAGAGGGTTGACAAGAAGCTCCCGAAGGCCGAAACTATTTTGTTTGGATCTGCCGTGACTGCCCCCGTATCGAGCTTCAGTTTTAGGGCTGCCGCCTCTCAAGGTCAGTGGCCCTCAGCTTCCAGGCTAGCATTGTGTTCGGCTTATTGCCTCTCGAGTAAAGTTTGAGGCAGAAGTTGAAGAACATAAAAAAACATAGAAAACGTGAATGGAACAAAACTGGAGCACCTTGGGCCAGTGCGCAGTACAATAACGCCAGAGGCCCAACAGAGTTCTGCAATAGCAGAGAAAGGTCCCTCGATCGGGGCCATACCTGGCCTCACCAGGGCCATTCTGACAACTTGTCCGTCAGGAGGCAAACCCCAGGGGCATAGGACAAGACTATAAAGAAACATAACTGTAGTTAAAGTTAGACAGTCCAGCATTTAACTATATTGCTTAACTTAACACTGAACAACATAGAACAACGCAGCTTGAATATGAATCCCAGTTTGTGAGGGGCTTTAAGACCTAAAACCCGAAAGGTGACATTTGACGCTACCATTGGTGGACCCGTGCAGCTGCTAACAAGCGCAGCCCTCACTCCCGGCAAGTCGAGACGGCACCTAAGGCAACGTTTCTTAATACTGCAGAACTAATTTCGGGTTTCAGGCCCAACCATCGCGGGCAAATCAATATGGTGTCCCTACGGGCATACTGCCACCATGGAGGCCCGATCCGGGTCACCTGGGTCAGGCCCGACTAAGTCAGCCCAAATCCCTTCGGCCATTAGGGTGTCACCCCCCCAATCCCCCCCAGTCAGCATCTTGGGGGCCCCCATCGCAGCAGGACCGGGCCAACCAGGAAGGGGGGAGAGGGCGAGACCAGACAGAAGGCCAGCCAAGCGTCCCCCGGGGATCTGCCCCCCAAAGGAGGCAGTGAGGCTGCAAACGGAAAAAAACATGAAAACATGGTCCAGCAGTGCAGCTTAATTCTAAGTTACGTCGTGTACATGAACTTCAAATTATAAGGTCGGTGAATGACACACCGCCGCCAACGAACCCGCTCAGCCACGAGTAGGTGCAGCCAGCCGACCCGCCGGAACGGCGCGAAACCCAGGACCGCGTCACACAACATAGCACAGGCTGTAGGCCCACCCACCTATGAATAAATTAACTTGGCGACCCAACGGGCACACCGCAACCGCAGAGGCAACCATCGGGTGTCCTCCCCCTAAGGGGGGGGCAAACAAATATGTAACAAGGGCCTAGTAATCAATTGTAAATTTAGCTCTAAACCTCGAATTGTACCCATAAAGGGAAAGTCCTCAGGGACTGAACCTGTTACCATTCCAGCGAACCGAGTCTTCATCCTGGGTTCAGATTAGCCCCCGAGGGTCGCACGGCCACTCGATCTCTCCTCTTGTGAGGCCGCACTTTCTTCCACAGGGGCTGGAGCGTCGGTCGCTTGGGGGCCTGTTGATCGGACACACTTGGCGAACGAGGCCGGGAATCAGCGGAAGCCAGGCCCAGGTCCCTCAGAGTGTCCAGCAAGTCCTCCAGAGAACTGGCTGTATTTTGCCGGCCCGCGTGTGTGTATGCAAGCTTGAAGGGGAATCCCCAGCGACATTTTATATTGTGGCTCCTGAGTATTTCCAGGCCGGGTTTCATGGTTCTTCTTCGCTGCAGTGTTTGGGGGGCGGCATCCGGAAAGATCTGGTAATGGTGACCCTGGAAGGAGAGTTCCCCTTTATCTCTGGCGGCCATCAGGATCGTTTCCTTAGTGCGGAAAAAGGTTGGTTTGACGACAATGTCCCTGGGAAGGCCATCCGTTCTTTTAGGGCCCAGAGCCCTATGAGCGCGATACAGTTCCAGGCAGTCGATAGGCATGGAGGGGATTAATTCCTGTAATAGGGCCGTGACAGTGGCTGGCACATCTTCTATGGACTCAGGGAGGCCCCGGATACTGTTTACCCTTCTGGACCTATTCTCCAAGTCCTCTGCTGTAATAACACTTTCAATTTGGCCAGTAAATTAGCATCCTACACTATTGGGTCCAGGGCCTCCGTCCCCGAGCACCCCCGTCCGGTCTACGACCCACCTTCAGCCACATCATCAATCAATAGCTGGGATAAGTCACTGCCTCTCGGTGAAAGGGGCTCTCCAGAAAACAACAGGTTCTCATTAGAAAGTGACAGGGGTGAGCCGATTTGCAGACAATGAAAGCGGTCTGAGGGAGTTGCCCCAGTAACTTGGCCCCCCTTTCTGCTGGGCCCCGCTCCCGGATCATCGGTCATGTGGTGGGCATCCGATCCCAGATTTGCATGGTCCCGCCGGCGATGGGACAGTGGCCCATTCCCTTCAGTGATTCCTCCATCCAGGGGGGAGAATGGGGGGGGGGGGAGATATGGATTTCAGCGTTGGTGGGGTGGGAGGACCTCCCTCATTATCAGGCCTTGTAGCTGTGTCGGCCATGTGCGAGGGGGGGCGACAGGGGACCGCCGCCATTGCTGCAGAGGGCGCCTGGGAGCGCTGTGAGGGGGAGCACATGATTGCTTGTGGCTCTCCCCTCTGTGTGCATTGGGAGCCCTCAGCTTCTCCTACCTCCCTTTGCCTCTCCTCCGGCCGCTCCGTCGGCTTTGTGCTTGTGGGGGAGGTGGATCCCTCCCCCTCCTCCTCCGATGCTGCTGCCATATCACGGCGGGAGTGCTGGCGTGGGCGCGCTGGAGTCCTGCAGCTTCTACCCGGCCCCTGACCTCTCGCTTTGCCTCCGTTTCTGCCCATGTGAAGGCAGGGATCCTCTGGGCTGCAAATGAGCTGATTTCAGTGTTTTTTGTTCCTTGCTGCTGGGCTGCTGTCCGTCTCTATGCCCCTAGAGAGCAGAGCAGCATTAGAGAGCGGCCATCTCCCTCGGCTGTTGGCCACGCCCCCCCTGTAAGGATATATTTTAAAAGGTTGGAAATAACAGCACCCTATGGGCTACGTTAAAGATTTCACCAATTGTTTCTGCATAGCCCGTAGGCTTCTGTTGTTTCCCAACTTAAAAACAAATATCCGTACCTCATTAGAAACATGATGTGCCTAACCTGTAAAAGCCCCATCCCAGGTACAGGTAATTTTTTTTTTTGGGGGGGGGGGGGGTAGAAAAAAACATTTTTGCACTTTTTTGTGTTAAAACAGTAAAAAGCTCACCGGGGTGCAGGTTGCAAATCACACTGCAATGCGCACTGCAAGTCGCACCACCAAATATTTAGCATGACCCCCATGGGTTAGGGATGTGCAGGGCAGATTGCTGGTTCTAATCAGGCTGCCACCTGCCAGCTCACAGCCCTTGCACACAACCCTTGTGACCTGTCAATTTCTAAACCCCATGCGTGTATATAAAAGTGCACGTGGCCAGTGTTGGACTCACTAGCGGATCACTAGCACAGCACAGGGTTTCGTAAATCTGCCAGTTTATTTTAGAAATTACTAAATAACAGCCTATGGGAAATCCAAAAACAATAAAATTGAGCATGTGATTCCCCATATGCTGTTATTTTGTAACTTTGAAAACAAAATATTTACCCTATTAAAAAAAATTGTCTCTGTCCCACCTGTAAAACTGCCAGAGATTTAGATTTTTAAATAGAAGAATACCATTTAAAATACTATTTTATATTTCACTTTTTAGTGTGCAAAGCAAGACAAGCTCTGACTGCCTCTCCCCATTCAGCCTCTCCATAGAGATCCCAAATTATTTGGCTAATGCCCATTTTCATGCACAGATAAATAGTCCATTGAACGACAGTATGACTCATATGCGAGCGGCCAATTTTATGTCAGCAAGTGTAGACATTTTATGTCAGCCAAAACATTACGATGAGCGACCACTGAATGGATTCTCAGTCAGCGCTCAATTGGATCAGCCATTTCCACTGATCCACTCTCAGCTGATTGTGGTCGATTTAGCGATTTTTTTGTTCACAAATCTTTTCATGGAAATTAGCCATCATGCTGTTTTACATCTTGGATTCATATTGGCTATATGCAATTCCTTCTCAACATCAGTGTAAGAAAAAAGGAGCAGAAGATATAATTATGAGTTTAGGCCATATTTGAAGTGGAATTTAAAGAGTGTTAAGTAAATATATGGAGTAGCTCACTAGAAGGCAGTATTACAGGTTAGAGTGAGAATGTTATTTGTGTGTGAATACACATATCTTAAAAAAGTGGTTCTAAAGTTTGGATATCTTTCTGAAACACAAAATTCTTTCATACTTTTTTGAGGCGCATCCCCAAGCTTTAGTACACCGTATAAATACATGAAGAGTTGTACAAATTATAGATTAAATTAAACATAGAAACATAGAAGGTTGATGGCACAAGGAGACCATACGGTCCATCTAGTCTGCCCTTATGTAGCTGTAAGTACTCTTTATCTTAGGATAGATGTATGCTTATCCCAGGCATGTTTAACTCTTTAAATGCCAAGCACGTAGTTTCTACGTGGTTGCTTCTCCTACCGTTAAGTGCCAAGCACGTAGAAGCTACGTGCCTGGCATTTCCCCCCCCCCCCCCGAAGCCAGCCGCCCCCCCTCCTTCCACCGCTGAAAGTAACCTGTAAAAAAAAAAAAAAAACAATGTCATTAACTCACCTGCCTGCCCGATCCCTCTGTCCAGCTCTTCACTTCACCAGGGGGGGGGGGGTCCGATCCCCCCACGGACTCCGCAGGCTTCAGGTGAGGACCTTCACCTGAGTACTTGTTTCAGTTAGGGGGGTCTCCTGGGCAGGAACGGGGGGCTACCGATAAGTATGTGGTACCGTTCTAATCGGTAGAAATGGGCCTTTCACATGCAATATGTTTTTCTTTAATAAAATACATTTTTTAGTTCAATAGATTTTTATTGAAAAAGAAGTCCTATCCAAATTACACAACAGGCATTAGTCTCCAACATGGAGAAGCTCAATGCAATATAATGTATATGATACAATACTTCGTCCGATGTACGGAGCCGTTGCTGTATGTGTACTTCCAAAGACCGCTTTCCCAGCTCTAAGGGTCCCACGTCGAGTTCCGAAGCAGCCAGTTAACAAAATTGCTACATGCAATAAACTCTTAAACTTTTATGAAGAAAAAAAACGTTCTTAACTCTTGGAGCTAAAAGGGGCTTAAACCATGCATTTGAGGAAGGGGGAAGGGCGGATGGGGTGGGAAAGAGAGGAAAGGGAAAAACAAAAAAAAAAACAAAAAAAAAACACCAAGACTAAAGTAGATCTCTTATTAGACCCAGAACAAATTTTCATCGAAATTTTTAGGACCAAAGGCCCGTACCCAAGGAGTCCACATCTCCCGAAATCCCTCCAGGTCCCCCTGCTGGATTGCAGAGAGCTTATCCATAGACATAATAAAATTCACCTTGTTAATGAGTAACCTAAATTTTAGGTCTGGAGTTTTCCATGAGCCAGCTATCGTCTGTTTCGCCCCCGTCAGAATATGATAAGTCAGTATCTTTTGGTTTCTAGAGCAGTTGTCAATAGGAAAATTCAGTAGGGCCACCCACGGGTCTTGTGGTACCAGCCTGCCTAATACCCTTCCAACAGCTTTAAACACTGCTTGCCAGAATAATTTCACTTTACCGCAATCCCACCAAATGTGCTTATAGGAACCTGCGTCAGGGCATCCTCTAAAGCAAAGTCCTTGTCCATCTGACCCAAAGTGCCTCATTTGGTCTGGTACTAGATACCACCTAAGAGCCAACTTGACATTAGCTTCCACTGACATGACTGATGCCAAAACCCCCAAAGCTCGAGCCCCACATCCTCTGCCATTCCCTTTGGTCCTTCACCTCTCCCAGTTCTCCCTCCCATTTTTGTCTATAGGATAATACTTGGGCCCCTGACATCTCACATAATTTACCATAAATTTCAGAGATGGTCCCTCTCCCCCTTGGGTCCTGACTACAGCGTTTCTCAAAGAAAGTGAGCTTGTTATAACTAACCTGCTCTGATGTCACAGTCTTAATATAGTGGGCAACCTGAAAATATCCAAATAGATCTTTGGGCTGTAGTGAAAATGTATCCTTCATTTCCTGAAATGTAGCTAACCTGGAATCATGAAAACAGTCCCCAAGATATTTAACCCCCCCCCCATCTTCCAGGAATTGAACCCTGCAGGGTCCATGAGGGCAGGGGGGAACATAGGGGTGTCCCATATCTTCAATAACGGCATATGAGAGGAAGCAAGACCTGCTGAATACCGCAGATCGTCCCATATCCTCAAAGAATGATCCATTACCGGGTTACCCGATGATTTCCTTGCTTTAGGTGGCAACCACAAGAGATTGTCAATCCCCACTGGATCACACAGATCAGCCTCTATTTGAATCCATGCTGGGACATCCAAGACTGTATGGTATGATATCACTTGAGCTAATTGTGCAGCTTGATAATATTTTCTAACATTGGGCACCCCCAACCCACCCTGGCATTTTGGTTTAAGCATAATACTACCCGCAATTCTTGGGCGTTTGTGGTCCCATACAAAGTCCAATATCATACTTTGAAGCTGTTTTAAATAAGATGAGGGGATTCGCACTGGGAGCGTTCTCGTTAAGTATAAGAATTTGGGAAGAAGGGTCATTTTTATGGCCGCAATCCGGCCTAACCAAGAGAGACCATAAGTTTTCCATTTCTTTAATAAAGCCAGAAGTTTACGCCGAAGCGGAATGAAGTTGGCATCAAATAAAGAGATGTAATTTTTGGTCAAGTTCGTTCCTAAGTATTTAATTGATTCTCTTTCCCAATGAAAGTCAAACCCAGCCTGGATCTGGGCCCAATGATTGTCCGGAATATTTATATTGAGCGCCCTCGATTTCATAGTATTCACCTGTAACCCTGAGATCCGCTCGAAGGCCCTTAAAGTCTTCAATATATTGGGGACGGAAACAATTGGATTTGATATTGTTAATAATACGTCGTCCGCAAATAGACATAGTTTGTAGACACCCTTGCCCACCGTCACCCCCCCGATGTCTGGTGACATCCTTATAGCCTGTGCAAGAGGTTCCATTGCCAAAGCAAACAGGAGGGGTGACAATGGGCAACCCTGCCTAGTGCCTCTCATCAAGGGGAAAGTTTCTGACTTGCAGCCACTATATTTCACATAAGCAATTGGTTTGGAGTAAATTTCTTTCACTATCCTGATAAATTTCGGACCAAAACCCCACATATTTAGCAGATAGAAAAGATATTCCCAGGCCACAGAGTCAAAGGCCTTTCTTATATCCAAAGAGAGGAGCATGCACGAGATACCCTTATTGTTGGCAATCTGTGTGAGCTGTACCACTCTCCTGATGTTATCTGCAGCTTGCCTACCCGGGATAAAACCCACTTGATCCCTGTGAATTAACTGAGGGAGAAATTCTGCTAGCCTATCAGCTAGGATTTTTGTAAATATTTTCATATCCAGATTGATAAGGGATATAGGTCTAAAATTAGACCACAGAGTGTGGTCAGTGTCTGGTTTAGGTATCATGCTAATTGAAGCTGTTAGAGATTCCTGAGAGAATGAACCTCCTTCTCGAATTTCATTAAACATAACCCTCAATTTCTGAGCTAATACGGGACAGAAAGTCCTGTAGTATGCCGCTACAAAACCGTCTGGGCCCGGGCTCTTGTTGGGCTTCAACCTTGAAATAACTCGCTCTATTTCTGGAATACTAAATTCTTTATCCATATTTTCTCGCAATTGGTCTGGCAGGGAGGGTAGAGATACGTCCCTCAAAAAATTATGCATATTTCCAGAGGTGGGTGGGTTGCTATTGGCATATAGCTTTTTGAGTTGTTCTTTAAAAATCTCAACGATTTTGGTAGGGTTACTAGTCCAATCCCCTCGCTCATTTTTTAGTCGAACGGGGTTGAAATTCTGCTCAGGGGTTTTTAGTTTTTTGGCCAACAATGCATCAGGCCTATTGGCCTTGCAATAATACCTATGTTTAACCCAACGAAGAGCGTTTTCCGCCCTCCCAGCCAGAGCAAGATTCAGCTCATGTGTCACCCTGTATAATTCAGCTCTCACCGAAGGGGTCAGCCGCTGTTTTGCTGCCTCTGCTACCCTCAAGTATTCTTCTTCTAATTTGTCAATGTATTTATTTCTGTCTTTCTTCTTTCTGGAGGCAATCTGGATAGTCTGCCTCTTATAGTAGGTTTATGGGCCTCCCAGCAGGTAATTGCAGAGATCTCAGTGGATTCATTAATTTGAAAATATTCAGTCAAAGCGTTAGAGACCTCTGCAACCACCGATGGGTCCGCTAAAAGAGAAGCATTCAGTGACCAAGAAAATCCAGTCCGTCCGCAGGACAAAAAGTCCAGTTTCACTATCATACCATCATGGGCCGACCAGGATATTGGAAGAACTTTAGCCGATCTCAAGGCAGTCAGAGACCTCTGGGTTAAAAAGACGTGGTCAATTCTTGTCCACAGATTGTGTGGGTGGGAAAAGTGTGTGAAGTTTTGATTGCCCGGATTAGCCTCCCTCCAACAATCAGCTAGATAATGAGTGTCCAGAAGTCCTCTGAAAGCCTTAGATGTTGCTGCCATTTGGGGGCTCACTAAGATATTGCTCGGGGTCTGTCTGTCCAAATAAGGATTTATGACTAAATTAGAGTCCCCACAAAATACAATCAACCCTTGTGCTAAACTATCTACTTTGTCAAATAGATCAGAAAAGAAGGCTATCTGATTTGTATTGGGTGCATAATAATTTGTAATAGTAATCTCCACATCTTGCAATGTCCCAACAAGGATCAAATACCGGCCGTCTGGATCTTTAAGCTCCTTTTTGCAGTGAAATTGAGCGCCCCGTCTAAAACCAATCAATACCCCTCTTTGTTTGGAATCTGCGCACGCCATAAATACCTGAGGGTAAGATACATCCAAAAACCGGGGAGTGGAGGACTTTGAGAAATGTGTCTCCTGTAGACATAGGACCTCAGGCCGGAGAGCTCTAAATTTCCTAAAAGCAAGGCTCCGTTTGTGTGGAGAATTGAATCCTTGAACATTTAAAGAAAGCACAGTAGTCATTTTAATAATATTCTTCTAATTCTAGTCAGAAGTAAGAAAGCTAAAAAAAAAAAAAAAAAAAAAAAAAAAGGAGGAGGGAGGGAGAAACTAGGAAAGACGGGAAAAGGGTAAATTTAACTCACCAGAGACGACGTGTATGAGGGCACCCCCAACGAATGCAGATATTAATTAGGTAAGGGAGGCGCCAGTAACTACTCTCAGTGGTGCCTATACAGACCAAAAGTTAAATTGGGGTTTCAACCTCCAAGAGGACCACCCAATGCCTCTCGATTGGGAGAGTCCCCACACACGTCAACTCTCTAATCCAATATCACAAATACTCTGATAGACCAGGTAAGCAGCCTATCGCGTATGTAAATATTTTAAGCAATCTAACAGCATTAGTATATAAAATGTGTTAAACTCAGAAATTGAATAATATATATAAAAAAAATAAGATCAGAGGGATATTCCCTATGATTCAACTGGAGTACGTCATGAGTAGGCCGGCGGGCCAACGGGATTTATCAGAAACACACATTATAATGCGCATAATCAGAGCTAAACAGTATCAAAATTCTACCTACACTTTATACTAAATTAACCTAACAGAAAACTGGTAAGACTTTGCTTCTCAAAAGTGAGAAGGAGAGCGCCCAATACAGGGGGGAGAGCACAATGAAGCGACTGCTGTGCTTACTTAACAACTAATAGAGTAACATTTCAACATAACACATTGGTGGATGTGACCTGATAAACAAATTTAGACAAAGACCAGCCAGTTGACAAACCACAAAACTCACAAACAACAAGCAACAGACATATAAAAAAAAAAAAAAAAAAAGTCTTGGCATAGTCTGGCATCATCTTCTCATCCACTCCCGTCACTTTATAACGCATTATGTGGAGCCTTAACTTGAAGATACAAAGTCCCGCGTTTCAAATCCATCCAGGCCTAGGAAACAAACACTAAGAGACACTTGGGTCAAGAAAAAAAAAATTCAAGGCCTGATGATTTAACATCAATGGCTTAGATTGTTCAGGGGTCTGAAAAAGAGAGTGAGGAGCTGCATCCCACTGACCGAGGGCCTTTTCTTAGCCTCTTCCCAGCTTGCTGTATTTTAGGCGATTCGTCTAGGTTTCTGGGTGATTTGGTCTGGGCTGGTCTGGTTATACTGCTGTCACCATCTTGCCCTTTAAATCTTCCAATGAAGAAGCGGAGTATTACAAATGTTATGCAAAAGGGAAAACCCCATTTATACTTGATTTTGTAGTCCTGCAAAATTGCTAGCAGCGGTTTTAATTCTCGTCTCCTCGCCATAGTAGCCGCAGAAATGTCTGAATAGACTTGGAATTTATGGCCTTGAAACGTTAGGCTTGCTGATTGTCGAGCTGCTTTCTGGACCAATTCCTTAGTATTGTAGAAATGGAATTTGGCTATTATATCCCTAGGTAAATCTTCAGGGGGTCTGCGGGGGCCCAGGGTTCTATGGATGCGGTCAAATTCAAGCCTTTCTAATGAAATTCCTGGGACCAATTCCTGGCACAATGCTGTGATCGCTGACTTTACGTCCTCAATGTGCTCTGGCAGGCCTCTGAACCTGAGATTACATCTTCTGTCTCTGTTCTCCATGTCCTCAATCTTTGCTAGCAAAAGGGAGTTATTTAATTTCAGCTGATGAACATCAGAGTCAGTGGCCTCCTGTGAAACTATGACTTCAGCCACCTTGCTCTCTAGTGCATTCAGACAGCCTGACACCCTGTTTAGCTCTTTAGACAAGTGCTCTTTAATCAGCAGTGTGTTATCAGCCAGGGCTTTCTGTAGTAAACCTTCAAATTGATGTAGTAAATCTGCACTTACTTCAGATTGCGTGGCTAAGCTCTGCGAGCCCACTCTCACTTTCTCTTCTTCAAAAAAGGATGCTTCGCTGTGATTGATCGCAGCTAGGTCCTCTAAGCTTATGTCCTCCGCCATCTTGGAATCGCCTCCTCCGCAGCTGACACCGAGGCTCCTCTTCTTCACCCCCGCAGAAAAACACCGCCGCCGCTCCAAGTCTCTCCCCGGATGCCGGTGAGTCTCACCCCCTCTCTGCTGTGTTCAGCTGGCTCCTACGCAGTTTATGCTCCCGTCTGGTGCTGCCGGGCGCGGAGCTGACTTAGACCGCCGCCATCATCGCCACGCGCGCATGCGCACTCTAAAATACATTTTTTATTTAAAATAAAGGAGTCAATTTTTTTTTTTTTTTTTTTACTTAATATTATTGTAAAAAACATAATAAAATTTACAAACAAGACATTTCATGATAAAGCCTAAACTCTGCTGCAAAAAAATTATATATATAATTTTCCTGAAAATTCCAGCAAAAATGTCGCAAAACATGGCGCAAAATGGGAAAAAAAATTACCTGTCAACAGAGGGTGAAAAAATCTCAAGTAGGCTGGCAATTAAAAGGGTTAATAGTACCTATGCATGTTGGATATTGTTCTGTTCAGGGGACCTTGCACTTTCAGACTTATCTTGTTTTTTTCTGATTTGCATATTTATATTTTAGAAAAAGGTGTTTTTTATTCTGTTTTTTTATACATTTTTTAGGGAAACCCTGCACAACCAAATAATTCTTTGAGGGATTAATTCCAGAAAGATGAGCCCACTACAACAAACTGGGTAGTCTTAGAAAGCTTAACATGTGTACTTTCAGGGAATATATGGTTTATGGGGGATATTCCAAATGTAAAGGGTTGTTTTGGTTGAAAAACCGCAAGGTGCGCACTTTGTCTGCAGAGCTGAAATTTTCAATTAAAATTACCGTTACGCACATGCTTTACTTTGGGGTGTTTGGCAACTCTTCCTTTGACAGTAGCTATGCATGTTTGGAATCGATTAAACTTGTTTTTTCTTCTTTGTATATAGTTTTTTTAGGAAAATGTGGCTTTGTTTCTGCTTTTTTATCCTTTTTTTAGGGAAACTATGGCCACATAAATAAGCCTGGTACACCTAGAAAGCTTGAGGTGTGTACTTCCAGAAAATATATAGTTTGTTGGGGGTATTTCAAATGTAAAGGGTTGTTTTTCTTGAAAAACTGCAAGGTGCGCATAGGGCATAGCATAGCTGTATTTTATCTGAAAATCCCCTAAAGCGTTGTTTCAGTTTGGGGGAGTTTCCTGGGCAGGAAAGGGTGTCTACCAATACATATGTGGTAACGCTGTGACCGGGAGAAATTAGGGTTTCACAATCAATAAGATTTTATTGACAAACTTACATTTTTTATTACAAAAAACACTACAAATTGTAAAAAATAGATGTTATTTTTTTTGCACATATTTCACCCAAAAATATTGAGAATACACTTAAAAATGACAAACAAGACATTTCATGTTAAAGCCCAGACTATGCTGAAAAAACTATATATAATTTTCCTGGGAAATCCCTGGAAATCCCTTCAAAAATCACATTTAAACATGGGGAGCGCAAAATAGTGCAAAATAGTCTGGCAACAAAGGGTGACAAATGCTCCAGGTAGACTGGCATTTAAAGGGTTAAAATCAGTGACTGTTGATTTTTCAACTACCTCTGCTGGAAGTTTGTTCCAAGCATCTACTACTCTTTCTGTAAAATAATATTTTCTAACATTTCTCCTGATCTTCCCCCCGACTAGCTTCAGGTTGTGCCCCCTTGTTCTATCATTAAGTTTCTTCTTAAAGACACTTCCCTCCTGAACCTTATTCAATACTTTCACATATTTAAAGGTCTCAAACATGTCCCCCACTCTCCCTTCTTTCCTCCAGACTGTAGAAATTAAGTTAAACTGCCCAACTACAATGTTCTCCTAATCCCCCTAAAATTACAAAGCAAAATTTTTCAAGTGATTATGAAGATTAGAAATTGCTGGCTCAACCTGCTTTAAGGATGTCTCTCTATATATCACTTATTTTAGAACCAGGGTCTCAAAATCAATAAAAGGAGAAAAGATCCATGTTACTGAACAACTTACAGTAATGAAAACCAACCACCCAGGGCTGTTTCCAGGGAAGGGCCAACAGGGCGGTCGCCCTGTGCACTAAAGCCATTGTGTTTGGTCTTTATCTCAGCCTTCCTGTTTTCACAGATTGGTCAGAGCCACTATTAGTGGTGCTGGGTATACGCCAGGCCTCTGATCCCCCATACTGGGCTCATGGGGAGGGGCCTATGTCTGCTGCTGAGGAAAAGGCATAGTATATATGGGAGAGCAGCAGCACCTCCATAGAATGGGTGAGTATTTTCCTTCCTACATTGAGAGTTATCTTGCCTACCCTGCAACCACTGTTGTGGTCATAAACAACATGAATCCTGAGAAGTGACCATCTCATATTTTCTGTTAATTATGGATAGTTAAACGAGGAGTCTTCAACCTTGCAGCTAAAATCTATTCAGTGTTATACACGTGGGAGTCTCTTAATAAGTGGTGTCACAAGAAATCAATGTGACATTTTAATGAGAGCTGATCTCTACAAGGTGATGTATAATAGAAAATCTGTTGGCTGGTCACAAAGTGCCACTATGTGACCTAGCAAGTCTCTTTCTTCTTCATACACCACTAGAGAAACTGACATGCTATTGCCTTCCTCGCATAATTACTATTCTTTATGCTGTGTCTAAACATTCACAAGAAGGGAAATCTCTTGTATACTTCATGGGGTTTTATTTTGTTTATTACTGAATAATTTGCAGTGCAACGCTTGTCCTTCAGGGAGATGCATATTTGAGATGTAATCTCATTTGCATGTATTAAATGATTATGCCCTATATAGCACCAAGGATGATATTCTTTGGTTGAATAAGGCACTAGATCTATAAATGTAAATGAAAAGTAATTTCAAACATTGCTTTGCAAATAGCTTTTTAACCTATTCTACGTACCGGTTTAGATAATACAATAACAGGACCTAGGAATGGCTCTTAATTGAATACTGAACTAGTGGCAGTTAACAGGAAATGAAGGCAAATCGCTTCAACAGATTTGATAAATCTTTTCCTAATCTACAATGTCTAAAAGCATGATTTATTACATAGGGTTTGTTCCTAAACAGTGAATTAAAGTGATTTTAAAGAGATCTACTCTTTAATTAATTACACTATTCAAAGGGCAAATGTATCTAAACAAAAAGTGTACACTCACCAAAGCTCTTCTGCAGTGGCATATGCCCACACTATTAAGTTACAATTCCAGCATTTATGTTAACCAGTTAAAAAATGCACTTTACATTGTTATGTAAATCAACTATAAAACAAAAAGAAGACAAGACCCTACCTTTAATCATACACATTTTTCATCTGTCCTTACTGTTTAGAAAATCTGCATGTGGCCACCCCTATGTGACAATTGCCTTTCCCAGAATGATTTACTGCTACTGCTGACACTTCCTCCTAGAGCACAAGTAGGGAAAACAAGCCCTTGTGACCCCAAGGAGGGCCTCAACCAGCCTCCCGAAACTGGCTTGAGCAGCCCTGCCACCCAGAGGCACCCCTACCTAACAATGTAGACAGATGGCAACTGGAGAAAAGGCACCCAGGGGTAAATACAATGCCAATGTGTCTGCACCAAAATTAATGGTGTACTACTCACTTAGGCTTGAAACTACAAAGGGGGAATCTGTTGCGTGCAAGGATGGTAGCAGAGGTCACCAGGACTGCATGCATTGAACATGTGTTAATTGGTGACATAGTTGCTTTTCCTGCTCAATATTGTGGTTATCTGCTGCAATGCCTATACCAATATCATGTTTTGTATTTCAGCTAGTTATTTGCTTTATATTAGTTTGCACATTCAACACTACTATTTCTCTGTCAGATCTCTTGCTCATATGAAACATTTTTTGATGAGATTAGCTATTAGGTTGAAAGTGGGACAATCGAAGCCTAGAGGTAAGGAAGCATGCTGTGACCTGGAGGGTGGCAGGTTCGATTCCCCACCTTGGGACAACTTGTTCAAGGCACCTAGCCCCCCAAGTGCTCTTGAGCAAGGCACCTAGCCCCCCAAGTGCTCTTGAGCAAGGCACCTAGCCCCACAAGTGCTCTTGAGCTAGGCACCTAACCCTCCTAACTGCTTTCTGGGCGCCGTAATTAGGTCAGGTATGTGTGCTGCACGGATAGGTTAAATGCAGAGGAAAATATGTGCACAAGCATTCAATGGCCATCTATGCCCCCCCCCCCCCCCAGACCCACAGTCAAAATTGCCTTAAATATCTGTGCAATAATCCCAATAATAGCCATCAGATAAAATGATTCATCAAAACTTTTGAAACCATTGAAGCAACATTCTTCTGAGGCATATATCTCTCAGTTTGGTGTAGACTGCTTATAGCAAAACTCAAAGCTTTGCCGCTGACAGCCTGACAGCTGTGTGGCTAGACAATATCACACACAGGCACACTGCAGCCCAGCTGGGAACTTATCAAAGCAGAAAGCTAGATAAGAAGATATTTTATTTCCTTCTTATATTCTCTATCTCCCTAGATGGATGTGCTGATCAGCGCAGCTGCAATTTGTCTGTGTGCTAGCAGAGATGACCCCAACTCATGCCCATGTGTAATCAGGCCTCTCAGGTGTGTAGCAAGATGGCCACTTCCATGCAGACCACTCCAATGCCTTTTATTTTTGTATGACCCCATATCCATAGTGAGTGATTGATGATGGGGTTATCTATTATGCCTTGGTTGCAGAGAGGTTCCAAATTGTGGAGGATGATTTTCACTTTGAGGGATCATTCCTTATCCACACAGTGGATTTCCAACCTCCACATGTTAGGCTTTAAAGTGGTTCCACAAATATTTTATAGCTAATGGGTGTGGAGTCGCATTGTGAGGAGCCCGATTGCCCCCTGCACAATTTCCCCAAACACCCCAGAATCCCTACCTTAACCTCGATCGTTGGCCAAAATGCGGTCCCCTGATTGGCTGCATAAGCTGTAAGGATATCACGGTATTGCAGGGGGGCATTATAATCTAGCATTCTGCCCCCCCCCCCTCCAAGCCTGTCACATCCGTTTTAAGCTAAACAAGATGCTTGGTTATAGTTCCAAAGGTGTGGTAACGCTAGGCCCCCATTCTTCATCCAGTCTGATAAAGGGTACATTTTGCTATGCTAAGTCTAAGTCTAAGTCTAAGTAGTGCATTACCTATGTCACGGGTGATGATGGGTGCATGCAAAATTGACTAACTGAGAGATCAATGAAAATGTAATTTTTACACCAAGGTATGTAAAAGAAGTGTTCTTCCACTGAAAGTCAAACAATGGATAGCTTCCATTTTTTGCATGGATTGGCTGCCGTCAAGGACATATGACATGAAAGGATTGACTTGCAGTCCAGAAACTTGCTCAGTTATTCCTAGCGTGCTTAGAAGATTGGGTAGGGATGTAGTTGGGCTAGTCAGGAAAAGCATCAGCAAAAAGAGAGGTGGTATTCTCCCACCTCTAGTTCCCTGAATAGAGGAGTTCTGTTTAATAAGTTGAGCTAGGGATGAATCCACCAGTAAAAGACCACCAATGCCCACACACGCCCACACACACACACACACACACACACACACACACACACACACACACAGCTCCACCACCTAGCAATGAGACACCCATGTCAACAGGAGGAGAAGGGGAGATAATGGCCATTTTTTTATAATTAGGCCCCATCTTGGAGTGGTTCTCTGATGCCTTAGAAACATTAGTAGTCCTTAGCAGGTTACTGAGAAACATTATTTAATACAATATTATATTTGACTACCAAGTCGCCATCGATTAAACATGGCACAATAGAAAGCTGCCAAATCTATCAGGATCCCCAGCAAGCTATCAAGCATTAATAATAAGTTTCCTCTAAGCTTTCGGCTCCACACTGTGCACTTTCCCCGCATTTGCAGAGGAAGCGCACAAGCGCAGCACAGCAAAGCACATAATTGTGTGCTGCGTTCTGCTTGCCATGTGGTACGGTGCAGCAGTAGCATGTCCATGCCACCCTGCACTGCCCCATTGTGTCCTGTCCCCCCACACTGGTGTGGGGACCTGATGGCAGTGGTGGAGGCAAGACATACCAGCGGCGGCAAGACGTCCCGGCAGGAGATCTGATGGTGTGGGGTGGTGGCGAGATCGGAATCTCTGGTCAGGCGCTGCTGCAGCCACCTCTTGGGGTCCTTTCACTAGTCCTTGCTGGAGCAGAGGACTGAAGGTCCCCAAGAATCTGTCTGCAGCAGTGCTTGACCAGAGGATGGAGCTCAGCTCCAGGGTGCCAGTGGCATGGATCAGGAGTGAGCATGGCCCTCGCACCACAACGCATCTGAGGTAAAGCACAATACATGAACTTTACCTGCGGTGCACAGAGACTTCAATGGGGGCGCGTTGTGGTTGCACTGCAGGCTAAGCACAGCATCCTGCATTTTGCAAACCGCAGTGCACTGTCTCAGAGGGCCCATTTAATTTAATGAGCTGCAGTTTCTGGCCGTTTGTGACACGTTGGAGTACTTATACTCCAACGCGCCGCAAACAGCCTGGTGTGAAAGGGGCCCTAGCCTTAAACTCTTTTGAAAGCTCTTTTGAGCAAAGGCTTTGACATTACAACATTACAAAAGGCTGTATCTAGTGCAGATCTGACCTAGTTTTCACCCCCCCCCCCCCCCTCAAAAAAGAAGTATCTAGGGAATAGATTAATAATAATAGTAGGTTTTCTACACAATACTTCATTGTGGATTTTAAGTATGTGTGCTTGCAGTAATCACAGAAGCTCTTTTTCTATTGGAATCCCAGTGAGTTTTACTATAAGGCATGGAGTACCCTGCAGTGTCTCATTTAACAACAGGGATGGCTAGAAGCAGAAAATATTGAGCAAAAATAAAACGGCTTGTAGCGGGACCTTTGTTTCACAGTACTTGGCACGCACAGGCAGTTGGCATGCCATAAATGTGGAGACTTTGGCATTGCATCATAATCAGGGTAGATAAATAGAGACGCAAAACCAATTTTGAGCAGATTTGCCTATTTCATTAAAAGGCTCTTCCTTGTTACATTTTCATCTTCATTCCTCCATCTACACATGTTCGGCTTTATTTCCTTTTTCCGTTCTTTCTTCAGATTCCTTTTAAGCCTATAAACGTTTTAAAAGCATATTTCCAGGGCAGCTTTTGGTTTTATTTTCTATATTTCTTAATAAAAGGTTCTTTCATAGTCGAGTATTGTGATGTGGACCATTTTCAAGGTCAATAATAAAAATGGAAATCTATTATATTGTACTGTAATATGTATTCACAATGTGTATAGAGGAATAACTGACAACTCGGAAAACCCTTGCAACCCAAGGACTTATTACTACAGGTGATGTATATCCCACAGAAAACCATCTTCTTGTCCACTTACCCACTTCACACCATCCCACGCCTTTGCTTTCCATGACATGTAATTAACCAATGTCAATGAACTCAGATCAGCTAAAGCTGCACAGCTGTAACAGAAGCCATTGTGGCTGACTTGTTTTTTTATATATATTTTTATTACAACAAAGTATACGATTTTTCTGGAGAGGCTGCGTTTTTTAAAGCAAAAGAGAGATTCTCTCACTTAGCACACAATAAACTTTATAAAAAAAAATGTAAAATCAAAATCTCCTGCAGCTTCAATAGGGCAGATCTGTAGGTGAGGTGCAAATAATTCAATGGTGTAGACATTTTAGAAGTTATAAAATAACAGGAGCCTATTCAATTTCAAGATAGCCCACCCCCCAATGGATAAACTATATAAGATGATAAGAGATCTCAGGAATGGCAACAGGCATAATTTAATTATGTATAAAGCAAAACTTGAAAAAAATGCTAAATACAGTTGTGGGGGGTCAATTCAGGGCCAGGTGAGAATTCTCACTTATTTTTAAGAGAGAAAACTGCTATTGAATTTCATTGCCTACCTTGGGGTCGATCCAGATGAAAATGTACACCCAGTAGACAATGAATTTCCAATTTCCATTTTCTTTCCTAAAACAGGAGTGAGAATTCTCATGCTCATGCTTCACTCTAATCCCAAATAATGACGTTCGTTTCAGCTGTAAAGCCCACCTCCTCCATTCACTGCTATGGGCTCACAGGGGGGCCCCTGTAGCACCCATCAGGGGGCCAGGTTGAGATCCCAGTGCAGGACCAACGAGTGTCTAGGAGGATGAACATGTGCAGCGACCTGCATGAACATATGGACTAATCTGTGCTCCGCCATGGGCCTCTGGAAAAATTGGACTAGTCCAAGACCTGGCATTTAAGGATGCTGGGCTGCAGGCCAGTGTTCAGGAACTTCTGAAGAAATTACAGGATCCTGGGCAATGAGAACCTCCTACTGGAGTATCCCTTCGATTCGCACCAAGCCACGAAGGACCTCCAAGTTCTGTAGTAAATTCTGGAGGAAGACTGCTTTCGTGTCCAAATCAAGGTCAGAATTACTGCGTCGAATAGGCCCTCTCCTCCAGGATGCTGGTCTCAACAGCCAAGCCGCTAAAGCCAGCACTTGAGAACTGGGGTGCAACAGAGGACCCTGCTGTAAAAGATCTGATGGTTGCTAGGCTCAACAGATTCGCGAACCACACCCTTTCTGGGCCAAGGGGTCTTGCACCCTGGACAAGAACCTCTGGACCTTCCGATTGTTACAAGATGCAAAGATGTCCACTTCTGCCAACCCCACCAGTTGCAGTGGGTTGGGAACGCGTCCTGGTGAAGGGCCACTCTCCCTGGTCCACTGTCTGCCTGGTTAAATAATCGATGCTTCGTGCTGAAAGAAAGAGGAGAGGGGGGCAGAGCGACAGACTGCAAGAATGGTAGCCCAGCCCGCTCCATTCTCAAAAGCCAGAAGGCTGGAAGCCACACCTCTGCCCACTCCTCACAGTCTCCATTGGCAGGCCGATGGCCATAAGTCATGTCCCCTGGGACGCTCCGCCCACCCTACACTGGCAGCCTAACTCAGCCAGCATGTAAGCAAATAAAGAAAAACCTGTGGGAGCCTGGCCAAGTAGCTCAGGCCCTGGGGCAACTGAGGAGAGAACACACCATGACCAGGGCAGACAGGCACAGTGGAGGGGGGGGAAGCCCAGGGGAAGGGACCAAATGGGAAGGCAACACAAAGAAGGGCATCATGTCCAGCCCTAAGATCGGGTACCCTGCCAGAGCAGGGTCCTGACCCTCCAAACCAAAACCGGCCGAGCCCCTGGCATGCTTACCTGACCTGTGCACGTCCCCTCACACTGTGCTGTCCCACATTATTATTACATGGTTTAAAGACTGACTTCAGGCATTCAGGTGGGGTCTCCAGGAAAGTGCAGAGGGTGAGGGGCTGGGAGGCAGACAGATTCAAAGCCCTCACTCCCGTTCAGCACTGTCAAAGCAAACAAAAAGGGAAATTAAGAAATAAAATCCTGAATCTCTTCACAGTCCCGTTGACTGCAATAAAAGAACTGGGGCTTTCCAGCCACAGCCTGCCCTATATAGGCTAAGGTTAACCCACGCATTGTTGATGGGGGTGCCCCAGAATGGAAGGGACGAGATAAGGGGAAGATAACTGTAGGAGGACTGTATGAGGATTTGAGAACCAAAAATTGTGGAAAAATATCAACAATCTCAAGGTAACAATCCCTCTCCAAAGGTCTTGATGTTCTTTGTCTATGGTGCATAACATAAACAAGAAGTTTACAACCCATGGCATTATATATAATCTCCCTGCATGTGCACAGAAGAAAAAATGGATGAGGATAGTTCAATAGTGGATAAGCAGCCCCAATCAAGCAATTGAAGCTGTCCTGCAGGCTCAGGGTGCATCAGTGTCAGCGTGAACTATCTATCAACATTTGAATGAGATGAAACGCTAAAAAACGCTAAACGCGAGTCCAAGATAGAGATGTTTGATAATTTTACTGTTTAATGAAAACAGAATGAGCCCTACAAAAAAAAGATGCATTGGGGTTGTTTTGCTGCCTCTGGCACTTGACTGTGTGCAAAGCATCATGAAATCCGAAGATTAGGCTCGATTCAAAGACACATTCGTCTGGACTTTCGAAGCTGTCTGTGTATGTTTTTGTGTGTGTTTGTAATTTTTTTTGTTTTTACGTTCGTTTTTCCATGCGTATGTTCCTTCCCGCTAATGCGTATATGCGCTTTCAATGGAAGGAACTAAATTGGATCATTTGCGTTAGTTCGGATCATTTTCCCATCAAAATCTGATATTTTGCGTTCGTTCAGATAACTTAAGTTATTGGTATGGGCTTGTATCTCATTCAGAGAGCTGATTGCCAAGGGACCACCACCCTATAAAACGGTTTCATTTGCGATCCACTTACGGGACCATTTTGCACTCGGCTAGCTTGCTTTGACCATGTTTTGCGGCTTTGTGGAGGAGTATGAGAGCCTTCAGCTCCAAGGCATTGCATGTGTCAGCAGGGCTGAGGCCATATTGCACCGGTGACGCATACATATCGATCGCATGCATGACGTTGAGTTGTTCGAGCTGACCAAAATTAATCTTAAACTTCTCTCCATAAGTTGTATAGTGAGCTGTGGCCATGGTTAGCCCGCACCACAAGGAAGGGGCAAGCAATTTCAGGTATGACCAAGATGCTTGGCTGCCTGCAATTTTTGGTGAACGGCTCATTCCAGAGGCTGGGTGCCCTCTCCGTGGGGATGTCCCAGCCTACGCTGAGCCACGCGCTATCCGAGTTTTTGGATGGCATGGCTACCATTAGTCAGAAATATATTTCATTTCTGGACGACATGGTAGCCTGGAATGCGCTTAAGTTGGCTTTTTATAATATCGCTGACATGCCCAACGTCATGGGTGCGATTGATTGCACCCACATTGCATTGGTCCCTCCTGCAGCTGATGAGTACATTTATAGGTAAGTTAAATCGGTAATTTTGTTATATAGTTTAGACAAACTGTATTGTAACTATCTATTAATCCCTCCTTGTAAAGTGTCCCTGTGAACCAGCTTACAGTGTATAGCTTAATCCCTCCTTGTAATTGTCCCTGTGAAACAGCTTACAGTGTATACCATAATCCCCACTTGTAAATTGTCCCTGTGAAACATCTTACAGTGTATACCGTAATCCCTACTTGTAAAGTGTCCCTGTGAAACAGCTTACAGTGTATAGCTTAATCCCTCCTTGTAAAGTGTCCCTTGCCCCATTTGACCGTGTATAGCTTAATCCCTCCTTGTAAATTGTCCCTGTGAAACAGTTTACAGTGTATACCATAATCCCTCCTTGTAAAGTGTCCCTGTGAAACAGCTTACAGTGTATACCGAAATCCCTCCTTGCAAAATGTCCCGGTGCCCCATTTGACCGTGTATACCTTCAGCAAAGTTTTTAATGTAGGCCTTAGCCAAACATCTTAATGTGGACCTTAGTTAGTCATTCGAATGTTATTCTTTATTTTATCAAACATACATATACTTTTTGGGTTTCAATATACTTATGTACTTAGTGTTATTTGTATTGTCCAACATGTTTTTTGGAGGGTGTTAGGGGTTAGTGTTTGAGTAGTTTACCTTGCTTTGCTAATATTGTTTATTTTACTTTTTTACCAGGAACCGCAAAATGGGCCACTCACTGAATGTGCAAGCAGTGGTGGCCCCGGACATGCGGTTCCTTAGTGTCCTCGCCGGGTTTCCAGGCTCATCCCATGACGCTTATACCTTGCGGAGATCAGGATTATTCCGTCGTTTTGAGTCTGGAGAATTCTCAGGTGGATGGCTACTTGGTAAGTTCGGAAAATTACGTCATTCCATTTTCACTGTATGCCTATGAATATAGTTGATGACCCATGTCTTAACCTATGGCTGTTTTGACCCCTTGATGATATGTTAAAATGGACTTTAACCATGATCTTTAGCAAAGCACAAACCCTTAAAAACTGATTCCCCAGCATTTCCAAATAATATATTTCTCGTTTCTAGTAACTTACTTATTATTCTTTCCCCCACTCGGCTGCAATTCTGTTCTTAACTTTAGGATAGGGTCGGCGCCATCTTTGCTCAGATGCATGACACCTACTGAGGAGAGGAGAGCGGGATAAAGTGCAGGGGGCGGGTTAGAGCTGTGCTTTGCTCAGACAAAGCAGAGCTGGGGGTCCTGAAAAGGTCAGACATCCCAGAATGCAGAGCAACAAAGCCATAAGCCACTTCCTGTTTGCAGCCTGTCTGATTTGCCCTGAGCCACCATCTTGGATGTTTAAAGGCTCAGAACATGCAGTAGATGGTGTTAAGATGTTTTTTTAGGTGGGCAATCTGTATGCACAGGGTGTGCCTAACATATAAGATAGGCTCTTAGTCAGGGTGAACGACTGCTTGGAATTACATTTTTGTTTGGAATGTGTAATTTATGTAAGTTTTTTCTTATTCTTTCAGGGGATTCCGGGTATCCGCTTCTTCCCTGGCTGATGACGCCCATCCCCAATTGGGGCGCACCGCAAGACCCGGGCCATTGTGGAGAGGGCCTTTGGCCTGTTAAAAACTCGCTTCCACTGTGTGGACCATACCAGGGGGGCACTCCAGTATGACCCCAACAAGGTCATAGACATCATACTGGCCTGCTGTGTCCTCCATAACTTTGCCATAATGCAGTGTGTCCCCCGGTATGTGGATCTGCCCCCCTCTCCACCCAGCTGAGAACTACCCTGGCACACCTAGTGCCTCTGGCCAAGCTGTTCGGGCCAACTTGATTTTGCATAATTTCTTTTTCATTTGTTTGTTTGCTAAATTTTGTTGTTTATTCTGACTTTGATTTGCCTTTGTGAAGGCTTTTTTAATCTGTTTTAAATAATTAGTAATGAATTAATTACAAAAATATTGACACCTTATTAGAGGCTCATGCAGTTTTTTTTTTTTGCATGTTTGTTTTGAAAAACCTTCAGTAATCTCAAAATAACCCAAACATTAATGCATCAACTTAGTCAACAACAGCTAAAGTCACATTCAATATATTTTATTTTATATTTTATTGAAATAAGAACATTTGGAGTAGAAGGGCACTCGCACATTTCATGTACATACATAATACAACAGAAATATACATTGGTGCAGACTCATGGCACCTAGCAATTGGCCACATCAAGGAGTTGTAAAGTAAAGAAACTCCAGGCCGAAGTTTCAACAACCAATAACATAAACATACATAGGGAGCAACCATTTGCATGCAAATATTTGGCCAGTAATACATAGGGCCCCATACACACCCTCTCCTGCTTGGCCACATTTGCCACAGGTACAGGTGGAAAGCAGCCAGTCCGAATGCCAGTCCAATCCAATCTTTGCCATGGTTCAGGGTAGTAGTTTCCCAGCCCAGAATGTCCCCCAATCTTGCCAACAAACAGGATGAGCCAGACACAATTTCATTAGGCCCAAGCCTGCAGCGTGGCAGCTTGAGCGGCAGCTTCAGTGAGGCTTTAGTTCAGGCATTGGCTAGTGGGGTATCTCAGCACTCTAATGAGCTATATGGGTGACATTCAAAATCATACAAGCAAAGCCATAAAAAAGGCAATCTTGGTAGCGCTCTCCAGACAGGTCAATACAGTGGGGATGTAGAGGAAAGATGTGGAGCAGATATAGGTCAAAAAGGTGTTAATATGGATGTTGGGCATAAAACCCTGGTGGTGGGCCTTGGAGGTGTCCCATCACCTGGGCATGTGTGGCATTCATAATCTGCCACTGTTCCAACATGTGTCTATTGCTTGTTCTAACTTCCTCGAGCATGGCAGTGAAATTATTATTTAAGGTGGCCATGTGACTGTTGCTCGTCCTAAATTCAGTCAGCATAGTGGTGCATGTATTATTTAATGTCTCTAATTGTGCAGTAAGCTGCTCTGCGGTTCTTTGAGTCACCTGCCGAAAGTAACGGCTGTCATGGCGCCACACTGACTCCAGGATCGGCACGCGCCTCCCCTGGGAAACTGGTCAACGTGGATGACTACGTCTAACAATTCCCCCGGTTTGAGCGCCTGCAGATGCTGGACCTCTAGGGCGAGTCGCAGATGTGCTCGGCAAATCCTCTGCAGCAGAGCTACCACTGGGGACTGTAGGCTCAGTCTCAGCCTGCTGCCCACGATGGGCTGGCAGCATGCGTCCAGCTTCACTCTGCTGGAGAGGATTTTGTGCAGTAGCATGTTGGGACAGTGGCAGATTAGGTTCCAGGGGGGTCAGTTCTGAAGGTCCCATCAAGCTGACATCCTCCTCCTCCTCCATCTCCCGGATTTCCTCCATCAGTGTGTGGGTCTGTTGGGACATGTGCAAAAAAAGGTTCAGTTTGGGCCCTAAATATATTTGTTATGAAAATTAGTCATGTGCATTCACATGCATCAGCAGTTTCATCAAAGTCCACTTACCCTATATATCTGTTCCTGGCTCCTAGGCAGCAGGGAGCCTAGGAGTAGACGGCGTGGTCAAACTGGATGAGGCTTCCACACTTGCAGAGGCTTGATGCCGGGCTGTGTTTAAAATGAAAAGGCACGTAAACACCAAAAAATCCATTGATGATCTGGATTACTACATATGCTTTAAAAAAACACGTGGCCAAGCAGGAATGCAAACTCCAACAGCGGGACAAGGTGTCCTTCACTATGAATGTCAGTATCTGTTATATGTATGCCTCACCCTGTACATACACATTGGTCACCTTAAATAGTCCAAACATGCATGTTATGAGGCTTAACACATCCCTAAAGGGCCATTAGGGGCCCACACTCAGCTTGCAAATAGCATTAGTATGCTAGTGGGCATTCTTCCTATGTAGACCTTTCCCTGACCCCAGATCAAGTATTTTAGACCAAAGCACAGCTAAAACCCAAGTGGTATAAAGACAAAGAAGGAAGTGTTGTATATGGTTGACTATATTCACATAACAGGCAGTGCTTTGCTAAGATAAAAACTTTAATAGTGACCATAAATACTGTCCAAGGTTGTGTATGGCCTGCAAAGCAGACATTTGCAGACATTAAACACCCAGCTAAAACTGTAACCTCCCCTCAAAGCCACTCCCTAGGGCCATGTGTTTATATCTGTCTGTGAGCCTCATTTCACACGTTTAAAACATTTCACATACAAACTAACATTACTAACCTGCAGGAATGGTAGGGATGTCCGTGTCCCGTCTGCCAGAGAGGCCCTCTAATGCGAGGGGGTGTATCAACGCCAGCACCATCTCCTCAGCTCGTGTATACTGTAATTTTGTTGGGAAGCCTTCCGCCAGTTTGTACGCTGAAAAATAGAGGTTGGCAAATTTAGGGTATTGTGGTCAATACAATAAGCAGAAAAATGCACAACTCAAATATGTACCTGTAATTGCGCAGTTTATTCTGTTTCTTCCGTGCTGCATACTTCACGTCAGATATTTTGCGCTGTATCTGCTCCACATCTTTAGGCTCATCCCCCGCTGCATTGGCCTGTCTGGTGAGCTCCTCCAAGATTTGTGTCTTTCTCATTTTGCTTGTAGATTTGGAATGTCACCCATATAGCTCATCATAATGGAGTGTGAGCACAGTTGCCAATGCGAGAGTTTGGGCCTCACCAAACCTGCCACCCAACTGTCCTCGCCGCAATGTTCAGCCTATTGCTTGCTGTTCTGGCTCATCTCTGTATGTTGGCAATTCGGGGGACATTCTGGGCTGGCTCTGTTGTGTTGAAATGTTGGACAGGTGGCTGGATAAAGAATGGACTGGACTTGGAAATGGACTTGGGGTCCTTGCCTGGGTGGCCACTGAACTTTCAGGCGACGATGTGGCATATGGATAGTCGCTTGCCACCTGTGCTAGTGGCAAATGTGGCCGAGGAGGAGAGGGTGTGCTTGGGGGTGTGGGGCTTCTGGCCCTGTGCCTCTTTGTGGCCTTGCCACTTGTGCTTCGATGCCCATGGGAGGTACTGGCACAGGGCTCAGGAGAGGCAGTGCTGGCTGGGCTGGGGCTTCTGGCCCTGTGGCTCTTTGTGGCCTTGCCACTAGTGCTTCGATGCCCATGGGAGCTTTGGCCACATGGAGCTGGAGAGGAAGTGCTGGCTGGGCTGGGGCTTCTGGCCCTGTGGCTCTTTGTGGCCTTGCCACGAGTGCTTCGATGCCCATGGGAGCTTTGGCCACGTGGAGCTGGAGATGCAGTGCTGGCTGGGCTGGGGCTTCTGGCCCTGTGGCTCTTTGTGGCCTTGCCACTAGTGCTTCGATGCCCATGGGAGCTTTGGCCACTAGGAGCTGGGGAGGCAGTGCTGGCTGGGCTGGGGCTTCTGGCCCTGTGGCTCTTTGTGGCCTTGCCACTAGTGTTTTGATGCCCATGGGAGCTTTGGCCACGTGGAGCTGGAGAGGCAGTGCTGGCTGGGCTGGGGCTTCTGCCACGCTGGCTCTTACTGGCCTTGCCAGTGTAGCGTGGTTTATTAAGGGATGTGCTAGGGCGGGGAGGGTGTTCTTTGGGGGCTGGGGCTTCTCACCCTCTGCTTCTTAGTGGCCTTTGTTGCCGGCGTATCTGCCTGCTTTGATGTTGAATGCGAGAATATAATGACCGCAAAGTGATTTGGGTAAGTCTTAGGGGTGGGAAATGCAAGAAGAATGAGACCACAAAGTGATTTGGGTAAGTTTTAGGGGTGGGAAATGCAAGAATATACTGACCGCGAAGTGATTTAGGTAAGTTTTAGGGGTGGGAAATGCAAAAATATACTGACCGCGAAGTGATTTAGGTAAGTTTTAGGGGTGGGAAATGCAAGAATATACTGACCGCGAAATGATTTAGGTAAGTTTTAGGGGTGGGAAATGCAAGAAGAATAAGACCGCGAAGTGATATAGGTAAGTTTTAGGGGTGGGAAATGCAAGAAAATACTGACCGCGAAGTGATTTGGGTAAGTTTTAGCAGTGGGAAATGCAAGAATATACTGACCGCGAAGTGATTTGGGTAAGTTTTAGGGGTGGGAAATGCAAGAATATACTGACCGCGAAGTGATTTCGTTAAGTTTTAGGGGTAGCAAATGCAAGAATATACTGACCGCGAAGTGATTTAGGTAAGTTTTAGGGATGGGAAATGCAAGAATATACTGACCGCGAAGTGATTTAGCTAAGCATTGTAGCAAAAGTGAGTGAACCAAATATGTAGGCGAGCACATTAATGAGTTAAGTTTGTAGTGCGCAGGCGTAAGGTCGTAAGGATTTTCGTCTGGACGATTATTTATAGAAAAAGGAAATCTGAATCTAACGGGAAATGTAAATGATTTGTGGGAGGAGACGATGGAAAAAGGGCAAAAAAAGCGAAAGCCTACGTTGTAACATGAGTAACATAAACGGAAATCAAAAGCTGGAAAATGACATTCTCGTTGGCATACGAACGGACGAAGACTTTACTGAAGGCTTGCGATGCATGCTTAGAATCACTCGTACACTCATACGAGAGCAGGAACATTTAAAAAAAAACAGATCGACACAAAAACGAAAGTCTTTTTTTGTCTCTCTGAATCAACCCTATTATGTAACTAAATAATTGAGGGTGCCAGAAAAATTGTCCAGTCTGTTTTTGCGTGAACTTATATCATTTTTAGCTATTTCTCTCTGTTTTGTGTCTTGTTCCAATACACACAAAGGTAATAAACATGTGTATTTATTTTGAGAAATACTTCAATTTTTGGAAACATTGCAGAGGTGCCAACACTTTGGACCATGACCAGGGCCGGCCTTAGGATGAAAGAAACCCTTTGCGAGACTACAGGATGCCCCCCCCAACACAGTTCTGCACTTCGGCATCAGCCTACATGGTTGCCGACAGTCACTCGGGTTTGCCAGAAGCCCCCTGCGTATAACATAGCATCAAGCCTGATGCAAGACAGAGGCACTCGCAGAAGCGTTCCCTTGACATTGGCAGCCGGTGAGGAGGCATTGCAGAAATGGGGGAGTTCCTCTGGTATCAGGCATGATGCTAGGGGTGGCTGGGCCATTTTTACAGGTGCGCTGCATCATTTTTCCAATTAGGTAAGCATGAGTGTTTAAAAGTTTGGTAAAAGCCCCCTATGGGCTATTCAAATAATAAAAAAATAGCCCATAGGGGGATTTGTTTCCAAACTTTCAACAAAAATATCCAGCCCCCCCACCCCACCGATCACCCGGCATCTGCCATTGGATAGCCATGGGTCACAGGATCTCAGAGGTAATCTTTCCTGGTGTCAATTTTTGTTTTTTTTGTTAAACCTTTGTGAACTGGTAAGGGATCCATAAGACCCCTATAGCAGTTGACAAGGTTTGGGGGTCCGGCGAGTCTCCTGCGGCTAGCGGGTGAATTGCCATTAACCCCCAGGCCCCATTACCTGCCTCCCCACAGCCCGGGGGGGCAGAAGAGCCCAGGGCCACGGAGGCTATGCAGGCTTGTAACCTGTGGGGGCACAGAAGCTGGCCCCCGTGTCCTGTTCTACAAGCCCTGCATAGCTGGTTATGCTGGGCAGGGGGAACCCCATGCCTTTTTATCTTTTAAGGGTTTTTTTCATCTGGAGGGGGGGCCTATGTCATCTTTTTTAGTTGAACCCTCCTATCACCAAGTCAGTAGGCTTCCAGCAGGAGAGCAGAGGCCATGTTTGCATATTGTTATTTTCATTTTTGGGAAAAGGGGCTTTGATTCTGCTTTATTTTTAGGGAGACACTTTGCAACTAAAGAATTAATTTTGTCAGCAAACATGGTAAACCTAGAAAGCTTGAGGTGTGCACTTCAAAGTATATGAAGTTTGTAGGGGGTATTTTAAATGTAACGGGTTGTTTTTCTTGAAAAACTGTAAGGTGTGCATAGGAAATGTATTTTATCTGAAAATCTCCTAAAGCGCTGTTTACGTTTGGGGGAGTCTTCTAGGCAGGAAAGGGTGTTTACCTATACATATGTGATACTGTTGTAACCAGGAGAAATTGGGCTTTTATACGCAATATAATTTTATTGATAAACTATAAACTAATGATAAAAAAAACTACACATTTAAAAAAAAATACAATTCTGTGAAACTCACCTGTAGAATTGTTTTTGAATATATCCAGTCCAGGTCGTCCCAGAAGTAATTACATGTGGGTATTCCACCGCTAGGTGGCGCTAGACTGCAAGATCAAAAGCTGTCGCTCCTCCCGGCCCCTATAAAAGCAGGTGTCTCACTATGATTTCCCAGTGGTTAAACAGCAGTAAGAAAAAGAGACAGGCCGGAAGGCCAAGAAACCATGTTACTTCACATAGCTTCAGCATGTACTCTCTCCAACAAAGAACTTAAGGACAACGGTCCAATATAAAAATGGTAATCACCACAATCAGGCAAACAAGAGATAATTAAAACAAGGGCGGGGTGGGATGACCTGGACTGAATATATTCAAAAACAATTCTACAGGTGAGTTTCACAGAATTGTATATTCCAAGTATGTCACACACCCCGCTTCCACTATTCATGACATATGGGTTATGGTCCAGTAGAGGGCGAACTTCTGCAGAGATGAAAGCAAAAAATAAGCCCCTCCCGGTCCATAAATACCTCATCCAAGGCATGGAGGGTCCTTTCCTTAGCCTTAGTCGGTGCTGGACACAAGGAAGGCAATACAACTTCCTCATTTAGATGAAAGGGAGACACGACCTTAAAAATCAGGTTTAAAACGAAAAACCACCTTATCCTTATGCAGCTCAAAATAAGGAGGCTTCATACAAAGTGCGGCCAGCTCTGACACGCGACGCACCGAGGTTATCGCTACCAAAAAGACCACCTTGAGGGTCAAAATAGGCAATGCAGCATCGCACAAAGGCTCAAAGAAAGGCCCCTGGAGAGCAGAAAGTACCACATTCAAGTCCCACACCAGTAATACAGGCTTATGCGGTGGACGTACGTGGGTGACACCCTGGAAAAAGGTCTTGATCAAAAAGATAGCCAAAGCAGAGACCTGGCCCTTGAGGGTGCTAAGCTGGAGACTCAAGTCTAAACCATGTTGTAAAAACTCCAAGATCCTAGAGATAAAGTGCCACAAGGGAAACTCTTGGATTCACACCAAGCAATGTAGGCATGCCAAACTCTGTAATATATCATGGAAGAAGACCTCTTCTGTGCCTGAATCATGGTATGCACAACCGCCACAGACAGGCCCTTTTCCATCAGAATTGAGGTCGCAATAGCCAGGCTGTCAAAGCCAGCATCTGTAAATTGGGGTGCAGCAGCGACCCCTGTGTGAGAAGCCCTGGGTCGTCGGGCATGATGTAATGATCCAGTGACATCTGAACTATGTCCGCAAACCAACTCCTTCTCGGCCAGCGAGGAGCCACCAGGATGGTTGGGACCCCTTCCTTGGCTATCTTGCGCAGCACTCGACCCAGAAGTGGAAACAGAGGAAATGCAGAAATGAGCCTGAACGTCCAGGGAATCGCCAGAGCATCTGTGGTGAAGGCCAGAGGATCTCTTGACAGGGAGACGAACCTTGGGAGCTTGTGATTGCGTCTGGACGCAAACAGGTCCACATCCGGCTGGCCCCAGCGGAGACACAGAGCGTGAAAGATCTTGTCGCTGAGAGACCATTCCCCCAGACGAGAGGCCCCCCTGCTCAGGGAGTCTGCCTCCTGGTTTTCTACCCCGGGGATGTAAACTGCCGAGATGCAGGGAACATTCTCCTCTGCCCAAGTCAGAATCTGGGTCACCTTCTTGAGGGCTCGCTTGCTCCGAGTCCCGCCCTGGTGATTGATGTAGGCGACAGCTGTCTGATCGTCCGAGCTAACCTGGATCGCATGACCCCTTAAATGGGGAGTCAAGTGAAGAAGCACCAACCGGATCGCTCTCAGCTCCAGGAGATTTATGGGCAAGTGGTCTCCTGCGGACCCCACTGGCCCTGGAATCTCTGCGTCTGCCTCCCCGGCCAGTCAGATTGGCATCCATGGTTACTATCTCCCACCGGGGAGTCAGAAAGGACTTGCCCACCAACAGGTTTCTGGGGTCCAGCCACCACGAGAGGGACTGTCTGGTCAGGGGGAACAGTGAGAATTCCTGTTCCAGCAACTCCTGCATCTGGTCCCAGCTGGTCAACAGGTTCAATTAAAGAGGTCTCATGTGGAATTGGGCGAAGGGCACTGCCTTGAAGCATGACACCATCAGGCCCACCAGCCTCATCCCCAGACGGATCAATGGCTTCTGACAAGACAGCAAGGTCTGCACCCGCGTCTGGAGGCTCAAAACCTTCTGCTGTGGCAGAAAGACCTTGACCTGAGAGGTGTCTAACGTCATGCCCAGGAAGGACCTCATCATTAAGGGAGTGATTGAGAACTTGGGGTAATTGACTACCCATCCGAAATCCTCGAGAGTGGATAACACGTCCGGGTGCCGCTCTCGGCCTGCTGAAGGGACTGAGCCGCAATCAGTAAATGGTCCAGATAAGGCAGCACACCACGAATGCCCTGATTCCTCAGAATAGCCATGATGCCCGCAGGCACCTTGGTGAAAACCCGGGGGGCTGAGGATATCCCGAATGGCAGAGCCACAAACTGGTAATGCTGGTCCTCCAGAGCAAATCTCAGGAACTTCTGATGTTCCTGGAATATCGGGATGTGCAAATAGGTATCCCTGATGTCCACCGCGGTCATGAAGTCACCGGGCCGAAGCAAGCTGACCGTAAGGTTTCCATGCGGAAATGCCTGACTCTTACAAACCTGTTGAGACCCTACAGGTCCAGGATAGGTCGTAATGTTCCGTCCTTCTTGGGAACCGTGAACAGATTGGAGTAAAAACCTTGACCCTCCAGCTCTATTTTGTAACCGGAGGACACCACCTCCTGAATCCACCGATCCGAGACGCGCTGTCTCCAGATATGAGCAAATGATAGAAGCCGTCCCCCCACCCGGACGGGTGAGGGTGCCTCCTCATGCCTGAGGGGCCTTGGCAGAGGGCTTGGATTTGGGTCCCCAGGAGGGATTGGATCGGCCGCGGGACCTACCATGTCCCCAGGAATCTCTGCGGCCACCTGAAAAAGAAGCGCCTCTTCCTCCACGAAAGGAGCGATAGGCAGAGGAATCCCGAAAGGGCCGCGCAGGCTTCCGTCGCTGAGGGAGTCTACCATCCTTAATCAGGAGGTCCAGATGCTCCCCGAACAACCTGTTCCCCACAAAGGGAATACTAGTGAGCGACCTCTTGGCCGCGGCATCAGCCGACCATTGCCGCAACCAGAGCGAGCGACGGAGCGCAACAAGCAGGGCCGAAACCCTGGCACCGAGCCGGACACGATCGTCCATCCATGGCAGAGACAACAAAGGCAACAAAATCCACGCAAGCTTTGAGGTCTTTATACTCTTCCGCTCGCTTGCGAGACTTAGCAATATCCACAAGACGTCTCACCTTCTTTCTGATGGCTAATGAGACAATAGCCGCGGCACACACAGGGTGAAACCAAGCACCAGCAAAGGTGAAGGCATGACAAACTAGCTGATCCATGCGCCTGTCAGCTGGATCACGCAAGGAAGCAGTATCGGGTGACGGCATAACCGTAGTGTTGGATAACCCCGACACAGGGGAATCCACTTCGGACCATAGGCGGACCATATGCTCAGGAAAGGGATACCGCCTGTCCAGGCCCTTAGGCACCAACGGTAGCTTGTTAGGCCTTTCCCACTCCTTGAAGATCATATTAGAAAAATGAGCCTGCTCAGGAAAGTCTCTGTCTCTCAGGCCGAAACCAATCACCCTGCTTCCACTTAGCCGCTTTAGGAGGGACAATATGCAACGTCTCAAAAACAGAAGCCAGCAACTTCTCCGTATCATCAGGGAGCCACATGTCCTCGCCAGAGGAAGAGTCAGGCCCGCTGTCATAGCCGGCAGAATAATCCACAGTGTAAATAGAGTCCTCCTGCAACTCGCCTTCCTCCATGGAGCCCAGACCTCCAAAAAGGTCATCATCATTATCCGAGTAAACGGGCTCGATGTGCCGCTTCTTACTCGTGGCCTTCTTAAGAGCCGTGCAAGAGATCTGTCTCTCAAGGCTGGCCACCCGGTATGCCAAATCAATATGGGACCCCTTGCTGGCTTCCCCCTCGCTGGAGGCTGAATGCAGTAGCGGGGGTTCTGGAGAGGCCGCAGGCAATAACGGGCTAGGGGCAGATATGCCCGCCGGATCAAGCTCCAAAGAGACACTCCTGGCACAAGTGACACAAACAGTGCTGGCGCTGCACATGGGGCAGAGCTTCACCCGCCCAGATGGGTCCCCAAGCTCACAAATCCCAGATGCCTCCATTATGGTGATTAGCAGACAAAAAATCTTTATGAAGGTTACAAGGCACTAACAGCCCAAACCGCAATATCCCTCCGATATATTCCCTCTTTTAATGTGATCCCTCTTAATGAACAAAAAGGAGAGAGGGGGGCGGGGGACCGGGTGGAACCACAACCCAATCTATAAGGGCCCAACCTGAAAGACATAAGTGGAGAAAGGGGCCATAAGTATCCCACAGCACAAGCGCATGGCAGAGTACAATATATATATAAAACAAGGGACTCACGACACCGACAGTGATGGATCACCGGAGGGGTCCCACACAGCCAGCAGAAGAGCAGCAAGGCAGGAGAAGCAGCAAGATGGCACCCGCAGCCAGCTCCGCGCGTTCCTCGAGGGGCGGGCCGCACTGGCAGTGACGCGAAAAGCGTCATAGTGCAGCCCCGCCCCCCCGACGGCAAGGACACAGCGCCCGCCTTCTGCTTCCTCACAGCAATCAGACAAGATGGAGGCCGACCTCCAAGCAGCCAAAGCTGCACGGCAGCCCATGGAGGGGCCCCCGCACAGTGCGACGCGCGTGCACACACCCCGAGCCAGGGACAAGGCCTGCGGCCTCAGGAGAAGCCGCCGAGCAGCGTTGACCCACCCCCCCCCCTCACAGCGTAATGTGCCAAAGAGAGGAGCGGAGAGGGAGCAGGAAGAGACACTCGAGGGAGCGAGGGAGGAAAATATGGCCAGCGCAGAGCAAGTAAAGTGCAATCACACACACATCTAAGATAATAAAGCTTGTGGGGCAGAGGAAAAAACAAGGGCATAAGTGGTTCCTCCCCCCCCATAGGCTCACCATCAGCCTATGGCCGGCTACTCTTTAGACAGGGTCTGCGGCCCAGAGCCTAGCTCTGTAAAAAACGCCTGACCCCGGCGTTCTCCCTACCGTCACAGTCCCGATCAGCCAAGGCTGGGAGGCAGTAGTGGGTCCACGTGCTCAGCTGCAATATCCAAGAGAGAGTATCCAACGATCTTCAGCAGCAGACTGCAAGATGAACACTGGGAAATCATAGTGAGACACCTGCTTTTATAGGGGGCCGGGAGGAGTGACAGCTTTTGATCTTGCAGTCGAGCACCACCTAGAGGTGAAATACCCACATGTAATTACTTCTGGGACGACCTGGACTGGATATAGTGAAACAAAACATTTCATGTTAAGTCCAGCCTCCGCTGAAAAAAAATATAATTTTCTGGGGAAATCCCTTGAGAAATCATTTGAACATGTGTAGCGCAAAAATACAATTCTGTGAAATACTCACCTGTAGAATTGGTATTATAAGTATACAGTACATCCTGCTCCATATATAATACTTACACTTGGGTTATCCTCCGCCAGAGGGCGCTGTGCACTGCAGACATGCAAAAAACAGGCTCCTCCCGGCCCTTCATATACCCAGGGACCTCCCACAAATCCCCAGCATTGAAAAGCAGTGAACCAGAAGCCGGAAGAAGTCAACCACCAAAAACAACTGGTAATGATAACAATAACAACAATCACCATACAGGGGATTCAGAATAATGCAAAAACCAGGGTGGGGTGGAGCAGGACGTACTGTATACGTATAATACCTATTCTACAGGTGAGTATTTCACAGAATTGTATTATTCTAAGTATACAGTACGTCCTGCTCCATATATAATACTTACACTTGGGACATCCAATAGCAGTGTCCATAGAATAGGGTGGGATCCCCAACAAAAAGGCAACAGCAGACAGTTTAAAGCACTGTCACCTGCACCCTCGCTACCAAGAGCGACACGAGCAAGGGCTCTAACGTCAATATCAAAACAACCTTTGAAAAGGTACGAACAAAAAAACAAGTAGCGTGCAAGCAAACCTGTTCAACAAAACCTGGTGCTGAAAGGCCCAAAGACACCAAGGCACCAGTGGAATCAGAATAGAGTGAGAAGAACTCTTCCCCTTAAGGAATAGGCCTGAGTAACAGCCTAACAAGATCAAAGCTAATAGTAGCCCAGGAAGAGGTAAAGCCTTCCCCAGGACCAGAAGGGACGACTATCCGAGTAAAAGCTAGGCCCAAGGCCACTTAACCCCTGGAGGCAGACGAGATCAGGCACATCCAGATGTAGGTGCCCCCAACCCCAAGGAGCATCAGTTCCCTTAAGGGACAAGAGACAATCCAGGAAAAAAATTCCAACACCTATTGAGGGAAAATAGATTCCCTTGCCCCAGCGTTACAAGGAATAAGGCCCAGAAGAAGGACAATGTCTTAACACCTGAGCCTAAGACACCACCTTAGGCAGAATATCCGGCGTAAGGCGGAACACCACCTCATCTCGGTGTATATACATCAAAGAACGAGGGCTAGCTAGACAGAGCCGCCCGCTCAGGCACACGGTCGGCTGAAGTAACAGCCCCAGAAGGACAACCTTAGGGAAGGAACAGTCAGACAGCATCCAGAATAGAGCCAAAGGGGAACACCCCTCAAGGCAAACAGGATAGAAATCAAATCCCAACAGGGACCCTAGAACTACGTGGGGGATGCCGCAGAGCAATCCCTGAAAGAATGGTCAACCCAGGCAAAGAACTGAGTAAAGACTTCCGCAGAAGACGGACAGGGCAGAGCCTGAACGGGCACCGAGTAGGAAAGCCGACTCCAACCCATGCTGTAATAACTATATCACCCCGGGAACAGAGCGCGCCCACAGGGGAGAGACCAAAAATCACACCAATCAATATGGGTAAACAATACCCCACAAGAGACAGAACAAGAGGAGGAAGAAGCCAACTCCTAGGCTACCAGAAGTCACAGACACCCAGCAGATACGCCCATCTCCATCAAGGTGGATGAATCAACCGTCAGACCATCCAGACCTGTAGATTGGGGTGAAATAGAAAAGGGGGGCCTGAATGAGCAGGTCAGCACTCCTGACAGGACGTACAGGTCCGCTGTCCACAGAACCACACCTGCAAACCACACTCCACTAGGCCACCCAAGGGCCGCCAGTATCACTGGTTCCCCCTTCCAGAGCAAACTTGCACAGAACCCTGTCAAGCAGGGTGAATGAAGATAAGACACACAGAACAGAATGTCCAGTACTAAGCCTCATGACCAAGGTCAGAACAATCTGAGACAGGGAAACAAGGGCCTAGAACCCATGATAGCGACGGGCCCAGAAAGATCCACACTAGACAGATCATATAGAGACACAAGAATTAGCACATCCTGTCGCAGAAGGACATCCACAGGAGCGAATATCGCAGATATGCAGGGGAGGCCGTCCTCCACCCAGATCAGGGCCAGATACCCTCCTGGGGGATCATCCTGCTTCCTAGTCCACACAGATAATTAATACAGGCCACTGTCGTCAGACAGACCAAGGAGCCCCCAAATAGCCAGATCCCGCAAGGGAGAAGTCCAGCAAGATAGAGCCAACCTGAAGGCCTACTGCTTCAAAAATAGACAGGTGAATGGACCCTTAAAGGTCCCACCTCCCCCAGAATCACAGGGGGATTTAGAAGAAGAAGAAGAAGAAGTCCCCCCTCCGTCAACCTGATAGATTCGGTATCCAACTACAGGAAGACGCAAGGAAGGGGCGCCCCCTGACTGGTACCTCTAGTACAACAGTCTCAGGGGAAACCACCGTACCAAGGTGGAAGGGTACACAGACCCAGCTCCAGGGAAGCTGGAACCCAGTCCAGCATTTACAATATGAGTTGCAGAATAGCCCAAGGGCAATGAGCATAAGGGACAACCTTTGAATAGCCACCAACAGGCCCACCAGCTGCAATCCAGCCTGGTGAAAGAGACGGGAACAGCAACGAGGGACCGAGCCCATGTAACCAGATTGTCCACTTTATAGTCAAGGAAGCAGGTTCCCACCTGAACCGAATCCAAGTTCAACCCTAGGAATGGAAATACCAAATAAGGGAACAATGAGGAATTGAGGTGATTGAGCACCCATCCAAAGACTCCCAAAGGGCACCACCAGCCGAGTCACAAACTCGGCCTGACGTAGAGATTGGGGGGGAAAGAGGGAGGACGGCGACCCTTTACACAGGGTCCACCTCTACACGGGGCATGGGGCAATAATGCGGGAGGGACATCCACTATGAGGCTCACCATCAGCCTAAACCGCCTACCCTTTGATGGGGGACTGCGGTGGAGCATGACTCCGTTAAGCACACATAGTGCTGCCTACCTTCACCCGACCAGCGCAGCCCAGGCTGGGAGGCACATCACAAGGAGGACGGGTGGGAAAAGTCCAACAGGGCCGCAGGCTGTAATAGCCCCACTCACTTGCGAGAGAGTAATTCTTCATGTCTTTGCAGTCAGCACTGCAGAGAAATCTGGGGATTTGTGGGAGGTCCCTGGGTATATGAAGGGCCGGGAGGAGCCTGTTTTTTGCATGTCTGCAGTGCACAGCGCCCTCTGGCGGAGGATAACCCAAGTGTAAGTATCATATATGGAGCAGGACGTACTGTATATAGTGAAAAATGGTCTGGCAATAGAGGGTGACAAAAACTCTAGGTGGTGTGGCACAAAAGGGAAAACTCCTTTTGTCAGTTTTTTGGTATTCTGCCTTATTGTTTTGCTCTGAATGTAAAATAAACATTTGTGTTTTGGATTGTGCCCCCATACCTGTGATTTACAAATCAGCACGCTGTTTTTAATTTTCTTATATTCCTGTGGCTCCGTGTTAAAGTGGGAGTGGTTTTCCAAAGCTCATCAGCATCTTTAACTAAATTAGGCAGGAGCAATGACCTCCCCAGGTGAGAATATTGCTAGTAACCCATTAGCTACTAGTACACCACATCTGAAGAGGTTGAATTAATTCAGAAGGGGTTAGACCTGTCTCGGCCTTCGACAATCAGATGAGCAAGCCAGAATCAGGAAGTCTGATAGCAACATACAACAAAGTGATGTCTTAGTGTATAACACATTGTAGCCAAGGAAAAGGTTTTCTTTTATTACACCGAGTTGCTCCTGCAAGCACGGGTATTGGCACTGCCACTATAAGACAGTGTGGTGAGGGGCATCTAGAATGCTGGAGCCCCCCATAGATAATCCTCCAGAAAGCCCATAAACCTTACCTTCACCTCGAACCTCTGATGCGACTGGTGCTCACGTGAGTAGTGAGCATCGGTGGAATGCCCTACCAATGTGCTGTTAATTGTGGTACTGGATTCCTGTTGAAGGTAAGGGTTACAGGTGGTGTGGTGTGGGGTGCGCCAGCATTCTGGATACCCTCCCCTTGACTGGTGCAACTGGGGGGGGGGGGGATTCACACAATGGGGAATCCCAACTTGGGATGTCCCACACGAAGGCCAGCTCCCAGCCATGGAACAAAAACAGGACAGGAACGAAACTCAGAATTTCCACCATCCCTGTGTTTTTAACCTCCCCCCTCCAAGTTTGGATTCCCCAATGTGTGAAACCCTATAGTTGGCCCATAAACACACCTTTCCAAACAAACCAGCGGACCAATCACCAACTCACATTCTATTTACCTTTTACTATGCCAGAGCTTAGAGTGCCAAATACAGCTAAATATCAGCAAGATGTAATCAAGCATCTTTATTTGTATTTTTGTATTTATTATGAGAACATTTTTGTTGCTCCTTTACCCTTTTTATTTATTATTGCATATATTCATAGTACACACAAACAAGGACCCATGTTAAAGAGTATAGAGGCAAATAAATGGTGTGCCACAGAGTCTTGTTTTAATCATATATTTTTTTTAGTTACATGGCTGCAACAACATGCCATAGTTAACTTGACATTGATGCAAGAATTACACAATTTCTCGAAATTTGACAAAACATTTGTGGCCCAGTCAATCTGAAATTAGCCATAGGCTTGGTTGCATTTTTTGTGGGTAAACACCGATCCTTTAAACTTTTTTTTCTTACTTTTATTTTGCAGAGTCCACTACTCCTTGTGGAGAATCCTATATAAAGAATTGTATGTATTCAGATTCCGCTCATTTTTTTTTTTTTTTTTAGTTAACTTGTCATTTGAGCAAATCCAAAAATACAATTCTGTGATTACTCACCTGTAGAATTGGTATTATGAGTATACAGTACATCCTGCTCCAGATAAACCTACTGTCGGGGTAATACTCCGCCAGATGGCACTGGACTACAGAGACATCGAAAACAGGCTCCTCCCGGCCCCTCAAATACCCAGGGACCTCCCACAAATCCCCAGCATTGAAAAGCAGTTAACGAGAAGCCGGGAGAATCAAAAACAACCCAAACTAGTAACTATAACAACAGTCACCATACAAGGGATCCAAGATAATGCAAAAACCAAGGGTGGGGTGGAGCAGGACGTACTGTATACTCATAATACCAATTCTACAGGTGTGTAATTACAGAATTGTATTATTCTTAGTATACAGTACGTCCTGCTCCAGATATAATACTTACTGTCAGGACATCCAATAGCAGTGTCCATAAAGTAGGGTGGGATCCCCAAAGTCAACAGCAGTTTAAACCACTGCCGCCTGCAGAACCTTGCGGCCAAAAGCAGCATCAGCTGAGGCCCTAACATCAACCTTGTAAAACTTTGAAAAGGTATGAACAGAAGACCAAGTAGCGGCCTTGTAAACTTGTTCAACAGAAGCCTGGTGCTGAAAAGCCCAAGAAGCACCAATAGCCCGCGTAGAATGAGCAGTAAGGTGGAATGGAGGAATCTTCCCCTTAGAGTAGGCCTGAATCACAGCCCGACGGATCCATTTGCTGATAGTAGACTTGTCCTAGGAAGAGTTTGGCTCCTGCCCAGAAGGGACCACAAAAAGAGCATCAGTCTTTCTGAAAGGTGCAGTAGCCACCAGATAGTACTTCAGACACCTAATCACATCCAAAGAATGCAAAACCCTCTCCTTAGCATTACTAGGATTAGGGCACAATGAAGGAAGAACAATGTCCTGATTATAATGAAAGGCAAACACTACCTTAGGCAGAAAATCTGGCTTGAAGCGAAACACCACCTTGTCCTGGTGTCTCTCATAGTAGGGGGGGCTGAATGGAAAGCGCCGCCAACTCAGACACACGCCTAACAGAAGTGATAGCCACCAGAAAGACAACTTTGAGAGTAAGAATGGCCAGGGTAGCATCCTGCACAGGTTGCTGACAAAACCAAGTTCAAATCCCAAACAGGCACCGTAGGCCTACGAGGGGGACGCACACGAGTGACCCCCTGGAAAAAAGTCCTGATCAGAGGATGCTGAGCAAAGGACTTCTGGAAGAAGACAGCCAGGGCAGAGACCTGCCCCTTCAGAGTACTAAGTTGGAGCCCCATCTCCAACCCATGCTGCAGGAACTCCAGGATCCTGGGAATAGAAAACACACGACAGGGAAGAGACCTAGACTCACACCAATCAATGTAGGCACGCCAAACCCTATAGTAAATGGAAGAAGAAGACGGCTTCTTCCTAGCCTTTATCATGGTATCAACAACAGAGGCAGACAGCCCCTTCTCCATCAAGACGAAGGTTTCAGCAGCCAGGCCTTCAAAGCCAGAGTTTGTAAATTGGGATGGCGTAAGGAGCCCTGAGTGAGTAGGTCTGGCACCATGGGCAGAGTGTACTGATCTACTGCCAGCTGCACCACGTCTGCGAACCACACTCGTCTTGGCCGCCTGGGGGCAACCAGAATTGCTGGCACCCCCTCCAGAGCAATTTTGCGCAGAACCCTGCCCAGCAGGGGGAATGGAGGGAAAACATACAGAAACTGAAAGTCCTGCCATGACATTGCTAGAGCATCTGTGGTCAAGGACAGGGAGACAAAGGCCGGTAGCTTGTGATTGTGACGGGACGCAAACAGATCCACATCTGGTTGGCCCCAACAGTGACACAGAGATTGGAACCCCCTGTTGCAGAGGGACCATTCTCCCTGGTGAGAGGTCCCCCTGCTCAGAGAGTCTGCCAGGAGATTTTCCACCCCCGGGATGTACACAGCTGATATGCAGGGAACATTGGCCTCCACCCAGGTCAGGATCAGAGACACTTCCTGGAGGGCCCCCTTGCTCCAGGTCCCTCCCTGATGATTGATGTAGGCAACTGCTGTCTGGTTGTCCGAGCGCACCTGAACAGGCAGGCCCCGAAGGTGAGGGGTCAACTGAGCCAGAACCAACCTGATCGCTCGCAGTTCCAATACATTGATAGGTGTGTGGGCCTCCTGAGGGCCCCACCTCCCCTGGAACCGCAGGGACTTCCAGAAACCCCCCCAACCTGACAGACTGGCATCCGTGGTGACCATCTCCCAGGAGGGGGGGGGGGGGGGGTAAGAAAGGATCTGCCCCCCCATCAGGTTCCTTGAGTCCATTCACCATGAGAGGGACCTCCTGACCAGGGGGGAGAGCACACAGACCCTGTCCAGGGACGCTGGATCCTTGTCCCACACTGACAAGAGGTGGAGTTGCAGAGGCCTCAAGTGGAACTGAGCCTAAGGGACAGCCTCGTAGCACGCAACCATCAGGCCCACCAGCTGTATCCCCTGACTGATGGAGGGATGACGAAAAGATAGCAGGGACTGGACCTGTGCAATCAGATTGTCCACCTTCTGTTGAGGAAGGAAAATCCTTGCCTGAACCGTATCCAGATTCATTCCCAGGAATGGAGTCACCAAGGAGGGGGACAGTGAGGACTTGGGGTGGTTGATCACCCATCCAAATGACTCCAGAGTGGACACCACCAGCTGAGTATCCAATTCTGCCTGTTGTAGAGATTGGGAGGTGATGAGAATGTCGTCCAGATAAGGTAGCATGCGGACGCCCTGATACCTGAGCAGAGACATCACGCCAGCCAGCACCTTGGTGAACATCCTGGGAGCCGAGGCGAGACCAAAGGGCAAAGCCACAAACTGGTAGTGTTGCTCCTCCAGGGCGAACCTGAGGAACCTTTGATGACCTGGAAATACAGTAATATGAAGGTAAGCATCCTTAAAGTCCACAGAAGTCATAAAATCCCCTGGGCGTAGGGAACTGATGGCAGAGCACAGAGTTTCCATGCAAAATCACTTGCTCCTGACAAATTTGTTGAGGCTCTTCAAGTCCAAGATGGGCCTGAGTGACCCATCTTTTTTGGGTACTGTGAATAGGTTGGAATAAAAGCCCTTGCCTTTTTCTCTTAAGGGGACCTGGCAGATGACCCCCAGCTTCAGGAGGCCTTGCACTGCCTGCACTAGCTCATGGGCTAACACAGGGTCCGGGATCTGATGAATCTTGGAGGGGGATCGGCAGCAAACTCTATCTTGTAACCGGAGGACAGTACCTCCTGAATTCACCGGTCTGAGACATGAAGCCTCCAGACGTGGATAGGTGAGGGCGCCCCATCATGCCTGAGGGGGCTTGGGAGAGGATTTAGCCCTGGGGCCCTAGGAGGAGCCAGGGCATCCACATCCTCTGCCCCTACCCCAGAAATCTCCCCGGGCCCCAGTAAAGGAAACTCCTTCCCTTGTCTAGCACCACGGTAGGGGGAGGAGAATGAGCGCTGACCCCGAAAGGGCCGAGACTGCCGCCTGCGCTGGGGTAACCTACCTCCTTTAGCAAAAAGGTCCAGGCGGTCCCCAAACAGGCGTAGTCTTTTGAAGGGTAAATCAGTGAGGGCCTTCTTGGCAGCGTTGTCAGCAGCCCACTGTGTAGCCAAACCGAGTGGCGTATAGCCACCACAAGGGCAGATGTCCTGGCACACATTCTAATGGTGTCATCCAAGGCAGAGAGGACAAAATTTACAAAAACATCACAACTGCAGAGTGTATTAAACACCTCACAAGGCAAATCATCAGGGGCACTATCAAGTATACTTCTGATCAGGGTCCTAATGGCCACGACAGTAATGGCAGAAGCACAGACCAGGCGCAGCGCCGTCCCCACACACGCAAAGGCATGGGACGCCAGCTGGCTAATGTGTCGGTCCTCAGCATCCCGTAGGGTAGTAGAGTCAGGGGAGTGCATGACAGAGGTGTTAGACAGCCCTACGACCGGGGCATCCACCTCAGGAGGGGATGACCACCACTTTACCACATCAGCAGGAAAGGGGTACTTCCTATCCCAACTCTTAGGTACGCCGGGAAGTCTACTGGGGCGTTTCCATTCCTTGAGCACAAGGTTATTGAAATGTGCTTGCTCGGGAAATTCCAAATGCGATTTAGCTGTATGGAATAGCTCCCCCCTTCGCCTGGGAGCCGCAACAGGGGGAGAGATGGACAGAACCTCAAAAATCTGGGCCAGCAGTCTATCAGTATCATCCGGGGCCCAGGGGTCAGAGCCAGAATTGTCATGACCCCTGGGCCTCTCATCAGATGACCCTGAGTCAGAGAATTGCTCCCCTTCCTCCAAAGGGGTATAGCCAGACAGTTGCAAAAACTCATCAGCCTCCAGAGAAAAGAGTGACATCAGGCGTTAAGTGCCGCTTTTTTGCAGAGGCCTTACGCGCCAAGGTATTAGCAATTAACTTCTCAACACTAGCCAGTCTAGAAGACACATCAGGCTGAGAATCCCCACTTGTATGCAACTCAGTAGGAGTGAGATTTAAGCTTGGGGGGGGGGGGGGGGGGGGGGGGGGGGGGGGTGAAGTGATACGAAGTGCAGGCCCAGCCACTGGAGGGCCAGATTGCAGTGCAAGCACCTGCTCAGCACAGGGTACACAGACCCGCGCCTTGTCAGCGTCAGCATGAGGCTGCCCACACGCTACACACAGCCGGTCTTGTCCCCAAGGAACCCCGGTCACATTATCCTGAGATGCCTCCATATGGTGATTATAGCGGCACTATAGGGATTAACGCTATAAACGAGTGGGAGTAATTACACTAGGCCTAACAATTAGCAACTAATAGAGGGCAGGGAGAAGCCAATGGATTCGCCCGCCTGAAAGACATAATAAAAGAAGGCCGTAAGCAGACAGTAATAAGGAGGTGACAAAGCCACCCGCGAGGGCACTTACGGACCACGGTAGGTAGAGGATCGTCGCGCATAAGCCAACCAGGCAGACAAAGATGGCGTCGGTATACCTCGAGGGGAGGGGCGGGCCGCTATCAGCAATGACGCGGAACGCGCCATAGACGCCCCCCCCCCTCCGAAGAGCGCGAAGCCAGCACATGACAAGCAGCCAATGACGGCGCGCCAGCACCTGAGGAAAAACGCTGCCACCAAGCGCGGAACAGTGACAGAAAAAGAGGAGCGCGGCGGCAGCAGCAATTTTAAGTAGTCATAGTAAAGCACGGCGGCTGACAAGGCAAATTAAATAAAGTAAAGGTCTAACACACGTAAATGCATAGCATACACACCGACACCCCCCCCCCCCTCTTTTCCTTTTCCCCCTGAAGGCTACAGGGAGAATGAGGGAGGACAGTGGCCACTTAAATAGGGCCAACCGATAGGCAGGGGCAATAGTGCGGGAGGGGCATCCCATAGAGGCTCACCATAAAGCCTGAACCGCCTACCCTTTGGTGGGGGATTGCGGTGGAGCAGCGCTCCTAAGCACCTGACAGCGGTGCTGCCTACCATCACCCGACCAGCGCAGCCAAGGCTGGGAGGCAATTACTGATGGAACGGGTGGGAATAGTCCTACAGGGCCGCAGGCTAATAGCCTCGCTCACCTGCGAGTAGAGAGCTATTTCTCGTCCTTAGCAGTCCAGACTGCAGAGAAAATCTGGGATTTGTGGGAGGTCCCTGGGTATTTGAGGGGCCGGGAGGAGCCCATTTTCGATGTCTCTGCAGTCCAGCGCCATCTGGCAGAGTATTACCCCGACAGTAAGTATTATATCTGGAGCAGGACGTACTGTATACTAATATAACAGTAACCCATTAACACCATACACCTATTTTCTGAAGCCAAGAAAGGCTATAGAGGATGCCATTGCCAACTTCTTCTAAACATGGCAGTTGTCTGGCTTCACTGCTTATACAGTCATGCTCTCAGAACAAGCCCATATGTATTCCCAAATTGCTCTTCCTGTTAGTGGTTCATTAAATAAAAAAAAAAAGAAAGGAGTAATTTAGCAGCTAGACAAAGCTCATTTAAAAATGAGATCAGCAAGGGCAGCTACTACAATTCTTTTCTAACAGTTTATCTTGAAAACACTAGCACTAGGAGGCCTTAAACGGCGCCATCAATTATATACACATGAAAGAAAAACCCTTGAGGTAGCTTACAAATCCCTTGCCTATTTAGTTATTTATTTTGTTTTAGCTTTTGCCTGTCTTGGTTCAAACATACTTAATGTATATCTTCAATAAAAAAGATAAATTTGTTATATAAATATTTCAATAAATCCTATGCAATAAATACAGTTTATTGAATTACATGTAGTAGTTTACATGTATTACAGTCTGAGGATCATTTAGTCCTTGTTCAAGTCCGAGGGCCAGTACTGATCATCCATGTAGTTGATTTTATTTAACAAACTACACTCCTCCAGGCTGCTGAGGAAGTGTCGCTCCAACTGATCCTCCACCAATTTATACAGTTCCATGCAGGTTCTGGCATCTTCAACGGAGCAGTGTCCCCTTCTACCAACCTATTTAACACAATGAGGGAAAGATTCCGTTATTAGAACCCGAACAGCTTTACACTTGAATGTGAAAATCAATTTGCCAAGCAGCACTTCAGCCTTCAGAATATTTTTTGCCTTGCAAATTAGTCCTGTTCTTACATTAACACATCAATGCAACACACCATGTAACAAGATATTACAGCTATTCAGACCATCCAAAACTCGATAGACGTCAAGGAGAGCTCCTGGATTGGATGTAGGGGTGCCCACAACAGCAGGCCACTGCTGCCATGACAACCAGCAATGGCCTGGTTAACTCACGCGCAGCAGATGCATTGCCAGCACCAAAGAGGGCAGTGGAAAAAGTTTGCGACCTGCAGCAGGTGGGATGACAGTGGATTGAAGTATTAGAAGGGCCAGGTAAGTATTCTATATACCAATAAAATGACTGGGCAAATGTTCATAGACAATGGACATAATCGAGCTGAGCTGGAAGAGAACGGACAAGAAAATGGAACAAAATTCTTTTGTTCTCCTTAAAGTAAAAGACAATTTTTGTGCAAATGCCCAAAGCACATGTGGAAGCGCCCATAGATTACTAGGGGCAGCTTATCTGCATTCACACTGGTGTAAAACCAGCCTAAGACTACAGGGCTGGGCAGTGCCAGGGGGCAGTAAGCAATCCACTTACCTTACTGCAGACGGCAGCTGTGCTTCCAGAATCTGGCTAAAGGGTTGTATGGCCTGTGTATTGCAGACTACCACTGAAAACAATGGGGGCCTTCGTACATGGAAGCTCATGGTTTACAAAGGCCCCATTGTTTTCAAAAGGAGACAGCCAAACAGACCATGCCCACCCTCTCGAAACCAATACCAGCGTCACAAACGGACACCACTAAGTGGTTAGGTAAGCAGTTTGTCTACTGGCCCCTGGCACTGACCAGCCCTGGAGTGTTAAGAAGAGCCCATAAAAGTGGATAAAACCCAAATATGAAATTAAGGCTTAGAAGACTTTTTGACATTTTATTTAGACCTGGAAACACACCACCAGCTGGTTTATCCAAAAGACCCAACACAGGAGGAGTAAACTTGTATATGTAGTCCCGTGAGTAGTGCCTAAATAGGTAAGTAACACCAGTGTAAATATTCTCCTCCCAGCATTTTTAGCCAAGGTGTACACAAACAGCAGTAATATAAAATACATAGACAAGTGTGTTCAGAACTGGCAGTTTATGCAATGAAACAGGGCATTGCACCAGGAACAAAATTGCCACAGAGAAAAGGTTTAGGCCTGCTTTAAACTCAGAGTTTGCAGCTCTTATAGCATGCTCTTGATCCATAAAACAGCAGCCTATTCTGACCACTGCTATATTTGGCCAGAGGGACTCCTGACCGCAGCAGTCATCACAGTAGCACCCGTTTCCTAACCCACTCTAAAAGTGCTAAGAAGTGCCCAATGAAGAGAGTTAAGTTACAAGAATAGCCACCATAAGAGCTGGTGGTAGCATACACAGCATTCAGTACCTGTTGCTGATCTACAAATATAAAATTATTATGGACCAGGAGAAAAAAAAAAAAAAAAACTTAAATTGGACCTTTTTTCAGCTAAAAGCTCTTTTACGCCAATAATTCTTTCCTTTCTGTGGTAGAACATGGGATGGGCTGAGGCATTTTTATTGTTCCTGAATAACTCACCTGTATTTTCTTATGCAGGAGACAAAAAGCTAGATTCTTCAGGGATGGGCTGCTTCTTTCTGGAAGCTCTGCCATGCGATTTAACAGAGGTGTGTTGCTAGTGTCTATCGTTTGCTCCACGGGATGATAATATTTCAGAACTTTGAAATCATTGTGCAACGCATGGCCAATTATTCTCTTATCTTTGAGAATATTCAAGATCTGAAAAACAAAACACAGGCTTTATGTTTAGGCTGAACTAGGGAGGTTACCGGAAACAACTGTGCAATTAAAAACTAGTTTAGTAGAACTTAAGACAACAAAATACGAGTTATCTGACTAAACTCTGCTCACAATATTTCTAATACAGTGGGATCAGCACAGAGATGCAGTGAGGGCTCGGGAGAAGGCGAGTGGATCTGGCCATCTAGGGTGTTTCACACTGCGGGGCATCCCAATTCAGGACGCCCCAGGAATCTTTTAGACTCAAGAGCCTCGGAAGTTCAAATAAAATTTATCATTCAAATCCAATCCAGCTTCCGACTTTCTTCTACCGATAAGAAAATATCAGGAGGATTTCACACAGCGATGACCCAGGGCTGTCAGCCGAGGGTTTTGTTCCGCTTTAAAAAGGGAGAAAAGATAAACCCAGCCCTAAAATCTATAGCTAAAAGGTTAAATCTTCTCCCGGGGGGGTACTCCTGCTCTCCCCAAAAGACATTTAATTCTGCTGGGTGTGCACAGTGGTGAAGCTGAACATGTGTTGTAGGGTCCCAAGATGAAATATGTATATGACAAAACCGTTTACACTTGGGAGGGGGTGTCACAAAGCGATGCCCCGGGTTAAGGCCAGTGGCTGGACCTGCAGTCAGACCAAGGGTTTTGGCAAAAAGCCATCAAACCCAGTCCTAAAGATTGAGGGTGACCCCCCCCTCTCTCAGGGGGATCTGTGACCCCCCCCCCTCTCTCAGGGGGATCTGTGACCCCCCCCCCTCTCTCAGGGGGATCTGTGACCCCCCCCCCCTCTCTCAGGGGGATCTGTGACCCCCCCCCCTCTCTCAGGGGGATCTGTGACCCCCCCCCCTCTCTCAGGGGGATCTGTGACCCCCCCCCCTCTCTCAGGGGGATCTGTGACCCCCCCCCCCTCTCTCAGGGGGATCTGTGACCCCCCCCCCCTCTCTCAGGGGGATCTGTGACCCCCCCCCCCCCTCTCTCAGGGGGATCTGTGACCCCCCCCCCCCCCTCTCTCAGGGGGATCTGTGACCCCCCCCCCCCTCTCTCAGGGGGATCTGTGACCCCCCCCCCCTCTCTCAGGGGGATCTGTGACCCCCCCCCCCTCTCTCAGGGGGATCTGTGACCCCCCCCCCCTCTCTCAGGGGGATCTGTGACCCCCCCCCCCTCTCTCAGGGGGATCTGTGACCCCCCCCCCTCTCTCAGGGGGATCTGTGACCCCCCCCCCTCTCTCAGGGGGATCTGTGACCCCCCCCCCCTCTCTCAGGGGGATCTGTGACCCCCCCCCCCTCTCTCAGGGGGATCTGTGACCCCCCCCCCTCTCTCAGGGGGATCTGTGACCCCCCCCCCCTCTCTCAGGGGGATCTGTGACCCCCCCCCCTCTCTCAGGGGGATCTGTGACCCCCCCCCCCCTCTATCAGGGGGATCTGTGACCCCCCCCCCCCTCTATCAGGGGGATCTGTGACCCCCCCCCCCCTCTCTCAGGGGATCTGTGACACCCCCCCCCTCTCTCAGGGGGATCTGTGACACCCCCCCCTCTCTCAGGGGGATCTGTGACACCCCCCCCTCTCTCAGGGGGATCTGTGACACCCCCCCCTCTCTCAGGGGGATCTGTGACACCCCCCCCTCTCTCAGGGGGATCTGTGACCCCCCCCTCTCTCAGGGGGATCTGTGACCCCCCTCTCTCAGGGGGATCTGTGACCCCCCCCTCTCTCAGGGGGATCTGTGACCCCCCTCTCTCAGGGGGATCTGTGACCCCCCTCTCTCAGGGGGATCTGTGACCCCCCCTCTCTCAGGGGGATCTGTGACCCCCCCTCTCTCAGGGGGATCTGTGACCCCCCCTCTCTCAGGGGGATCTGTGACCCCCCCTCTCTCAGGGGGATCTGTGACCCCCCCTCTCTCAGGGGGATCTGTGACCCCCCCTCTCTCAGGGGGATCTGTGACCCCCCCTCTCTCAGGGGGATCTGTGACCCCCCCTCTCTCAGGGGGATCTGTGACCCCCCCTCTCTCAGGGGGATCTGTGACCCCCCCTCTCTCAGGGGGATCTGTGACCCCCCCTCTCTCAGGGGGATCTGTGACCCCCCCTCTCTCAGGGGGATCTGTGACCCCCCCTCTCTCAGGGGGATCTGTGACCCCCCCTCTCTCAGGGGGATCTGTGACCCCCCCTCTCTCAGGGGGATCTGTGACCCCCCTCTCTCAGGGGGATCTGTGACCCCCCTCTCTCAGGGGGATCTGTGACCCCCCTCTCTCAGGGGGATCTGTGACCCGGGGGAAGGCCAGCAGCTTGACCTGCAGTCAGACCAAGGGTTTTGGCAAAAAGCCATCAAACCCAGTCCTAAGTTTGAGGTTAAACCCTCTCTTAGGGGGATCTGTGACCATCACCCATTCACTGCAGCAACACACTGACTAGATGTTTGCTGGGAAACGATAAGTGATGGATTTGTGTGTAATAAGTAACCCCAAAGATTGGATTAACATCACCATTTGTACTTCCTAACTGGAGGCAGCTGAATCCAATGTCTAAATTATCACCAGTTTTAGGAAGTCTGACCCATTAATTATAAACCGCTTTAAATAGAGGAATCAATTTGAATCTGAATTTGATAAAAAAGCATTTATTTAAAATAAGCACCAGCAATATTTCCTACTTTCTATTACATCCCCTCCTGCATCTATCATCACTAAGGAAGTTGGTTACACACAAAATGTATCATGTAATCAACTTCTTTCATCTGTGGCCCAGGCGACAGTATGATGGACAGGTACTAAACCTCCCCCCATCCAGCCTGTGCAAAAATAGCTGGCAGGATTTTCATTTTTAATCTACAGATCAGCATACATGTAATTATGTAACCATCTAAGGCCAGGTCTTCTGAAGCATTTACCTCTTTCTTTGCCGTCTTAAAGGGAACGGCGTTTTTCATGTGACGTGCAGTAATGCCACTCCATCGTGTCCTGTAGTCTGTGACTGGCAACTCTGGCTTAATGTATTTGTCGTACACAACGTCTCCGCCATAGCCAACTATACTGCACCGTGCCAGCTCACCGATCCTACCAGCAGGCCCTGTGCCAACCATCTCACAGTCAATGGCAACACAGTTAGCAGGTTTGTGCCAGGGGACAGGAGAGGCGAGTCTGCTAGATGTACAGCTGCCAGACACGGACAGTCCACTGTCATCATCACTAGATGTGGAATGAAGTGAGGAAGCCATTGGTGGCAGGAGCACAGCCTTTAACTCAGCAAGCTTTGCAGACTGATCCTCTGGGCAGTTTGCGTTCTGATCATTGGACTGAAGCTTAAATGAGTGGTCTTTATTGAAGATAAAAAATGAATCCTGGTTCTCTGTGGCAAGTAGGCCATGTCGCTGCAGAAATGCTTTGCGCTTCATGAAACGCTGATGTTTCCGACTCTTCCGGCGACTTCTAATCAGTGAAATCTTCGACTCCTCACTGGAGCCTGTGAAGCTGCTGGTTGCTGCCCCATCCATTTCTTAGGATCACTGGAGATAAAGCAAATGTCCGATTACACAGATAAGGTGCCAGTTTAGATTAAGACTACAAAGGTTACAACTAGCCTGCTTCCTGATCACCCCGCTACGTTTCGGGACTGGGTCCTTCATTCAGCAGCACTTTGCATTTGCTGAAAAGTCCTAGAGAACCCTCTCCCTCCTGAAAGAAAGTTAAAGCAGTATAAAAGGATGCCGCCCCTCATGCCCGGCACTGCGGAAAGACATGGTGGGGCAGTTGTGGTTTCAACAAACACCTTACCTGGTTCCCCCCACTCCAATGCTACCCAAAGGCCTTACTGGCCATGAGCACTTCCACTTAGTGATGACATGTCCCTGTTCTGTCAGTTAGAGGGAGCCTCTTAGTGATTACATGTCCCTATTCTGTCAGAGGGGACCTCTTAGTGATGACATGTCCCTGTTCTGTCAGATAGCGGGGACCTCTTAGTGATGACAAAGAGGTCCCCTCTGACATAACAGGGACATGTCATCACTAAGAGATCCCCTCTGACAGAATAGGAACATGTCATCACTAAGAGGTCCCCTCTGACAGAACAGGAACCTGTCATCACTAAGAGGTCCCCTCTGACAGAACAGGGACCTGTCATCACTAAGAGGTCCCCTCTGACAGAACAGGGACCTGTCATCACTAAGAGGTCCCCTCTGACAGAACAGGGACCTGTCATCACTAAGAGGTCCCCTCTGACAGAACAGGGACCTGTCATCACTAAGAGGTCCCCTCTGACAGAACAGGGACATGTCATCACTAAGAGGTCCCCTCTGACAGAACAGGGACATGTCATCACTAAGAGGTCCCCTCTGACAGAACAGGGACATGTCATCACTAAGAGGTCCCCTCTGACAGAACAGGGACATGTCATCACTAAGAGGTCCCCTCTGACAGAACAGGGACATGTCATCACTAAGAGGTCCCCTCTGACAGAACAGGGACATGTCATCACTAAGAGGTCCCCTCTGACAGAACAGGGACCTGTCATCACTAAGAGGTCCCCTCTATATGACAGAACAGGGAGAGGTCAAACCTAACTGAGGTCCTCTCTGGCAGAACAAGGACACACAACCTTCCAAATTAGTGTGTGCCCACTGGCCTGGGGAACCAGACTGGCCTGGGGACACCAGCAGAAGGAAACAACGTGGAAGTGGTAAGTATTGTGCTACTGCTTCACAGGAGCCTCCCAATGTTCCAAACCCCTGGCTTGCCAATTTACTCACCATGAATCACATTGCATATGAATGCTTGCATCCAATCAGAGCCAGACGCTATGCATGATGGGCACCTCCCACTGGCTATGCCCTGCCCCCAATTTGAGTGTGTGCATGGTATAGTGGAGTGGGGATACCACACATGCACTGTTTGAATCGATTCTGGAGGTAATTATCTGACAAAACTACAAGGGGTTTCACACAGTATCATAAATTGGGATGATCTGGGGTTAAAGTGGAACAGATTCCAGGACCCGCTGTGTGAAACCCCCAGATTAACCATAAAAACTCACCTTACCCCAGTTCAATGGCACATGCACAGGCTCTCGTCCCATCTCGGCATTCGGCAGGTGGCTCTTATTGCTTTGAATGAGTGCACATCCTCTATGTTGTGCGTGCGCTCCTGTCCCAGCCATTCGGATAGGCGGGGGCGCGAGTGCACGCTCCACATTCGAATCAATGAGAGCCAACTCCTGAATGTAGTCATAGCATGGGGCTATCAATGGAAGAGCGTGGAAAGGTGAGTTTTTATCAGCGCCCAGGGGCACAGAGCATGGTAAAGTCAAATTCCCAGGTTTTGTTACACTATAAATAGGAACATCAGGGGAGGTTTAAACCTCCCCCAAACCTCACTGAACTGCTGCCCCCCCCCCCCCCCCCTTTGTTTTACCTTTGGGCAATTTTACTCACCTCACCAGGGCATCCATCTTCTGGGTCCCTCGGATTCCGGCCAACCTTCCGACGGGCAGCACCTAGTATCCCATCAGGCATTGTGCACGGCCCCTGATCTCGCGCCCGTGTAGTGTATGGTGAATGGATGCAATGGAGCCACCCGAAATCCTGTGGGACTTTGCAGAGCTGCGAGATCAGCATGGGACATTGAAGAGCATGGCTAAAGCCGGGCTCGTCAGTTAGCGACAGCTAAGCCGGTGGCAGGGTGAGGATCGGGCCCTGAAGCAGCAGGATGTCGCCACAGCAGGCGGCGGTGACATCCAAAAAGTAGGGGCCGATGTGGGGAATCCCCTATTTATTTTAAGTCCTATGTTCCTCTTTAAGCTGTAACCCAGCTCTCTAGAGCCAGGTTATGTAGGCTTCCTTTAACTAGTGGGGCATCCCAAGTTCATACCTTCCAACTGTCCCTCACTTGGGAGGGGCTGTCCCTCTTCTCATTGTTCTTATTTGAACCTCTTTGAGGTGTAAAACGCAGATCTGCATCAATAAATTATTCATTAGCCTATTCAAAGTGTTAATATTCTTGTAACTGTTACATCCTAACTCCTATCCTTCCCTCAATGAGGGGGTGTGGCCTAATTTATAAATAGCGCCCCTATCTCACTCTGGAAAGTTGGAAGGTATGCAAGCTGGTATACCCTGGATTGGGGAGGCACACTTTCCATCATCTTCGACAGGATGGGCCACATTAAAGTGGACCAACACCCAGGATTTTGACTATCCTGGGTTTTGGTCCACTTCCTATGTGAAACCCCCCAGATCAACTCAACTCACCCCGCGCGGCTGCTCGTCCAATCAGCGCACTCGGAGCCGCTGTGGTATGCGTGTCAATGAGATGTCTTACCACAGCAGCTCTCTGCTAGAGAGAAGCGTGAGATGCGGCCGCATGCGCCGTTGGACCGGAATCAGGTAAGGTTTACTGGCGTCCTGGGGGGTTTCACACAGCGGGGCATCCTGATTTTGGATGCCCCGCGGTGAGGGATCGGTTCGGCCCGGAAATCTTCCGGGGGCCGATCCGCCTGGGTGTTGGTCCACATTCCCGGGCCAATGAATTCCCTTTCCCCGGGGCATCCAAAATCGGGATATCCGCTGGGTGAACCCCCCCCAGGTCTCCCCATACATTTACCTCGCTTCCCAATCCAATGGCACATCCCAGCTCACTCTAGCAGGGCATGTGCCCAGACCGTGATGTAGCTGCCAGCGGACTGGGAAGAGGTGAGTCGCGCTTGGCGATCTGGAGGGTGTCACACAGTTGGGAACCCCTGAACTGGGGGGGGGGGGGGCAAAACCCAGGATAGTCAAAAATCCTATTCCTAAATCCTAAAAATCCGATTCCTAAGGCCTAATCCTAAATTCCTAAGGCCTACAAATCCTAAAAAATCCTAGGTTTTGGTCCACTTTAGGGGCCTAATCCTAAAATTCCTATTGCCTAAAAATCCTAGGTTTTGGTCCACTTTAACCATTTCCAGAGCCCCTCTCACTAAACCACTAATAATGTATCTGCTTTCGTCTCTCTATATTAATGGCCATTTTTCCGGAGGCCGATTCCCAGTGCTGGCCGGCAGGAGCTGCCAATCATTATAGAGCCCCCCCTATAACCCCGGCTCTCACCTGTGTACGGGCGGCATACACTGGCTTTCTCTGCCGGTTCTGTTCTGCACTCTATCGCTAACACGTGTTACCGTACCGGCTAGTTCTTGCCCGGACATGTTCCTTTCACTTCTAAGTGCTGATTGGCTGCCTCTGTAAGTGCCCGCCTCTGTCTTTTCTTGATTGGACAGAAAACATTACCTCACGCGAGTATCTTTCAAATTTTTGGCCAGCTGGAAGGCGAGGCTGAGTGACGTCACCAGGAAGTGTGTGAGTCACAGCTGATGCCGCCGCCTCGTGTCACCGGGCGCTTGCGCAGTGTGACGAAGGACGCGAGTGTCTGTGTCTGGCCTGTTGTGCTATATCTATGGATTTAGACGTGTGTGCGCTTTGTATTGAGAAATCACGTGCTGTTACGTGTACACTACAGGACCAATGCCAAGTGTCAGCTATTAATCTGCTACCTTATCCTTATTGGTTGATAAAGAGTCAGTCATGACGTCATGGCTATCTCCGCCCCCAGCCAGTTAGGTCCCTCTGTTGGCTGTCACAGAGATCCTGTCAGAGTAAAGCTGCACGACTACTTCCTGTAAGAGAGCTGCTTCATTACAGTGTATAGATTCCTGTCCCCCATTATGCACAGTCTCATGCATGATCTTTGCATCCCAGAGGTATTTGAACCGGAACTTTAGCAAAATGTATTAAAAAAAAACTATTCCCTAGCATCTAAAATGAATCTATTTTAAGTTTTTAGTCGCTTACTTATTTTTTTGCCCACTGGGTTCCAGCTGTGTTCAGGACTCCAGGATACAGGCGCCGCCATCTTGCCTCAGAAGCATTACATAATCAGGACAGAAGAGGGTTGAAAAGTACAGGGGGTGGGTTATGGCTGTTTTGCACAAACAGAGCAGATTTGAGGTTATGAAAAGGACAGCAATCCCAGCATGCAGAGTGGCACAGCCAAAAGACACTTCCTGTCTGCAGGCAGACTTAGGCTCTAAGGGCTGCCATCTTGGATGTTGCACTAGGCACAGGTAGGATGATTTTTAATGTGAGCAATCTGTATGTAGTGGTTGGGGGTAACATACAAGATAGGCTCTTATTTAGGGTGAAGGTCTGCTTTAAACATTTATCACCCTTCTGGAGTCTAAAAGTTAGGTTTATCTATGTCTGGGGTGTCCTGATTTGGGATGCCCCTCAGTGTGAAATCACCTGGATCCCTACTGTTTGCTCCCTCCCATCTTTCCTTGGCTGATGGGCAAACCTGCACTATGTATTTTCGGATGCCTGAGCTGGGGGGAGTGGCTGACCATGGACTGCCAGAAGAGCATATAGTAGGCAATATGGGGGAGTTCACAAATCAGGACAACTCAAATCAGGATTCCCCGCTGAAGATGAGCAATACCAAAATCCCAAGTGTATTGTTACACTTTAAATTGGCCCAAAACTGGGATTTTCACTATCCTGGGTTTTGGTCCGCCCCCTGTGGCATCACGATTTGGGAAGCCCTGTTGTGTAACCCCCCCCCCCCCCCCAGATCGGCTGCTATACATACCAGACCTAGCTCTCCCCCATTTAGCTTCTTGGGAAAACTGAAAGGAAATCTATCTGCACTCGAGGTCTCTGCGCGCGTAGCAGGAGGCTCCTGCACTCCATTCAGAATCTATTCTGATTGGCTGGAGTCACATAGTTAATACGTTATAAAAAAAAGACATATGTCCATCAAGTTCAACCAAGGGTGTTGGGGTAGGGGAAGTTTTTTTACTGCTAACAGCTAATAGTAACTGTTAATGAGCCATGGGATTACTGGAGAAGTAAGAATATTCAGTTTTCCCAAGGGTTTCACATATAGTGGTGTTTGAGTGAAAAAACTTGTTATTGGCTGCTGTAGGGGTATCCCAAATAAGGATAAAAATAAACTGCAAAGCTATAATAATTGCAAGCAGACAGGATCCACATTAATCTTTCTCTTCTTTTAAAGCAAACAAAAACCAGGTATCTTCACTCACTTGGGTTTGGGCCTATTTTATTTGGACATCCTGATTTTGGATGCCGCTGTATTTGAACCTTCCCCCACCCCAGGATCGCATAACTGCTTTACAAGTAACTAGCTCCCACCATGCATGCACTGAATGCTGTGTATAGTCATGCCCGGCAATGAGTTCTGAATAGAAATGATCGTGGGCTGCCTTCCACTGGCCTCTCTCCTTATGTCAGTTATGCTGGTGGTGGGCTCACATCAAATGAGAGGAGTGCTAGGTGTTCCCGCCAAAGGACCACTCATGTGCTGAGGTGGATATATGGGCAATCCTGAGGGTTTAACACATCCCAAATTGGGATGCCCTGGGGAAAAATGTAGGTTAGGTTTTAGAGCCGAGTTACTAGGGTTTCGTTTTTGTTTATTCAACAAATAATAATAAAATGCACTCCCCTTTTCTCCATTGCAGCTGATCAGTCCTAATCCAGTAGTGTAAAAAGTACTGGTTTCGGGGGAGTCCCATGCCAGTCTAGTTGTCCTGCTTTTTCCAGCTACCATGGCACCAATGCCCCCCTCTAACAACCAGTAACAGTGATTGCAGCATGCCCAGTTCTTTCATTTCAATGGAGGGCATGTGCCAAGGCCTAAACCTCCCTCCATTGCAGTGAGTTTCATTTTACCCAGGGTTTGCTATAGTGTTTATTTACATAGGCTGAACAGTGTGCCTGTGGACCAAAACCCACGGCGATCGGCGTAGGAATCTATAAGATTCCGGGCCGTTCGATTCCCTCCCCCTGGGGCATCCAAAATTGGGATCCCCCGATGTATGAAACCCCCCAGATCACCCACACACTTACCTTCTTTGATGGTCCAACGGCGCATGCGCGAGCCATGGACGCATCCCCACTATCCCTCTAGCAGGGTGAGTGTCCAGGCCAGGCATTTGAGAATGGCCTGTGCCGGCATGCTCCCTGTTAAAGGGTAGCAGGGTGTATACACCAGCGTGCTCAGAGCCACTCACCTTAGATGATGGGACGTCAGCGGATCCGAGCGTGCTGATTGGACGAGTGGCCATGCATGAGCCGTAAGATCGGGAAGAGGTGAGTTTGTTTTGGCGACCTGGGGGGTTTCACACAGCGGGGCACCCCCGATCGGGATGCCCCAGAGGCAAGGACCAAAACCCAGGATAGTCAAAATCCTAGGTTTTGGACCACTTTAACTGTTTTTGTCCCTTCCTGGCTCCCTTAGTCTACATGTGATGCAAGCAGCTTCTTCCCCTTTCCTCCAGCCATTTTCTAGTTTAGCATCCAAGCAGTGCACACATGCTGCTCCCTTCTGCAGTCTACAGTCTTTTAACCTGCTGCTGTTATGGGTTACATCACAAGTTTCCTGCTGTATTTAATGTACATTTCAAGATTCCTGCTGTAAGAAGTGTTTATTGCAAGATTCTGTACTGAAATAAAGCTTCTGGATCTATAAGACTTATGCCCGCCAAGTAAGCTATTTGCCAAGCCTTATGGATGAACAGCACATCTGTCACAGACAAACATACAGACAAGGTGGAGCTGTCTACAGGATTTACATTACTGCTATCTGGTGAGTCAGAATAGGGCCTGCTGTAGATGCTTTGTCGGCAGTGAAGTGAAATTACCACCAGCCTATAGGACTTGTGGGGCATCCCAAATTAGTATATATAATTGGGTGTAATCAAATAGTCTGAGATTCCATAGGGCATCTCTGGGCCATGGGCGCATCCCCTCTAAACCTTTCACTGAGCTTTTACGAAAGGCTGGCACAGGAATTGTGGCCAGCAGCACAATGCTCCATTCAGTTTTATTGTTGCTCTGAACTCGAGGCATATTAAAAGGTGAAACAATGGGGTTTCACATGGCACTATACCCCAGGGAGGAGGAACAAAACCCCTGATAGTGACAATCCAGGGTTTTGTTCCTCTTTAAGGAAGAGCTGTAGTCGAGTAAATGAAAAAATAATGGCATTTTCCAGCCAGTTCACACACTATATTAATTATAGGTCTGCTCCCCCAGCCCAACTGCTGCCAATCTACGTGGGAGCCTGCTCCCAAGCGACTGGGAGCAGGGACAAACACTGAAGCCGGGCACAGAAGCTTAGGACCAGTTACAAGATGTACTTGATGTGCAGCTGTTGAGGGCACAAGAAAGATGCACACAGTGATTGGGCTGGCAGAGATCCCCTGCTTGTGCACACCCCCGCATGCATCCGGCTTAAATATCTGCCAGCTTGCAGGTAGATGATGGGTGTAGCAGGGATGCCACGGGGTACACGTAAAAAACAGGGAAGAGATCTGCTTTGAGACCCCTGCATGCACCGAGAGATTGTGTAAGCGGTAAGATTATAGGCAGCCTGCAGGGATTGACGCAACAGGTCACATTTAAACTCTAAGGCTGACCTAAATGAGTTTTGGTCCTGCTTACTTATTTTTAGTAGCCCCCCACACATTGATGCCTCAGGATTTAAAGTTATACTAAAGACAATCCCTTTTGTTGTCCCAGGCTACACGTTGCACTGTCCTAAGCTTCAATCCATTTTCAAAAATACTTTGTAGTTTCTAAGTTATCTTTAAAAGTATTAGACTCTATGCACACCTCTCCACTTGAGCTGCACTGGGAAACGCAGTCACAACGCAACAGAAAATGCTGCCCATAATTTTTAATGGGTCAGTTCACATATATACGCTGTATACAAATGTGAACTGGCCCATTTAAAATAATAGGCAGCATTTTCCCTTGCACTTTTACTGCGTTGCCCAATGCAGCACAAGTGTAGAGGCGTGTATAGACTCTTAGAGAATTGGAGATGCAGAGAAAAAATGAGGAGAAACAGTGGTTGTGGCAGCCGCGATGTGATGTAAGCACACTGTGATGAGTGTGAGAGGAGGGCAGGGTTTCAGAGCTGTAGAGAGATAGCCAATCAGGACGTCTGGGCAGGGAATGGGGGCTATTTTTTTTTTAACTTTTGAATCACTTTAAGCTGAGTGCTTGCCGAATTACAGTCATTTCCTTTTGAGGCTCCGGATTTGGTCCCCTTGGGGGCACTGTCCAGAAAAGTGGCCATTTTGGTGTGACAGTCACCTCTTTGTACTGAGTTTCACAGCAGCTCTCTACAATGACAATGTGTATATGGCTTTCCTAAAAGGTCTTCAGCTGAAGCTGGGTTTTCTATCCAAGATCATCTTGCCTGTTATGGTACACATTCTTCTGTGTCAGGGATACCTGCTGTTTATTCCCTATGTTAGCGTAAAGTGCTACAACGGGCAAAGGTTGTTACACCATTGCGTCGGGCTAAGTTTGAAGTCGGGATGTCCCGCGGGGAGGAACCCCCCAGGAGGCCCACAAACCTTACTTCAGCCCCGTTACATCGGCGCATGCGCGAGCCGCGGCCGCGTCTCGCACTTCCCTTTAGCAGGGCGCGCACCCGCGCCGGCCGTTTGTGAATGGCCAATGCAGGCGCGCTCCCTGTTAGAGGGAAGCGCGAGACGCGGCCTCCAGCGCTCAGAGCCAGCTGAGCTGGTATGCGCGTCCAGGCGGCCTTGGACGCGCATACCACAGCGGCTCTGTGATTGGCTGGCGCGGTCACGTGGGAGTGGGGAGAGGTGAGTTTTTGGGGGCTTTCTGGGGGGTTTCAGACAGCGGGGCACCCCCGATCGGGGTGCCCCACCGAAGTGGACCAAAACCCAGGATAGTCCATTGAGTTAATCTGTTCCATATATTTCCATTGTAGATGCTACCATCTAGTGACGGTTTACAAAATTACAGCCTTATTTAGGTCATTTAGTCTGTGTACGTGATCAATGATTGTTAAAGCCTTATTGGCTTCAGCTAAAAGCAACATATCTGGCCTGATTACCCAGTGTGCTCTGTGTGTTAGTCCAACCCTTCTACTCACCAGCAGCCATTTTATTTGCAGAAGAAAACCATGCTTGCTAGCCACATCTGACTGACTCAGCCGTTCACACAACACAGCTGGTAAGTCCATTGCCCTCTTTATTTCATTCTCCACTGTATAGAGTGTATACAGTATATTTCTGCACATAGCTGTGTATCAGTGTCCACTTACCGGTCTCCCATTCCAGCAGCGTCTCGGGTCCTCAGCCGCCCGCTCCCGCTGCGCAGCCACCTGTCCGGCGGCCGCAGCGAGCGGCAGCCTCTGTACCGGCTGGCGCGCACGCGCCTCCTAGTTCCTCAGCCGGCCTTTTGCCGACCTTTGCCTGTTTTTGACCATCCCCGATCTGTATTCCTGTTGCCGACCATCGCCCCGAACCTAGACCACGAACTGCCTACTCCTTGGTACTGCTGCCATCTCGGACCTCTCGTTGCCAACCTCCAGCCTGTTCTTGGACTTCCGTCAATCGTTCAGCTATTGGGCTACTCAATACCACTTCCAGCCACGGGTTCTCCAGACCTCTGAACAGTAAGACTCCAATCTTTGAGCCATTGAAGTCCTGGGGGCAACCGATCCCGGGCAGGCGTGTTCTGCGTCCCGGCAAGCGGGGGCTCCTATAGGTGAAGCTGGCTGCGGAGATTGGGGGTTGAGGTCTTACCGAGAGGGCTGGAGTTATCTAAGTGGATTGTTGCAGTACCCAGAGCGTGACATTATAACAGGCCATCAGAAATATGGAAGACCTGGTGCAGCAAGTGCAGGCGATGGCTACTGCTATCAACCAACTTGCCCAGAGAGTGGCCAATCAAGAAACCCGACAGATATCTGCACCCGCTGTATCACCTCACATTCCTGAACCAAAGGTTCCATTACCAGAAAGATTCTTTGGAGACCGAGCCGGGTTCTCCAATTTCAAGAACTCTTGTGAACTCTATTTTAGGTTACGGCCCTTATCCTCAGGCACAGAAACCCAACAGGTGGGTTTAATTATTTCCCTTTTACAAGGAGACCCCCATCATGGGCCTTCAGCTTGCTTCCAGAGGATCCTGCCTTGCACTCCGTTTCATCTTTTTTTTTTGGCCATGGGGGTGCTTTATGCTGATCCAGATCGTCAGTCCACGGCTGAAAACAGACTTCGGGCCCTGAAGCAAGGACGGAATTCTGCTGAGGACTACAGCGCAGAGTTCCGGCGGTGGGCGGTGGAGTCTAGATGGAATGATCCAGCCTTATGTAGCCAGTTCCGTATGGGGCTTTCAGAAAATGTTAAGGATGCTTTGGTTAATTTCCCTACTCCAACAGATTTAGACCAACTCATACAGGTCTCCATCAAGATAGATAGGCGACTTAGGGAAAGAGCCAGAGAAAGGGTTAGAACTACCACATCCTTTAAGCCACCCCAGAACCCCAACCCATCTACTCCTCTAGGGGTAAACACATCTTCTTCCTCTCAAGAGGAGCCCATGCAGATTGGCAGAGCTCGTCTTTCCCAGGACGTGAAGCAACGTAGACGTTCTTTGGGTCTTTGCCTGTATTGTGGGTGTCCAGGACATTTCGCCAGGTCTTGTCCGAATAAGGGGTACCCGGCGGGAAACTTTCTCGCCTAGATCAGGAAGAGGGTACTGATCTAGGTGAGTTGGAAAGTAACTCTCATCAGAATAAAATGTTGATTCCCACAGAGCTTTTCTGGGGTCCTTCTAAACAGGCAGTATCTGCTTTTGTGGATAGTGGAGCTGCAGGTAATGGATCGGAGTGTGACCTCCATCCTGGGAATTCCGCTGGTACCTCTTGAGAAGTCTCTCCAGGTTTTGGCCATAAATGGGAAGGCTATCCAGGGAGGGCCAGTTTCTACCAAGACCCCTCCTCTCAAGTTGGTTGTTGGCTCTTCTCATTCAGAATATATAGAATTCCTGGTTTTTGATTGTCCTGAAACACCGGTAGTTCTGGGGTACCCATGGTTAAAACTCCATAACCCCATTTTTAATTGGCAGTCTGGAGATCTAGTTAAGTGGAGTAGTTACTGTAAGACACATTGCTTTTCCACTGTCCTTAGGAGTGTTCAGATATTGCCCCAGGAACTGCCTCAGCCTTATACAGATTGGGCTGACGTCTTCTCCGAACGATCTGCCGATATTCTCCCCCCACACAGGGCCTACGATTGCCCCATCGACCTGCTTCCAGGAACTATTCCTCCTAGGGGGAAAATTTATAATCTGAACCGGCCAGAGGAGCAGGCAATGAGAGAGTATATTTCGGAAAATCTGAGCAAGGGATTTATCCGCCCATCAACATCACCTGCGGGTGCTGGTTTCTTTTTTGTGGAGAAGAAGGATGGGGGTTTAAGGCCTTGCATAGACTATAGAGCCCTGAATAAAATCACTGTGAAAAATCGTTATCCTCTTCCCTTGATAGGGGATTTGTTTAATCAGGTAGTGGGCGCTCGGGTTTTTTCTAAGTTGGACCTAAAGGGGGCCTACAACTTGATCCGGTTTTTAATGTAAAAGATGGTCATTATGAATACTTGGTCATGCCTTTTGGCCTTTGTAATGCTCCTGCTGTCTTTCAGGACTTTGTTAACGATGTCTTTCGTGAGTATTTGGGCAGATTTGTGGTGGTTTATTTAGATGACATCCTCATTTTCTCCGATACTCTGTCCGAACATAGGCAACATGTAAAGCTGGTTCTTCAGAAATTGAGAGAAAACAACCTGTATGCTAAAATTTCTAAGTGTATGTTTGAGGTCACCTCCGTTCCCTTTTTGGGGTATATTATTTCTAGCCAGGGGTTGGAGATGGATGCGGGAAAGGTTTCAGCAGTACGGGACTGGGTACAACCTAAATCCTTAAAGGAATTACAACGTTTTTTAGATTTTGCTAATTTCTACCAACGTTTTATTAAGGGCTTTTCTAGTATCGTGGCTCCTCTCACCAACCTTACCCGCAAAGGCACTTTCACTGTAAACTGGTCACCATCGGCCAAGGAAGCTTTTCTTACTCTTAAACGGGCTTTTTCTTCGGCGCCAGTTTTAGTGCACCCTGATGTCAATAGACCCTTTATTATTGAAGTAGACGCGTCGGAGTTAGGTGTCGGAGCAGTCTTGTCACAATATTCTGGTTCTCCTGAACGTATGCATCCTTGCGCCTATTTTTCCCGGAAATTTAATACCGGCGGCTCCAGCGTCTTCACTCGTGCTCGCACGCGCCTGCGAGAGCACGTTCTGTTTATACCCTCTGGCGGCGCTGCTCTCAGCACGGCCGCCGGAGGAAGTTTAATTAAAGGCCCAGCTGCAACTAAAGGGAGTGCCCCACAGGGACTGGGCCAATCGGCTTTATTGGAGTTCTGGGCTGTACGCCCTATGTTGACCAATCTCTTTGAAGTTTATTGTTACACCAATCACCACACTGATTCTCCAGGGCCAATGATGCCTGATCCCTATATAACCTCACCCCAGCCAGTTGGTCATTGCCTGTTATAGCGCCTTGATCCTAGTCTGTTGCTAGCCTCCTGTGAATCGTTGTTATTACCGTTGCCGACCTTCGCCTGTTTTTGACCATCCCCGATCTGGATTCCTTTTGCCGACCTTCGCCTGTTTTTGACCATCCCCGATCTGTGTTCCTGTTGCCGACCTTTGCCTGTTTTTGACCATCCCCGATCTGTATTCTTGTTGCCGACCATCGCCCGGAACCTAGACCACGAACTGCCTACTCCTTGGTACTGCTGCCATCTCGGACCTCTCGTTGCCAACCTCCAGCCTGTTCTTGGACTTCCGTCAATCGCTCAGCTATTGGGCTACTCAATACCACTTCCAGCCACGGGTTCTCCAGACCTCTGAACAGTAAGACTCCAATCTTTGAGCCATTGAAGTCCTGGGGGCAACCGATCCCGGGCAGGCGTGTTCTGCGTCCCGGCAAGCGGGGGCTCCTATAGGTGAAGCTGGCTGCGGAGATTGGGGGTTGAGGTCTTACCGAGAGGGCTGGAGTTATCTAAGTGGATTGTTGCAGTACCCAGAGCGTGACACTGTGTAGTACACTACCTCATGCTAATATCTGTCCCCCATGCTGCATCCATTTACCTAGTGTGTTTCTCATCCTCCGTTGCTGTATATGCAGCTACCATCCTCACTTCTTCACCATATATGAATACTGAAGGGATGCTGGGAGGGTTCCTCCTGAAATTCACCACTATTTTGACTGTGTTTAATGAGGCCAAGATGTTGCTTTTGCGCCATAGGCTCAGCTTCTCTTGATGTTCTCCTTCATTGTTCTGATGTATAATTTCGATGATAATGGTGTTGTCTGCAAATTTCAGTATCTTTGAATAAAAGCTTTAGTGACCCAGAGTCAATTGACTGAATTTGAGAGGAGTTAGCTGGCTGCCACTGTGCTCTCCTACAGGTGGCCGGTGACCGAACATTGCCCTTTAAACCGGACCTTCAGAATGATTTAATGAAAAGCCCAAACCTTTAAAAAATGATTCCCCAGCATCTAAAATGAATATATTTTTACCCACTGCCTATTATTCTTTCCCCCACTGGGCTGCAATCCCAGAATGCAGAGCGACACAGTCAGAAGACACTTCCTGTCTGCAGGCTGCCTGATGCTCCATGAGACGCCATCTTGGATGTTTAAAGGCTCATAACATGCAATAGATACAGGTAGGATGATTTTTAATGTGGGCAATCTGTATGTACAGGGTGTGGGAAACATATAAGATAGGCTCTTATTCAGGGTGAAGGTCTGCTTTAATGGCAGTTGCAATTTCCTTCTTTTGCCTAGCCCATTCCCATGGCATTTGTATGGATGTGGCCCTCAAAATTTTTCTGGATAGATGTAGGAGCTTCTGAAAATCAGACATTTGTTTTTTTTTACAGATACACCGCATAAGCGAACAGCAGCAGGCCGCACCAAAATTAGTTGATGGATCAGGAAGAAGATGGGGCCTCCAGGCTGCAGCAGACCAGATATGTGAAGCAGCTATCTGGTCCTCGGTCCATGCTGAATTTTTGATCAGGTGCAGCTTTAGGCTGCAAGATTTTGCAAGCAACCTTTTAGTCTTAAAGCGGACCTTCACTCTAAATAAGAGTCTATCTTATATGTTTCCCACACCCTGTACATACAGATTGCTCACATTAAAAATCATCCTACCTGCATCTACTGCATTTTATAAGCCTTTAAACATCCAAGATGGCGGCTTATGGAAGCTGCCATTTTTGCAGGCAGCCTGCAAACAGGAAGTGCCTGCAAACAGGAAGTGACTGTGCTGCTCTGCATTCTGGGACTGCTGACCTTTCCCTGACCCCAGCTCTGCTCTGTCTGAGCAAAGCACAGCTATAACCCGCCCCCCTGTACCTTATCCCACTCTCCTCTCCTCAGTAAGTGTGATGCTTCTGAGTCAAGATGGCGGCGCCCGTATCCTAAATTCCCGAACAGAGTTGCAGCCCAGTGGGGGAAAGTATAATAAATTAGTGACTAAACATGTAAAATATATTAATTTTAGATGCTGAGGAATTGTTTTTTAAGAGTTTGGGCTTTTCATTAAATCATGGTGAAGGTCCGGTTTAAGTCCTTCATCTTAGTTGTTGGCTCACCAGTTGGCGGTGCTGGATTTTCTGTTTTCATGTTTTTGTGCCTTGCCCACCTTATGTAGCACTGCTTTGGGGCACACTACAAGTAATTAAATGCCTGCTGTACATCCACTATGTTATAAAAATTAAAATTCCTCCTGGCTTCGTAAGAGGATCACATTCAACATCGGCAGTATTTCAGCCCTTCCTCCGATCTCGAGGTGGTGTCAGGGCATCTTGGGTGTGCAGGTTTATAATTAAAGATGTCATGTCTGACTGATACTGTGGGTTACTAACTGGATCGTTCTGCTGGAGGAGGCAGATTAATTGAGAAAGGAGTTTTTGACTCCAGTATCTTGTCTCCTCAACCAAGCACTTTTACACATGAGCAACTTAAACCTGTGGATTCCCCAAGGGGATCAGCAGAAAAGGATTTTTAGGGTAGCTACTAAAATGCCATATTATTTGTCAGAGGTAGATTTTTATTCGTGACTGCCTAAAATCTTCCCTGTAATGTTCTGGTGTTGGCAATTTCAAGCAGTAAAAAAACCCTTTTGTCTGGTAGCGGCACATTGTGATTGCTAGAGATAACCTTGTGTCACTGGGCTGTGCTGGATAAAGGTTACCTGATGATTTTCAATAAGGCTTATATAAAGCAAAATATAAAAAAATAAAAGTATAGCCTTGTGTCTGAAGTGTCTAGCTTTTTTTCTACAGCTTTCTTTTGCTGTTTTTAATGTAACAGTTGCCCTGGCAGGGCTACAGAATTACAGAGTAGCCAAAAGGGGAAAAGCTTGCGTTTAATAGTGTTAGGTCTAATAAATAACTTCGAACATCAAGATTTTATTTACAGGATGGTACCTTTTTTTTTTTTTTTTTTTTTTTACATCCGGCTACATTTTCTTTGCTTTCATCTAGAATGTACTGTATATATCTAAAGTGGACCTACTTTATATATTGAAAGTGGCTTTGGCAATTCTATCAAAGGTCCTGATCTGAAGGGTCTCTAAACAAATCAAAAGCAAGGTACTTCCAATTTCCTCACAATGCTCCATTTGTCTGACTAAGGAATTTTGGCCTACGACCATCTGTTTCTCTGCTATCAGGCTTTTTGTCCTCGCACTGCCTGGCTCTTCATTCTCATTGGTAAGTAGGAAATGGGTGTCTAATGATTTTTTCCACAGTCCTCACTATACTCTACAGACTTGTCCTTTCCCAGCTGGAGTTGAAGATGATAAGCAGCAACTTTTTTGACAATCCAAACTTCCATATTACTTAAGAAGAACGTTTTGTGCTGGGCCCTCTTCAGAACTCCTGTGATGTTTTTTTTTTTTTCATTTCAAGTTTTTGATATTGTACATCCAAGATTTTTTTTTCCTTTACCATCCTCACTTCTTCACCATATATGAATAATGAAGGGATGCTGGGAGGGTTCCACCTGAAATCTCGCCACTATTTTGACCGTCTTGTATTTGCGGCCAAGTTGTTGCTTTTGCACCTTAGGCTCAGCTTCTCTTGATGTTCTCCTTCATTGTTCTGATATAATTTCGATAACAGTGGTGTTGTCTGCAAATTTCAGTATCTTGACCTGTATAAATGTAATCATTGGTGTACAATGAGAAAAACATTGGTGTATACTGATGCACGGCATGTAAAAAGTATTTTGGAGCTCTACCACCAACTGCCAAGGTGCCTCTCTATAGGTACAGTCCTAACTCTAATCTATGAAAGACCCTTTTGGGACATACAATGCAGTGGATACATTGGGAGCATTTTAAATTGCCCTATAACCTCCAGTGCAGCACATGTGAAAGGAAGGGACAAAAACCTCCTCCATACAGCTCAAGAGCCCCCACCCCATGTGCTTGCACAAAATCAAAAGATACAAAGGAGGGCTGGCAGTAGCTCAGACCAATTTATAACTAACCTACATGGCCAGCAGGACCCATGCAGCTTCCCATACTGGCCAGACTCCAGGTCCCTCTGAGGCACAAAGTGCTATCTTTTGTCATAAGTTATGAGGATGCCAAAAATGTGAGAAACTTTACATTGCATAGTTGTTGAATGCCTGAAGGTAATAGAATGTATGCAATTTCCCTTTTTTAGATTTTTTTTTCTTTTTCTCATATAGTATTAACTGTAGGGTTAAGATGAATAAAAAGCGACTGGAGCAGGCTGGCTGTCTACCTGGACTTCTAATTGGGAATACTCACTTGTAGCGCTGCAAGCCGCTTTTCCATCACAGAAAACAGCTGCGAGGAATACAAATCCCTTGCTATGTGTGATTAAGATGACTAGATTCTTTAGTTCTGACAGAGACAGCTGGGTTTCATGCCTTCTGAAAACTACAGGAGATTACAGCACCCCAAAAGTCTCCAAAGCAGCCAGCATAGCAAAACAATCTGTTTCAGGATGTATTTATTTTATCTGCATGCCATTCATCCTGTTAAGATTTCTATTGTATTTACGTAACAGACGATTGGACATATCAGGGCAATACATACTGTATCTTACCTCAATAAAGCACTCTGCTGGATGACATTGATGCGTCGCAACTGCAATTAAATTGCCAACAGCGGCTCCATAAAAACAGCATGATATACTCAAGTTGTTTTATTTTAATATTTACAACCACCCCCTTTTCTGTTGGCAGTTTGATTGTATGATAATGCATGCACCAGGAAAAGCTGGAACAGCAAACACCATAAAAGCTAAAAATGCGGAACGAAAAAACATATTTGAACATTTGTGCTGTTATTTTGTGATGATGTTTAATAAGTGCGGTCTCGCTCTCCTCTCCCGTGGCAACTTGTTAGACAGAGTTCACTGCTAAATAGTTCTTATTTGTTGTGTAAAACTAGAAAATAAAATTAGCAACAAAATAAAAAATAAGTGGCAAGTACAAGTACAATGGAAGAACACATTAAATAGTATAGTGCTAACATATTTTAAAATATTTTCTTATAAAGGCCAAGTGTAAAACCAAAGCAGTCATTCCTTTATTCCCCAACAACTGATTTGTCCTGATTTGCTGCTGAATAAAGTTATTGAGGCTGGGATCTAGCCCTCTCTTCTCTAAGAGCTTTTTACAAATTATTTGCATGACGGCCTTTTTAATAAATATGGCCAACACTTATATATATATATATATATATGATTGGGCATTCTTAAAAGATTGCTCTAGGGCAGAGGGTCCAAACAAGTGATACGCGGGGTCCTATAACACACATGTCCAACCTGCAGCTTGGGGGCTTCATGTGGCTATCAGAGCCATCTGATGTGGCCCCTAATCTAGTGTGGGAAATGTAAAAAGGGTAAATAGAACTGATGTGTTAAGGTAGTAATACAGGAGTGTAGTAAGAATCTAAGGTATATTGAAGGGGCACATTGAAATATTTGGCAGAATAACTTAGTGAAATAGTTTTTATATAATATTGGTATGCTTAGCATTGGCTTGTTGAGCATTGGCAACATTGTTAAGATTTAGGACTGATGGGAGAGGACTATAAATAAGGGACTCATTCATAGAGGAAAACCAATCATCACATGTATTGCTAGCATAATAGGATTGTTACATTTGAAGGTAGGGGTATGGTGAAAGGACAAACAGTGTGTAGCATGTAGAAAATCTTTCTTATGCGAATCCAAATGAAAACTATCTTAACGTATTCATTGTACACCACACCATAACCAGGTTTTTAATCATTAAAGTAGCCCATGCTTTTCAAAAGGTTGAGCACCCCTGCCCTATAAGGTATTGCTTAGCATGGCTGCATACTGGCCTGTACCCCAACCTAATATGCTGCCATATATACGTCATCCAGTCCAGTACAAACCTGCTCCAAAAGATGATGAAAACTGTATTCTTTGTGTACATCCCGTCCCGTTCCGAAAGATATCCTTACTCATGGGTTATTCATCTTCAGATGTCACGTGACTGCAGAGCAGAAAAAGTGGCCCCTCCCGGCCTATATATACCGAGGCTCCTCCCACAAGACCCCCGTTTTTCTCTGCAGTCTCGGACTGCCAGGACGAGAAAGTGGCTCTTTCTTTTCAGGCAGGTGAGCGGGGTCGTTGGCCCTATGGACCTGTTGAGCTATTCCCCACCCGTTCTGTATTACTGTAATGCTTCCCAGCCTTGGCTGTAGCGTTTGGGTGATGGTAGACAGCACCATTTTAGGTGCCAAGGAGCTATGCTCCGCTGCAACTCCCCCACCAAAGGGTAGACGGTTTAGGCTGTGGTGAGCCTTATGGGATGCCCTGCCCGCATTTTGTGTACCTGTCCCCTTTTCCATCTATAGTGGTTCCATTACCGTTGTCTCCCCTCTTTCCTCTTAATCTCCTTGGGGAAGAGGGGGGGGGGGTGTTTATTTGTTACATGCAATATTGTGTGTCACCTTTGGGTTTTATGTTCTGTTTTTTATTTGGAGTGCATAGGCAGTGTTCCGCGTTTAATTTGATAGAACTGTATCTATTTTTGTGCTCCTGTACACTGCCGGGGCCGAGGGCGGTGACATTTACCTCCGAATTCTAACGGCGCAGCCATTGGCTGTCCAAGTCATGTGAGCGCGTTCCTTCGCGCTCTTCGGAGGGAGGTGGGCGGGGCGAGTGACGCATTTTGCGTCGCTCCCCCGCGGCCCGCCCCTCGAGGTGTATGTCTCAGCGCCATTTTGTCTCGGCGGTGCTGCGTGAATGACGCTCCCGTGTGCAGTCTGTAAGTGCCCTGGCGGGCCGTTTTTTATTTTTTAATGTTACATTCTTGTGCTTACGGGATTTTATCTTTTCTTTTAGGCCTATAGAACTAGTGGTTTCTCCCGGCCTTTAGTTTTCATTAAAGGAATTTGTCTTCTATTTTAAATCCTCCAACTTCCCTTGCGGTGCATAGCGGGCATCCCGGGTTTGCTTCGGCATTACTCCTATTTGGCCTTGCGAACCATAATAATCACCATATGGAGGCTTCTCAAGACAACGAGTCCGGGGTTCCTTCGGGACAAGGCCGGTTCTGTACTGATTGTGGGATTTCCCCTGTACCTGGCGACTTCAAGGTCTGCCTCTCCTGCGCCCAGCAGACTGTTGCGCGGTTGTCTGGGTTGCCCCTGCTGGCGGCCGCTTCCCCTGAGGCCTTGCCTACTCCCTCTCTCTTGCATTCGGCTCCGGTTGTGGCTCATGCTTCTGGGGATGCCCAGTCTGAATTCGCAACTAGATTGGCTGATCTGGAGAGGCGTATGGGTAGTTATGAGCCGTGCAAAGCTATTGGCAATTTATATTAGCATATTTATATTGGCATATTACTACTGTGGCAATTAGAAGACTGATCAGAAGTGCCTTGGAGGGTGGTTCGGCGGCATTAGGCAGAGATGTATTTAACTGGCTTATGTATTGTGACGAATTTACTTCTTATGTTCTTGCTGCCCTAGAAGATGCCATTAGAATGTGTGGCAGAACCTCTGCCTTGCTGGTTGCCTTACGCCGTTCTGTTTGGCTGCGCCAATGGATGGCTGATATTGCTGCTAAGAAGGCTCTTACCGGGGCCCCTTTTAAAGGACTGCGCCTTTTCGGAGAACGTCTGGATCTGTTTGCCAAGGAAGGTAAGCTGCCTCAATGCAAGAAGCCACTCAGGCCCTTTCGGGGAGCCAGAGTTGCTCTTTCCCCCTTTTATTCCCCCAGAAGAGGAAGGGGAGCTCCCCCCGTGGGAGGCCGTGGTGGGTCATGGGGCAGAGGACGTGGCAGGCCCGGTCGTTCCTGGGGTTCTAAGCCAAAATTCTCTCCCAAACCACCGCAGGCATGAAGGGGCGCCCTCACCCATCCGGGTGGGGGGACGGCTTCTGTTTTTTGCTCACATCTGGAGACGTCTTGTCTCAGACCGGTGGATTCAGGAGGTAGTCTCCTCCGGTTACAAGATAGAGTTTATCGCCTGGCCGCCCCCAAGATTCACAAAATCACGGATGGCTCAGGACCCCCTGTCAGCTCAGTGTCTGTGCTTGGCTGTCCAAAATCTACTGGATTTAGGGGTCATTTGCCCTGTCCCTCTGTGGGAAAGGGGCATGGGCTATTATTCCAATCTTTTCACTGTTCCAAAAAAGGACGGATCAGTCAGGCCTATCCTGGATTTAAAGCTCCTCAACAAATTTGTCAGGTTCAGGCCCTTTCACATGGAGACTCTGCATTCTGCCATAAATTCTCTTCGCCCAGGGGACTTCTTGGCCTCTATAGACATCAAGGATGCTTACCTTTACGTGCCAATTTTTGCAGGCCATCAAAAATTTCTCAGGTTCGCAGTGGAAGTTCAGCATTACCAGTTTGTGGCTCTGCCATTCGGCCTTACTTCGGCTCCCAGGGTGTTCACCAAGGTGTTGGCGGGAGTAATGGCTCTGCTGAGGTCTGAGGGCATTCGCATTCTTCCTTATCTGGATGACATTCTGGTAGCTTCCCAGACTTTACAACAAGCAGAGTTGGATGTTCGGACATCATCTCCACTCTGGAAAAGTTTGGATGGGTGATCAATCTTTCCAAATCTTCCCTGTCTCCTTCCAGGATAAAGACTTTTCTGCGAATGACTCTGCATACCTCTCAAGTCAAGGTATTTCTCCCTCAATTGAAGATAGAGGGTCTTCAGGCGCAAACACAGCTTCTTCTGTCTTGTCTTCATCCGTCCATCAGACAGGCTATGCAGCTGGTGGGTCTGATGGCGTCCAGCTTCGAGGCTGTCCCATACGCTCAGTTTCACATGAGGCCTCTCCAGGTTCATCTCATCTGTGTGGGACGGGACCCAGGGTCCCTGGATCAGGTATTTGTTCTGTCCCCTCTGGTCAGACGGTCTCTGTCATGGTGGCGGGACCCAAGGAATCTGCTTCTGGGCAGATCTTTTCTGACTCCCTGCTGGGAGGTGATCACCACGGATGCCAGCCTGACAGATTGGGGGGGGGGGGGGGGGATGGAGGTCCCTGAAATTCCAGGGGCAGTGGGGTCCTCAAGAGGCCCATGCCCCAATCAACATTCTGGAACTGAGGGCAGTAAGATTAGTGCTTTACCAGCTGACCTTGCACCTTCGGGGTCTGGCAGTTCAGATTTGCTCAGACAACAAGGCATCGGTGGCTTACATCAATCATCAGGGAGGAACCAGGAGCAAGAGGGCTCTCAAGGAAGTATCCCTGATTCTGTCCTGGGCGGAAGACAATGTTCCCTGTATCTCGGCGGTGTACATTCCGGGAGTGGAGAATCTGAAAGCAGACTCTCTGAGCAGGGCCTCCCGCATGCGAGAATGGTCCCTCAGCAACAGGGTGTTTCATTCTCTGTGTCTCCGCTGGGGTCAGCCGGATGTGGATCTTTTTGCTTCACGTCATAATCACAAGCTCCCAATTTTTGTATCCCTGTCACAGGATCCCCTGGCCCTGTCAGTGGATGCTCTGACAATGTCTTGGAAGAGCTTTCAGCTCCTTTATGTTTTTTCCTCCGTTTCCTCTGCTGGGCAAGGTACTGTGCAATATTGCCCAGGAGGGAGTGCCAGCCATTCTGGTGGCCCCGTGTTGGCCAAGAAGAATTTGGTTCGCAGAAATTGTACAGTTGGCGGTAGATCGTAGTTCGTACTGCCCCTGGTGCCGGACCTGCTCACTCAAGGGTGGCTCCGCCACCCCAATTTACAAACGCTGGCTTTGACGGCCTGGCTGCTGAAACCTCCATCTTGATGGATAAGGGGTTGCCGGCCTCTGTAGTTAATACCATGATCAGAGCTAAGAAAAAGTCTTCTTCCACCATTTACTACCGGGTTTGGCGTGCTTACATTGACTGGTGTGAGTTCAGATCACTTCCATGTCGGGTGTTCTCAATTCCCAGGATTTTGGAGTTCTTACAAAATGGTTTGGATATGGGTTTTCAGCTTAGTATGCTGAAGGGCCATGTCTCTGCTCTTGCTGTGTTTTTCCAAAGGTCTTTTGCTCAGCATCATTTGGTTAAGACCTTCTTTCATGGTGTTACTCATGTGTGTCCTCCACGCAAGTCCATGTTACCTGTTTGGGATTTGAACTTGGTTTTGTCTGCCATGCAGGGGTCTCCCTTTGAACCTTTGCAGGAGGCGGCTTTATCCACTCTCACGGTCAAGGTAGCCTTTTTGGTGGCTATTACCTCAGTCAGGCGTGTTTCTGAATTGGCGGCGCTTTCCATCAAGCCTCCTTATTTTGAAAGACACCAGGACAAGGTGGTGTTTCGCTTTAAAACTGACTTTCTGCCTAAGGTTGTGTCTGCTTTTCATCTCAATCAGGACATTGTTTTGCCTTCTTTGTGCCCTAATCCTAGTAACCCCAAGGAAAGGGTTTTACATTCTCTTGATGTTGTTAGGGCTGTAAGGGAAAGAAACCTCCTTTCCGCCTTACTGCTCATTCTACTCGTGCTATTGGTGCCTCTTGGGCTTTTCAGCACCAAGCGTCTGTTGAACAAGTTTGCAAGGTCGCAACTTGGTCTTCTGTTCATACTTTTGCTAAGTTTTACAAAGTTGATGTTAGGGCCTCAGCTGATGCTGCTTTTGGCCGCAAAGTTCTTCAGGCAGCAGTGGTTTAGACTGTTTGTTGCCGCCTTTGGGGATCCCACCCTACCTTATGGACACTGCTATTGGATGTCCCATGAGTAAGGATATCTTTCGGAAAGGGATGGGATGTACACAAAGAATAATACAATTCTGTGATTACTCACCTGTAGAATTGATATTATTGGTGTACATCCCATCCCGTTCCGCCCCACCCTTGTTGTTCTTGTTACCTCTTTATGGTGGTTGTTGATTATTTCTCCTGGCTTTTGTTAACTGCTTTTCAAATTCTGGGGTCTTGTGGGAGGAGCCTCGGTATATATAGGCCGGGAGGGGCCACTTTTTCTGCTCTGCAGTCATGTAACATCTGAAGATGAATAACCCATGAGTAAGGATATCTTTCGGAACAGGACGGGATGTACACCAGTAATATCAATTCTACAGGTGAGTAATCAAAGAATTGTATTTTTTAAGCACATTTTGTTTTAATATGTATTTTAAGAACTTTATGTAGTTGTTTTGTGTATTTTTAACACCGTTTTAGGTGAACAAAAAATACCAAAAATACCATGCGTATCACCTAGGTGGTAGGAAATAAAAAATGGAAAGTTTGTGAAACCCCGCTCTAAAGAAATCCTTATTTGGGGTGTCCTACATTGTTAAAACTCCCCAGTGTCCCTATAAACTCGCCTCCTTTCTCAAGACCACGGTATATGGAATGGGAATGCCGCAGGGTATGCACATAAGTTTTTCTCTGTTTAGCCACACAATTCACAGGATCCCCATTCCTCACGACTTGCTTGCTTGCACTGACAGACAGGGCTGTATTTACCATTAGGCAACCCTAGGCACGTGCCTAGGGTGGCAACCTGGAAGGGGGTGAGAGCGCTGTTCTTACTACTACAATAAAGAAAAGAAGTTAAAACTCACATAGCCAGAACATGAATGCCTCCTAACAAGCACCGTTCAGCCACATAAGGATGCAGAGTGTATTTGTGTGGGATGGAATCAGTTGAACACAGGCCAGAGCATCTCCCCTCCACTGGTGTGGTCATGTGACTCCTGTATGTTAGAATGCAGTAAAAGATGGAACATGCTTGCCTGCTTCTCTGTATTTCCCACTCTAGCCTATTGCACCCTTTCCCCTACACACTTTTGCATGAATGCCAAATATGGCCCTGCTGACAGACATTAGGGTTTGCAGAATGAGCAGGATGTGTATAACCATAACTGTGCAAGACAACAACTGGACTCTGCTTCATTTGGACGATATATGTGAGGTGGCAGCGACGGCATGTGGTAGGGTGTGCATGGCTGTACAACTGTGTATACACACACTTGTACACACTGTTTTGTATATATTTTTCCCCTTGTAGTGCACGTTTTGTGGTTTGTGTATTTCGTAGACTTTTTTTTGCATGGCCACTTTTATAGAGAAATCACCTTATTAGTGGGGACCCTCACAGATCCGAATTTGAGGCCGGGACCTCAGCTTTGTTGCATGCATGCTGTGCTCACTGACTGGATGCTTGTTGCTACCTCATATATGTTCTTTTACACATATATGACATTATTATATGCTTACCTGTGTTTATACTGTGGACATTTTGGTCATATTGATGCTGTGGGTCTTATTTCATTGCTGCTTTACTGCTCTCAACTGCTCTCATCTGTCCTTTCTCCATTCTTGTGGGAAGGTCCCCTTTTTGATGTTTTTAAATGTGTGTGTATATAGTGTTTTTAGTACATGTGCAAAAAAATAGATTTTTTCATTTTTATTGGTGCTCTCTAGGGTGTTGTTTGTCTATTTGAATGTGTTCTTTATCTTTTCTGCTCTCTATTTTAGTGGACATTTGCCAGCAAACTAGAAACAGTGAATTCTGTAATTGTTTGTGAGAAAATGAGAATGGAACACAGAAACACAGGGCAAGGTAACCACCTTTCTTTACATACCTTTGCATACCTTTATCAAATGATCCCAATTGTGCTTCAGAGAGAGAAATTCAGGCATAACCATAAAACAGAGGATGAGCAATCACCAGAAACATTCCATTGACACATCAGACTACCTAGGATCCATTGGCTTGGAGGTAAGACACTTAGGCTTTGATTGCAAACTATGTCTTTACAAGGTTTTAGAGAGGAAATGTATTTGTGTATCCGAACATCAGCTGAAGTACCATTCCTCGACTCAGGATTCAATATAGCCTTAATATGGCTTTTGACCTGTGCAGCTGTGTCTGTTTTATTTCCTTCTAGATGGCGCTGTTGCACAAGGAATTTGGTCAACAAAAGGAATTCTAAACTTTTAACCTTGCTTAGATTTTAAGAACCACGTGGGACCCCATTAATATTTTTGTTTTTAATAAATAGACATTGTAAGCCGATGGATAATAAGTTAGCAGAAATGTAAGCAAATATGCGTATGGCTTTTTGACATAACCCCAAAGAAATGGATTACAATCATCTTGGTTAACACACAGTTATGATGGTCAAAGGGAGGCCACAATTTTTTACCAACCTCTCAATCCGGGTTTACTATTTGCCAGCTATCCACCTACTTCCCATTCCCTGACCCCTGCAAGTGGCACCTTAGAAATAAATGGATGCCTGGAAAGGTAATATCTTAGAAAATCCCCGAACAGATAATTAATAAAATTAAAAGTTGTCTCTAACCTTTGCCCAGTATATTGCCAACCCCCCCTGTCCTGAAATCATGGAGGTACAGCCCAAACCTAAATAGCAAATACATATTAAACATGAAAGCACATGTGGTTCTTAAAGTGGGCTTATCACCTTAAACTCCAGCCCTGGAGTCTTAAAGCTATCCGTCTAAGTGCCCCTGGCTGCTTCTCTAAATAGTGCTCTCCTTGCCTGGGCAGTCAGTGAATGATGGCTGGCTATGTCTTGCTAGGTTTCAGTTGAGCCATACTTTTTCCATTTATGGACGATGGATTGAAAAGTGCTCAACGAGATGTCCATGTTTACTAAGGATCTTTGTAGAGGAATCCCTTATCAGGATCCACACACATAATTGGGTTGCAAAGTAATACCACCTCTTAGGGTACATTGCTCAGGCATGGGGTTTGGTATTGGTTCCGAATGCCCATAAAAAGCTACTGTCCAGACCAAATGTCCAGACCAATGTTTTGACATGTAATGGTTTTGGTGTGTATATCATGGTGCTGAGTAAATAGGTAATTGTACAGCATCCGCAGTAGTTCTTGCTTTCAACTATGTAAAGAGTTTCATCTAACGCTATATGGATGCTCAACGCAAGTTCAATCAATTGTTTACTTCATTTACCTAATCATTTTTTTTTAATGATAACAGTCAGAAATTCCATATTGGGTAACCTGTAACAAGTAAACTTCATCTCAATTGCTATGGGGTGCACTACTTATTCCATTTAACATGTGCTCACACCTCAGTAAATGCAATCACTAGTTTGGGAGTGGACATGGAAAAAAACCACACCTTCCTCCCTTAGGGAGCACCAAAAAATATTCGCAAACCTATATCCTCAAAAATATATCACTTTTATTTACACATGAAATTTCATAAAAACACTTACATACAAATACACAAAGCACAAGACATTTAAAAACAGTAATGCGTGCTTTGTGTATTTGTATGTAAGTGTTTTTATGAAATTTCATGTGTAAATAAAAGTGATATATTTTTGAGGATATAGGTTTGCGAATATTTTTTGGTGCTCCCTAAGGGAGGAATGTGTGGTTTTTTCCATGTCCACTCCCAAACTAGTGGAAGTAAACTTCATCTCATAGTTATTTTAGATGTGTTCTGAGTTAGATCATCATTTGTCATGAAATCCTTCCAAGCCTCCCCCACTCCCCTTTTCCTCCCTTTACCTAACCATGCTAGGCCTAAACAAGACCTGAAATCTATTTAACAATTTTGGGACCTCATGGAACTGTCTCAGCTGTAAATTAGATCAGATTTATTACCAAAAGTACCGGGGTTTATTAAGTGTCAGAATGTCAATGTCTCCTTGGACCTGTAGATATATAATTCTGCAGCACTTGTTCATGGATGTGGGCACACACAATGTCAGACAATCCATCCATCTATTCTCCAGTCAACATTGGGACCCTTGCATGAATAGATGTCGCCATCCACTGGCACACACAGGCATGCCTGTGCATTAGCTCATGCTGTGATGTTTGAAAGAAGCCATGGTTATTCACATAACTGCTACCTGATCTTTAGCCATTTCTTTTGTTCAGTAGGGCTTCCTGCAAATCTGACAATTCTTATAGTGACATAGTTTTCTGTACTAATATTTTGAATTTTCCCTGCAGATTTTTTTCTGTTACAATCTTGGACTGTTTACTTCTATGAACAGGACAAAACCCTTATTTAATATAGTCCCGTGTTTCCCCTTTTTTATCCTATTGAGTGTAAAACCCTTGTTTCAACTAGTATACTCACCAACAAATACATGGTGCATAGACAGGTGCTATGCTGTGCATATGAATAAATATAAATGGCATAGAATGCTGAGAGCATCCAGCATCCTTTGGCCATTCCTTTCTTGCTGTGCATGCCCATTTCAGCTATACAGATAGGCTTGGCATGGGTGCATGCATCAGCTGGAGGGATGCTGCCCCAGCCTATGCATCACTGGGGGATTGACAGAATGGTAAGGATATCCGGCAATCCAGAACATTTCACAACACAGGCATCCTAAATTGCCCTGGAGACAGGAAATCAGGCAGGTCTGGACTCTTTTAGACCCTAGGACTGGCCAAGAAGGCTGCCCATACCAACTTATTGGTTTTCCACCCGTGTTGTGCCCCAGCTTGGGAACATGCAACCTTTACTAGGATACACAGTTTATTCTCCTGCCTGAGCGCTACAAAACCCAGCGTTACACACCACTCTCCAGCCTCTTGTTACCCAGCTGCAGTGGTGAAATCCTTAAAGTGGACCAACACCCAGGATTTTGACTATCCTGGGTTTTGGTGATCGGGGGTGCCCCGCTGTGTGAAACCCCCCAGAAAGCCCCGAAAACTCACCTCTCCCCGCTCCCACGTGATCGCTGCAGCCAATCCCCGCCGGCGGACAAGTGAGAGGCAGCGCCGGACAAGCAGAGCGCGTCTGCCGCCACCTCCCGCGCGTCCCTCTTACAGGGAGCGCACCCGCGCCGGCCATTCACAAACGCCCGGCGCGGGAGCGCGCCCTGCTAGAGGGACGCGCTGCAGACGCGCATGCGCCACTGGAACGTGGAAAAGGTAGGATTGTGGGCTTCCTGGGGGGTTTCACCCCGCGGGACATCCCGATTTCGGATGCCCCGCGGGGAGGGATCTGATCGGCCTGGGAATCTTTTATAGATTCCCGGGCCGATCCCCCCTGGGTGTTGGTCCACTTTAAACAGTGTCACAAAAGTGTTGAGCTTGGCAACCCATCTGGCAGAGCTTGGCTTCTTCTATTTAAGGCCTGGGCTACAGCCTGACAGAATTTTCTACCGTTTGGAAGAACCCTTGCTGTCAAGTCAGAGAGTGACATCCTTATGAGGTGTCACAGAAAAGCTGGATTGCCATGTAGCAAAGCTCAACTGCTCCTACTCAAGGCCTGGTTCCTCAGCCTGAAATTATGGTCATAATGAATTGGCAATTAATGAAGCAAAATAGTCACAAGTGACATCTCCAAACACCAACCTACATAATTTACCAAAAGGCAACCAATACTAGCTATAACATGCTATAAACAAATAGCAAGACCTAATATACACTAAATTTACAACACTAAGCTGATCTATTGTGATGGATGAATTTGAACTGCAAAGTTCGGGTTCGTACTGAACTTTGCAAGTTTGGGCTCCCGAACCTGAACATGGATTTCAGCTAGAAGGCCGCGTATGAGTTTGACATCCAACCTGAACCCAGAAAGGCTGGTTGAAGAGCTGCTGAGCAGCCCATCAACCTGCTTCACCTAAGGGTTCAGCAGCAGGAAGCCCTGCTGTAACTTACCTGGGCCCCACAATCCTTTTCCTGGTCAGCGCTGATGTTTGGCCAAATTCTAGATCTCCATTGAACATTTATTACAAGTTCGGCCGAACTTACCGGATCCGAACTTTGGGGGTTTCGTTAACTAACACTTGCTAATCTTACTTATCAACATACAATGTGCACTGCAAACTTGATGTGTACGAAAGGAACTAAGATAATATATTAGGTACGAATATGGTTAACCAGTTAGTTATGGGGAACAACAGAATTACTAGATAGTAGGTAGTTTTGCCCACAGGAGATCTACAATAATGGTCAATGGGTATAGATTAGTTTCAGGTAGCAGGATGACAGGAAACTGGATACTTGTTTCAAAGACAAACTTGTATTCAAATTGTACAGTAGGTACTGGGGCTATTTAACACGTATTTGATTATTTTTCCCTTGAGGCATTTTGACCTTCTCACATAGCTGGACATGATAAATAGTTTAAAATGCTGTTTTTATGCTCAAGGACGCATAGCATTAGACATGGTATATTCAATAACTGTGTGTCAATTTTAACATTGGCTGAAGTGCTTTCCTCTGCTCTGGGTATTTGACACATATCAAGTCTGGCTGCCCTGGCCTTGGCAGGTCGAGATGAGAGATTGAGAACTTATTGGAGCATAAGGATCAGTTGTTGAAAGCAGAGGTATAACCTGGAGAGAGCGGCTCAGTGAGCCCCTGGCATTCTAAGAGGCAACAGAGAATTTAATTTGCAGCTATCCCCATGCCACACGAGTGGGAAATTGAATTCTGGATTACGTGTGAGCTGTCTGTAGGAAAGAATGACAAACTTGTGTCTCTCTTTATACTTCAGAAGAGTTTGCTTTATTAACCAATTATACATATTCTAGTTTGATTTATTTTTTTTAAAAAGACCATGAAAAGTTCTCCACATTATCATATGCATTTTAATGTTACAAATCAAAATGTTGCGGGAAAATAGTTGCATACTAATCCCTTGCTTTTATGGATATATGTTATAGACATTCTGTGAATACAATTTTATACACACACACATACATACACACACACACACGGCGTACTCTGGCAGATATATATATATATATATATATATTGTGAGCGGTTTGGCGATCAGCAGTGACACAGACAACAGTTCTTAAACAGCAAAACGGCTTTATTTAGCAAATTATCGCTTAGTCCATAGATTGCAGCATAAACGCAGTAAATCAAAAGTGGTTACTTCACCAAACAAAAGCAAGTCCAGGGCTGGGTACTCCAGCAAGCTGTCACTTCCAGGTAAGTCCAAATCCACTTTGCAGGGCATATCAGCCCTACGCTGCAAGTCCACAGTTAGGGGGCGCAAAAGCCAAGTCCTCCGGCTTGCATACAGTCTTTTCCTTCACCACACGTGTACCTCAGCCTGGACTCACTCCTACAGGCTGGTCAATGGACCATAGATAGGCCATGTGTTTCCTTCTTATTCAGGCTTCCCCTGTAATCAGCCTGAACACCTGTGCACGACCTTAGATCATGGAACAAACCTGAAAGGGATTGGGGAATAAGAAGTACCTGTCTGAGCTCATGTTTACTTTTATGTGTTTTTTTGTTTTTGTAAAAATAATTACCCACTCACCCAAATATTTGTTTAAAAAACATTTTTCTTTAAATAATAAAATAATAATAAATAACAACACAATTTTTAGTGGTGTATGCAAATAAGCCTGTAGCACTCCGAAGGACATGCTTTCTTTATGTATATGTTTTCACTACCTACCTACCTGCCTCACCCTGCACTTGCCTAGCCACACTATTCCCTTCCAAGCCCCCCCCCCCCCCAACAAAAGGGTATTATGTATATATAGAGTAGTCCAACATTCATTTTAGTTTTTTTGTAAGTGGGGAAGAGTAGGAGCTAATTCTCATTTTTCTGTGGCCTCTACTGCTGTTCCAAACAGAGGTCTATTCGGCTCAATATTATTCAAGCCGAATACTATACTGGAGAAATAATTGGCCTAATTGGGAGATATTACCCATTTTTACAGTATAAAACAAAGAGGGGTCTCATCCCCTGGTGCTTTTCATCCATTGAACCAGACATAAGGCTTGGTAGCCTGGTCCCTGGTAGCTTGGTTGGCGATCCTCAGTGGCTTCTGCCTTGCAAAGCACTGGAACAATTCAAGAAATGGGCCCAGAAGGAACATGCTGGCGGTAAGTGAGTACATTTTAATTTTAAACAAGGAGCTGTGGGGGGAGTTGTACATTTTATACTACTTGCGAACTGACTCCTATATTGGTTTAATGGGTAGGGGAGTCACCAAGCCACCTCTGTCATAAATCAGATGGCTTGCCAAAACCCTTTTCTGATTATCCACACCCCATTTTGGGCACCATGGGGTGAAAAAAGCTTATTGCCCATTGGCATGACCCTGGGAGAGCACCAGACCTGTGCCAAAAAGCACAGGAGCAGGTACACATGCAGGGACTGAAGCTGGCTGCTTTGCCACTGAACCCGGGGTTAGCATCCGCTATGCCTGGTATGTAGTGCTTAAAGCCCTAGAGGGAGGTGTTTCTTTTTACTGACAAAAGAAAGGCCCCATTTGCCCCAAATGAGTGCATCATTTTGGCACACAAAAAATGTACACCTAAAAAAATGCCATTGCAAGGGTATTTTTCCTTTAACACTTGCTATACTGTTTGATCACTATCATGTCAGGTTGATGTACAGTAGAAAGACAAGTACCTTTATATGTATAGACACAGTACATGATAATATTAACCTACAAATATAAGACCAATATAACTAAAGAACGGGGGCGTAATTTGAGGGGGTGAACAGGGTGCGACTACACCAGGTCCCAGAAGGTCGAGGGCCCCATCATTGTTGCCCCTCCACCTTATTTTTTATATTTGTGTCTTTAGTTGTCTAGCTGCATCCAATTGAGTACAAAATGTAAAACGGCCCCATTTAATGTTTGCAAATGGGCCCCGTCACATTTACTTACACCACTGCTAAACAATATTTGTTACTAGACCTTGCTTATTATTTTTTTCTAGATAAAAAAGACTATAATGGAACAAGCATTTGTATAATGAAAGGGAATAATTAGGCCACCATACACATTCTTAGAAGATCTAAAGTCCAGTCAAATAATTTGTCTTGGCTGTGCTATTTGGTCTTGTAATGTATTCTGTAATGTATTTCATCCCTACCCATATTTTGCAAAAGAAATGCTATTGGAATGACTTTTGATATGCGATGTAGAACAAATAGTTAGTTGGGTAATTGCACTTGCAGTACCACCGATGCACAATGAGATTTGGTGACTTTGACACAAAGGTTCAACAGTTATTGTTTCGCCTGAGTGATGCATCACATTCAGATTAACACCGTTTGAGTGATACATCGCTCCATTGTCAAGTGTACTTTGTCAGAATCTAATATTAACTTCCACCTTGCCAAGTTCTGAGGGTAAAAAGAGAAGGGAGGGAGACTGAAACAATTGCAGCAAGTGATGTGCAGGTGATAATTTGTATAGGTCAAACGATAAATACAGTGGCTAGGAAGGAATCCGCTGAATGCGTAGTTAGCGGGAGTGCTTAGATTTTTTTTCTATCGCTGTGCTGAAGAATAAGGCTGTGGATTTTAAGGTATTCTTAGCCCAGCCAATCATAGTACATTTTTGTTTTTCTAGCTTCCTTTGAGGATAATTTTAATTCCAGCTGTCTTGACCTTAGATCAATGCCACTTTGATTAGCTATAGGCTTTCCTTCCCACTGCCATTCGGGGGGTATTTCTGCCTCTAGTTTACACTCTTTTCTTGGTGAAAATGAGATTTCTGATTGGACTGAGCACCTGCTGTCTTTAGCATTGACGGCAGAAGCTCGTTTTACGCTGCTGGTTGACAACGAGGCTGTAAGACTGTAAAACGAAGAATGTATTTCCGTATAAAAAAATTGTTAGTGCTGAACGCTAAAACAATGCAATAACTCATAAAAACATAAAACATGTTGAAACAAAGACTATTAACTGCATAAATACCAGAGATCAGGTTGTGGCTTATATTTACGGAAACTCTCTACTCACCAATCTTTCTTGTGTCCCTTTTTCCACTTACATTATTCCAATATACATCCTTAATCTTATTTTTACCCTCTTATGTTATAGATTTTTTCTGTTTGTTTTATACTATGTATATTATACCCTTTTGTATCTCAGAAATATTGTATCGCTATTGTTTAAGAACTTTGATGTGAATGTGATTGCTATTAGGGGTTGGAGAGTTTTTTTTTTGTCCATGATAATGTAAATTAAATTATTCTTGCTTTTGGCAATTCTTCACAGGCTTAGGGGGTCACTTGAGAAAATGTAAGAGGTATTGAATTTTCAACAAGAACCCCCTTAAAGTGTGAACCCTTCTGCAGACACAGGAGCAGTATAATAGACTGCCACAGGATTCCCTGTCCAGGGAGCATCCCAAATTAAGATGCCTCACCTTGGAATCTTATATCTACCGCAATCTCATGGCATAGCACATGTGTGGTCTGGTTTAGCCAAAAGCAAAGAGAAGAAAACACAGCTCTGCTTACACTGGGTAAGGTACACTGGGAGGTTTCACGCAACAGGGCTTCCCAATTCAGGATGCCACAGGGACACAGATATTTTTATTTATAGAGTGCTATCCCCTTCCGTAGCACTGTACAAAGTACAAAGCTGTAACTTTATTGTGTAATATTATTGGAGATTTGCGCAGTTATTCATGCTACTTATTCATACATACACATTATTTTTTGGGTACTTATCATAGTAAATGCAGTAGCATTATTTATTGTTTATTGCAGCTCAGTGTGTCATGTCTACAGCTTGTTTACTTGGCACCCTTACAGGGCTTAATTGCAACATGCCCCGTGAGCCAGGCTGCAGCAGCATTACTTAAAAGATATTTATTATCATTAACCTAAAAAAGTGTTTGGCTCATACTTTGGTTTTAAAGTGGACCAACACCCAGGGGGGATCGGCCCGGGAATCTATAAGATTCCTGATTTCGGATGCCCCGCGGGGAGGAACCCCCCAGGAGGCCCACAAACCTTACCTTACCGGCGATCCAACGGCGCATGCGCGAGACGCGGCCGCGTCTCTCGCTTCCCTCTAGCAGGGCGCGCTCCCGCGCCAGCCGTTTTGTGAATGGCCGGCGCAGGCGCGCTCCCTGTTAGAGGGAAGCGAGAGACGCAGCCAATGACAGCGCTCAGAGCCGCTCTGGTATGCGCGTCCAAGCGGCTTTGGACGCGCATACCAGAGCGGCTCTGAGCACTGTCATTGGCCGGACGAGGTCCGATCGGGGTGCCCCACCTAAGTGGACCAACACCCAGGATAGTCAAAATCCTGGGTGTTGGTCCACTTTAAGTGTATTGTGCGGTGTGTTTTATTTATGTAAAAAAAGCTTTTGTTATTCAATCATCTTGGCTTGTGCAGCCTTTTAGGGGTTTCGGGGGTGTTGTGCCTCAGTTGTCTGTTTTGTAATATTGCATATTTACTTTTGATTTGTTTTTTGGCTGTCACACCTACATTTTGGGGGGGGGGGGCTACCACACTGCTTGTTATTAGGTACTGAGAAGGGGGGGGGGCTAGAGAAAAGAAATAGGTACATACCAATTTTCTGCAAAAGGTGCGTCCCAGTTTTAATGTGAAACGATGTACAATGACGGTTACATTGAGGGGGGATTTAGCACACCATTTGGTTCAGAATAAAATATTCTTATTATTTCGTATCCTTTAACTCTTTAAACGCTAAGCACGTAAGTTTCACGTGGTTGGCACTCCTATTGTTAATTGCCAAGCACGTCAGCATTACGTGGCTGTCTTTTACCATTGCTAGCCCTTAACTACAGAAAAAAAAACACAAACCTGACCCCTCAAACGATCCGGCCTTCTTCTCTTCTCTTCACCCGAGGGGCATCCAATCCCCTCCCTGGGCTTTTGTGTCTTCATAAGAGGGCCTGGAATTGTCTCAGAAGAGGGCTGCTGACTGTAAAAAAAAAAAAAGGCATTTACTCAACTGTGGCCGCGATCCCTCCCACCATGTCTCCACTTCACCCAATCCCCTCTGGGCTCTTTTGCCATGAGGAAGGTCCTCTCCCCACTTCCACAGTCACCACTGCTAGGCACGCCTTTTGATTGACGCCATCCCGCTCCTGACACTGAGCCATCGGATGCCGATGGTGATCCTTGGAGGTAGGATGGAGGGGTGGGGGGCTGTGATCCCCTGCCTCCCCAGCCCCCATAGCTGTTCCCTGGGCTGGTTGTAGGGGGGGCCTCATGCCATATTTTGGGGGATTTTTTAAATATGTCAATATGACCTTATGTCATTTTTTAATGAACCCTTTGTCTTCTTTCGTCCAGCTGTGGTACCATTGTAATGGGGAGAAATGGGGCTTTCACATGCAATATGGTTTTCTTTAATAAAATCAATGTTTTATTAAAATAAACATAACACTTAAACATTGGAAAATTACAAACAAGACATTTTATGTTAAAGCCTAAACGCTGCATAACATATCATTTTCCTGGAAATTCCTGCAAAAATTACAGTTAAACATAGCACAAAATGGTAAAATGATCTGTTAACAGAGGGTTACAAAAACTCCAGTAGGCTGGCAGTTAAAAGGGTTAAAAGTACCTATGCATGTTGAGTACTGTTCTGTTCAGGGGACCTTGTACTTTAAAATTTATGTTTTTTTTCTTGTTTGCATATTGATATTTTTTTTAAATGTAAAATTTTTTTTAAATGTTTTTTTTTTTTTTTTTTATACTTTTTTTTTTTTTAGGGAAACCCCGTGCAACCAAGGAGTTCTTCGATTGATCACTTCCAAAAAGATGAGTCCACTCCAACAAGCTGGGTATGCCTACAGAGCTTAATATATGTACTTTCGGGGGAAAATATGGTTTGTGGGGGGTATTTCAAATGTAAAGGGTTGTTTTGGTTGAAAAAGCGTAAGGTGTGCACTTCGCAGAGCTAACATTTTCAAGTAAAATTACCCTTAAGCTCATGCTTTTACTTTGGGGTGTTTGGCAACTCTTCCTTTGACAGTACCAATGCATGTTTAACTTGCTTTTTTCGTATTTGCATATTGTTTTTTTTTTTTAGGAGAATGTGGCTTTTATTCTGCTTTTATTCAGCGGAAAGCCGCTGCAAACAAAGAATTCATCAAGGGATTACCTCCAGAAATCTGTGCCCACATCAACAAGCCTGGTACGCCAAGGAAGCTTGATGTGTGTACTTTCAGAGAATATACAGTTTGTAGGGGTATTTCAAATGTAAAGGGTTGTTTTTCTTGAAAAACTGCAATGTGCGCATAGCCGTTGTATTTTATCTGAATATCTCCTAAAGCGTTGTTTCAGTTTGGGGGAGTCTCCTGGGCAGGAAAGGGTGTCTACCAATACATATGTGGTACTGCTGTAACCGGGAGAAATGGGGCTTTTACACACACTGTGATTTTTTTGGAAAACTTACATTTTTTATTACAAAACTGTACAAATGGTAAAAAATAGATTTGCACATATTTCAGCCAAAATATCGAAAATACACTGCAAAAATAACAAACAAGCCCAGACGCTGAAAAAAAGAAGAGTATATAATGTTCTGGAGAAATCCTTGGAGATCCTATCAAAAATCACATGAACATGTGTAGCAAAAATAGAGAAAAATTATCTGGCAACAGAGGGTGACAAAATCTCTAGGTAGGTGTAAGATTCCTGGGTTCAGCTGATGCCCAACTGGTGGCTGGCATTATTTTTCACCCTGTTTGCATTTCCGTCAGGCACCAGCGGGAGTCAGCAGAGCCCTGGCTGCTCTCCCCATCTTCTGCTGCACCTGGTGTGAGGACTATTTAAGTGGATCCGCTCTCCACCTGGTGCAGCAGAATTTTGTTTATTGGTTTGCTTTGGTTACCCATCTGTGGCTGTTCATGCTGGTGCTCTGAACCTGAACCTGTACCTCCGTGGAGTCTAGTGGCAAGCAGGCCTCTCCCTGGCTTCCCTGAGGCTGCTTGGCCATTTGCAATCCTTGCAGAAAGCCTCCTATCTGCTTCTGGAGACTGCTGGCCCCTGTCTGGGCCCTTGAGTGTGTGCGCCAGCACCTTAGGGTTTCCGTTGTTTTCCTTATTAGTTATTTTGTTAGTTAGCCTTGTTTATTGCCCCTGTTTTTGTATCTGAATTGTAGATCTTTTTGTTTCCTTTGCCTTTATTAATAAAACCATTGTTAGAGCATTTCCTTTGTTCCTGTGCCTTTGCTCTGGCCAAACAATCTGCTGCCCTGGTGGAGAGTTCATATTGGAGAACTCTCTGGCCTGAAAATAGGTTGGTTAAACCTTAGGCCCTTATTTAACAAGGGATAGCGCCAGGTAGCGAATGGTGAGCGAACGGTAATGACGGTCACCGCCATGAGAACGCCGGCTCCCCTCTGCAATCACACATTTATCAAGCCGATCCTGCTTAGCGACTGACAGAGCGCCAGATAGCGAATCATTCATCATTATTCCAGCCTCACCCCACAGCGCCAGCGAGCGACCTTGAACAGCGACAGGTATGACCTCTTTAAATATTCTTAATTAATTGCTATTAATGTTTTTTTTTTTTTTTTAATGTCAAAAATTCTGTGACCACTTCTGCAATGTTAGATATTTTTTTAAGGTTAAAAAAAAAAAAAAAATTGTGCAGAATTGATATTACAGGTCTGATATTAATGTATTCATATTACAAAATGTTTTGAAAAACTTGTTTTTTTTTTAACCAAAAATATGGTTGTTTGGGGGTTAAAAAACAACTTTTAACCCATCGCCGCCAGCGCTCTGGGGTTTAAACATGCATTTTACAGCGCGAGAATTTTTTGAGCGTGATTTGTTAATGAATATGCTGGGAGCCGTTCGCCATGGCCATTCGCTGTCATGCGCTCCCATACAGCGCGGAACCTGTCAAATAGCGACTCCTCACCCAATATTCAACATTACTGCACACCGACTGAGCCGCTATGAACTACAGAACAACGGCCAAGCACAGCGACTACTAGCGGGCGCTCTGAAAATGCCGCTACTTGTCGCTCATCTGTCGCTACCTGGTGCTATTAATGAATCGGCCTCTTAGATAAATGGTTAAACCTTAGATGTGTGTTCAGATGCATTGTTTAGTGGAAACATTACAATAGTCAGTAATCTTGTACAATATGAATCATATGCCTCATATAGTTTGTTTCTGAGGAGTGAAAAAAATGCCCCCTTCACCTTCTGCAATTCATTGGCAGAGAAGGACAGGGTTTCTTGTAATCTGTTAACTTGTATACATACTACTTGTATACATAAAGGTGCTAAATAGTAAGTATAGAGGTGGAGTTATTCATGCACATATTAGTAAATGTAATTATGCTAACCGCTATATCGTGTTTGCTTAAAATGTAAGGTGTTTTTATTATTTAATGTTAGTGTAAGGTAGAAGAAATAAAATAGTTCACATTTTGGAATATGGTTACAAATACTTGTTTGTATCTTGCTGCTGTACTAATGCCATTTCTAGGCAGCAAATCAATATAAAACCATATGCGGACCTTGGGAAGTGCTTTTCTATCCATTGTTTGATTCAGTCACATGTTTTTTAGTAGAAAGGATAAAACTAAAATAATTCGCACAGTAATGGTTTCCATGCAACAAGCTTACAAGGACAAACTGACTTCATAGGTTCATAATGGGAACACTTATGTTTAAATAGATTTTTGCTACTCAATGTCTGAAAGGGCCCAACAGATAAAATATGAGTGAAATTCAGAGCTTTACTGGTGCTTAGGAGTGTTCCTGTGCTGTCTACATCTCTTTGCGATATAGCCAAGCAAAGTTTATAATGTAGCCTTAGCGTTGGATCATTTAAATGTCTCTCTGAATGTCACAAAGGAAATTATAAGCGAGTCTCTCTTTCCTCTGTGTATAGTTAAATGTTATGGACATTAAGCCATCGCGTCTTTTATTACTAAAGAAAAATGGCACCCAGAATTATTATTCTTGTCCTTTATTTATATAGCTCTGCTATCTTCTGTGGGGCTGTTCAAATAAAACAAGGTATTAATATAAATGATAGAAATTACATGCAACATAAATGCAACAATTACACAATAATAACAAGGTCAATAGGAGAAACAGCACCATCTCCACAGTTTGAAGGACTGTAGAAACAAGAGGCATGACCACAAGTAAGCTGGATAATATGCATATTCTAAGTATGTCTCACACCCTGCTTCGGAAGTAGTCATTACACTTGGGTTATGTCCAGTAGAGGGCGAACTTCTGCAGAGATGACTAGAAAAAAAGAAGCTCCTCCCGGCCCATAAATACCTGAGACCTCCCAAGCACCTCCCCCAGATAAGTCTCTGCAGACGGCGAGCAAGTCAGAAGATGATGTCTCCTCCTTGCACAGGGGGATTTCAGGTAGCCGGGATGACTCCCGGCCCTTTATTTTCTCTATTACCACCCGGATCTCTGTTTTGTCTTACCCTGCCTCCCAGCCTAGGCTGCTGGTCCGGGCGAGGGTAGATGGCACCCTAGGTGCTTAGGAGCTAATGCTCCACCGTGAGACCCTATACTAGAGGGTAGGCGGCTTCAGGTTGGTGATCCTGACATGGGATGCCCCGTCCGTTACTAGCCCTCTTTACTTGGCAAGCACATGTAACCATGGGCTTATTCCTCCCTGCTTCCCTATTCCCGATTAGCTGGGGTGGCCTGTATGTGTATATATTTTTAATTGTGTATGTGTGCTGTTTTACGGTTTGTGTGTAGTGTGTTGTTACTACTGGCAATGGCCAGCGCTTCTTTCTTTTCCACACGCTGAGTTCCTCAGCCCGCGCGCTCTCCTTCCATGGCGGCGGGCTGGTGACGTCGCAGCCGGCTCCCGCATTGGCGGGGAGCTCGGCTGGGTTGTGATTCCCTGCTCGGGGAGGGGGCGTGGCCTAGCGCTCGGCGCGCTACCCAGGCGGCCCGCCTCCTTCGTTCCCTCTAGCTCCGGTCACCGGCGGAGGACCGGTGATGCTTCGGTCGGCTCCCGCGTTGGCTGGGGAGCTCGCCGGTTTGTGATCCTTGTGTTGGGAGGGGGCGTGGCCTAGCGCTCGGCGCGCTACCCAAGCAGCCCGCCCCTTCGCTCCCTCTAGCTCCGGTCTCCGGCGGAGGGCCGGTGATGTCTCGGTCGGCGTCCGGCTGTTTGTGTCCCAGTGTTGGGAGGGGGCGCGACCTAGCGTTTGGCGCGCTACACAGGCGGCCCACCCCCTTTGCTCTCTCTTCCACCTCTAGGTGCCATCTTGGTTCACGTGCAGTCGGTGAGTGCCCCCCCCCCGTGTGGGCTGAGGACTGTTTTTTTCTACAGATATGTATATTTATTTTAGTGTTTTTCATGTAAATGACGCTCTTCAAGTATTGATCATCTTGGTCATCTACTGTGGACCTTGGGGGTTGCATCTTTATATGATGTAGTGTATATATATGTATATGTTTGGTGTGCGGGTGATTGCTTATGGTTACCCTATTATGTCTTCCGGGGGACGTCCTAATTTAGTTTTCCCCCGGTCCTGTGACCCTATCCTTCAAAACTAAGGGGGTATATTGCCATCAACATGTATTATCCTATATTAAATCCTCCCACTAACGGACATTTAAGGGGCATCCCGGGTAGCTCAACAGCGTAATTCCCATTGGTCATTGCGACTACCAAAATCACCTTATGGAGGCTTCCCAGGATGCTGTGCTCGGGGTCACCTCCGGGTAAGCCCGGCTGTGTGTGGTATGTGGGGCATCCCTTGTGGGTAATAATGTGCAGAGTTGTGTACCAAGTGCGCAGTGTGTGCTTGCGCGGTAATCTGGGCCTGTGCGGCTGGATCAGCTCTGCTGGTCTTGTTCCCCACACCCCCGCACCTGGATATGACCCATAGTGACACTGACACTAGTGTAAGAGTCGCAATTTATGTTTGCGCTAGACGAGCAACATTGTGATATTGATTGCTAGCCTTGCGGCCCGGAAGGCTCCGGCTACAAATCGGCCCCCCTAGTCATTGTGCCCTGGGGCCCCTTGGGTTGCAAATCCTCCCTCTGACGGACTTGAGGGGCATCCCGGGTTGCTTCTAGCATAATTCCTGCGGGTTAGTGCGACTACCATACGTATCACAGTTTGGAGGCTCCCCTGGATCCGGGCTCTGGCTCCTTCGGGGCAGTCCCGGCAGTGTGTGGGTTGGGGGGTATCCCCTGTTGGGGATACTGTGCTGGGGCATGCTATGTGTTCAGCAGGCCATAACGCGGCAGTCGGGGGCCCGGACGTCTGGGTCAGTGCCGCCGGCCTCATCGCCTACTCCACCTTAAATTATCGGTACCCCAGGTGACATGGTCACTAGTGGGGAGTCGCAATCTGATGTTTGTGCTGGATGCAACTCCGGAAAATTGTTTTCTAGCTCTGTGGCCAGGGTGGCCTCGGCTAAGAGAAGACATCTGTCAATGGCAGTGCCGTTTCTTGATGTTTATGATTCTCTTTAATGGTCTGTTTCTTTTCCGCTTGCAGAAGGACCTGTTTACGGAATCTGATGGCTCTGAGGATCAGCAGTTTGGGATGCTGATGCCGGGTAGGGGCTTGGGGATGCTGTTGTTACCCCCAAGTTCCTGGGCCATTTCTTTGAGGTGTCTGCTATTCCTCAATAGGCGGAGTCCCCTCTGCAGTTTAAAAAAAAAAAAATAAAAATATTTTTGCTTGAGACCTATGAGCCTCGTAAGGAGTGCCCGACTCAGTTTCTTTTCTAAACCCGGTTTTCTTCAGGAACGGGATAGGAGGTATCCTTGTCCGGTGGACGCGGTGATGCGCTGGTCATCTCCTCCCGAGGTCGATGCGTCCGGTACTGGGATTGTCCAGCGCCTCTGTGGTGCACTCTCTAGACGCCTCCACGATTAAGGATCGTGAGGACCATTGTTTTGATCAGATGGCTTGTCATGCCCTTGCCGGCATGGGTTTTTTCTTGCCGCCTGTTTGTTTTTTTGTACTCATGGTTGTGGTTATCAGTTCTGTGGTTTGGGGCCTGTTGAGGGGTCCCAGCGGGACCTGGCCAGTGCTGGTTTGGCAGCATTTCTGCAGTGTGTAAAGTTTCTGACCATGGTCTTGTCTGCCTGGATGACACTATATGTCTGTATGGCGGAACCTCAGCTTTGCTTGTGGTTATACGACGCTCTGTCTAGTTGCGCTGGTGGCGGCTAACATTGGCTACCCTTCGGGGTATGCGGATTTTTGAGGTCATATTGGAGTCAGTGGCATAAGGAGGTAGGATTCTACCACACTAGAAGCGACGTTGCTCCTTTCGGGGGGCAGGCTCCTCTATTCTTCCTTTCACGGTGCCAGAGCTGGCAGAGGTGCTGCCTTCTCTATCTTCAGTGGTGATTCCCCTGTTTTCGGGTTTCCTCGGACCCCTGGGCTGTGCAGGGGCCGGGGCTATTGTTCCAACCCTTGTGGTCCCTTAACGGGATGGATCTATCAGAACCATTCGGGTTTTTGAGGCCTTTCTGCAGGTTCATCAGATCCCAGAAGTTCCGCATGGAGACTCTGCGTTCAGTCATCTATTCCCTTCATCAGGGGGATTTCTGACATTTATAGACATCGCGGTTGTTTACCTTTATGTGCCATCCTACCCCGCTTGCCTGAGATTTCTCGGTTTTGGGGTGGAAGATCGACATTTTCAGTTGTGGTCCTCCCTTTCTGGTTGTCTTCGGTGCCAAGGGTGTTCCCCAAGGGGCTGGCGGGCATAATTGCCCTTCTCGGAGCCCGTGGCGTTTACATTGTGCCGTATCTGGATGACCTTCTCATTACAGCATCTTTTCTATGCCGGGTGGAGATGGACTTCAGGGGGGTGACGCCGCTGGAACGTTTCGGTTGGGTGATCACCCACCCCATGTTCTCTGGCATGAATCGGTCAGGCCAGAGTGTTCCTTCCTCACCCTAAGGTGCAGAGGGTTCAGGACCTGATATTTGTTCTCCTGGACAATCCTCGCCTCTCTTTCTGGCTAGGGATGAAACTGGTGGGATTGATGGTGGTTTTCCTTCTAGGCAGTCCCCTTTGTTCTGGTCTTCATGAGGTCGCCCTAACTCCGTCTATTGCGGACTTGGGACGGCTGTTCCTGGTGCTTGGTTCGGTCCTTTCTGCTGTTTCCCAAGGTCCGGCATTCCTTCAGTGGTGGCTGGAGCTTAGCGGTCTGATGAGGGGCAGATCCTTTTTGGCCCTGGTTGGGTGACGGTTACCACGAATGCCAGCCTGTTGGGCTAGGGAGTTTTTCTGGACGGACTTTCGGTTCCAGGGGCTGGGGAGTCTTCGGGAGGCTCCCGCTCCCATCTCTGTTTTTGGAGTTCAGAGCTATTTGCTTTATTCTGTCATGCTGGATGCATCATTTACAGGTTTTGCCGGTTCAGGTTCAGTTGGACGATTGAACTGCGGTCGCTTACGTCGATCACCAAGAAGGGACTCGCAGCTAGAGTGTCCTCAGGGACGTTTCGCTGTTCTTGCATGGGCGGAGAGCTGTTCCATGCATCTCAGCGGCATTCATTCCGGGAGTGGATAACACTGAGTTTTTCTTTCTACCGCAAGGTATTACGGTCCTTCTGTTGCAAGTGGGGGATTCCGGAGGTGGTTCTCCTTGCCTCACGTTGCAATCACTAGCTCCAAACGTTTGGTTTTTGGTCTTAGGTTCCTCGGCCTCCGGCAGTGGTCGCCATGTCTTTTGCCTGGAGGGGTCTGGGGTTCCTGTACCCAAGGTGGTGCGCTAGCTGGCTCCTGAGGGTGCGTCAGCAATGCTGGTGGCTCCAGGGTGGCCAAGCTAGGTTTGGTTCATTCTGCAGTTTGCAAACGCTGGCTTTGGCGGCGTGGCTGCTGCAACCTCCTCCATCTTCGTAGAGGAAGTTTGTCTGATGTTGTGCTTCGGACCCTTGTTTGGGCTGGGAAGTGGTCTTCCTTTAACTTCGTCTACAGGACTTGGTGGTCCTATATTGATGGGTGTGAGGCTAGGGCCTTGCCTTGCAAGGTGTTTTTTGGTTCACTAGGTTTTGGACTTTCATCAGTACGGTCTGGGGCTCCAGCTTAAGTGCTTTGCTGGGGCAGGCCTCTGTCCTGGTGGTCTTCTTCTAGGGCATTTTGTCCTCAGAAAAAGCCTTGCGTCTGTTTGGGTTCTGCATTTTCTATGCTTACACAACAGATTGCCTTTGGGTGGCTATTGCTTCTGTTCGCTGTGTTTCCATCTTTTTAAGGATGTGGTTCCTCGTCCCTTTGTCCTTCGTCTAGCTTTGACGAGGAGAGGGCCCTGCTGAGGGCCCTGTTGACGTTTTATTTCCTGGCTACTTCGTTTTTCTGAAGGAAGGAAGCCTTGTTTGGGGTGCCCTCTGGCCCCTGACGGGTTTGGCGCTGTCATAGTTGCCTTTTTTAATAGATATGTCTGGTCCTTGTGTGGGCCTATATTGCCAAGGGGAGGGTTCCCCTTTTCATTTTAATGGAATAAGTTGTGCGGCTGCTACTTGGCCTTCTGTTCATACCTTTTTACAGGTCTTTGTAAGATTGATGTGCGGGACTTAGCGGATGCCTTTTTTGGCCGCAAAGTTCTACAAGCGGCAGGGGTTTTCATTTGTGCATTTTTGCCTGTTGGGATCCCCACCCTTTTTGGAAACTGCTATTGGATGTCCCAAGTGTAATGACTACTTCCGAAGCAGGGTGTGAGACATACTTAGAATAATACCATTTTGTGAATACTAACCTGTAAAATGGGTATTATAAGTATGTCTCACACCCTGCTTCACCCCGCCCTGATTTTATCTTGGATCCTTTTGGTGTTACTGTGTTTCTTGTAAAATGTTTTAGTTGCTATTCCTGGTCCCTTTACTGCTTTCTTATACTGGGAGGTGCTTGGGAGGTCTCAGGTATTTATGGGCCGGGAGGAGCTTCTTTTTTTCTAGTCATCTCTGCAGAAGTTCGCCCTCTACTGGACATAACCCAAGTGTAATGACTACTTCCGAAGCAGGGTGTGAGACATACTTATAATACCCATTTTACAGGTTAGTATTCACAAAATGGTATTTTCTGAACAGGTAAGAGTCTATTCACAACTCTCCATTGCATTAAGAGCAGTCATTTTGTAGGTCTGCTAGAGGTGCATTGTATCAAAACAAACACTGTGCTTTTTATGCGTTCACAATGCCTTTACATTACGTTTTTTAAATGAAAAATGTTTTTGCATAATTTGTAAATGTTAAACTCTATGGCAAAGCAAGCGCAATGCAAACACAACACAGTTACACTGTGTTATACATGTATTGCCATAGACTTCTCTTGACCTGCTCTGTTGCGCAGAAAAAGGTGTCTGCAATGCAGCGCAGATGTGTGAACTATCCCATCTAGAATAAAGTACAGTGTTTCCTCTGTGTTGTAACTGTGTTGCAACACAGCGCAACAATGCAGAGCAAGCACAGAGGTGTAAATGTAAGCCTAAGTCTTAAAGCTGACCAACACCCCCCAGTAAGTTTGTCCCTTTGTTACGCTAAATCCCCCCCCGCTCCCCACCGATGCTCCTACCCTACCCATCAGGATAGGGGACCTCTCACCTGCTTTATTATAAAGCAGTTTTCTGTCCCCTCCTCATGCTAAAGAGTGGGGGAATTAGAGAGCAACATGCTAAAACCTAACCTGGTGTATAACTACTTTAAAGGGCAAATAATAAAGATTTCTCTCTACACCTATAACTCCAGAAAAAAGTAACGCGTTGTAGAGATCCGCTCACTACACTTCAGATAGGTTAAAGACCCTGTCGACTAAATTTCCCCCCCCCCCCCATTTACTGTGGGAACATAGTACAATGAGCGCATTATATCCATATACTGTACCTTATGTTTTTTAACAAAAGCTGCTTTGCTTCAGTTTCTGGGTCGTGGCCGGGCTAGAAAGGGCATGCATGTCAGAGGCAGCTGCAGGACCACTGTGGCTTGCTGTGCATGCTTAACCTAAGAACTCCAAGAGACAGAGTGGCTGTAAGACCGATTTTTTTGTGTGTTCTGGGATGAATGAATTTGAAAGGAGGGCAAACTTTGGATCCCTGTTACAGCTTCTACCCATCACTGCAGGAAATGGAGGAGAGGCACATAGAGCAGGCATCAGGTGAGTTGCGTAATGTGAGTAATTGTGAGTAATTTACATTTGGTGCCTGCATTAGAGATCTAGCTTTATTTATCTACCTGTCTAACTATTCTGAGCCCCTGAGGGACTGTCCAGGCAAAATGGTAAAAAACATGATTTAGCAGTTTACCTCCTCATAGCTGCCCTCTCTCTTCTTGCCACTTCACAGCAGCAGCAGGAAGCAGAAATCTGGCCCTGACTTCTGCTTGAAGTCTCCCTGATTTCTTGTAGTAGACCACCAATCATAGGGCACAGCTGGTGGTCAATAACTTTGCCCCGTTGGCGTACTGCTGGTGAGAGTGAGAATGCTGCTGTTTTACAGCATCACGTAATCCTTCTTCCTCTCAGTTCCTGTCACATGTTCATATCCTCTTCCCCTGCTTGTGAGTTTCACTCTCGCTACTTCTGCCTATAGACAAGCCCCTGTTTGCCTCACCACACATGGTTGCCCCCAGGTCTTACTATTGCGCAAAGGATGCCAACTGAAAGGGTGAAGGCAGATGAACCAAGAGCACACTGAGAGAGCAGTTAGGGTAGCCAGGGTCATACAGAGGATATCAGTCCTCCGATGTGTCACCAAGGGGATGAGCAGGAGAAAGCTCAAGGCTCAAAGTCAGGTGGTCAGAGGTTTCGCAGTACAGAGGAGTAAAATGAACTCAAGGTCAGGCAAGCAGGCATGGGTCCAGGCAGTGATCAGCAGAGAGTCAGAAAAGGCTGGTGTCGGCAATGGATGATCAGAATAAAATAGATAGTGGCACTAACACACCCAGCAGAACGCTATCACCAGCAGTGAGATGATGATCCGGGGAGACCTAAATAGGGCTTGGGTGCCGGTGATTGGCCAAGGGGAACTTCGAGCTGATTGCCCAGCACAATTACGGGCTGCTAGCCCAACATGCAACAATGGGGCTCATTGACCCATTTAAACTAGCATCCGCTAGCATAAGGAGCTTGTGTTCATGCGCATGTACATGGCCAGAGACGCTGGAGATGTGGAGGGAGAAGTAAGCCAGCAGCTCCGCTCGAGGCTCCAGCGGGTGCCTGAATCTGACGTGACAGCCGAGTGAAGGACAGCCTGGTGCGCCTCCCGAGGACGCCATGGGACCGGGAGGCAGGTGAGTGGCCCATCGCGAAAGAAAAATAGCCAAAAGGCTCAGCGGCGCTCTGAAGGAGCTAAGAGATCCACAGCTCAGGTCAACTATTAGTCATGTACTGCACACATCTGGAGTTTATGAAAGAATGTCAAGAGGAAGACATTTTTGAAAGCAAGCCATAGGAAGTCCTGTTTGCAGTTTGCCTCAAGCCATGTAGGGTACACAGCATGTGGAAGAAGATGCTCTGGTCAGATGAGACCAAAGTTAAACTTTATTGGGCTAAAAACAAAACGCTATGAGTGGAGGAAATCTAACATTGCACATCACCCTGAACACATCATCCCCACCATAAAACATGGTAGTGGCGGCATCATGCTGTCAGGCTGGTCTTCTTCACCAGGGACTGGAAAGCCGGTCAGAGTAAATGGAAAGATAAATGGAGCTAAATAAAGGGCAAGCCTGCAAAAGGGATGAGGCTGGGGCCAGTGCTACAATGGAATGGGTTAAATCAATGCATATATTTTGGAATGGCCTTTTGAAAGTCCAGACCTAAATACCATTGAGAATCTAAAGCAGGAAATATGGGTTGATTCAAAGAAACATGTAACAGCTTGGATTTGGCTCACGATCATCCTATTTTTCACGTCCGCTCGTGCGTTCGTATGAACTTGCGAGTGATTCAATAAGCAAATACGTTTCTATCCTAAAAGATACGTCCGTTCGTATGATATCTCCCGAACTTGCCTCAGTCAGTTGCCAATCGTAAAAATCACGTTCATGTGCTCACCTGTTGCGGCGGCAGCCTGTTTTTTCGGCTGCTTCCATCGTCAACCTCTTCCAATTACTTGCGTTTGCCTCTGGCTTTCATTGGTTTTTGGCCTCTTAGATTCGTGCGTTCGTATGTTTATAAGATCTTGCGCATGCGCACCCTCAACCAGAAACTTACCTAAACCCCTTAGCGCTTGCATCCAACTTCATTTCTCGGTCCCTCAAACTTACCTAAACCCCTTAGCGCTTGCATCCAACTTCATTTCTCGGTCCCTCAAACTTACCTAAACCCCTTAGCGCTTGCATCCAACTTCATTTCTCGGTCCCTCAAACTTACCTAAACCCCTTAGCGCTTGCATCCAACTTCATTTCTCGGTCCCTCAAACTTACCTAAACCCCTTAGCGCTTGCATCCAACTTCCTTTCTCGGTCCCTCAAACTTACCTAAACCCCTTAGCGCTTGCATCCAACTTCCTTTCTCGGTCCCTCAAACTTACCTAAACCCCTTAGCGCTTGCATCCAACTTCATTTCTCGGTCCCTCAAACTTACCTAAACCCCTTAGCGCTTGCATCCAACTTCATTTCTCGGTCCCTCAAACTTACCTAAACCCCTTAGCGCTTGCATCCAACTTCATTTCTCGGTCCCTCAATCTTACCTAAACCCCTTAGCGCTTGCATCCAACTTCATTTCTCGGTCCCTCAAACTTACCTAAACCCCTTAGCGCTTGCATCCAACTTCCTTTCTCGGTCCCTCAAACTTACCTAAACCCCTTAGCGCTTGCATCCAACTTCCTTTCTCGGTCCCTCAAACTTACCTAAACCCCTTAGCGCTTGCATCCAACTTCATTTCTCGGTCCCTCAAACTTACCTAAACCCCTTAGCGCTTGCATCCAACTTCATTTCTCGGTCCCTCAAACTTACCTAAACCCCTTAGCGCTTGCATCCAACTTCATTTCTCGGTCCCTCAAACTTACCTAAACCCCTTAGCGCTTGCATCCAACTTCCTTTCTCGGTCCCTCAAACTTACCTAAACCCCTTAGCGCTTGCATCCAACTTCCTTTCTCGGTCCCTCAAACTTACCTAAACCCCTTAGCGCTTGCATCCAACTTCATTTCTCGGTCCCTCAAACTTACCTAAACCCCTTAGCACTTGCATCCAACTTCCTTTCTCGGTCCCTAAAACGTAAGAAAATCACATAATGTACATATGTCTATATGTTTCTAAGCGTGTTGTTTCTGGTTTGTGTTATTTTTTGGGTGTGTGCATATTAGAAAAGACACAAATTTTGAAGGCTTAAAATCGAATTTATTTAAAATTTTGGCTTGTTTTTGTGCGAAGTAATTTTCCAAACCTCTTTTTTTGTTTGGGTAGTTTTTTTTTAAATTTTTTTTTTTTTTTAACAGTAAAAACTTTTTTTTTTTTTTAAAAGTGTTTTTTTAAAAACATTTTGTTTTTGTTGTAAAAACAATCCAACAAACAACTTTGTAAACAATTAAAAACTTGAACAGCAAGTTAAACAAAGGAGCCAGGACCAAGGGCACTATTCATCATCCTCTTCTTCATCTGTTGGCCCCAACGTCGCCTGTATGGCCAGCAGCTCGGCCACCAACTCCTTCATTCGTTTTTTTTTGCCCGCCAAAGTTTGGGGGATCATCCCTGTAACCAATAGAGAAAGAAACATAACTAGGAGTCCCAGACCGGTTTGTATGCTGGAAATAGATTTAGGGTTAATCAAATACATGTAAATGCATGACATATGTCATTCTTCCAAGGGATACAGTTAATGCATTTCACACAGGTAAGTCTTTAAACTCCTTAAACCGGACCTTCCACATTATTTTATGAAAACCAATAACTATTCACAAATGATTTTGCACCACCTCAAAGTTAAATAGGGTTTTTTTGGGATTACAGCGCCGCCATCTGGACTCTGAAGCATAACACTTAATGAGGAGTGGAGAGTTGGCTAAAGTACAGGGGAGTAGGTTACAGTGTTGCGTTGGGAATCCCGAGCATAGCTGGGTTGAGGGAAAGGTCATCACTCACACAATGCATGGCAGCACCTTCCTTTTTTCAATCTGGATCCCATGCTGCCTGTAAATATTGCGCATTCCATATTCCCCAATATTGGTTTGGTTCAGTCTAATAACATGCATTAGATGGGTGAAGGGTGTTTTTCCATGGTTCTAATCTGTAGGTACAGTGTGATGGCTAATTCTTTGGTTCTTAATACTAGTTAGGGTCCTCTTTAAGCTAACGAAGTGCCCACATGAAAGTGTGAACTACACATTGGCTACGCCTTTAGTTATGTGTGTGTTATTAGCTAACCAAACATTAATATGAATAATGGCATGGAGACTTACGGAGTTGGTGGCCGACAGATGGCTGGTTGGGGCCAACAGGCTGCCCTTGGTCCTGGCTCTGCTGTGAAGAAGTCCCTGGAGAAACATGTGACATTTGGTTAGTACTTGTAGAGAGTCACTATTGCCAACATATCTGGCTCCCAGTCTGGCTGACATCACTCACCTTCGCCAGGATCGACTTCAAGCATCTCTGCTGCCTCCTCCTCCACTATCTCACCCGCTCCAGAAGCTTCTACAAATACATAATAAAGGATAACTTAGTTTTTGGCCTGCCATGTATATCTTTGTGCCTATACATGAAGAGTGACATACCAGAGCCTTCCCCATGCGTGGCCAGGTATGACTCCACGCCCACGCGGTTTAGCCCCTCCTCTGTGGTAAGGTCCAGGGGCTGGTCTGAGGAGGCCACAGAGGAGGGGTAGGTCCGTCGCCCGGGAGATCCACCACCTTCACTCACAGATGCAGAGTCATGCAGCACTGGTCGGCCTGTACGTCTCCGGGTGCGGCGAATTCTGAAATCCATTTCCAACACTACCAAAGAAAAGTCATTATAAATAAAGGCATAACTTATACATTTGGAACATATACCATGCAATTGCTTTGTACTTACTTGGGAAATGGATTCCAAAAAACCTCCGCACCCGGGGCATGTGCAGACGTTTCAGGTCCGACCAATGCTGCATTATCTGGGTGTGAGTGAAGGTGGTGCTGGTCACACGGTGTATCTCGGCGATGATCTCCCGGGCGATGTCCCTTTTCTCGCACACATTGGGCTCGAAGTCATACCGGCGCTGAAGCATGATCTGAAAAACATAATGGACACAGAGCTTTTACTTTTACACACAGACCCATATGTGTTGCATCACAAGTTGAGAATTTAATGTCATTAACACACACATTTCGAGTGGCAGCCATTTTTGGGGAGTGCCTTAAAGAGGACGTTGACTGTGAATGACAGTCTGGTCTTATGTTATATGTATCACACACCATGTACATACAGATAATAGCCAACATCAAGAATCAGCCCACCTGCATCTATGGCATGTTAGGATGGTTTAAACATCCAAGATGTAGGCTTATGCTTAGGCTTTTGGACCACGTGTGTGGCTTCCCGTTGTGTTTTTATGGCTTAGGAAAACAGTGTTCCTCAAACATCCGCATCAAGGTCCGAGACAGGCCAGGTTTGCCAGCTCGCCCCGCTACTCCACAGGTTAATTAACTGTTGCTAAGCCGGAGCAATTGGCCGAATTAGGACATCAGCATAGACAGTTGAAAACGTGGCCAGGCTCGGCCCTTGAGAGTGAAGTGTGAGGAGCCAGTGATTAAACATTAAGAGACCCCAAACTAGTTCCAAACGCATCATTTACATTTAGGCCATCATTGACTATTAGATTAAAATGCACAGGCAGCCACTTACCAGCATGAGGATCTCTTCCTGTTGACGGGTGAAGATAGTGGGCGCCATCTTTATGCTTCTTCAAGGCAGCAGATAAGTGAAACCCCAGCGGTTTCCTGGTTCCGCTCGAACGTACGTTCGTACGAGCGCGTAGTCGTGCGCATAGGCGTCACACGCTGGGCTCATTATTTAAAGGTCCCTGCACCCAAAGCTCATTCTCTTTGAGCATTTGTGTAAGATGGCACCTAAAAAGCCTATGAGCAAGCGACCCCAGCAAAGCAAGACCGCGGAGGGCCCAACAACAAGGTCCCAGCAAGGTAGGAGAAAACTGAGAGGCAAGACTCCCACCTCGGCCCCACCAAGGGACCCTGGACCCTCAGGAACCAAAAAAAGGGGCCCCAAGCCCCGTGCCCCTGCAGCCAAAAAGCTGGCAACTGCAGCACCCACCACCTCTGCCCCCAGAAGAGGCAGCACAAGGGAGCCCACACCGGCCATGCCTTCAAGTAGGGCAGTTCGGCAACCCAGGCCCCGCAGCCCATCCATCCAGGGCCCGAAGCCCATCCAGGGCCCGAAGCCCAGCCAGAGGCCGCCGAACCCCATCCAGGGCCCGAAGCCCAGCCAGAGGCCGCCGAACCCAATCCAGGGCCCGAACCCCATCCAGGGCACGAAGCCCAGCCAGAGGCCGCCGAACCCAATCCAGGGCCCGAACCCCATCCAGGGCACGAAGCCCAGCCAGAGGCCGCCGAACCCAATCCAGGGCCCGAACCCCATCCAGGGCACGAAGCCCAGCCAGAGGCCGCCGAACCCAATCCAGGGCCCGAACCCCATCCAGGGCACGAAGCCCAGCCAGAGGCCGCCGAACCCCATCCAGGGCCAGAAGCCCAGCCAGAGGCCGCCGAACCCAATCCAGGGCCAGAAGCCCAGCCAGAGGCCGACGAACCCAATCCAGGGCCAGAAGCCCAGCCAGAGGCCGACGAACCCCATCCAGGGCCAGAAGCCCAGCCAGAGGCCGCCGAACCCAATCCAGGGCCAGAAGCCCCTACAGGGCCCGCCGAACCCCATCCAGGGCCAGAAGCCCCTACAGGGCCCGCCGAACCCCATCCAGGGCCAGAAGCCCCTACAGGGCCCGCCGAACCCCATCCAGGGCCAGAAGCCCCTACAGGGCCCGAAGAACCCCATCCAGGGCCAGAAGCCCCTACAGGGCCCGCCGAACCCCATCCAGGGCCAGAAGCCCCTACAGGGCCCGAAGAACCCCATCCAGGGCCAGAAGCCCCTACAGGGCCCGCCGAACCCCATCCAGGGCCAGAAGCCCCTACAGGGCCCGAAGAACCCCATCCAGGGCCAGAAGCCCCCGACCTGGCACCAGCCGGGAACAGAGCCCCCGACCTGGCACCAGCCGGGAACCTAGCCCCCCAAGAGGGCCCCGAATTGCAACCATGACCACATCTACACCTGGAAGTTCGGTGGCCAGCCACGCAAGAACACCCAGTCCCTTGGCCAGTCCAGTCCAGTCATTGGGAAGCCACCAATCCGGCCATTCCCCTACCCAGCCCCAGGCCATAATGTCACCACATGTGTCTGCACACATGGAGGAGCAGCCAAGCCAACCATCTGGCCGCACATTGCGCCGCGGCCAGTTGAGTGGGAGATTCTCCCATGACCAAAATATGGCATTGGCTAGTGGCCTTACATTATACTATGACGAGCTATATGGGAGCAAATCCAAACACACCACCAAGCAGCGCAAGATGGAATTGTTTGAAACCATCCTCCGACAAGTAAATGCAGCGGGGGAAGAGAGGAAAGATGTGTCCCAAATTCAGAAGAAAATCTCTGATCTGAAGTATGCTGTACGGCAAAAAGAAATTAAAAGGCATAATTACAGGTAAATAAATGTTTTCGCTAAATATAATGTTTTGGATGTACTGTATGCACCTTTTCTGAGTACCAAACGATTTTCTCTTTTCAGCATGAAAACTGGAGGTGGCTTTCCATCTAAATTGGAGTTTACCCCTGCTGAGGAGATTGTGCTTGGACTTCTCCATCCGGTCGCGGTCGGTGGACATGCTGGTCTAAGGGACACAGACTCACCGACCCGTACCCACGGTGAGTACTCTTAAATCTGCATGTTTGCCTGTTTGCTAAATAATCTACAGTTCACTAGTAACAAGATAACGGGATGCCCCTATGGTTTGCCTTGCTTGGCCTCGCACTACTGTGGCTGTTTGTGTCCTCTTTTGGTCCCTGGGAATCACACATTTAGGCCCACAGCCATTATGGCAAAGATCAAATGTCCAATTGGATTGTTAAAGTCATGAAGTTTCTCAAGATAAGTGATATATTTGGAATCAATCACAAAACACACATCATTATGTATGGGTTGCCTTTTGGTTGTGTGAGTTGTGTTTGAGTTAACAATTTAATTAGCCACCCACAAACATATCTGACCTAGAGCAGCGAGACTCAACTGGCGGCCCGGGGTCCCAATGCGGACCTTGGCACCACATTCAAGGACCCCTGCCCAGACAGCCCTGCACTCAGTTACTTCTGTGTTGACGTGCTCAGAGCTGCCCCCTTGATCGGCGATGTAGTGGTTGTTCTCCTGCCCAATGTGATGGCTCCCTGAAACATAGCATTGCAATATGAAGTACTGCACAGGAAGTGGCATTGCAAGGTACACAGTAACTTGGTAAAAATTTCTCTTGGCACAATCGTGTCCCGCTGCCCCTGCTCTGGCCCATCTGCCACAGTCCCCCCATGCCCCCCCCCCACATAAGCCCCATACATTTGTAACAGATTTGCTCCATCCATCCCATCACCATCAATACGTTAACTCCCCCCTTTAGCCATCCAATCCCTGTCCCCTCAGCTCTGGCCCATCCAGCCCAGCAAGGGCAAGCAGCCTTTATTAGTTGGCACTTTGAAATCTCCAGCCCCTCCACCAGTGTATTTATTTTTAACTAGACACCCCCTGCGTCAGCACCATGGCCAGACATTCACCTCTCACCACATACCTTGAAATGGGCCTTTACAACAATTGTTTGAGTACCACGGACCTAGCGAATGGTAGGCTAAATCCCAAAATGTGCGTTGAAAGTTGTATGCTGACTGGGTACACTTCCTGACTTAGAACTGAGGTCAGTTAGCAGTTTTTGCGAGCCATTGCACCTATGTAAACTTGCGTGTGTTTGAACAAAGGTCCCCATTGCTCTAGAGTTGAATAATATTACAAATAGAGCTATATTTGATTACCTATCCAAAAAATGGTTATGTGTGTGTTTACGTGGTTTGTTTTTCTCTTCTTCAGCCCAGCATGATCCCTCAGCAAGGGTAAACTCACCCCCCAGTTTGGTTATGCCTACCAGGTCCGTACAGCATAGGAGCCCAGATCAGAGATTTCCGGTAAGTTAATTTAGTAGCATAAATACTACCAAGTGCTTAAGAATGTGTTAAACTGTTGGAATCCCAAATTTGGACGCCAACTTACACTTTTTTTTTTATATGTCCCTACAGACCCGCACACTCATGGAAGAGATCCAGGACATGGAGGAAGATGATGATGTCTCCGTGCAGGGCACGTCGGATGACCTCCCCCTGGGTCCCAATTTGGAACTGCTCCATAATGTTTCTCTGGCCAATCCTCAGCAGCAGAGTGAATCTCCATCCATTGTGCATGCACATGGGGAGACTGACACTACAGTCCCCAGTGTTCACTCTGCTGCTGAGGATTTGCAAAGCAGGCCGGTTGCTGTTGAGGGTACGACACCACGCGGCAGGGCACGCCCAAGAGCCAGGGTAATTGTGCGGCGGACGCCATTACGCCGCCCCACAATTTCCCAGGGGAGGCAGAGTGCCCTGCTTCGATTATGGACCCAACAAAGGGACTCTTATGACGCCCAGCTCGTTACAGAGCGTGAGCAAAGGCATGCCGACATGGTCAACATCCATACCAGTCTACAGGGCATCCTCGCGGAGTTGCGTACCCTCAACAGCAACGTGGCCAATGCAAGTAATGGCATCCAGTCAGCCATGGCTGAGATGACCAATATGCAGAGAAACATTGTGGAGCAGTTTCAAATTCACAATGCTGCCATGGCCCAGGCTAGGTCCCATTCACATGGACCTCCACCTGGACCTCCACCTGGGTATTATGGGCAGCCACCCTATTAAGCCATGGGTGTGTGGGACATCTTTTCTCTTAACCCCCACTGTATTTACTTGTCCTTTGAGGTTTCAAACAATCCATTTTGTGTTGCTCAGGCAGGTTGTGTTTTGTATTTGCTCCCATATAGCTCCTTAGAGTAATGCTTAAGGCCACTAGCCAATGCCATAGGTCTATGTGGAGTGTATCTGGCCACTTATGGCTTTAAATATGTATTTGGTTGGTGCTCCTCCTGTTTGCAGACATGTTTGTGTGACATTATGGCCATGCCCAAATATCCCTGGGCACAGGCAATATTAATGACTGGACTAGGCTGGCCTTTGGACTGGGTGTCCTTGTTTGGTTGTGCCACTCACTTCCAGGTGTAGATGTGCTCGATGTTTTTTTGGTAATGTTATCCATTTGTAACCACAGATGTATGTGGAATGTTTTCTGTTAAGCACTATAATTTTTCCTTTTCAAAGTAAAAAAAAAACTTCACTTACAATACTTGTGGCGTTTTTAGTGGGAACACATTTTAAACAGCTTGGGCTAAACCAGATAATTTGGGTTTGAAGAGGTGTAACAATGCAAAGCTAAAGCTAAGGAAACTACATGAAATACATTAGGCAACAATTAAGGTCTAAATGTTTTACTTAGAGGTAATGCCACATTACGGCAAAACAACATATGTAACAAAAAGGATAACACAGACACACAGAATGGTGAGACAGGGAAAAAAGTTAAGTAAAATGCTGCCTGATCAGGTTGGCTCGAACAGATTGGCCAGACTCACTGGGGGGCCCCACAAAATTCTCGACTTCATCCTCGACGGCTGAAGAGGGCAGGCTGTCCACATAACGTGGGACACGTTCCATGATGGCAAAATTGTGCAAAACAGCACATGCCATTATAATGTCGATCACTTTCTTGGGATCATATTGCAGGGCCCCCCCAGTATGGTCAAGGCAACGAAAACGTGTCTTCAGAAGCCCAAAGGCCCTCTCCACAACAGCCCGGGTCTTGCGATGCGCACGGTTATACGCTTCCTGAGAGGCATCCTGGGGCCGCAGCACAGGCGTCATGAGCCAGGGTAGAAGTGGGTACCCGGAATCACCTTAAACAGAGAATTAAATGTAATCAAAATTAAAAAGGCAACACAACCAACACCAAAAATTTCACAGATATCATAATGATGTAAGGTAAAGTGTGCCAAAAAAAAAACAGGGCACATTAGGGCCAAAAAAAATTCCACTAAGGTATAACCTAATTAAAAATGGCACTTCTATATACCAATTAATTAACAAACATCTGCACGGCCAAGGGTATTTGGATTTTACATATATTTTTAGTTTTCAGACATGTTACAATTAGGATGCTGCTGAGGGCCTATCCACATTTATCTGGAAACTACAATGTATGCAGTTTAAGTCCACTTTGACATTTAAAGACCAATAGTACAAAAGGAGCCAAAGGTCAAAGATCCTTGGGTATAAACTCCAAACCAATATATTTAGGCACAAGGAACTTACAGACATCCTAACTAAAGGGAAAACATTCTGAAGGCCAAAGCGAGGCAAGCATTTTTTTGGGAAGTTCCTAATATATGACCCAAGAAAAAGGCAGTTGGACGCTTATGTAAAGAATTCAAAAACAAACATATCAACAAATACAAGATTAATGCCACATTTAATAACACACAAATAGGACACACTTATCAAGCAGCCATGCCCCCGAAAATTCACCTGCCTCAAATCTCCGAAACAACCCAGATCGCCTGAGGATATAGGAGTCGTGGGACGATCCTGGGTAGCCGGCAAGGACACTCATAAACCGCATATCCGGACCAACCACGGCCTGGACATTAAGGGAGTGTCCCATTTTACGATTCCTTAAGGCAAAAACATACAAAAAGGGTAATTGATATTTGACCCAAAATAATAAATTAACCACAAAACATGTCTGCACTCTATTGGGAAAGACTAATGAAAAGCCTAGATAAAGCAGCTACACAAATGAGGGATAAACAAATATGCTGCCGCAAAGGAAAACAGGTTACATGACACGTTGGGCAACATAATAACCAATCTCAATACCTATATATATACTCGTCGGCTGCCCTAGGTACGAGTGCCACATGTGTGCAGTCAATTGCACCAATAACGTTGGGCATGTCGGCCACATTATAAAACCCAAGCTTAATGGCGTTTCTGGCTGCCATATCATCAGGAAAATAAATATATTTTTGAGTTATGGCAGCCATGCCTTCCAAAAATTTAGACAGTGCGCGGCTCAGCGTAGGCTGTGACATCCCCACGGAGAGGGCACCCAGCCTCTGGAACGAGCCGTTCGCCAAAAATTGCAGGCAGCCAAGCATCTTGGTCATACCTGAAATTGCATGCCCCTTCCTTGTGGTGCGGGCTAACCATGGCCGCAGCTCACTATATAATTTATGGAGGGAAGCGCGATTAAGCCTGGTCAGCTCGAACAGCTCAACATCATTCATGCTATCGATGTTCATGCGACGACGCAGGGGCAATCTGCTCTCAGACATCTCGATCAACTCAATGCCAAAAAGCATAAGCCCTTGATGTGCCACAAACTCGCTCCGCTCCATCCTACTCCCGAGGCCAAATAGCTGCCGGCAAACATTTCGTAAAGCAGCTCTTTAATGGGCTTCCAAACAATTAGCAATCACCTCTCTGAATTGGGCGCAAGCCCATGTGAAGGACGTAAAAAATAGGATCGGACGCAAATAATACGATTTGGACGGGAAAAACACACGAACTAACGCAAATTATACGATTCTCGTACGAAATGCGTATGTTCATATACGTCTATGCGCGAACGATCGTGCGAATACGAAATGGCCAAAAAAACAAGAAAAAATGACAAACACCCACCCAAACTTACGATTCTCGATACGAAATCAATTAACTTTGGCTCTTTGAATCGAGGGGATAGTTGTTCACAAGTGCTCTCCATATGCTTTGACTGAGTTAAAGCTAATTTGCAAATGATCGGCCAATATTTCAGCCTCTAGATGTACAAAGCTAGAGAAATACCTCTACAGATGTGCAACTTTATTTGCTGCTAAAGCTGGTCCTACAAAGTCCTGAATCACTGGGGCTAAATACATATGCACACCACACTTTTCATTTATTTTTGTATTTTTTAAATATTTGGAAGGGCATGTATTATTTTCTTTACACTTCACAAATACTTAATACTTTGTGTTGCTCTATCATCTATATTCTCAATAACATACATTTACTTTGTGGCTGTAATGTTTAAATAATATGAAAAAGTTCAAGGAGTATGAATACTTTTCTTAAGCCACGTGTAATTAGGGTAAGCAGTGCAGTTGGAGCTCAAGTCGGTTATTTACTAACCTTTCAAGCGCTCCTGCACATGGAGAAACAAAAGAAGACTGGTGGCAAAAAAAGTGACTGGTCCATCAAGGCTTCCCTACCTGTGCGTATCTCAAAAACATATTTTCTAGTATATTATAGTATATTAAAGGGATACTTTAATTACATTTTTGTTTTTAATATACATAAGATATTTTCTCTCCGATCCCACTGCTATCACTCTCTGTATATTAATCACATTGCCATTTTCTGCCTTCTGGTAACTTAAAGTGGACCAAAACCCAGGATTTTGACTATCCTGGATTTTGGTCCTTGCCCCCGGGCACCCCGATTGGGGATGTCCCATTGTGGGAATCGCCCCCAGGCTGTCCAATCTCACTTACCCTTCCTCTGTTTTATGGTGCATGCGCAGCCCTCTTGTCCAGGCAGCGCGCTCGGATCTGCTTGAACCCCAATCGTCCAGGAGCTCGTCTAATGCAGATCCAAGCGCGCTGGTGACCGCATCCCCCGCTACCCTTTAACGGGGAGCATGCCCGCTCTGTCCATTTACAAATACCCTGCTAAAGGGATAGCGGGGATGCAGCTGCTGCTCACGCATGCGCCTTTGGACCGAGGTGACGACCAAGGGGGTTTGACACAAAGGGGCACCCCCGATGGGGGGGAAACAGAGCTGTTATACTGTTTTTCTTTATGTCCATTTTCTGAAGCTGGCTGTGTAAGTTAGCACCAGCGATTGGAGCAGCAAGAACAGCAGCAGCATCAACAGCAGTTGCTGGGGCAGTGCTGGAAACCACTGTGCATTGAGAATACCAATAGGGGTTGCTTGTGCTGGAGTAGGTTGTGTATGTCGAACCCAGTCAGAAAAGGCACTAGCAGAACCTGGGCAAAGCCAGAGCTTCCAAGATGTGGCAAGTGTCACAGTGTCACAGCTCCTTCTGTCAAAGAAACAGCACCAGCAGAAGGCTCCTAGGTTCCTAAGCGCCCATAAATGGTAAATAGGTTCGCCTGCTTTTAAAGTGTGCGCACATGCGCCAGCATGCGCCGTGGCTCATCCAGCCATTTTCTGCGCCCTTATGCGCTCTTCTAGACACAAGGCCTAAAAAGCCTGGCTACTTCCGGTCATCAGTACCAGATGGTCATATCTCCTGTTGTTTCTGTCTTCCCATTATGGCCTGGCCTGCCTATTGACTCCGCTTCTGATCCGCCTGTCCACGACCCCGGCTTGTTTATCGACTTTAAACCAGAGCGACCTGCCCACAACTTCGGCCTATTCATCCATTTGGTGTCTGAACTACCATTCGCCACTTACAAATCCACTCTGTTACTGCTTGCTCAGCAGTTTCCGGTCTGTCCTGTGCCTCAGTCCGGCAATATCCACTCCCTGACCTGGGACCTTCCTGCAGCCCAGCCTGTAGCCTCTAATGAATACAAGGTCGGCTCTTAGGCCCTTATTCATCAAGCGATAGCGCCAGGTAGTGTCTGACGAGCGCCAGGTAGCGGCAGCTAACGGCGACTACCGACTCAAGAACGCCCGGCGGCGGTCACAATGACGCATTTATCAAGCTAAATGAGGCTAGTGCCGGCGAGAGCGACGGCTAGCGCGGCATTCATCATGAAGCCGGCTGGCCCGAACAGCGCCGCTGCAAATTCCTTCACAGCGACACGTATTACCTGGCGCTACCTGCCGCTCTCCCATACTTTTCAATGGCAGACGCTGCAATGATTGTTTTTAGTGGTTTTTGGGTTTATTTCTTTTCAACAAAATTCAACACATGTTTATATTGATATGTTTTATGAATCTGGCTGGTTATTTATATGTATTGTAAGTTTTTATTATTTTTCACAATGTAATGTTGTGAGTGACATGGGAATTGCATCTCCTCCACCCAAACTCATTGGCATCAAAATCGCTTGTTTTCCACACAAACGGGGCTTGTAAAGCTATTTTGTAGCCTGTCAGGTTGGGCGGTCACGTTCGCTCTTCGAAATTGTCAGCGCCCAAGCTATTCGGCAGCCCTGTCCTTGATGAATCTGTGTTGTTCAGTGTTTGTGCAGTCGCTGTTTTAATTCGCTATGTGGCGGCGCGAGCGTCGCTGTGCCTCGCTGCGCTGCGTTGTGCGGCGCTGTGCTGTTCATACATGTGCCCTTCTGCCATTTGCAAGGAATTCACTTCCCGCGACCCCAGTCGTTGTTAATGAATACACTGTAGTTGTGAGCGTGCCTGGCCACATATTGCAGGATTAACATTCAGTCGTACCAGCTCATAACAACCCGTTATGCATTCTCATGTGTGCCACATTTTCATGTAGTTGTCTAGTTTGATTGTGTGATGACTTTGGGAAGGAATAAGATTTGTATATTTAAGCACAACGGTGTATGCTTTATAAGGACCTATGCATTACAGTATGTAGAACCCCCTGCTAAATCAAGCTAATAATTCATGGCGCCTTGGGCCCTAGCTTGTTTTCCAGCATCATTTTAATGTTTTGCCGCCACTTAGCTTGCACATAGCTGATATTAGCTTGTCCCTGTTGCGCGCATTTTTTTTTTTTAAATTTGAAGCACAGTTGCTTGCGTCATATCCGGTTCCGGTATCCTCCTTTGCGTTTCAACGCCACCTTAAGGTAAAAATGTCTAGCGCTTATGCCAATAGCTTGTTTTCCAGCGTCATTTTAATTTTTGGCCGCCACTTAGCTTGCACATAGCTGATATTAGCTTGTCCCTGTTGCGCGCATTTTTTTTATTAAATTTGAAGCACAGTTGCTTGCGTCATATCCGGTTCCGGTATCCTCCTTTGCGTTTCAACGCCACCTTAAGGTAAAAATGTCTAGCGCTTATGCCAATAGCTTGGTTTTCAAGCGTCATTTTAGTTTTTCCGCCACTTAGCTTGCACATAGCTGAGAATAGCTTGTTGCTGGTGCGCGGAGCGTTTTTTTTTTTTAACTTTTTTCCAATGTCGCTTTGGTCATTTCCGGTTCCTGTTTCCTCCTTAGCGTTTCCACAATGCTGCCCAGACGGCGAGTTATGCGCCTCCCCAGCTCCTCCTCCGACTCTGACCCCACCACCCCTCCCCCACCTCCCCCACCTACCTCACCTTCCCCAACTAGCACCCCTCCCACCCCTTCCCCTCCTGGGCCTCAAAAGAAAAGGCACAACAGGGTGGATAGCCGCGTTAATGGCCAGGTGGTCAAAGTGAGTATTTTGTTTGTGTATTTGTAGCTTTAAAGTTGCAGAACACACAGGGGGGATTGGCCCAGAAATTTCTTTGTTTTCTGCCACAATTGGATCACTCCCCGTGGGGCATCCCCATTCTGGATGTCCTGCTGGGATGCCCCCCCCTGGAGGGCCCTAAAAATTACCTCAGCCCCGTCCCATCTGTGCATGCGTGAGCTGCGGATGCCTATTGCGCTTACCTCTAGCAGGGTGTACCCCTGCGCCAGACATATTTTAATTTTGTGTGCAGGCGCACTCCCTGTTAGAGTCAACCGCCACATGCGTACTTTGCCGTGCAGACCCAGCTGAGCTGGTATGCACGTCCCAACGGCCTTGTATGCGCATACCACAGCGGCGCGGAGCGCTGTGCTTGGCTGGCGCAGTCACGTGGGAGCGTCCTCAGTGGTGTATTTGTGGCCTTCCAAGGGGGTTGCAGACAGTGGACCACCCACAATTGGTGTGGCCCACCAAAGTGCACACAAACCCAGAATAGTGATAATCCTGGGTGTGGGTCCACTTTGCTCTGGTCTCTGTATAACTGTTGATGCCATTGTTCTGATGTCATGTATTGATTTTTGTTTGTTTTATCATTTTTCATAGGACTTCTGCGTGGCCGAATACGACTATGCCCGTGGAGGAAAAAAACGCATTGCCATGGAGGTGAAGGCCACAGTGTCCCGGCGCTTCAACACCGAGCTGTCCATCAGAGCGATTCAGCAAAAGTGGTCAGATTTCAAGCGCCGGGACCCTGAAGGCGTGTACCGCCTATATGATGCCTACGCATCAGGTAAGTTAAAGCTTATGCTCTGTTTAGACTTTTTGCAGAATCATCTGCTAAGCTGTGTCCATTTGTGCTCTTTATATTAATTATTTTCTTTCACCCCCTCCACACAGATAAGCGTCCTCCCCTGGGGAAACGTGGGAAGGGATTCCTCCCCCGAACCAGGCAGGCGGACTCGGGGGAGTCATCGGGGGAGGGTCCCTCCCGCGGGTCCTATTTAGAGGACCCAGGGGAGGAAGGGGATGACGCCCCAGAGGAGTGTGCTGCTGGGGGGCTGGCAGGATCAAGCCTCAGCTCCTCACACTCTGAGTCTGAGGACTCTCACCAGGCAAGGGGCCACTCTCAAGTGGGGAGTCCAAGTGGGGTGGTAGAAATGGACTCGCCCACACTCCCTGAAGGAGCAGGGAGTGAGAGGGAGGAGGGTGGCCCTTTGCCTGGTGGATCTTCTGACCAGAGTGTGAGGAGCCGAGGCTCCCCGCCTCCTCCTCAGAGCCCTCCCTGGGCTTCAAGTTGCGGTTCATCCCCTGGTGAGTGTCCTTTTTTTAATTGTTAGTCTGTGACAGGTTTCATCTTGCAATTTGTACTTAGCCCTTGCCATTCCTCTCTAATTTGCAGGGCATCATATAGGCGGCACCTCCATGGCCTTTTGGCGAAGCATTCTCCACGGGCATAGTCGTGGTAAGTGTTTGTTGTTATCCATCACATTCCCTATGTTATGACATTCATTAAAGTGGACCCACAAACATTGATAGTGCTTGGATTCTCGAAGGTTCCATGAAAAATCACATCCCTCACCCAGGGCCCCCCCCCCAAAAAAATACCCCACAAAATCCTTACCTCTTTGGGGGTTGCCAAAGCCACCGTCCCAGCCTCCTGTGTGACACTCTAGATGTGTGTGCGCCTGCGCTCTGTTTCCTAATGGGCTGCGCGTGCGCACACACTGGAGGAGTGATGTGTGGAAGGCAGTGGCCGCGGAGTACGTTGTCTCACTCAAATTGTGGTGCTCTGCCAAAGCGGACCCAAACCCAGATTTGATGCAATCCTGTGTATTGGCCCACTTTTAACAGACACATGTTTCCTGGTCCATTGTCACAGCTGGTTTGATAAGGTACCTTAACCTCTCAAACCCCACTACAGTGCTAGCCAACTAGCAACCACCCCTATGTTTCTGCCCACACCATGATGGTTGTTCTCATTTCTTTTCTTGGGTTAAGTTGTTTCCGCTCAAACATGTGGCCCACTAGTAACATTAGCCAATCAACTGCTAATGAGTCCTTTACATAGCACTGTCTATGTTATTTGCACATTATCTTTAGGGATACATGTTGCAACCCTAACTAATTGACATTAATTCATGGACCAGGAAATATGCTAATTTAGGACAACCTGTATGTAACCATGCAAGCATTTGATTTTTCAGACTCAATAACCAGATGGATGTCAAATAGTCAGGTGTCATTGGCCCACTAATTGTGTTTTTGTCTTTTGTTTTCTGTTGACAGATGTTGCTACGCAGACGGAGCCAGAGAACCTCCTCCCCACCCCAGCTCCAGGGACGGCCAGCAGCATGGGCCCCCGCCACAGCTGCGATGGTGAGTACATCCCACTTCATATGCCTAAAGACTTGTGAAACCTATGTCTTCTATTAACATCTGCAGACATTTAAAATGTACCTATGTGTTAATTTCACACACATCTAGATTCCATGTGTTTGTACAATAATCCAACATGCCTGTTTGCATGCTTGATTGTTGCCTCACATTCTTCATTTGGCCACATTGAGACTATTTTTGCCTTAGACACAACCAAATGGGCCGTATTAGGTCTGGACCTCTAACATTATAGGGCAAACTCGTGTACTCGTTAGGACTTAGGCCCTGAGGTTTGGCTGTGACTAAACACAAAAATGGACACACTGGGACTTATACCTTCTTTGCTTCCCCACAGTTAAAGTGGAACAACAACCAGGAATTTTACTTTCCTGGGTCTTGGTCCACTACGGTGGGGCACCCCTGATCGTCACCGCTGTGTGACAACCCCCTGAACTCACTTTTACTCCAGCAAACGTACAAGCCGCGGCAAAGTGGCTCCTTCTCCGCCTCCCGCGCGTCCCTTGTTACGCGCACGTGCCTGCGCCGGCCATTCACAGATGGCCGGCGCAGGCACACACACGTCTAGAGGGGCGGCAGGGAGGGCCCGGCGGCCGTGCCCAAACGAAACTGAGGTAGGGATTTAGGGGTGTTGGGGGGGTTTCACCCCGAGGGACATCCCGATCTCGGATGTCCCGCGGGGAGGGAGGTGATCGGGCCGGGAATCTGATAGATTCCGGTGCCGATCCCCGGTGGGTGTTGGTACACTTTAAGAGTAAATGTATGCTTGGGATGTGTTGTTCACATTCCTGCCAGTCAATAGTACTCATATCATGTTAACCAATAAGCGCACAGTGGTCAACAATGTTAATGTGAGTGTCACCTAATTGGACACACTGACATTACATTGCTACATCTGTGTCTGTTGAGGTCACATTCAATTTATTAATAAATTGTTGTTTCTACATCTCTACAGCTTGTGAAAACCAGCATCGCAGACTGTGGCGGGAGATCAGGCTCCTGAAGCTGATGCTGCTGGCCAAGAAGAGGCGCCGGCGGCGTCGTTAGGGTGGGGGGAAGGCTGGCCTGTTGAAGCCCTTTGTTGGGCAATGTTGGCCCTGTTGGCCCCGTTTATAAATTAAAATTTTTGATGATCATCATTACAGTGTGGTGCCTTGCAAAGCATAGTTTAACTGTCTCAAAAGCCATTTGTGTGTCAATTTAGCCATACCTTTGGAGCCATTTCATGTGTTAACCATAGTAAGCTAGGGTCTCAAATGTGTGGCCTAAATTTACAAATACATTGACATATCTACATCAAGATACTCATCCCTGACTGTGTTATTAGCTAGGTCTTAGGAAAAACACAATTTAGAGGTGGGTTAAGCAAATATATTTACACAAACCAAAACAAACAAAATTAATATTCTTGGCTGGGTGGCCGGGGAGGTTGGGAGTCATTGCTAGGGGCGGTGTTGGGGGACAACAGTGCAGTAAAAAATATAGACTGCTGTTGTATGAGCTGTTGTATCAACAACAACGTTTGGTCCTGCCGCTGGATCGCTTGCTGCTGCTGGTGTATTGAATCGTCAATTGCATTGGCCAGCCGACCAAGTTGCTGGTTTTGATGCAGATTGTGCATCAATAGGTCGATCTGGCGCTGCTGGGCCTCATGTTGTTGCTGACACATCAGCACCTGCTGTTCCAACGCCGCTATGCGCTCATTAGTTCCATCACGCGGCTGTTGGCGACTGTAGTCCTCCAGCATCCGGACTCCTAGCTCATAAAAATCAGCACTGGTTGGTGCCACACCTCCTCTTGCTGTGGTTGGAGCCTAACAAAATAGAAAACAACATTTTAGTCAAACCAAAACAATGCAGGTATGCCCCTCAAAATAATTATCCAAAACAGTCACTATACAACTTACCCTTGTCTGAGCCTCGGAAGCTTGGCCACATGGGACTTGGGAAGAGGTCCCAGCTTGGGGTTCTGGTTCCGCCTCCTGCAAAAACAACAAAGAAAGGAAATGTGACATGTTGCTTCATCCACTACCCACGAACATGCCAATGTGGTTCTAGGTCGTCTACATCAGCCATGTTACCTGCGTGTCCTCCGGCACAGGTAGGCTCGAGGTATCGCTGCCAGAGAGTGGCAATTCCACATCCGAGATGTCAGGCAAGTTGGCATATGCTAAACAGGAAAGTCAGGTTAGTAGGTCAGTGGCCCAAACTCAAATGTAACCTGGCTAGGCTATCGAGGCCATACCTCAACAAAGTGCAAAATTACACACTAGACCAAAGGTATCTGTTAAACTCAGATTGTTAACATGTATGTTACAGGACTAAGAGGCAATAATTTTGGCAAAGAAGATCAGACACATTGCTTAAATTACACATACCCGCAATCTCCCAGATGTCTTGAGTGGGGCCCTCACTCGAGCTTGGACCTTGAAAATACATGTGGACACACAAGTTGCCAGAAGCAAGTGCAACAAAAGTAGAGCCAAAATACAGACTAGAGCAAGGCAAAACAACTTACCCTCATCTCTGGCAGCCTGAACTTGAGGGGCCCTTTCTGGACAGCCACTTCCGATATTCGGGTCAACTAAAAAACACAAGTAATGGCTCTAAATATTCCTCAAACTACTACGGGGAATGTTTGTCCAAAAATATGTCCTCCAAAATACATTGCTATCACTCCTATAACTATTAGACTGACCCTGGGGAGGCAACAAGCACTCCCAAGAGGCATCTTCAAGTTGACAAAGCAAACATGTAGATTAGTAGACTAAACAAATTGAACCAGTGTAACAGAAACAGCATAAAGGATACATTAGGTATTGCTATACACACCAACAGGGTCCTGTTGACCTGCAACATCGGAAGTGGGGTCCAAAGATGAACCAGTCACTTGGCCTACCAAGAAAAAAGAGGAATGAGACACATGCACTTGGGTAAAAGTGGATAAAGCAAGGTGGACACATGCACTTACCGACATCCAAAGAGTAGCTTGGATCCGGAGGAGATGCTGGGGCCAATGGCATGGGAGCTATGCAAAAATCAAGCAAACATTGAGCCATAGTTAATGTGCGTGCAAAAATACTACATGCATTAAGGTGTGTGTGAGCAGCTCTTTCACTAATATTCACTAATCAAGGCCAGTGTGGCTTCCACATTTATATGCCGATATATGGCCACACATCTCTGGCTTCAAACATATCTACACATGTTAGGGCCTTGTTAGTTAGTTGCTGTGAGTGTTACAGTGGGCGTTAAATTAGGCCGCAGGCCCATATTATTAATACTCCACAGTGCAACACTCGATTGTTTGACCTGCTCCCACACCCATTTGTTCCCCAAACAACCAGCACCAAAATTAGGGGTAAATACCTTCAATGGCAGACTGGGGTAGCCTTGAGGTTGCTGGAAGGGCAGGAGTTTGGGTGTCCTGAGGCACATCCCGGACAGCAGCATGTGCACCTATGCAGAAAGCAACAAACAGAAAAGTAAAAAATGTGTGAGCTCTAATGTACTACTTCACAGGTCCTACTGTTAGTTGGTCAGAATGAAAAAATGCTAATCACATACATTAACAGTAGCTTTTGAAAAAAGGCAGAAAATATGTACCTTCAGTCCAACCTGTGGTGTCATCCCCAGGATCCACACCCTGCAGCCGAGCCAGTGGGATTTTGGCCTTCAGCATCTCCTCATACGGCCTGTAGGTACTCTTTGGAGCCTGGATGGTCCCACTGTCCACATCAAGATCGTGATTCATCTTTTTCATAAGGGCCCCTCGCAAAGTGTAGAAGCGTTTCCTGCAGAATGGGCCACTACGTGGGTGTTGAGCAGTGCTACTAAGCTCCACACCAATGGCATCCCACAGTTTGCTTCTTTCTTGTTTGCCTATGGACTTGCTTTGGGAGCCAAATATCAGCTCCCATTTAGCAAGTGTAAGGCGCACAAGATGATTATTCTCCGCCAAATTAAATTCAGGCTCCCTCTTGGCACCTGGGCGCTTAGCCTGGGGTGCTGCCCCACCTTCAGGCTGTGCCCTTTTCCGTAAGGGAGGTCTGCGCACAGCACCCACCAAACTCCTACTTGGGCCTGCTGTGGCCGGCAGATGTCCTGAATTTGGCTCCATCCTGTAGCTGCACACACACACAAATACACACCCAACAAGCACGCATGCAGACTACAGAATGGCATCGCAATCTGTTAGGGTTGGGCAGGTTTTATGTGCTATAACAGCCAATCAAAAAGCAGGCCACTTAATTGATTCACACATACAGCCCAGTTCCTTCTAGCCACACCTCCACTGCACTGACTGAAGCATGTGTGTTAGCCAATTAACTCATTACAGACCTCATTAACCAAACAACACACACCAAAATACAACAATGGACTGATGTATCTCAACCCCTTGTGACATGTGGCTAGCCTAACGGCTATTTAAAAAAACAGCAGCTTACCTTTCATTGGGCCACCACTGATTTTTGGGCCATGTCCGTTATTTCACGCAAGTTTCGGCTCACGTAAGCTAGTAGCGCTACTAGCATGCGCGTGCGCACTCCGTTTTACGCACACCTGGGTCGGCTAATTGGCGCCCGGAAATAGCAGAGCGACGCAAAAGGCGGCAAAGCGGACCTGTCCGTTTTGAAAGAGAAGTATAAATGGAAGGAATTTTCAAGCTTCTGGTATTCTTACACTGTGGCAAAGACTGTGGTGTGGTGCGGTGCTCGCTTGCTTCCCTTAGCTCATTTGAGCCTCTGTCTGGTTTCTGTCCTCACTCTCTGTGGCTTGTTGGGTGATTTCTGACATCAGTGCTGTTTCTTTAGGATCTTGTTTTTGGTGGCATCTGCAAATATTGTGTAGCATACAGCAAGTGAGGCTTGATTTTGGGGCCTTTTGTGGGCTGTGCAGCAACTCCCCTCTTGGTTGTGCCTAACTTAGAAAGCTGGTTTTCAGCAGGCTGGTGGTTTGGACCACTATAGTTCTGGTTTTGTGGTGAGCTGCATTGTAGCGGGTGTGTGTGGAGTGTGATTGTTTGTGTGTGTGTGGTGTGTTTGTGGTATTTTTTTTTTTTTGGTTTATTTTGTATATATCTTGAGTGTGTGTGATGGATAAGAGGGTGATGTATGGTGTCTGGGTGGATGGATGTATGTGTATGCTGAAAGAGCAGGAGGAAAGGGAGCGGGGTGTTGTGAGGCTTAGGGCACCCCGCTCCTTTGCAATCCGCCTTTCAGTATGGGACTTAAGTGACGAGCAGATCAGGAGCCGCTTCCGTCTGAATCGTGCTGCACTACAGTCCCTATATGATCAGATTAAGCACAAAATCGAGCCATCCACCAAACGCACTCAATCCATTCCAGGCATAGTACGCCTGTGTGCCACTCTTAATATTTTGGCACGAGGGACCTTCCAGGCAACCTCCGCCCTCCTCAGCGGGATAAGCCAGGCTACTATGAGCCGCATACTAATCCAGGTAGTTCTGGCAATTTGTGATTTAATCCCAATTTACATCAAGTTTCCTGAGGATGAGGAAGAGGTTGCCAAAATAAAACATGCTTTCTATCTGATGGGAGGGATCCCGAATGTGCTAGGGTGCGTTGATGGTACACATATCCCTTTCCGCCCTCCCCGTGCACAGGAGCTGTCTTACAGAAACCGGAAGCATTTCCATTCGCTAAATATAATGGTTGTCTGTGACCCAGACATGAGGCTGCGGGCGGTGAGATCGGGGTTCCCCGGCTCATGCCACGATTCTTACGTCTTGCAGCGGACAGTCCTGTGCCGGAAGTTTGATAACAACGAAATGCCAGCTGGCTGGCTACTGGGTAATAAATTAACCATGTCAATGTATTTAGCAAATATGTGGCCTAGTAAGCCAAATTTAACAAAACACCCAAAAAAAAACATGTACTAGTACTAATTGCTGTCTCTCTCCTTGTGTTTTTTCTACAGCGGACAAGGGATATGGGCAGAGAACGTGGGTCATGACTCCGGTCAGGAACCCACGGACCTCTGCCCATGAACGCTACAATGCAGCGCATCGCAAGACCAGAAGCATTGTGGAAAGAACCATCGGCCTGCTGAAAGCACGCTTTCTCTGTTTGGCACGGCCAGGAGGAGAGATGCTCTACAGTCCACAGAAGGTCTCCAAGATCATCCTTGCCTGCTGTGTGCTACACAACATTTGTATTTGCCACCGAATTCAAGCCCCCGAGGAGACAGCACTGGTGCCAGAAATCCTTAACATGCCCGCAGCAAGAAGTGAGGACACCCAGACTGGCGATGAGCTAAGGGAAAGGATGATCACTTCTTTTTTTGCGGTAAACTAACTACCCTTCACTCTAATGCAAGTACTGCACTACTGGCTAAATGTATTTGAACTCCCATCAAAATGAGCCCAAAAAAACACTAAGGGGGGTGTAAGATGACCCAAACCACTCTAAGGGGGGGTGTAAGATGAACCAAACCACTCTAAGGGGGGGTGTAAGATGACCCAAACCACTCTAAGGGGGGGTGTAAGATGACCCAAACCACTCTAAGGGGGGGTGTAAGATGACCCAAACCACTCTAAGGGGGGTGTAAGATGACCCAAACCACTCTAAGGGGGGTGTAAGATGACCCAAACCACTCTAAGGGGGGTGTAAGATGACCCAAACCACTCTAAGGGGGGTGTAAGATGACCCAAACCACTCTAAGGGGGGTGTAAGATGACCCAAACCACTCTAAGGGGGGGTGTAAGATGACCCAAACCACTCTAAGGGGGGTGTAAGATGACCCAAACCACTCTAAGGGGGGTGTAAGATGACCCAAACCACTCTAAGGGGGGTGTAAGATGACCCAAACCACTCTAAGGGGGGTGTAAGATGACCCAAACCACTCTAAGGGGGGTGTAAGATGACCCAAACCACTCTAAGGGGGGTGTAAGATGACCCAAACCACTCTAAGGGGGGGTGTAAGATGACCCAAACCACTCTAAGGGGGGTGTAAGATGACCCAAACCACTCTAAGGGGGGTGTAAGATGACCCAAACCACTCTAAGGGGGGGTGTAAGATGACCCAAACCACTCTAAGGGGGGTGTAAGATGACCCAAACCACTCTAAGGGGGGTGTAAGATGAGCCAAACCACTCTAAGGGGGGGTGTAAGATGACCCAAACCACTCTAAGGGGGGTGTAAGACGCCAATGTTGGTTATCAAGTAATGCATTTTTTTATTTTCTACAACAAAACTACTTTAAAGATCTATACTAACTGCACTTTTCTTATTTTTTCAGGCACCAAGAGATGCACCCTGATCCCTAATTTGAACTTTCCAAACTTTCATGCCCTTTACTTTGCTTTTTCATTTCTGTTGGACTTTTGAATTTCATTTTCTTTTCTGTTACTTTTTTTATTGTTTTTTAGTGTTAAAATAAAATCAACTATATATAGATACATGTGGCTATGTGTTTAATTCTGTTGTAAGTTTCCTTTGCATTCTAATTCCTATTTTAATTTTCATTTTCTTTCTCAGTTCTGTTTTTATTTTCCTTTTCTTTCTCATTTCTGTTTTTATTTTCCTTTTCTATTTTCCTTTTCTTTCTCTGTTCTGTTTTTATTTTCCTTTTCTATTTTCCTTTTCTTTCTCAGTTCTGTTTTTATTTTCCTTTTCTTTCTCAGTTCTGTTTTTATTTTCCTTTTCTATTTTCCTTTTCTTTCTCAGTTCTGTTTTTATTTTCCTTTTCTTTCTCATTTCTGTTTTTATTTTCCTTTTCTTTCTCATTTCTGTTTTTATTTTCCTTTTCTATTTTCCTTTTCTTTCTCATTTCTGTTTTTATTTTCCTTTTCTATTTTCCTTTTCTTTCTCAGTTCTGTTTTTATTTTCCTTTTCTTTCTCATTTCTGTTTTTATTTTCCTTTTCTATTTTCCTTTTCTTTCTCAGTTCTGTTTTTATTTTCATTTTCTTTCTCATTGGTGGTTTAATTGTATTTCTTAAAAAATAAATAAAATAAAATAAAATGTGGCTATGTGTTTAATTATGTTTTATTTTGCATTTACATTCTAATATCTGTTTTAATTTAATTTCCTTTTCAACACAAAATAAAAACTAAAAAAAGTAAAGAAACATGTTGCAATGTGTTTTATTCTGAAGGTACTTGATTCCCAGCCCACAGCAAAGCAAAGCGCAGGCGCTGTGTTGAATAGCGTGGTCACACTGACTGACAGCGCCTACAAAGCTGAGGGCCAACATCATATTCAGCAATGTAGGCGTTGTTCCCAACAACGCCAGGTAGCGACTGAGGAGGCCTGCTATAGCGAATCGCTACCACCCGCGGCTGACGCTAGCGGCGCTCATAGCGCCATACTTCAGTCGCTCATCTGTCGCTACCTGGCGCTATTGATGAATCGGCCTCTTAGATTCCAGGTAGCTCTGTAGTCTACGCTCCACATAGGTCTATGTCAGATTAATCCAAAATGCATTCCCAAACTTACATTTCTAATATAAAATAAAAAAGAAAACAATGGTAACTTTGATTATGAATTAATTACAAGGCTCCATTGTTCTTGCCCTCTATCCTCTAGCTACTCTTTCACATAAATAAGGCTAAAAAACTGTAGGTGCATGACACTTGGCCGGTCAGTGGGTAGTTATTGCATTTTTAGATAACATCTATTTTTAATGTATATGGAGCCATTTAATGTTCAAATTGAGGAAGCCGACTTAGTGTTTACATTGTAGTAAAGATGGTTATACCCTCCGACAAACATATGGACCTGACTACTTACCTCAGTAGTGTTCCATATCTATTTTTGAGTCCTCAATTTAAAATTTATATGTTAACATCACCGCTAAGCAACAAGTAAAGAAGGCCATATACATTGCTTTACAAGTGCATAGTTAAAATATTTCTTAAGATAGAAGAGCTGAATGGGCATGCCTAGAGGTCCACTCCCATTCACACCCTTGGGGGTATCCCAGTTAGTTGCCCTAGTGCTCAAGCATATAAAATAAGTGCAGATTTGCTGGGTGAGTGCGCAGATCTGCTCAGCTTATAAGTACCTGCTGATTCTGTGCTTCCCTTTTATGCTTGTGTAGTGGTTAAGCTAAATCTGGATGTAACCTGGGTGCAGGAGAGGGCAGACTTCAGTCATTTTTGACTGGATGTCCACTTTAAGTGTGCTTGAACTCAACATAGGCATTGCTACAGGCTACTAGGTCACCACACAGAACAGCCTGTAGCTGTTCAAATACGTTATCAATGTGTTCCTGGTAGATACTACTGCCACCTTGTGGCTTTACAAAGTTGTACATGGAATGAGACCCTCTTTCTGACAAAAGCATCCTTGAACCACTACCACCACCTAGCGGCCTTGGAGGTTACATAGTGAATATAAAGTGGACCAAAACCCATGGCGATCGGCCTGGGAATCTCCCAAAGCATCCAAAATTGGGATGCCCTGCTATGTGAATCGCCCCAGGTCACCCATACACTTACCTTTTTTCCCAGTCCAACGGAGCATGCACGAGCTGTGGCCCCATCCCCACTATTCCTCTAGCAGGGTGCCTGCCCGCGCCAGGCATTTGTGGATGGCCGGTGTGGGCAAGCTCCCTGTTAGAGGGTAGCGTGGGATGCGGCCGTCAGCGTGCACAGAGCCGCAGACCATAAACGAAGGCTTAGGTGATGTCATCAGGGGATCCCAGCGCACTTATTGGACGAGCGCCCGCCCATGCGCCGCAGGACTGGGTAAATAGTGTTTTGATTGCAGCGATCTGGGGGGTTTCACACACAAGGACCAAAACCCAGGATAATCAAAATCCTGGGTTTTTTGTCCACTTTAATGGTTTACACCAGTAATAGCTGGGTTATCATGGCTACTCTACAAGATCTGAATTTTTGTAGCTACACTTTGAGGCTTCATTATTATTGGTGCGGGCACCACTTTAGCACCTCGTCCGAGACGTTCAGCAGCGCCTGCACCGCACCTGCCAGGCAATGATCGCAGTGCACGGCTTAAATATGTCTGTGCGCTAGCGACACCTAGCGCCAGCTGAGAGCGCCGCAAGCTGACAAAATTTATGAAAAAATACCTGGCGCTCCAAGAGGTGCTCAAAAAAGAGATTTCAGGCACACAGCGCCAATGTTTTATTTCTTGAGTTTTGTTTTTAAAAATTGGGAATTGCATTAGGGACATTAGACAAACATGACATAGCTTTCCCATGGTCCAAATCACAAGTTTGCAGCACAAACACAAATCCTAACTAGCCCAGGGATCCCGTGGCACATGCACCAGCCAAAAAATTAAAATAATGTACTAAAATGCTTAAATAATTGTAACCATCCCAGCCTATTGAAATGTACGGGATAATGCCACACAGTGTCAGGTGAGCTCCTGGTCCTATCTGGCACTGTAGAAAACTTAGGGGTTTATTCATCAAGGCATAGCAGCAGGTAGTGCCTCAGCAGGCAGCATCTGGTGAACGCTGGGCACTGTACGCAATACCACATTTATGAAGACGATTCTGGTGAGTGACTCTAACAGCGCCATGTAACGCACAATTCATCATTACAGGTGGCTCAGCGTATAGTGCCGGCGCTCTAGCTTCCAGAGTGCCTGGTCTTATCTGTCGCTACCTGTTGCTCTCCCATACATTTCAATGGACGTTCTTTTTCTTCTGTTTAAACAGGGTTTTTTGTTTTTTTGTGTCACCTCTCCTGGCCTAGAAAAAGTCATTTTTGAAAACTTTTTTTGATTTTTTAATGCAGAATTGTCATTACAGGTCTGGCATTAAACTATTAATGTCACAATGTTACAACAATGTAATTCCCAGTGTTTTCGCTTTGTTACTGGCGGATATGTGTTCAAAAACAGACTTTAATCACACAGTCTGCCGCTCAATGTTATAGCGACCAGAGTGCCTACGCGTTTTTTTTGTTGAATATGGTGTGAGTCGCTGAGAGTCGTTCGCACTGAGCTGGCGCTACTTTTCGCTCCCTGCAATGCTGTACTGGTGTTAGAACGCCCAACATACATCACATTCGACAATGCCAGCCAGGTTACTACAGCGAATGAGACGCTCTGTTACAGCGCCCAATAGCCGATCACAGCGTATACTAGCGGTGGCTCTTAGCGCCTCTGTACAGGCTCATCTGCCGATAGCTGGCACTAGTAATGAATCAGCCTGTTAGCTAAGGTGCTGTTGATAGATGGGATACTACCTGGCACTATCACAGGTGCTGTGGATTTTTGATTTGATTCTTACACCTTTTTGACTGGGACCTGACATTCACCTGATGCTCATCTGGCACTAGGTGGCCTTAGCCTTTCTTAAATATCCCCCTTTATCTGAAAGCAAAGAATAGGCCATGGATGTTACACCACCCCACCCCCCCTTCCCCGTTCACTGAGATTCGGTGGCTACATTTTTTTTTTAATACTTTATTTGTCGCATCAATTATCCACTATATATATTTATCTATTCTAAGTATGTCACACACCCCACTTCAATCATTAATTATTACACTTGGGTAACTCCACCAGCAGGTGGCGACGTGCAGAGAAGTCATGAAAAACAAGCCCCTCCTGGTCTATACATTCCTGGTACCTCTCACTCACTCCCTTTTTTTCTTCTCTGCAAGATGGCGACAAGACAGAAGAAAGAAGTCTCCTGCTTGCAGGTAGCCGGGGTAACACCCCGGCCCCCCCCTTATGGTCTATGTCTGCCTGGCCTTTTGTTTGTTAGCCCCTTGATTGATTGTATAGCCTCCCAGCTTAGGCTGTCGGCCGGGCAAGGGTAGACGGCACTTAAGGTGCCTAGGAGATTAGCTCCTCCGCTCGACCCCATATTATGGGGCAATGCGGTTATCCGGCCTGGTGATCCAGATTTGGGATGCCCCGCCCTGTTGTCCCTATTAGGCTTGTCCTTGCCCCGCTTGGTCCCTTCTCCCTGCGCTAGATTGGGGGGGGGGGGGCTTGTTTGTGTGCCTGAGTGTGTTTTACTACTTGTGTGTGTGAGTGTATTTTACTTGGTGCGGCCGGTATGGGGCGGGGCCGGGTGGCGTGTGTGTCGCCGGCCGGCCCGCTCGTCTGTCCGGCTCGCTAGTGTTGGAGGGGGCTCCGTGGAGCCCCTCTGGCTGCGTGGACAGCTCTCCGGCTGTTGAGGGGGACGGGGCCGGGCGGCGTGGTGCCGCCGGTTTGTCGTGCTCCCTGTCAGTTGCGGGCGCCATGTCCTTTGGCGCCCGCTGTACTGTTGGCTCTCTGGAGGTGGAAGCAGGCGGGGCCAGGCCCGCCTGTCTGTCTCCATGTTTTACTGCGCAGTCCGGGTCTCAGGAGGTGGAGGGGGCGGGGCCGCGTCGTGCGCGGCCCGCGCTGTGCCGTGATTGGAGGAAGGGGCGGGGCCGGAGCATCTGCCACGCTTGTTGGTCCCGCTCTTCTTCTTCCTCTGCCACCTCGTTCTTGCTTGCTGGCCGCCATCCCGGTTGCGGCTTTTTAAGGTAGGCCGGGTTTTTGCTTCTTAAGGTGGTTTGAGGACATCAGGTAGTTCCGGGTCAGATTTCCCTTGAGTGGGGGCTTTTTGGGTGCTCTCAGCTTGACCTTTGGTAGCTACTTATTGCTGGGTCCCTGGTGTGTGTGCTGACCTAGCTTCCACATAATAAATATTTATATATACACATTGTATGTATGCTTGTTTATTACTCCCTGTGCGGGTTATGCCTGCCCTTTTTTTGTGATATTATTATTATATATGACATGCACTGAGCTGTTTGTGCTTGGAGTGACTGTTGTCTTTTTCTGTTCAGATCCTGGGATCCCACGCTGCAGGGCTCTCCCGGTCTTAGCTACCCGGCTAGTGGGGTTGTCCATTACAATTTGATTCATTTAATGATTATTCTGCAAATTCTCCCACTTTAGGGCCTTTAAAAAAAAAAAAAAAAAAATATTTAAAGGGGCATCCCGGGTCGCTTATGCGTAAATCCCTGGGTTATTGCGAATACCATCATTTCACCATATGGAGGCTTCCAAAGATACCGGGAACGGCCCTTCGGGGCAATCTAGGCTGTGTGGGGGTTGTGGGGCTCCGCTACCGGGAGATGATGTCATCATTTGTATTCCATGCGCACAGCGGAACATTGAGCGCCAGTCCGGCACCCCGGTGCCTGGTACTTCATCGGTCGCGCCATCTCCCTCCCCTCCCTGCCTGTTCCGGACCCCGTGTGACATTGTCATGGGTGGGGATTCGCAATCTGAGGTGTGCGCCCGCCTGGCCAGCCTCGTGAAAATGTTTTCCGCCATGGCCGCTCAGGAGGTTACGGCTAAGCAAAAACATCTGTCTCCGCCTCCGTCGGACTCCGATGGGGAGGTTGTTGAGGATCTGGATTGGCCAGATCGTCCCCTTGAAGAGGGTGAGCTCGTTGAGGAATTATAGGATCTGGAGGGCCAGCAGTTGCTGGGCGCTGAGGGGGACCAGGCTGAAGGTCCCATTCCTGATTCACCTTCCATTTTGGCCCAAATGTTTGAGGTTTTGGATTGCTCCTCGGCCTAAGGGTCAGCTTTTTGGGGTGTCCAAGCAGCACTTGGAGTTTCCCAGTCAACAGCATTTCGAGGACGTTGTCCTTAAGCAATGGGAGCAACCTACGCGTCTCGTAGGGGTACCGCCCTGCTGGGATAGAAAATATCCTTTTCCGGCGGACTTGATTAAACGTTGGGCTGTCCCTCCCGAAGTGGATGCTCCAGTCTTGGGACTGTCTAATACGGCGGTTGTACATTTTCCTGACACAACTTCTCTCAAGGACGGCGAGGATCACCGGATTGATCAGCTGGCCCGCCATGGTTTTGTCTGTGCGGGTTCAGTTTTGAGGCCTGTTTGTGCTTCGGCACTTTTGACGTTGGCGGTTTAGGTCTTTTGTCAGGGACTTATGTGTGGATCTTGAGCCTACCGGTGATGAGTTTCTTGCTCTTACGCGTTGTGAATCCTTTTTGTCGTTTATTCTGGCCGTTCAGGATGATGCCATGTTGATGTGTGGCAGGGCTTCTGCTCTGTTGGTGGCTATTCGCCGCTCTGTGTGGTTGAGGCAGTGGACGGCTGATTTTAATTCTAAAAGATCACTCACGGCTCTTCACCTTCTGGGTTTGAGGCTTTTCGGTGAAAAGCTGGATTCTGTTGCCAAGGGAGGTAAGTTACCTCTGCGCAAGAAATTTCGCCGTTCCTTTCGGGGGGCCTTCAATCCGTCCTTTCGGGGAGCCAGAGCCGGCAGGGGTGCGGGCTTCTCGGCTTCCAGGGGCGTCAGTTGGAATAGGGGTAGAGGCCGTGGCAATGAGGGGGCGCCCTCACCCGTACGGGTGGGGGGACGGTTGCGACTCTTCTCCCGGGTATGGGACCAGGAGGTCTCGGACAGGTGGATCCGGGAGGTGGTGTCGGCCGGTTACAAGCTGGAGTTCGAGTCCCGCCCTCCTCCAAGGTTTTTCAGGTTTCGGGTACCTTCAGATCCGTTGGCCGCGCAGGGGCTCCTGGCGGCGGTAAGGATTCTTCTGGAGGGGCGCGGGTATTATCCCAATCTCTTCACTGTACCCAAAAAGGATGGATCGTTCCGTTCCATCCTGGATTTGAAGTTTCTCTAACGGTTTATTCGTCCCCGGAAGTTCCGCATGGAAACCCTGCGGTATGCGATCGGTTCGCTTCAGCAGGGGGACTTTATGACGTCCATAGACATCAAGGATGCATACCTTCACACTCCGATTTTTCCGGCTCATCAGAGGTTTTTTCGCTTTGTGGTGAAGGATCGGCATTTCCAGTTTGTAGCTCTTCCATTCGGCCTCACCTCGGCTCCGAGAGTGTTCACCAAGGTGTTGGCGGGAGTGATGGCCCTGCTCAGGGCTCAAGGGATTCGCTTTGTGCCTTACCTGGACGATCTTCTCATCATGGCGTCTTCCTTCAGTCAAGCGGAAGGGGACACCGGCGTTGTGGTGTCTATGCTGGAGAGGTTCGGCTGGGTGATCAACTACCCCAAGTCTTCTCTGGTTCCTACCAGGGTGGTGACTTTTCTGGAGATGTCTCTGGACTCTTGCCAGCACAGAGTTTTTCTCCCTCAGGCCAAGGTTCTGTTGATTCAGGAGTTGGCTCTGCTTCTTCTTTCCAATCCTCGCCCGTCCATCCGGCTGGGGATGAGACTGGTGGGGTTGATGGTAGCCTCTTTCGAGGCAGTTCCTTTCGCGCAGTTTCTCACGAGAACGCTTCAGCTTCATCTTTTGGCGTCTTGGGACCGGCGACCGCGGTCGTTGGATCGGTCCTTCCGGATGTCCCCTCGAGTTCGGCGGTCTCTTCTGTGGTGGATGGTCTCGGACAATCTTCTGAAGGGCAGGTCATTTTTGACACCGCTTTGGGAAACTGTCACCACGGACGCTAGTTTGTCAGGATGGGGAGGTTTCTGGAAGGATCTTCGGTTCCGGGGGCGGTGGGGCCTCAGGAAGCCCACTTGCCCATCAATGTTCTGGAGTTGAGAGCCATCAGGTTGGTTCTGTCTCACTTGACGCAGCATCTACAGGGCCTGCCGGTGCAGGTTCGGTCGGACAATCGGACGGCGGTTACTTACATCAATCACCAAGGAGGGACTCGCAGTCTGGGTGCCCACAGAGAGGTGTCTCTGATTCTAGTTTGGGCGGAGACTCATGTTCCTTGCATCTCGGCAGTGTACATTCCAGGAGTAGAGAACACGGAGGCGGCCTTCCTGAGCAGGTGCTCGTCCCGCCGGGGGGAATGGTCTCTCCATCCCCAGGTGTTTCGGTCGCTTTGTCTCCGGTGGGGGACGCCGGAGGTGGTTCTGTTTGCCTCTCGTCACAATCACAAGCTTCCGACATTCGTGCCGCTATCTCAGGATCCTCTGGCTCTGGCGGCGGATGCCATGGCTCTGAGCTGGAGGGATCTGGGGTTTCTTTATCTGTTTCCTCCGATCCCCATGCTAGACAGGGTTCTGCGAAAGCTGGTTCTGGAAGGAGTTCCCGCCATTCTCGTGGCCCCAAGGTGGCCAAGGCGGGTGTGGTTCGCGGACATCGTTCGTCTGGCGGTGGATCAGTTCGAGCTGCTTCTTCGGCCGGATCTTCTCACTCAGGGTTTACTGTGTTACCCCAGTTTACCAACGTTGGCTTTGACAGCTTGGCTGCTGAAACCTCCATCTTGAAGGGGGAAGGCCTTTCGGATTCGGTCATTCGGACTCTTATCAGTGCCAGGAAGAGATCTTCTTCTTCCATCTATTATAGGGCTTGGAGATCTTATATTGATTGGTGTGAGGCGAGATCTTTGCCCTGCCGGGTCTTTTCTATCTCTAGGATTTTGGAATTTCTTCAATCTGGGCTGGACTCTGGTCTGCAGCTTAGTACCTTGAAGGGGCAGGTTTCGGCCTTGTCTATCTTTTTTCAGAGGTCTTTTGCGCTTCATTCTTTGGTCAAGACTTTTTTCCAGGGGGTTTCGCATCTGCGGCCTCCTAGGAAGCCTTTGCTCCCTGTTTGGGATTTGAATTTGGTCCTTTCTGCTCTTCAGGCTCCTCCTTTTGAGCCTTTGCAGGATATTGCTCTATCCATGTTGACTCTGAAGGTTGTCTTTTTGGTGGCCATCACTTCGGTTCGGCGTGTTTCGGAGTTGGCAGCCTTGTCTATTCAGGCTCCTTATTTTGAGAAACATCAGGACAATGTGGTTTTTCATTTCAAGCCAGACTTTCTTCCTAAAGTGGTTTCTGCTTTTCATCTGCATCAGGACATTGTTCTTCCCTCCTTGTGTCCTAGACCTGGGAATGACAAGGAGAGGGCGTTGCATTGTTTGGATGTGGTACGTTGTGTCAGGTACTACTTGCGTATTACGTCTTCTTTTCGTAAGACTGATGCCTTTTTTTGAGGTGCCCTGTGGGGCTAGGAAGGGTTTGGCTCCGGCTAAGTCTTTCATTAGTAAATGGATTCGTCAGGCGATTGTTGGGGCCTACTCTGCCAAGGGGAAGGATCCCCCTTTTCGGGTCACTGCTCATTCTACTCGTGCGGTTGGTGCGTCCTGGGCTTTTCAGCACCAGGCTTCTGTTGAACAAGTTTGTAAGGCTGCTACTTGGTCTTCGGTTCACACTTTTTCCAAGTTTTGTAAGGTTGATGTGCGGGCCTCAGCGGATGCTGTTTTTGGCCGCAAGGTTCTGCAGGCTGCAGTGGTTTGAGTTTCTGCGTTATTGCCTGGTTGGATACCCGCCCTTTTTGGACACTGCTGTTGGATGTCCCAAGTGTAATAATTAATGATTGAAGTGGGGTGTGTGACATACTTAGAATAATACCATTTTGTGAATACTCACCTGTAAAATGGGTATTATAAGTATGTCACACACCCCACTTCACCCGCCCTTTTGGTATCCCGGATTCTTTATAGGGTGAAGTTTTCGTTTACAGTTTGAGGGTTTTTTCCTGGTACCTTGTCTTTACTGCTGTTTGAATACTGGGGAGTGAGTGAGAGGTACCAGGAATGTATAGACCAGGAGGGGCTTGTTTTTCATGACTTCTCTGCACGTCGCCACCTGCTGGTGGAGTTACCCAAGTGTAATAATTAATGATTGAAGTGGGGTGTGTGACACTGAAGTGGGGTGTGTGACACTTATAATACCCATTTTACAGGTGAGTATTCACAAAATGGTATTATTTTCATATAATCACTTTTATATTTTATTTTATTATATTATACAATGCATGTATCTTTTCGGATCACCTTTTTTAGTATTGACATGAAGTTTCCTTACTTTTTTCTGTTCTTTTCCCCTTTCAGATCCTTCCCCTCCTCCTCCTGTCCGGTGTGACTATGGGGGGTTTTCATGAAGGGATAGCGCCAGGTAGTGCCTCATAGTGGCAGGCAGCGCCTGTTGAACGCCGGGCACTGTAGGCAAAACCACATTTATGAAAGTGAATCTGGTGAGCGACTGTAACAGCGCCATGTAGAGTCCGATGTAGTATTACAAGTGGCTCAGTGTATAGCGCCAGCACTCTAGCTTCCAGAATACCAGGTATTACCTTTCGCCCTCTGTCGCTCTCCCATACATTTCAATGACCGTTCATTTGCTTGTGTTTTAAACAGTGTGTTTGACATTTTTGAATTTTTTTTTTTTGCTCAAATCATTGTGTGACCTCTCCTGGCAGCAAACAAACAGTTTTAGAAACTTTTTTGACTTTTTTTATATTTTTATGCAGAATTGTCATTACAGGTCTGTCACTAAAATGTTAATTTCACAGTGTTAAAACAATGTCATTCCATGTGTTTTTGCTTTGTTACAGGTGGATATGTGTTCAAAAACAGACTTTAATCACACAGCCTCTGACGCTCTATCCTGTAGCGACCAGATTTAGAGCGTCAACGCTGTGTGTATGTGCTTTTTTGATATAAAAAAGGTTGCATTGAGCTGGCGTGTTAGACCCAACATACATCACATTCATCAATGCCGGCCAGGTTACTAGAGCGACTGAGGCGCTCTGTTACAGTGCCCGATACCCGCTTGCAGCGTCTACTTGCGGTCGCTCTAACTGCCGCTATACAGACGCTCATTTGCCGATATATGGTGTTAGTAATGAATCAGCCTCCACGTTTTACAGCATTATTGCATTCTAATTGGCTGCCTTCCCCTCGAGACCTCATATACTGTGTTGTATTTTTAAAACACTTCCTTTGTTTGGAAAGAGGTATTATTTAAAAAAGTATTTAATTTAAATTTAAACAAAGTTTTATATTGGTTTCTTTATTCACAGTCCATTTTGAACAAAGAAAAATGAACTTTGTTCAGACTAATAGGAAGGTTTTATACTTTTTCTCACCAATGTAGTGTAGCTGTCTTGGTGGAGATGGCCATATGTTCAATAAAAACCTTTTCACGCCGGTCAGCGCTGTCACTTGACAGCCAGTGGTGATCGGTGCAGGGCGGGCAGCTCCATCAGAAGCTTGGGGGGGGGCTGTTTCAGGCGCTCTCCTGAAGCCCGAATAGCTGGGGGGGACCTGGCTGGAGGGATTGCGCATGTTTTTTTTTATATTACAGAAAGTGTCTGCTACATGAGACTTACATAGCTGGCACTAAAAGGGTTAAATATTTGGTACCTTGTTGTTGTTTTGCCTCTTTATTTCTTATATTTGTGCTCTCATGTACAGAAAAAAGAAGCATTATTTGCTTCTTTATTCTTTAGGTACAAAGCATAGAACTGGCTTTTCCCTTGAGGAAGCCCCTCCATAGGAGAGACATGGGAAATTGAAAATCACGAACTTTTGCCCATACAATTAAGTTCATGCAAATTGATAGAAAACCATATTATGTACTGCCGTTAATTATGTAACAAATATAGATTGCTACTATGTTTTTTGATTTATACACAATAAACATGTGCAATATTTTTTTTTAACCAAGGAGAGTATTACTTATTGTACTATACTCCACTGCAATTGCAATTTCAGTAGTCTTGCTGCTAGGTGTATATATAGTTAGGTGTGTGTGATTTCCCCAAAGGGCATATTCAAGAGCGTGATATAGAGGTCACCTGCCATCCTGCATGGGCCCCATAATGTTGCTCTAGCTAGTCTTGGCTCTTCTATAGAGTGGTCCACTTTCCTGTCATTCTGCCCTGTGCATATGCAGGGCTGAGCTAGAAGGAGGAAGGAATACATATTCAAAACTGAGCTCTCACTGTGCACTATCCTCGGTAACCATATTCAAAACTGAGCTCTCACTGTGCACTATCCTCGGTAACCAAACAACCCATTCTTAATAGTAGAGCAGGTTTCATTGGGGTGCTGCAATTCGAAAAGACCTCACCTGTCAAAGTGCCCTTTTTTGCCCGAGCCACAGGGTACTCCTATGGGGATCTCTGGGAACAGTCAGTAACAGTAGATGCTTTAACAGGTTTTTAACTATTCGGGCATAGGACCAAGCCTGACAGGGATCTGTCTCTATGTTAGATCAAGATGAGCTCTATTTAAAAAAGGCTCATTTTGCACCCCCTCCTCTCTAGCCAAGGAAAGTTCTCCTTTTACCACGACTTGCCTATTCCAGTGAGGATGGGGTACATTGACAGTTTTAGGGACTGCCCTAGTTGTAGGACAGTTTGGGGACCCTGTGGTTGGAGGCAGTCTCTCCTGGCTAGACTTTCAAGCTATCCCAGACAGGTGTCAGAATTCAGCACTGACTCAGATGTTGCACTACCTGTCCCAGCTAATTGTCCTGTGGCAAACAAACACGACAGCTGTGATCTGGTGGGAACCTAGTCAGATCAGAGCAAACCCAAGGACCATGGGTTTGGCTATCTTGCTCTGCAACCTGGGACTGTTGTTCTGCAAGCTTGGCAGCATTGCCAGTAACACCTTGCACAGGTACTACATCATTATTAGGGCTAGCAGGTACGCTAGCCAAGCACACCAGTCCTTTTCAGAAAAGTATTATAGGGACTTTTCTAAACAGGACTGGTGTGCTTTGCCAGCATACCTGCTTGGAAACCATAATTGATAAGCACGGGTCTTGTTTCTTTTTAGCAGGGTGACATTTATGGTGGCCAGATCCACAGACAAACATAACTATCCACTACTAGTGTCAGTTCCTTTTTTAACTAGCTATTATAAATCTTGTATATTCTGTGTCACAAAGCCCTTTAGACCACATTGGGCTTAGTGGGTGGAACTATTTATAGAGCAATTGTAAATGTATTTCCCTCCACTTGTAACAGGGGTCTACAGCAGCAAGAGCAAAGATATTTGAACCAGAAACAATTAGCTTCACCAATGTTAATACTGTTAATCCTTGACCGACACCATTCTCTACATTTACGGTCCACTATTAAAAAAACTATGCAAATACACATACAGGAAACAAAAACTAGACACACACACACACACACACACACACACACACACACACACACACACAAAATACATGGACTAAGGACCTGGACAGTAGGCTCGATTCAGAGAGACAAAAAAAGACTTTCGTTTTTGTTTTGGTTTTTTTTGTATTTTCCCCTTCTCGTATGAGTGTGCGAGTGATTCTATGCATGCATTGCAATCCTTCTGTAAAGTTTCCGTCCCTTCGTACAGCAGAGTACGAGTACGAGGCTGTCATTTTCCAGCGTGAGTTTTCCGTTTCATTTTCTCATGTTACAACGTGGGCTTTCGTTTTTGCCCTTTTCCCATCGTCTCCTCCCACAAATCCTTTACGTTTCCCGTTAGATTCTGTTTCCCTTTTTCAACAAATAATTGTCCTGACGTAAATCCTTATGATCTTGCGCTTGCGCTCTACAAACGTAACTCATTAAAGTGCTCGCCTACATATTTGCCACCCTCACTTCTACTACAATGTTTAGCTAAATCAGTTAGCACTATCCTCCATCTTCCCTTTTGGACCCTTAAAGCTCACCCCAACCACTTAGCACTATCCTCCCTCTTCCCTCTTGGACCCATTAAAGCTCACCCCAACCACTTAGCACTATCCTCCATCTTCCCTTCTGGACCCTTAAAGCTCACCCCCAACCACTTAGCACTATCCTCCCTCTTCCCTTTTGGACCCTTAAAGCTCACCCCCAACCACTTAGCACTATCCTCCATCTTCCCTTTTGGACCCTTAAAGCTCACCCAAATCACTTGGCGGTTAGGTTCTTCTTCCATTTTGGGCCCCTAAAACTTACCCAAATCACTTCAGGGTTAGGTTCTTCTTCCATTTTAGGCCCCTAAAACTTACCCAAATCAATTGGTGGTTAGGTTCTTCTTCCATTTTAGGCCCCTAAAACTTACCCAAATCACTTGGCGGTTAAGTTCTTCTTCCATTTTAGGCCCCTAAAACTTACCCAAATCACTTGTAAAACTTTAAAATGTTAAAATTATTTACAAAGCACAAAAACAGTGACAGGACCCAGGACACTACTCTTCTTCTGTTGTCCCCAACGAGTCATGCAGCAGCTGCATATCTGCCACCAACTCAAGGACCCTTCGATTCATTTCTTCCACTCTTGTCCGTGTGGCCCCTGTATCAAATTTTTGTTAAAAAATTTGTTTGAGACAAATACATGTTTCTCACCTGCGGATGGAATGTTTGTTAGTTGGCAACTTAAATCATGATGACATATGTCAGTCTGCTAAGTAATTAATCTAAGGAAGTGGCCACAGGTCATTCTGCTAAGTAATTAATCTAAGGAAGTGGCCACAGGTCATTCTGCTAAGTAATTAATCTAAGGAAGTGGCCACAGGTCATTCTGCTAATGCCATTGACTATGGCTTGATGTATCTGGGTGATCATGTCAATTACCACATACTGCAAAGAATGACATTACAACTTACTTGGTTGGTGGCCAACGGATGCCTCGTTGGGGACAACCCTACGTCCTGGGCCCTGCCACTGTTTTGAAGTAGAGGCTGTCGAGACATGGCAAATAGGGTCACTTATAATGTCTTAGTCAACAGTAATCAAATGTCAATTTCAGTGTGTGTGTCACATCACTCACTTTCTCCCTGTGCCTCCTGGGCGAGATCTGCTGCATCCTCCACATCTTTACCCACTCCAGAAGCATCTAGAAAAACGGATGAAGGGAATCAGCTTTGGTTGAAAAAGCATGTGTATGTGTGTGCGGTTACATGAAGAGTCACATACCAGAGGCTCCCGCCTGCGTCACTGGGTACGACTCCCTGCCCACGCCGTGCCGCCCCTCCTCTGTGGAAAGGTCCAGGGGCTGGTCGGAGGACCCAACAGAGGAGGGGTAGGACCGTCGCCCTCGAGATCCACCACCTTCACTTCCAGCTGCAGATTCATGCAGCACTGGTCGGCATGTGCGCCTCCGGGTGCGGCGGATTCGGTAATCCATTTCCAACACTAGAAAAGAAAAACAATTTAAATAAATGCCTACCTTCTGCATGAGTTACATCTGGAATGCAATCGCTGTGTACTTACTAGGGAAATGGAGGCCGAAAAACCGGCGCACCCAGGGCATGTGCAGCCGTTTCAGGTCCGACCAATGCTGCATGATGTGAGTGTGGGTGAAGGTGGTGTCCGTCTGCTGTTGGATTTTCCCAATGATCTCCAGGGCTACGGTGTGCTTCTCAAAAGAGTTGGGCAGGTAGTCGTACCTGCGCTCCAGCATGGTCTACAAAACACAACAGAAACATAGGATGTAGTTAAAACTGCATACAAATATCTGTCACCAATCGATCTTTGGACTAAATGACATTAACAGACACAGTGCTAGGCTAATCCAATCCTTGAAGCTGGGCTCAGTGTTGATTCGCACGTGTGGGCCCTCACGTCGGTTTGCAAACAAACCGTTTATTCCTGCACTTCCTTAAGGGCTAGGCATGCATTTAGATGGCAAATCAAAGGCATTAAAAGACACTTACAAGCATGATGATCTCTTCTTGTTGGCGGGTGAAGATTGTGGGTGCCATCTTGCCTCTTGTCTGCAGCAGATAAGTAGTGCCCCTGCGGTTTCCGGGTTCCGCACGGCCGGACGAACGGCCGTACGCACGTCCGTACGCACGCGTATGCGTAAGCGTCAGACGCCGCCAATCATATTTAAAGGGTCCTGGACACACAGCTCATTCTCTTTCATGTCCATGAGCAATGGCATCGAAAAAATCACAAACCAAAGCAGCAAAGGAGATCAGCAGCAAACAGGCATCCAAACGGCAAGAGCCTGCTGAAGGGCCAAAGACTCGGTCACAGATGCCCAAAAACAAGCTGCGGCCAACCCGCATTGCACAGCCAAAGGCACCCACCACAACGACCAAAAAAAGGGAGGCTGCGGGAAACAGGAAGCCACAGGCCAGAAAGCCAACCCCAACGGAGGGGAAAAAAGGGACCAAGAGGGTGGGAAGCCCCAGGCAACCATCACCCCACCCACGTGGCTACCATGGCAAGCCTCCAAAAAGGAGACACCGGGAAAGAAGCCCCAGCAGCTCAACCTCGCCATCAACACCACCCGCACGTGGCCACAAGGCTCATGGCAAGAGAACAAGGCACAGCCCAGAAGTCCTAGTTCGCCATCCCCACCCGCACGGGTGTCAAAATCATCAGCCAAGAGGGCAAGGCACAGGCCCAGAAGTCCTAGTTCGCCATCCCCACCCGCATGGGAGTCCAAATCATCGGCCAAGAGGGCAAGGCACAGGCCCCGAAGCCCAAGCTCTGGGTCACCCCTGGACCGGCCGTCTACCTCCACGGGGCATGGGTCTTTGAAGGGCCCACAGAGGCACAGGGCCCCAAGCACGACTACCTCCACAACACCCTCTCCTCCTCGGCCACATTCTCCACCGGCACAGGTGTCAAGGCAGGCTGAATATGCCACATCTACACCGGCGACTTCAGTGGCCACCCATCCACGCTCACCCAGTCCCTTTCCAAGTCCGGTTCAATCTGCAGCCAGCCAGCAGTCCATAATTTCACACCCACACAGCCAGGCCAGAATGTCCCCTGATTTTCCGCCAAACACTGAGGAGCCAGAACCGCAACAGGGCGCAGATGCCAGTTGAGTGGCAGGTTTGGTGCGGCTATTTGGCCTCCAAAATCAACGAAACCACGAGCATCTTCATGGGCAATTAGAGACATTAAACAACACCTTAAACTCCATTCTGACTGAATTTAGGTCCAACAACAGCCACATGGCCACCTTATCCAATTATTACAGTGCCATGCTTGAGGGAGTTCGAAATAGCAACAGCCACATGGCCACCTTATCTAACAATCTCAGTGCCATGATGGCTGAATTTCGAACTTCAAATAGAAACATGTTGGAACAGTTGCAGATTCTGAATGCCACACAGGCCCAGGTGAGGGCCCACCTCCAAGGGCCCCAACCTGGGTTTTATGGGCATCCCCCATTTTAAGGCCTATATAGCCTGTATCTGATCCACATCTTTGCTCTACATCCCCACTGTATTGACCTGTCTGGTGAGCCCTACCAATATACCCTTTTGGTATGGCTTTGCTTGTTTGCTTTGGATTTGCGCCCATATAGCTCATTAGAGTGCTGAGGTAGCCAACTAGTCAATGCCGGAGGTGAAGCCTCAATGAACCTGCCACTCAAGCTGTTGCGTTGCATGCTTGTGGCGAATGACATTGGTTCTGGCTCCTCCTTATTGAAGGCATGATTGGGGGACATTCTGGCCTGGCAAACTACTACCTTGACCCCTGGCTGAGATTGAACTGGACTTGGATTGGGACTGGGGGTTCTTGTTTGGGTGGCCCACTGAGTAACAGGTGTAGATGTGGCATAGGTTTGGCTGCTTTACACCTGTGCCTGTGGCAAATGTGGCCAAACAGGAGAGGGTGTGTCTGTGGGCCTATTTGTTTGTTGACAAATCTGGACATGACAATGCTTGTCACATATGTTTTTTTTGGTTACATTTGTATGAAACTTTTGACAGGAGTGCCTTACTTTAAAACTCCTGCCTCTGGCCAATGGCTATGTGGCCTGATTTGCAAAAAATGTCATTTCTGGTTTCACCATGTATTTTCAGCAACTATGGGAATGACCATCAACTCCAATGTTTGCTTTTAAAATAAACACCATAAAATTTTAATTAACCTGTTGTTGACTAAGTTTATGCCTTTATGTTTTTGGTGAAAAAAGATGACTTAAAGTAGGCACTAACAAATTGGGATCCAAAAAAAAAAAGTCTAAAATCAGGTGTGAGGTTCTTTGTCATTAATTCGTTACTGTTTGTAAAAGTAAAAAACAAACATACAAACACAAAGGTCCAAAAACACAAATAACAAACAATAAAGGGACAAAACAAACAAAGGAACACCAAATGAAGCAAAATGTGTGTCTATTAAATTAGACCGCACGGCTTGGGCAGACGCACTCGGTGGGCCACGATAGTCCTCCTCTGGGTCATTGGTGGGTGGAGAGGGGGGCAAATCCACATACCGGGGGACACGCTGCAATATAGCAAAATTATGCAACACTGTACAGGCCATTATAATGTCTATGACCTTTTTGGGGTCATACTGAAGTGCTCCCCCGGTATGGTCCAAGCATCGGAAGCGGGTCTTCAATAGGCCAAATGCCCTCTCCACCACAGCCCTGGTCTTCCTGTGCTCCCTATTATATGCCTCGTGCATTCTGGGGCCGGAGGACGGGCGTCAACAGCCACAGAAGAAGTGGATAGCCGGAATCACCTGCCAAAATGTATTATAAAAAACATAAATTACACATTACTCAATAAATGGAATCCCCAAAACGGGCCATCAACATGACTAAGAGGCTAGGTCACATTTGCTACACAGCATGAGCATACATATTGCACAGCCTCCCCCCCCCCAAAAAAATAAAAAACATCTAATAGATGTGGGAACAAATTAAACATCCAAGATGGCGGATGAGGGCCAATCAGCCAGACTGCTAACAGGTATTGGTTTAGGACTGTGCTGCTCAGCATTCTTGGATGTCTTAACTTTTCAGGACCCTGTATCTGCTTTGTGTGAGTCCAAAACAGCTCTAACCCGCCCCCTGCACTTTATACCCCTCTCCTCTACTCAGTAAGTGTAATGCATCTAATCAAAGATGGCACAGACCCTATTATAAATTCAAGGACTGAATTTCAGCAGTGTGGGGAAGACTAATTCTTACTTTACTCCTATATTCAATTTTAACATTTTGCTAATGCAGGACTAATATTTGGCAAGGCTTTGTTGTTTGCAAAATCTAATGGTTAAAGTTGTGTTTCACATATAAACAAGGTGTTCAAATAGGCATAGTTTCATACATGGGACACAAACTAAATTCATAGCCATACATATAAAAAAAGGACGTTATTGGTGTCAACTTACCAAGAAGCCATCCACCGGAAAATTCCCCAGACTCAAACCGACCGTACAATCCAGATCTTTGAAGAATGTAGGCATCATGGGATGAGCCTGGGAACCCGGTGACCATACTAAGGAACCGCATGTCCGGGGCCCAGCACTGCTTGGACGTTCATTGAGTGGCCCATTTTGCGGTTCCTGGGATAAAACAAAAAACATTAGCAAGGCAAGGAAAACTAGGGAAAAACTAACTAATCACACCCTAAGCAAAACCAGTGGGCCAATACAAATAACAATAAACAAGTACATAAGTATTTTGTTTAGCCAAAAAAGAATATGTATGTTTGAAAAAGGAAAGATTAACTTAGTGTCTATTTCAGGTACACATTAAAATGTTTCCATGGTGAACACATGTGAAATTTTTATGCAACTAAATACGGTCCATTGTTCCACAGGGACTCTTTAGAAGGAGGGATAAATTACAAGGAGGGATTAATTACAAGGAGGGAATAATTACGAGGGACATTTTACACGGAGGGACTTTTTCGAATTTTTATTTCATATAAAAAAATAAAAAACAATAAAAAAAAAAAAAATGACAGGTTGCACTTGCCTGTATATATACTCGTCGGCTGCCGGAGGCACCAGGGCAACGTGGGTGCCGTCAATGGCACCCATGACGTTGGGCATGTCGGCGATGTTATAAAATGCCAGCTTAATCGCGTTTCTGGCTACCATGTCGCCAGGAAAACAAATATATTTCCGAGTAATGGTAGCCATGCCTTCCATAAACTTGGATAGCGCGCGGCTCAGCGTAGGCTGGGAGATCCCCACGGAGAGGGCACCCAGCCTCTGGAACGAGCCGTTCTCCAAAAATTGCAGGCAGCCAAGCATCTTGGTCATACCTGAAATTGCTTGCCCCTTCCTTGTGGTGCGGGCTAACCATGGCCGCAGCTATACAATTTATGGAGGGAAGCGCGATTAAGTCTGGTGAGCTCGAACAGCTCAACATCATGCATGCCATCGGTGTGCATGTGTCGCCGGTGCAATCTGGTCTCGGCCCTCCGGACAACTTGCCCATGAGCTGCAGATCCTCATGCTCCTCGAATGTCGTCCATAGCTGCTAGTCTCAAGGTCAAAATGGTCCCGTAAGGGGATCGCAAAGGAAACGGCTTTATAGGGTGGTGGTTCGTCGGCAATCAGCTCCCAGAATGAGACGCAACCCCATAGTAATAACTTAAGTTATCTGAACGAACGAAAAATATCAGATTTGGTTGGGAAAATGACCCGAACTAACGCAAATGTTCTGATTTGCATTCGTTCATCGAAAGCTCATATACGCATTTGCCCGAACGTTTGTACGAATGAAAAATGGCCGAAAAAAACAAAAAAAAAAACACCCACAAAAACTTTCACAGACAGCTACGGAAGTCCAGACGAATGTGTCTCTGAATCGAGCCTAATGTCTGATGTGTCACTGTGTACGTAGTGTATGGTCCTATTCTTTGCTTTCCTGTCAGTGTTTTTTATTTGCTTTTTCACTATGGACAGTAATAATAGCATTGTAAATATTTACGGATTTTGAGTGCTGGCAAAGGGTTAACAGAATAAAACAAGTGTGGCATTCCCCCTCCCAATCCCCATATAGGAAGCGTGGCATCCCCCCTCCCATTCCCCATATAGACAGTGTGGCATTCCTCCATCCCATTCCCTATATGCAGTGTGGCATTCCCCTCTCCTATTCCCCATAGGCAAAAGTAAAAAAAAAAGGAAAACAAGTTTGCACTATAAGACGCAGGTGCCCATAGGACGCACCTAGGATTTGGAGGAGGAAGATAAGAAAATAAATATTCTGAACCAAATGTTGTGCTACAACACAATCCCCCAAGAACCAAATAATAGGCAAGATGCAGAATCCCACTATTACAAGCAGAGTGGCATTCCCCTCTCCCATTCCCATAGGCAGTGTGGCATCTTCCCCCTCCCAATCCCCATTATAGGCAGTGTGGCATTCCCCATATAGGCAGTGTGGCATTTCCCATATAGGCAGTGTGGAATTTCCCCTCTCATTCCCTATAGGCAAAAAAAACCCCAAAAACAAAACAAAAAAAAAATGCTCTATAAGACGCACCTAGGATTCGGAGGAGGAAAATAAATATTCTGAACCAAATGTTGTGCTAAAACACCCCCCTCCCCAAGAAATAAATAATAGTCAAGATGCAGAATCCCACCATTACAGGCAGAGTGGCATTCCCCCATCACAGTCCCATAGGCACCGTAGCATTCCCCCCATCCCATTCCCATAGGCATCGTGGCATTCCCCCTCCCAATCCCCATATAGGCAGTGTGGCGTTCCCCCCTCCAATTACCCATATAGACAGTGTGGCATTCCCCCTCCCAATCCCTATATAGGCAGTGTGGCATTCCCCCCCTCCAAATCCCCATAGGAAGTGTGGCATTCCCCCCTCCTATTCCCCAAATAGATAGTGTGGCATTTCCCCCTCCTATTCCCCAAGGCAATGTGGCATTCCCCCCTCCCAATCCCCATATAGGCAGTGTGGCATTCCCCACTCCCATTCCGCATAGGCAGTGTGGCATTTTCCCCTTCCATTCCCATAGGCAATGTGGCATTCCCCCCTCCCATATAGTCAGTGTGGCATTCCCCCTCCCATTCCATTCCACATATAGGCAGTGGTATTTGGCATTCCCCTAACACCTGGCTCAGTACAGCAGTGGACGTGGTCAATGTTCATCGGCTATGCCCACCCACTGTATGAAGCTGGTTGTCTGTGTGTGCTGGTGCCACGGAGAAGGAGCTGCAGATACAGCTGCCTCCATGGCTTCTCCATAGCACCAGCACTCACAGAGCAACACCCAGCCCTCTACAGCGGTGGATGTGCGCGGTGCTCGAGCATCAGCCACGCCCACCGCTGTATGAAGCCGGGTGTCTGTGTGGCACCGCAGAGAAGAAGCAGTGGGGCCACCGCTTCTTCTTCTCTGCGGTGTCTGCAAACAGACGGCAGGCTTCATACAGTGGGGGCGTGGCCGATACTCGAGCGTCGGCCACGTCCACCTGCTGTACAGAGCTGGATGTCTGTGTGTGCAGTTGCCGTGAAGAAGGCTGCAGATACAGCGAAGACAGCGGGGAGAGCATGAGCCAGATGGATGAAATGGCGAGTTGATTTTTTTCCCCCACATTCGCCTGATAAGACACACTGACATTTCCCCCTACTTCGGGAAAGAATAAGTGCGTCTTATAGGGCGAAAAATAATTATATGGGAGATTAGGGGAATGGGACTTCCCATTACAAACTGTAGATCTTGTGACAGCAACAGATTGCTACTTCCATAAAATGCACATTTGCTAACATACAAACATTTTTTTAAAAACTAGGTCAGTGCAGCCCCTTGAAGACATTATTTTGGCACACACAAAATTATGTACTTTCAAAAATTTAATCAAAAGGGAACTTTCCCTTTAACCAAAAAAACAAGTTATCTCTAAAAATATAACACTAGATTATCTATGAATAAAGAGTTGCGTAAAGCAAGATAAAATTACAACAAACCTATACCATTCCTTTTTTTCCAGTAAATCATCAGTATACATATTTATTCCTCTTATTAAAAGATGAGCACATTTGAGTTGATTTTTTTCCCCCACATTCGCCTGATAAGACACACTGACATTTCCCCCTACTTCGGGAAAGAATAAGTGCGTCTTATATGGCGAAAAATAATTATATGGGAGATTAGGGGAATGGGACTTCCCATTACAAACTGTAGATCTTGTGACAGCAACAGATTGCTACTTCCATAAAATGCACATTTGCTAACATACAAACATTTTTTTAAAAACTAGGTCAGTGCAGCCCCTTGAAGACATTATTTTGGCACACACACAAAATTATGTACTTTCAAAAATTTAATCAAAAGGGAACTTTCCCTTTAACCAAAAATACAAGTTATCTCTAAAAATATAACACTAGATTATCTATGAATAAAGAGTTGAGCACATTTTAAAATCAATGTTTTTTTGTTGTAAAAGAACTAAAACACAGTTTATAGTAAACCATCCTTTATCCATGCAGCGCCATTCCTTTTAAAATAAATGTCACAAACATATTAATGTTCATGTTATGCGCTCTTCTCTTATCAAATTTCTGACAGAATAAAATAGTGACAATACAAATAATAATCGGCAACCATTTCTATGGCTACAGTGAATATATACCACAGGTTTCCCAATTGTTCCTCTTTCAGGGCTGAATTTTGAATGTGTTTTTATCACAGTTAAATTACATGCAGCCTCTACACTAAAAGGAATCATTCTTAAAAGGAATTTCCACTTTTTGGGAACGAATCATAGATGAGATTCTAATCCCACAACAAGCAAGTTTCTAATATATTTTCTGTCAATTAGGACGATCCTCTGCCTACTACATCATACCCAATTAGGGCTGTGCAAAAAAGAGGTTGGGGGAAAGATTCCTGTCCTATTATAGGCATAAATTAAAGGACCACTCCAGCTGGTATGGCCAGTTTTCTAAGTCCCTCCTGCCCAGCCACTCTTCCCTAGCGCTGAGGCAGGGCTGGTTGGTGTGGTGGTTACATTATAAAAAGCACTTCCTCCCCGGAGCCCCCCACGGTGGCACAGTGGTTGGCCGTTGTCCGAGACATCTGCAGGATGGAGGAGCTCACTGCCTCCCTGAAAGGAACTTTGGAAAAACACAGGAGAACCTGGCAGATATGGGATAGTTTTACTTTCTCCTCCGATTTCCTCCTCTACACGTAGACAGGTTCTCTTGACCTCTGGAGGATTGGACCGTCCCTCTGGCCATCCCTCATCCTCCCGCACCTTCCCCTCCCCTCCCTTCCTCTCCATTTTTCCTTTTCTTCTTTCTCCCTCCCCTCATAACTCTCCCCTGATGTGTCCGTCCTGTCTCTCCCTCTCCTTCCCCCTTCCCCCTGTGTTACTTGTCGCCCAATAGTTAAGTCTGTGTTCATCCCTATTCTCTTACCCATATATAAAAGTTTGGGGACAAGGGTTGCAGCTGCCGCATTAGGGGGCTACATCGAATGGCAGTCTAGATCATCCGGAGCAAGGCCCAAAGTAGCCGTTCCTTTCATATAGTCACCCTTTTACATGCCTGTGATTGATGATATTTGTTTATGAAGATTATTCTGTTATGTAATGGCTGTAATCCATGCATTTCTTTTATTTCTTGGCACTGCGTTGCCAGGCGCTGTATCCATTGTTCCCTCAATAAAAACATTTAATTATAAAAAAAAAAAAAAAAAAAAAAAGCACTTCCACCACAATACAGTCCAGTGCGGCACCACCATCTTTCCGCCGAAATGCTTGCACCACCATAGAGCACGCTCTCCATGCTGTGATTGGGTGGACTGGAGGGCACACAGCCCCCCGCGATACGCGCAGCCCCACTTGCCCATTCAATTGAATAGACAGACGGGGCTGTGCATAGTGTGGGGAACACTCTCTACGGCGGCATTAGGTGGGTGAAGTAAAAAAAGATGGCACTGGAGTCAGCCAATTAACAGTTCTGTATTGCGGCAGAAGAAAGTAAGGAAGGGTGACAAGGCAGGGAGACTTAAAAAATGGGCCTTGCTGGCTGGAATGGCCCTTTAAGAGTATGTATGGTTTCTACCAAAGAGAGAAACCATTTTAAAATGGTACAATTTCTCTATAAGTTCTTTATGTTTCCCTTATCACTAACAGTGCTGTCTCAGTTGCATGCATTTCCTGTCACTGTTTTAAAATATTACGTTGGTTGTATATTATACTGACCTCACACACACTATAGGACAGCATCAGACCACCAGTTCGTGTTTGTCTCTTGGCACAGATGGGTTAAATGCGAAGGAGAAAACCCTATGTGTGCACAAGCCTCACAGTTCAGCAGCGGCCACTTCCCAGCCTGCAGAGCGGCTCTGGTGATGTCACCAGTGACAAGAGACAAACATGATCTGTCCTAACTATATATTACAACTGGAATGGTCTTTGCCTAAATACCTTGTGATACCTTTTTTGATATTGGGAGAATGCTAAGTGGAGATAAACTGAAGGCTGAGAGGAGCAAGTTCTTTAACCATTTGGGGGAATAAAGTTGAACTGATTGTTGGGTTCAAAGGCTTTATTTTCTTTTAAATTATTTTTATTGAAGATATCTATGAACACTTTTGGTATATCTGATATAACAGATCATAGACATCCTTATATAAATCAATTTGTGAACATAAACACATCATTTAAATTATATATTTAAATTATATATTCTAATTATAAAGTATAAAGGCTTATCTAAAAAACTAGATGCAGTACATCTTATCAATTTCATTAAATCTAACCCCTTCTCACGCATTAATACGTGATTCTGACTTATAAGGTGACGGGGATTACCATATTTTTGCCCTATAAGACGCACTTATTTTCCCCCCAGTGGGGGAAAAATGTCAGCACGCCTTATGGGAGGGGGTGCCACATTGCCTATATGGGGAATGGGATGCGGGATGCCACACTGCCTATATGGGTAATAGAAGGGGGAGGGGGAATGCCACACTGCCTATATGGGGAATAGAAGGGGGAGGGGGAATGCCACACTGCCTATATGGGGAATAGGAGGGAGGTGCCACACTGCCTATATGGATAATAGAAGGGGGAGTGCCACACTTCCTATATGGGGAATGGGAGGGGGTGCCACACTGCCTAAATGGGGAATGGGGGGGCTACACTGCCTATATGGGGAATGGGAGGGGGACTCCAAGGTGCCTATATGGGGAATAGGAGGGGGGGCACACTGCTTATATTGGGAATGGGAGGAGGGATGCCACACTGCCTATATGGGGAATGGGAGGGGGGTACCACACTGCCTATATGTGGAATAGGAGGGGGGTGCCACACTGCCTATATGGGTAATGGGAGGGGGGTGCTACACTTCCTATATGGGGAATGGGAGGGGGAATGCCACACTTCCTATATGGTGAATGGGGGGGGGTGCCACACTGCCTATATGGGGAACGGGAGGGGGGATGCCACACTGTCTATATGGGAATGGGAGGGGGAAATGCCACACTGCCTATTGGGAATGGGAGGGGGAGGCCACACTGCCTATGAAAATAGGAGGGGAGAAATGCCACACTGCCTATATGGAGAATGGGATGGGGGAATGCCACACTGCCCATGGGAATGGGATGGGGGAATGCCATTCTGCCTATGGGAAGGGGGAATGACACACTGCATATTGGGAATGGGAGGGGGAGGCCACACTGCCTATGAAAATAGGAGGGGAGACATGCCACACTGTCTATATGGAGAATGGGATGGGGGAATGCCACACTGCCTATGGGAATGGGATGGGGGGAATGCCACCCTGCCTATGGGAAGGGGGAATGCCACTCTGCCTATGGGAAGGGGGGAATGACAAACTGCCTGTTGGGAATGGGAGGGTGGATGCCACTCTGCCTGTAATTGCAGGATTCTGCACTTTGCCTATTATTTGGTTAAAAATATTATTTTTCTTATTTTCCTCCCCAAAATCCTGCGTCTTATAGGGTGAAAAATACAGTAATACACTAAGTTGAAAGTCTATGGAGCACCTGGTGATAAATATCTGGTGATTTTGTTTTTGTCCCACGAGTGGTATATATAAGACACTTAGTGTTATATATCAACATTCAAAGTGATATAATCTGAACTGTTGTGGCTGCGGTTCTTCACTCCAAGCAAGCAGACTATTTAAACGTGTATTTAAACTTTGTATATGAAAAATAATTTCTCTTTTTGCATGTAATAGCACGACCTTCTATTTTTATTATTATTTTGATTAATAAAAATAGACAAGCCTGACTGAATATTTCTTAATGCGGGGTGTATAAGTGAACTTCCCTCCTGCCATCCAGCATATTTATATGGATTTTTATTATTGCCCCATTTTTTCATGATAGTGCTCCTTTAAGCTACGGTACAGTATGTACCTTGGCTTGTACCAAAGACTAGCATCTGTGCAGCCTGCATAGCGGGCTACCTCCTAGGCCATAGTGCTTGGTTTTCCAGATCCATCCGATTGACAAGCGAGGGTCAACCTGACATCTTGTCCTAGAATTGAATTGTAGTGCGGGTCACTAGAGCAGGAGGGAGAGATAATGCATCCCAAGGTAATACCTCCAATGTGCAAATATGTCTCCTTGAGCTTTGTCGCCTCTGTATTTATAATTTATTTAGCTGAAGGACATAACCTGTAGGATATCTAATTATAGATAATATGTTAAATCTAATATTGGCACCCCATATTTTTCAGGGCTTTATGTGTTTTAAATTGTCTTTTAATGGTAGTTTGGTATTATCTTTGTTTGTTGTCATTAATTTAGTCGGTTTCTGGATGATATAGGAGATTTCCAAAGTTAAGTTTCATTATTTGGCATTAATATTTTTCTTTTTTTATGGTTGTCTCAAAGCATGTTCTCATGCCTATGCACTGGAAAACACCAAATGTACTGGCAGGTCCAGAATAAGGGTGCCCATGGTACAGGCCAGTTTTTCATGGTCTGTATTGGATCCACTCTTCTTCCAGTGTCTTGGGCCAACGTGGCTTTCTTTTTGGTCCTATAGCCTGCATTGGGGCCCAGCTCTGCTATAGCCAGCCCTAGGGCCCAGCACCACTACAGTCAGCACTGAGGCCCAGCTCCACCATAGCCAGGATTGGGGCCCAGCTCTGCTACAGCCTGCACTGCGGTCCAACTCTACCAAAGTTTGCACTGGGGCCCAGTTCTGCCAGATGCCAGCCTGCAGTAGCATACAATATGGATGAAAAAGATGATGGGTTCAGGATAGATGGGGGTATATAGAGCAGCCCAAGATTGAGTTATATATTTAATTGCTCTAAAAGCGCACTAGACAATACACATGCAATGAACAGATTCATATACAGGTCTGAAGAGGATACAGTTGAGTAAAACAGACAGAAATGAGCAAAGAAAATGTCAGTTGACCTTCAACAGGAGATGAGTTGTTTTGCAGTGAAATCACTGATAGGGGTTAGGCAGCCTGCTGAATTCCTGAACCATTTCCACACGTCAAGTGACACGCTCAGAAGAAAGCCATCTCCCTGGCATTTAACCCAAAGCTAGTCACGCCTACCGCCTCCCCATCAACTCCTAGCTGAAACATCTACTAAAATAATTTTGGGCCATAACTTTTAATAGGGAGCTCCTAAATGCGGGTCCTGGTTCCAACCTGTTCAGTCAGATGCTGCGCATCTGATAACTCCAGGCATGGCTGTTTCTGTATCCAAGTTCTCAGTGTCAGCCCCATCTCCTTTAGGATGATATGACGCATATGTATACGGCCATTAGGAATTGCGGACTCCAAATTGTAACTGTATTATGAGCAGTGCGCTCTCAAGCCTTGTAATTCCTTAAATTATCTTGACTCTGGTGCATCTAGCGCACAGACTTACAAATCCCCTGTGAGTTTAGGCACCAAGCAGGGGGTATCCTGACAGGCTTTACTACAGCTGGCTGGTGTAAGGACTATAGAGCAGGTGTAAGGATGAATCAGCAGGAGGTCTTCGAAATGGGGACTCCTTGGGATACAGTATGTTTACTGAACCCCCCTTTTCCATATATGGGCCTGCAGAGGACATTTGTACATGAAAAGGAGACCTGGGTGAATCTTGCATATGGGTGAAATCTGGAGTATGGGTGAAATGAAATATATTTCCCACATTCCTCACAACAGTCAATGCATTTCTGTGTCTCTGAAGACCTGTACTTGCCAGTCGTTTACTTACTTTTGCATTTATATTATGCAGTGACATCTGACAGATTGCTGCAGCATCTTGCTTAAATGTTTGCTTAAGAGTGTGCCTATTGCTAATTTAATATTATAATTATTATTTAGATAGCGCCATCCTCTTTCGTAGCGCTTTATAAGGTATGATTACAGACAAGTTAAAACATATAGTACAGGGAACAATACAAAATTAGATGCCACAAGGTTTAAACCAAGTGTTGTGAGCACAGGAGACAATAGCAAGGAGAGCTTACAGTAAAGGATGGGGGTGGAGACAAAAGGTGGGGATTACAAGTGTAATTTAATCTTTTTGATGTACCAAGTAGGGCATAAGCTGGGAATGAGTATCTAGCTAAAGGTAAAGTGCTCTTTTTTGCTGGGTCCTTAAAGGGGCACAGTTCTTAAGTAACCCCCAGTGGTCAAAAACCTGGGGCACAACCTATACAGAACACTGCAACATAACTGTACAGGTGGTCAAATGCCCAAAATCTGATCACTAGTCATGTAACAGTTACAAAGTTCTGAAGGCCAAGGAATTAAGCAAGGTCATGGCAGACAGTGTGGTTCAAAGATGTATTGGATATCCAAGGCAACATATGAACTTGTGTCTGCATTGCTTCTGTTTAACCATTTAAACATGTACCTGCGATGTTTCTGTCCGGGCCTTTATCTTTCTAAACCTTTACCTATAACATGTGTAGGCTTCCGACCTTGTGAACTTATTTTGTTATTGTCTTGACTTTAAATCTATGTGTTGCAACAGAGCTTTTGTATTCTACGTCATAAGGCTACTAAATAATCTACCTACTGTATCTGGTGATGTCTTCTCAACACCTAGAAGGTGACATTCCACACTTGTTGAGACTTTAAAAAGGGGTTTAGTACTTAGTATTCACGGTTATAGTCTTGTTAGGCATATCCAGTTATCATTTTTTGTATTAATTCTGCTTGTAAGAATGCACCTGCCAAAGTAGATTCCTTGTATATCTCCATCTCCATGTACATGGTGAATAAAACTGATTCAGTTTTTTTTCCTTCTCCACCATATGCATCTTGGTATCTGTCCATTGAATGTTCAGTGGAAACTCTGTTGGAAAAGTTTTTTTGTATCTGTGTTCCTGCTATCTGTTCCCAGTGTACGTTATTAAGCGTGATTAACTGGTTTAGACCTTGTTGGCACTATATAATTAGAGTAAATGTAGAGATGCTTTATGCACGGCTGTATATTCATTGAAAGCAGAAAAGCAGAATATGACCCCTCTATGTGATTTCATTCTTTGTCTGTTAGAATTTGAAACTATCACATAATTAATTTTTACTTGCAGCGTTGATCTTGGGTGCTTAATGTGGCTAATCAACAATTTATTCCTGTGATTGTGAGGATAAAAAATATTCTTTAGTGATCAGATCCAGCAGTTTCATAACTATATTTCAGGTTGGGTCTGCTACATAGATTATGTTTAATTTTACTTGATGGACTTATCACTGGACTAAATTCATTGTGATCTTTGATCACAGTGATTGAAACGTTTTCTTTCCTAACCTTGGAAAAATCCCAAGATGATTGAATGTAAAGATCTTGTTATTCTGGATAGACACATATGTACAGAAACTATTTATGACTATATAGCTGCATACGCATTGGGCAATGACTTATTGGATTATACTAGTTTTCAGTTTTAAATTGAACAGCAGTAATGCAAAGTTACTTCCTACTGGTATAATGTTGGAAGTGGAGGAGGATTTTCTCTACCATGCTAGTGATTTAAAGTGGACCAACACCCACGGGTGATCGGGATGTCCCGCGGGGAGGGAGGTGATCGGCCCGGGAATCTTATAGATTCCCGGGCCGATCACCTCCCTCCCCGCTGGACATCCGAGATCGGGATGTCCCGCGGGGTGAAACCCTGCCAAACACCCCAAACCCCCTTCCCTCTTGACGCGCGCGCGCGCCTAGAGGGGCGCGAGGGAGGCGGCGGCGGCTGGTAGGTAAGGTAAGGTAAGGGGGTTTGGGGTGTTTGGCGGGGTTTCACCCCGCGGGACATCCCGATCTCGGATGTCCCGCGGGGAGGGAGGTGATCGGCCCGGGAATCTTATAGATTCCCGGGCCGATCACCCGTGGGTGTTGGTCCACTTTAAATCACTAGCATGGTAGAGAAAATCCTCCTCCACTTCCAACATTATACCAGTGGGGTGCCCCGTTGTGTGAAACCCCCCAGGTTGCTGAGACCATTTACCTCGGCCTAGGTCCTGTTCTGCGGCTAGGGTAGACGGCTCGAATCCATGCCGCACATACGAGTGGCGCCGATTTGGCTCCCTTTGACTGTGTGCGACCCTGCCCAGCCATTCAGTTGCACAGGACGGGGCCTCACACAGCCAAGGAGAAAAGCGAGTGATGCCAGCGCCGCTCACAAGTGCGCCGTGGGCTCAGGGAAAGGTGAGTTTACTCTGCGGCCAGTGGGGTTTACATAGCGGGGCATCCCAGTTCAGAATGCCCCCCGGTGGAGGGAGCAAGCCTGCCCTGGAGTCTCATTGGATCCACTTTAAGGACATTGTAATCTAAATCTCCTATTTGTTAAGTTATGTACACACACAACATTTTTGGAATGTATGGACCTTAAAGTTGGTGACTCTTGTCTACGAAACACCAAGCATTTAATCGATAAGTCAGTTACTGTTAGTGTATGTAAAGGGGCAAAAACAGCGCTCCTGTAAATCAAGAGTGCTCTTGGTGATAATATCCCCTGCACCTTCCCCGTTCTTGATTAATTGCTGTATTTTTGATTCAGCTGAATAGAAAATGAATGAAAATCAATAGCTGCCATGTATTATTTTTTAACACTCCTTTTTATTTTTAATCACACTAAAGAATGATACATATTTATTATGCTCTTTCTTTCTTCTAAGGATTGTGACAATGAACGAAATGTTGATTATATTTGCCTTTTAGAGCAATTTTATACATTTTAAATCAGGTTAGAATTTAACACTGTGTTGTATCAGACCTGGTAACCCCTCCTATGTTGTTGAATTGATGTCTAAAATCACAGTCTGGATACCCTGACGTCATGAACAATACTATTAGTCAGCGTTTTTCTAATTTCTTAAACTGAAACACCACCCATTGTTGTTCCTAGTGCAGAGTGGCCTTCCAATTTCTGATGCCACCCTGTGCATTAACCCCCTTAAACTCAAGAAATATAACCTTCTCTTCGGTCCCCTGGCGGAATCGAGCATTGTGATTGCCCGTCGCAGTCACATGGTTACCAATGGCTGGATACCCAGAAGAGGCCAGCAGACCATGCAACTGCAGTGGCCAATCAAAACACTCGATTTTGCCGGAGAAAGGCAAGATATCTCCAGTTTAATAGGTCAATGCACAGGGAACACCGGCAACTCCGCTAGGAATAACAGCCATTTTGTGAAAAATGGTTGGTGGGCCCTGTGGGGGGTTCCCTTTTTGAATAGTCCGGTATCTGTTGTAGCAAGACTTATGATGTAACTTAATCCTCTTTTTCTGTGTTTTGCCTTCAAGTGGAAAAGTTGAACACTAGAGATTTTTTTTCTGTTTACGCCAATTTATTCCATATGAAATGAGTAGCTTGATGTATTGGCACCCTGAAATGATACTAGTGGGCACCTCGAGGTGGAATCATGGGAGGGCTCCAAATGGGGGTACGTGCTTCCTGTGCTCAGGTAGTGTATACTTCTCACTAGTACACCATCCTTCTTTACTCTCTTGGTTAGTACAGTCCCTATACTCTTTGTAGATTTTGGCTGGGGGTTGGGTACCCCGGGTGTTTAATCATGCATTTTCCATAAACTACTTCTTCCTACTAATTGTCATTCTTTTTTGGACATGTGGGTTATATCTCACGCCCAATCTTAACCAGGTACTTTGGGAATATGGGTATTGTGGTTTTTAATATCTTCAATCTTTTTGATTGTTCTCTGGGCTGATTACCTATGACCCTTTCCTGGTTAGGATCTCTTATGTTCTCTCTGCTCTATTTTTTGCTATATTTCTTTCTCCCCCCTTCTGTATTTCTCAATTTTCTATTCTCCTTCTCCCACTATTACTACAAGTATTAGCCTCATCGGTCATCAGTTTTGGGTGTAAATTATGGTGTGTCTACATATGCCTGTAAAATTGGTTTACCTGAATGTTCAGGGTCTCAATGTCCCACAGAAATGGGTTAAAGTATGAGGCAGATGCAATCCCTACATGCGGATGTAGTGTGTTTTCAGGAAAGGCATTTTACAGTTAATTCTATGCCCAAATACTTGAGTGCGGACTTCCCCCTGTTTTATACTGCCTCTGCTAAGGTTAAACAGGGGGGAGCCCTAATTGCATTTCAGTGCTCACTACACTTTTCCTCCAGTCCAAGATCAAAGACCCAGAGGCCTGATCGAGGACCAGTTAATTACTAGTGCCACCTATTAAGTTTGTTCATTTAATTACCATCATGGAAAAAAAGCACAATGTAGAAAACTTCTTGCTGGACGGTCACTAAATTGCTGCTTAGCAGTTTAATTTAAGGACTGCCCCAGCCTAAGAACAGGAAAGACATGACCTAAACCTTTGTCTGTCAAAGGAGGCAGAACAGCAACTTAAAAAGTCCAAATTTAAAGTGGACCAACACCCAGGGGTGATCGGCCCGCAAATCTATAAGATTCCCGGGCCGATCACCTCCCACCCCGCGGGACATCCGAGACCGGGATGTCCCGCGGGGTGAAACCCCCCAGAAACCCCAAAAACATCTTACCTGATCCGCCGCCGCTTCCGCCGCCGCCGCCTCCCGCGCGCCCCTCCAGACCTCGGGGTGCCCCGCCGAAGTGGACCAAAACCCAGGATAGTCAAAATCCTGGGTGTTGGTCCACTTTAAGTGTTTTTACACTGCTAATAAACCTGGCACTCCAATGGCAAGGCAGCTTACGTGTATAGATATTACATCCAAACCACTTAAGAAGGCAGATGGGTTATTATCTAGCAATCCTTTAAAAGTGGTAGACACCTTTCACAATCCTCTTGATACCCTTTATAAAGCCGAGAGCTCGCTAAATATGTAAGCTGCCATCTCTTTTTTATCACAAGTCCATTTGCCTGCACGCAGCAAGAGACTTTTTGGATAAAGAAATTGAGTTTCCAGAAATTCAATCCGCTATTAACTTAACGTTATTAACCACTATTAATGTAAGCTTAATAAGCAACCAAGCCCTGATAGCTTTACAGCTGTGTATTATAAGAAACTTGAACCAAGCCTCTTTTTTTTACTTGTCGGCAACCTTGAATGCCGTGTTAAAGGGGAATAATTGGTGTCCTGAGGCATTAACAGTGGCAATCTCTAAGCCCAGTACAGATGATACATTATGGTCTAATTGTAGGCCCATTTCTTTCTCAAATTTTGATGTAAAAATCCTGGTGAAAATATTGGCACAGCATTTGAATACGTATATTGGTTGCCTTATTTCCAGGGAACAAGTGGGGTTTATCCAAGGGAGGTAAGGGGGGATAATATACAAAATATAATGAATCTGGTTCACGCTGACAATGTTTTAGGGGATGTTTGCTTGTGGGTAGTGATTTTCACATCCGGTGGTAGTGTAGAATGGTGACAAGCTTAAGCCTAAAACCTACTTCACTTATTGTCTTACTCATCTATAAATCTCTGGTGTGCACTAACAACCAGTTTAGCCTCATCAGAAATGTTACGACTACATCGAAGTTAATAATTGTGAGAGCCTGGAAGAAACACTCTGCCTCCTAAAGTAAGTTAATTTCCTGGGTTAATGACATTATACTTTCTGAAAAATGGAACATCTTTAAGTGATACTTATGAGAAGTTTCAAGATGTCAGGGAGGAATGGATCACCAATTTTTCCTTGTTCATATATGATCACGCATTGAGCATGCATGCCACTGATGACCTCCCTATCTCTTTTCCCCCTTTCCTCTCTCTCGCTTGTTCTGTTTTCCTCCTGTTCTTTTTCTTTTCTTCTACCACTGGGGCTCTGCCTTATTTTTTTCTTTATTGGTATTTATGATGTGTAGCTTAATTGCGCTTAATGTTGCTTTTGTTTTGGAGAACTGATAGAAGTCTGATCAGAGTAAATTTCACTTACTGTTCATGAATCTTGTGTACCTTTTTTTATCTGGTACCTTGCATGTATGTCACCTATTTTGACAGCTTTAAAATGTATGCGCACCAATATTTCACTGTTTTCTTTATGAAAACTCTAATAAAGAATGATTTTACCACCCTTTGCTTTTAATTCCTCTATATACATTTTGCAAACATCTTGGAGAAATAACTACAGATCTTCTGTCTGTCATGTAATTCCATGGTTGTGTTAAGAGAAGAGCCCAAGGGCGGCCATATTATCACTTCCAGGACTCATTGTTCCTTTTAATGCTAAAGATAGTTCTTAGCGGCTTTATTGGCAAATTTGAGGTCAATGTCTTGCAGCAGAATACATTTAGACACCTCCCTGTTGGTTTTGTATAGTCAATAAGTATTTTGTTGCATTTTTCAGCAAGGAGAACACAATTTAACTGGACTAAATCCTCAACTTGCACAGGCCTACAAGTTGCCTTATTCTTCCAGCTTCTCCAAAAGAGCTTGAATAGCACGGCCTGCACTGAAATCTTTGCCTAGGAGAGACCTTGTTGATGCAACATAACCTCCTTGTGTATTGTTGTTGTGCTCAGTCTTGCCATGTATGTGTATGATCTGCGACATGAAACTGTCTTTCACAAACCCCATTTGTAGCGGTTTTGAAGGCAAAGTTTGGTCTAAGCGTTTATTGAGTTTTGTGTCATCAGAGCCAGTCAAAGCAAATATTGATCTATTTTCTCTCTTTTTGCATTTCATTTTTGTTTATTGAAAAAAAAATATGAACACTTCTATATTTATTGTTATTTTTATTGTTTATGTATAAAGCACCATTACAGTCTTATGGCTCTGTACAAGGTAGAAATTACAGGTGGGATAAGACAAGTAAAATACTTACAACAACACATATAATTCACAAGGTATTATGAGTCAGATGTAATAGAAGTGTAACTAAATTCAAAGACACAGGTATACATTAGGAGAGGTTTAAAGAGCTCTTGCGTTTTAGCACATACACATTTCCATAAAACTTCTGCACAGTAATGTATACTACAGTGATTTCCTGACTTGCTCTGTAAGGTTACTAGTGACTCAGCAATGATCTAAAAATTTGTCACAAAATGTCAGTTTTTTATTACCTCCCTAGCAGCTGCCAAATCATAAAATGATTAACTACATTATTTTTCACATACAGCATGGTATTAGGCTAATTGGATCCTTGGACAAGATAGTTAGATACACAATTGTTAAGGGGCTGCCGTCTTTTGCATTTTGTACCTTCTAGATATGTGCAACAGTAGGAGTAAAATAAAACCTCAGGTAAGCCAGCTCTCAGCTTATAATTGTCTGTTAATGTGCCAAATGTAGGTCTGTCATAGATTATGTGTAGGTTGACACCTATACAAAGTAGCAAATTGGTCAGTTTACAGTTATTCAGTAGAGATGGGAAAACCTGAACCACAAAGTTCGGGTTCGTATCAAACATTGCGAGTTCAGGTTTCCAAACCCAAACGTGATCGTTATCCAGAAGTACCATGTATTTATTTATTCACTCATTCATTCACTGTTATATATTAATGATTCTCAATGGCCATGGAATATCATGTGTTATGATTGACCCCATCCCTAGGACTATATACCCCTGGTCTGTTTTAAAATATTTTATTTATTTTGTATCCATATTTTCAGTTAGCCTGCTTGGCATACACTTTTTGTAATGATATAAATGCAATACAGCTATAATTTATTTATAATGATCATATATGAATTATTTTTTCTTGTAGATGTGGGATGGCTTAGAATCAAGGGTGCAAATGGTAAGGAGAGCCTTAGAGACAGTCTTTGTTCAGACAGAAGAGGGAAAGCGTAGTAGTCAGGGGTCGAGTTGGGTGGGGTGAATTCATTTGAGAGCATGAGCCAGCTTGAATGTTGACAATTATGTCCTTGAAGGATGAGGCGAATTCCTTTTCTGTTATTTGGAAGGTGGGAGGATGAGGTGATGGTGAGGTGAGTGTATGGGATATATGGGAGAGGCAAATATGCTTGTTTAGCTGATGAAAGAGCAGTCCTCTGCCATCTCCACTTGTGAACCGAGAGTGTCATCTGAAAATGTCTTTGTTGAGCGAGGGTTGCAAGTTTGGCTGGAAAGAGTGACTGTATATTGAGAGGGGCAACGAATTCCAGGGAAGAGGTTAGCGTGTCATGATTTAGCAAGGCTGTAAAGGGCGCACAGAGGCTGCTGTAGAGGTGTGAAACATTTGCAGAGAATCAGAGAGACACTGAAGGTCATTTGCGTGTAGGTTTCTGGGTAAAAGTGTCTCTGATTGCCTTCTGTGTGACAGGAACAAGCAGAATGGAGGAGCATAAGTGTTCTTAGGTTATGGTCAGAGAGGGGCAATAGATATGGATACTGAGCAGAGGTTAGCGAATATGGGGTCTAAATTAATGTATGGCCATCTTTGTGGGTGAAGCAATGTATCATTATTTAAGGCCAGAAGGTAAGAGACCAAGCTAGTGTCATCCGGACTGTTGGTGGCAAAGCATATGTTAAAGTCACCCAGAGTTTTTGCTGGGATGTCAGTGGAAAGAAACAGAAAGAAGAAAAATAAAACTATAAAAATTATTATTTTGGACAGGCAAAAACAATTAATCTTTCTCTGCCTTTACTTTAAATATTACAAGCGCTTTATAATAATAGTAAATTGTGATACAGATAAGGTTTTGTTGCCCCAAATTAATTACTATATTGTTCACACTATAAGAATAAGATGCACCTAGGATTTGGAGGAGGAAAATAAAAAACACCGTCCACCGCCCACCCAAGAACTAAGTAATAGGCAAGGTGCAGAATCCCCCAATTACAGGCAGAGTAGGCTTCTTCCCCCCCCCCCCCATTATAAGCAGTGTGGCATTCTCGCCTCTCCTATTATAGGCAGTGTGGAATTATGCCATTCCCTATAGGCAGTGTGGCATTCCCCCCACCTATTTCCCATAGGCAGTGTGGAATTCCCTTCTCCCATTCCCAATAGGCAGTATGGCAGAATATAGCTGACCCCCCTCCCCCAGACGCTGGAGTAGACTCCCTGTAGGACTGCTCCTGGGGCGCACAAACACACACAGACCCATAAGCGTCCATACGCATCTGAGGAGCAGTGGTGGCAGAGACAGGAGTCAGTTACCCTGCTCTCTCCCTCCCTGCCCGCCTGCCGCTCCTCCATTTCACCCCATAGAATGCAATCAAAATATAGTATGTTTTTGGAAAAGGGTACACGTCTTTTTCTCTTTAATATATGAAAGGTCAGCATGTGAATATTACATATGTTTAAAAATGAGTGGTTTATTTTCCTGATATTGTTTAGGTATCTCCCTTTATTTTATTCTTGTTCTATGGCACAGTCTCTGCACTTTTAACACAGCAAAGAAAATGATTCAACTACCTCAGTCAGACCTTCGGTCAGATCAAGGACTAAATCACGCCTATTTTGAATGTCAATTTATTTTGCATGATACAACTAATATAATATATATATATATATATATATATATATATATATATATATATATATAATGGTGGTCCTTTAAAGAGCCAAATAGGTGAAGAAATTGTGTTTCCTTCATTTAGACATTTTAGTAAACAAGCAAAAACAAATAATTTCCAGAAATAAATATGATTATATCTTTTCATTTTAGCAGTTGTAGCAGCTTGTAGGAAAATATAAACAGAATTAAGGCAAAAAACAACGAATGGAGGACAATTCATTTTTAATAATAGATACAATACAGCACAAATTAGCAAAAGGTTTAGAGAAGACACGTATTTCTTGGCCACCAAAATAAGTTCACAGCATGCTCCCTTCTTTATTTTTTTACTTGCAGTTTCTTGAAAAATAAATACACCAGTCTGAAAAGACGAGGTCAAGTGTGCGCCTCAGTAATGGCGATGATTACAACAGAGCTTGCACCATTTTTGCACACTTTTCCAATACAGAACAAAAAACAACATAAATGGTTTATAATTTTCCCTCTTTGAAAAGCTCTGATGAGCACCAAGAATTTGGTTCAATAGTTGTTTCTCCTGAATGCAAGTCTGATTAGATGGATTGTCTGCCTGAATTTACCATTGGCTGTGATGCTGGTGACAGTTTCAAACCAAGCCTCTTGTTGCTTTCAGATTAAGCTTGAACAAAAGCAACAACTAAGGTGATCAGAAACACAAATTGCAAGAAAAATAACAGTACAAAAAAATCTTACAGTACAGACTGTTCTATATTCTATCACTTGCAAACATTATTCTAAACTGGCACAAAGAACGATATAAAAGGTGTAATGAGCCAAATGCAAGAATAGGATCTTTATCATCTAAAGAACAAAATAAACAAAATGAACCCTTATCTTTGAATAGGAGAATTGTCACTGCTTCATCTATCGGGCCCACAATGTCCAGGTTAAGTTAAGGTGACTCCATAACAAATTAATTGAACACTCCCCCCCCAAAAAAGGGGGTTTAAAATACAAAAGAGAGCTCTGCTCCTCATGTCAAAATTTTCCCACACATGACAAGTCTTCATCAAGCCACAACACAAAACTAACATAGGCTAAATGTTTCCTGCTCTTCTGTTATGAGCTGCGGTGCTGACAGCCAATCCACAGCCCACCATACTAACTTGACATCAGCAGACTATATTCCATGTAGCCCCAGTAGTACATTTCCTCTTCTGTCAACCCCAGTGTTGACAGCTGCCCAGAAGCCTGCAAAATGTACATGACATCCCAAAAACTCACTCTAATGCCGACCAATAGGCTGAATCTTCGCTTAACATTCTTCTGCTGCGATCTGGTTGTTGACAGCCTCTCCACCTCCCACTACTGTATGTGCTTCTTGTTTTGATGAAGTAGGGCCGTCATTGCATGTAAGCAGGAGGTGCACCATGTAACTGTCCACCACTTAGATATCTATCACTGGTGGGTGGCCAACAGCTAGTCAGGAACACCATGTCAACATCAGTGCTTCAACGTGGGGCTGTCTGGGATTAAGTATGATGGAGGCTGCTTCAGTCTGTATTTTTATCTTAGTCATTCCTAGACGACCTTGGCATTTCCCCAGGGCCTGATCACATCACTAGCCCGAGAGATGCTTAAGAAGCATCTGTCAGAAGATTAGCGCTGAATCTTGTAACATGACAAAGGAAAAGGTGAGTCAAAGCTGAAAACAAATCAGCTTTGAAAAATACAATGCATATAAAATAACCTATAAATCGAAGCATTTCATATTAGAAATAATAGGTCAGCTTTAAAGTGGCCCAAAATGCAGGATTTTGACTATCCTAGGTTTTGGTCCTTGTCCTTCCTCCAGTCAGCGTGCTTGGATCCACTATCGTCCACTGATCTAAGATTGGTCTAAGACTCAGCTCCAGCCGAGTGTAGTCGAATGTAGCTGAGCGGACCCGATCACAGACGGATGCATCCCTTCTACCCTCTAACAGCGAGCGTGCCAGAGCTGGCCCTTCACAAATGCCTGGCACCAGTGTGCACTCTGCTAAAGGTATAGCAGGGATCGGCCGCTGCTCATGCAAGTGCCGTTGGATCAGGGGAGAAGGTGAGTTTACTGGGCGGCCTGGGCGGTTTCACACAGCGGGGCATCCCGAATCTGGATGCCCCAGGGGAGGGACTCAAGCAGCCCTGAAATCTTATAGATTCCAGGACCGTTGGGCCTGGGTTTTAGGACAACAACAATGCCTTGATCAAATGATGTTCCAGATATAAATATAGAGCTCCAGCATGCTACTAAATGGGGAATAGTGCTTACATCCACTATTCTTCGTAACTCCTTTATGTGATATGCCATGTCAGAATCTTTCTACGTCTGCAGAAAATTGAACTTGAAGGAAACCTGCGCCAGATTCTGCTCGTCTGAATAGCCCAGAATCAACAACAATGATTACCTGCTCATCTCATCATACTACTTTCTCTTACCCTCAGAATCATAGGCACACAGTATCCCCCTGCTCTTGGCAAGTCCCTATATATCTCCCCCTTTCTGCTCTCCTCCCCCTACCTCTCTGCTCATGAATTCCTTTCGCTGGCAAAATCATTTACCACCTCTATATCCAAGCACAAGAAACATTATTCCACTATTCCACTCAAAAGCCACAACCATCTCTTCTCTCTTTTTTTAACTCTTAATTTCCCTGGTGACATCAGTCCTAATCCAGGCCCACTCCACCCCTCTCCTCCAATACACTTTGCTTTTCATCAAACCCAAATACCCGCAACCGTCCCCACATCTTCCTGCCATTGTCACCTGCGCACTGTGGAATGCACGCTCAGTGCACAATAAACTTGCCTATATCCATTACCTGTTTTTCACTTACACTTTTACCTTTACACAGAAACATGGCTTACCCCATCAGACACAGCTTCACCGCTGCCCTTTCACACGGGGGACTACATCTCAGCCCCCCCCCCCCCGAGATCCAACAGCAAACAGGGTGGTGTGGGCATTCACCAGGGTGTTGGCATTCTTCTATCCGAACACTGCTTCTTTACCCCAATCCCTGCCCTGCCATCCCTATCATTCTCATCCTTCGAAGTTCACTGAGTCCAGTTATATTCTCCCTGAGAATTACTGTTATCTATCGCCCTCCTGGAACTACTACCCTTTTCCACAGACATCCCCGCAATCATCATGAATGACTTCAATATCTAGCAAGCGACACTAGCAACCCTGCTGTCACCAGATTACTCTCAATAACCTCATCTTTTGTACTCACACAATGGTCTACTGTCCCTACCCATACAATTGACCTTCTCTTCACTAACCTCGGCTCTGTATCAAAACTCTCAACCTCTTTGCTCCCCCTCTCTGACCATAATCTGCTAACATTGACCCTCTCTCCACTTCCTGCACCCCCCCTGCACACAAACCCAGAATTCAACATAGGGACTTAAGAAACCTAGATCTTCAGTCTCTGTCCCTCTCACTTCAACTTCTTCTCTCTTCTACTCTCTTAAGCTTTAGACTCAGCAAATTGCAAGCATGGCTAGACTGAAACCGCTGTCTCGAACGGCAATGGAGGAAAATAAAGCCAGCTATGAATTTTGGTTCTTTAAACAAGCCCTTGAAGAACTCATGACTGCCCTTTCATCTGCTAAGCAAGAATATTTCTCTTTACTTATTTCTGCACAAGCCCGGAACCCCAAACAACTATTCAACACTTTCAGTTCCTTACTCCGCCCACCACCCCTCCTCCAACCTCCTAAATAACAGCAGAAGAATTTTCTACATTCTTCAAAGAAAAAATTGACAATATACAACTTGGCTTTGGCCCTCAGAATCCCTCACCACTCCAAATAACCCCCCTGCCTTACTCTCTTACTTTCTTCACTCCAATAATTGAGCTTGGACTAACCTCTCTCATTTCTAGAGCCCACCTGAATACGTGCTTCCTCGGTCCTATTCCATCCCTTCTCAACCTTCTCCATCACTCACTCCAGCACTCATTCCAGCCTTAACTTCTATATTCAACCTTTTCCTCTCCACTGGTACCTTACCTTCCACCTACAACCTACAAACACCTTTCCTCCCACCTATAAACACCTAGAAACCCTCTCTCAACCAGTTTGCCCTCTCCATCTATTGGAACTGGTTGATCCCCTACAATTGGGATTTCACCCTTACCACTCCACCGAAACTGCCCTCACCAAAGTCACTAATGATCTGCTCACTGCTAAAACCAAAGCTCACCAATCCATCCTCATTCTTCTTGATTTCTCCTCAGCCTTTGATACTGTTAACCACTCCCTGCTTCTTCATATTCTCTTTTCTCTTGGGGTTCAAGGTCTTGCACTCTTTTGGCTCACCTCTTACCTCTCACAGATCATTCAGTGTATCCTACTCTAACACAGTTTCTTCCTCCCATACTCTTTCTGTCGGTGTGCCACAAGGTATTTTCCTAGGCCCCTACTTTTCTCAGTCTACACCTATGGCCTTGGCAAGCTTATAACTTCACTAGGCTTTCAATACCACCTCTACGTGGATGACACTCAGATATACCTCACTGGCCCCAATCTCTCCTTACTCGCTTCCTTAACTGCCTTGCAGCTATTTCTTCATTCATGTCATCTCGCTACCTTAAGATAAACATGGACAAGACAAAGTTGGTAATTTTCCCACTATCTAACTCTCCTCCCCTCCCCCTCTCTGTCAACAATTATCTGCAACTCCCCAAGCTCGGTATCTGGGAGTTATTCTGGACTCTGCACTCTCATTCAAACTGCATATTCACTCCCTAGCCACCTCCTGTCGCCTCCAACTTAAAAACATCTCACACATCGGTTCCTTCCTCTCACCTGACACCAATAAAATGTTAGTGCACGCCCTGGTCATATCCCAACTGGCCTGCTGCAACATCCTTCTTTGTGGCTTACCAACTAACAGACTGGCACCCCTCCAATCTATCCTGAATTCTGCTGCTCACCTTATCCATCTCTCCTCTTGCTCCTCCAGTTCTGCGCCTCTCTGCCAATCCCTACACTGGCTGCCAGTCCCACAGCGAATCCTGTTTAAAACATTAACTCTCATCTACAAAGCTCTCAAACCAGACTCCTCCTACATCTCATCTCTAATCCAACAATATCAACCTAGATGCAACCTCCGCTCTGTTGCCGACCTTCTCCTGTCCTCCACCCTGGTCACCTCCTTTTATGCTTGCCTCCAGGACTTCTCCAGGACTTCTCACTCCAATCTTCTGGAATGCCCTCCCCCGCCCAATCCGCCACTCCCCAACCTTCAAAGTTTTCAAAGGTGCCCTTAAAACCCTCCTATTCAGACAAGGATACAATCTGGCTTAAGCAATTCTCTAAAGGGCACATGCCACAAAGCTCAATACTGACTGTTTGTGATCCTTCCCCCTTATCTCCACCCCTCATCCTTTAGACTGTAAGCTTGCAAGGGCAGGGCTCTCTCTCCTATTTTATCTTGTATTCAGAATATCCATTGTACACTCTGTAATAGTCTATGTACTGTTGTTTCTGCCCTGTCTGTAATTACTTAGTAAAGCGCTACAAAAGATGATGGCGCTATATAAATAAACAATAACAATAATAGCTCAGAAGGTTCATTTCTTCAAAGATGGTGAACTGAAGTAAGTGGGGTGGAAGCAGAAATTACCCCCTACCTCTTTATACTTTATATGATCTCTTTATTCAGTAAATGTGTCATTTAGCCTAGGAAAAGCTGTCAGAATCCAGATTGCCTTAGCACAGGAAGAAAAGCCTCTCAGCATATGAAAACTGCCTGAAATAGCTTTTCCTTAAAGACTCATTCCTTCTTTATGCGGAATCCAAGGTAACACCTGCTGTCATAAGGCACTACGAATGTGAGAAGTTAAAACCATAGAGCGTTATTTTTTTCTCATACAGGAACCCAGTCGTATGATATCGGCAGGGAGCAATGCATATTTTAGAGCCAGAAGTCTCATTTTTAGCTGAGAACATTACACTTAGATCACCTGAAGTGACATTTACGGAAATCTCTTTTGTACTGCACATCCTTTCTTGTAGTACTTGCTGGGCGCTGTGAGGCAGACTGTGACTTGTTGTCATGAAAATAAGTTTACAACAACAAAATCACTAGTCTTCCACATAGAGTCAGCTAGCCTGTTGTCTTCAGGTTCCTGATGCAGGCAATAAATGCATTTTCACTTTTCTTTCTGTATAAGGCCTTCTTTACTTGTTACTTAGCGGTGATGTTAAAATATACATTTTACATTGAGGGCTTAAAAATAGATATGGAACACTACTGAGGTAAGTAGTCAGGTCCATATGTTTGTCAGAGGGTATAACCATCTCTATTACAATGTAAACACTAAGTCGGCTTCCTCAATTTGGACATTAAATGGCTCCATATACATTAAAAATAGATGTTATTTAAAAAAGTAATAACTACCCATTGACCGGCCAAGTGTCATGCACCTACAGTTTGTTAGTCTTATTTATGTGAAAGAGTAGCTAGAGGATAGAGTGGCAGGAACAATGGAGCATTGTAATTCCTTCATAACCAAAGTTACCATTGTTTTCTTTTTTATTTTCTATTAGAAATGTAAGTTTAGGAATGCATTTGGATGAATCGAAAATTTCTTTTAAATTGTTATGAAGTTCAGCAGGATTACACCCTCATAAAAAGGCCTCCATTATCAGTCAGGATTCTACTATCTCTATTAACAGGTTAAGAAATCTTTACAACAAAATGATTTTGTTCCTCCTGCATTTTACTTCATACATACAATTGTGTGATATATATATATATATATATATATATATATATATATATATATATATATTAGCTGTTATCACACAATGCACAATTATACCATGAGGGGTACAGTATCTTCACGAAAACATCAGATCCTGCATTGGACCAAAACACTTTTGGCTGGTGGTGGCACGGAGATATTCCTCCAACACATTTTGCTACATTTTTAATCAGGGAAGATGGTTCACTCTGCTAGATTTTAGGAGTAGTAGCTTCCTTTGGGAGATCTTTCTCCCCAATATTTAGTGTTTATTGCTCCACCTCTTAACAGGTTAGAATGAGAAGCTTACATTCCTAAAGTCACTGTTTGAGGGTCCAGTAGTATAATCGGGGGGGCTATTCCTTTTTAATTGCTTTGCCATCTCCTGCTTGTCTGGGCTGCCACATGTTCCCTCCTGCTCCTGTATTATCTATCTTGGCCCAGATGGTCTTGTTTAGATAGTGCTATTGGCGTCTTATATACCATTGTTGTTGGCAATAAATAGAGCTGCTTTTCCTGGTTCCCTTTAACAGATAGAAGATGCTGGTTGCAACTGCTAGGTAGGGGGAACAGTTGAATAATTTATTGTACACTTACCAGACTATGGATTAAAATTCCATCTTTCATGTCATGTTCAATACATTTTAATAAATCAAAAACATAATATATTGAGACATATACAAACTACAACTCAAAATAAAACATCAGTGGTTTAATACCGTGTGACTCCACATCTGGGGATTCCTCATGAAGATCTCCTCTAGGAATAATATTCAAGTCTGAATCCTAAGTCCACTCACATGTTGCCCCATGGTTCAGGGTTGGCATCTGCAGCTACCTAAACAACGTTCTTGGACATGTTTCTCTCCCATCTGGATATTGTTCCCTCTCCTCTACCCTCCCCAAACCCTGACATGGTTTATTAGTGCCCTCTCATTTTTCCTCAGACTAACCCCCCCATCAGATTTAGTTCCCTCTTCCCTGTTTTGGTATGTCCCCTCCATCCTCTCTTCTCCCCCGACACAGTACATAGTATATGTACATGTTTACAAAGACTTAATTACCTCTCAATTTTACCTTCTCCTCACTAGACATGATCCTTTCCCTCAGAGGAATGGCCACCCCCATCACAGATCTACCCCCTCCAGACAAAGTCTCAAGCACCCCATCTTACTAATCCTTAACCGAGATATCTAGAACAGTATGTACAGAGCTTTTGAGCATTTTGAGCATTGGAATCCTCTACAGTCTCACCCATATAAGGCCTGTAGAGGTACAAGCCCTGGTTCATTTTAGGTCCTCAAATTATTTCCTAAATTTGAGAATGTAATTTTTTTGAAACGCATGCAGACTGCTTCTTCTGTTTACATTACATTAGGAGGTAACTAATATTGGCTAGTTTATATTTCTTAATGTTTGCTGTAGATTGAAGCTGGCCTGTTCGTAATCCTTTTGTCTCCCCATTTTCATTTTTGTAAAATTATTCATTTACTGAACTAAATGCGATTCTAAACAATGGCTAATTGCAATTCATAAAAATCTGTGTTGCTTTTGACTGCTGGGAAATGTCATTATTATAGTGTGTTAAAAAGAATGAATTCTATTATAAATGGGTTAATTGTTTTAAACAAAGGATTTGAATACAGACAAATACGTTATGGTGCACTAATTGCTTTAATATAAAAAAGCAATGAATAGTAACATTTACATATTGTATGACACTTACCTGGATTTCAATAGTAAATAATCATTGTCATTGCTTATTATCTTTTCAGCTGTCTTGGTAAACTACAGATTATGGGTTTTTGAGAAATACATGCCACTGTGAAAAGTTCATGGACATGACAGTACCTGTAGTTTGATAGTTTGCACATCCACTACATGCTAACCACATTGACAGCAATATTTACTAAGAAAAAAGTGTGGAATATCTAAAATAAATTCTCAATTTGGGATACCCCTCTGTGTGAAACCAACTGGGACCACCTAGAAACTCACCTCGCCGACAATCCCATGGTGTGTGCATGGTCCACAGCCACATCCCTGACATCTGGTGGCTCATATGCATTCTTGCACCCAGCCAGTAGATATGGCTACTCCCAGCTTACAAGTGCTGATTGAATGAGAGCCTGTGCATGCGTCTGGAATCATCAGTGAGTTAAGTATACAGCTGATCCCAGTGGGTTTTCACAGCAGGGTATCCAAGATCTAAATGCCCCAAACTACAGAGTTGCCCTCCCCCTGTGCAAGGAACAATACCCATTTTGTTATAGGCGTTGTTCTGGTTTAAAGGCAATTTTCAGTCAAAAAAAAAAAAAAGCTTTACTCACCATTTCTTTCACGCAGACCATCGCTGCTAGTCCAGGGCTGCAACACTTACCTGAAAGGCTGGATCCTTGTCCCTCGCCACCCACTCCTCCAGTGTGGCGACACCCCCTCCATCAGTCACGGTGATCTGCAATGCTCCCTAAATTGCACTGAATGGAGGGGAGTGTGGCAGCTCACCATGACTGATGGCAGGGGCGTCGCCATGTCGGTGGGAGACAGAAAGAAATAGTCTGCATGGGAGAAAAGGTGAATATAGTTTTTTTTTTATTTGGCTGAAAATTTTAAGTAAAAGTCAGTAAAACTGTGTGGCAGCCATTGCTGGCCTTCTTCTGAAACGCTGGGGACAAAGAGGGTGTCCCTGTCTGAAGTAGTGGTTGGTCCTGGAACTTTTTTTTTAAACTGAAATACCAGTTTCAAATTAAGTTGTGTGCATCTGGATAGCGCACTCACTCTATCCAGATTGTTGTCAATAAAATGTTCTCACCTCCATCTCCTTTACTTTCTTAAAAAACCTCTTTTATGATCACAATGGCGGCTCCTGTGGGGTCTTTGGCTGGCACGGTGGAAGCCCGCTGTGCCGGCAATCCAAAAACACTGCTCAGCACCTGAGCAAGCACCCCACTGGCGCTGACTGTGCATGCCTGGCTGAAAGGGGGCGGACCTGGTACATGTATCCTCTGAAATGGGCAATCTTCCCTCTTCCAGTGCTTGGAAGCTGAGCGATGCTACCAGATTGCAGGTACAGCGGGCTTCCACTGGGCCAGCCAAAGACACCACAGGAGCCATCATTGTAATCTTAAAAGAGGATTTTTAAAGAATATAAAGGAAGTGAGAATGTTTTTATGTACAGCAATCTGGATAGTGCAAGATGCACACAACTTCTAGGCTGATATTCAAGTTTAATATTTAGGTATAGAGGAAAGGACCCAATAACATATATTGTTTTGGAAGTAAATATTGGTATTACAGCTTTTTTGTTCTGAGATGGAGTTAAGGTGAGAGTCTTTAAGTGCTAAAGGTAGATTATAAAACTGTCCAAGGTTAAGACATACAATACGCTGAGCCCCCCCCCCCCCCCCCCCCCCAACAGCTTCCTACTAAAAATGTGTGTCATTCATGCATAGAAGCATTCTTCAGGAGCTCAACCACCATTTGAAAGCAATCGAGTCCCCTCCCCGGTAAATTTTGATTGAAATCTAAGTTGCTTTTTTTGACCAGTGGGATTCATAGATATAAGTATTGTATAGGCTAATATGCGTTCCTGGCAACCATTGCTTTCAAATAGGTTTTCCTTTACAGAAGACCAAAACTGGTTGTGCTTGAGATTAACTTTTTTGTGATTCAACAATGTAACCCTGAAATTATTTATTTTCCAAAACATGTTTATAGGCCAGTTCAAAAAGAATGGTAAAAAATTCCAAAGGACTACTGTAATTAATTTATTTCACACAAATGGATATAAGATAAAAGGATAGCTCCTCAAGTTTCTATGGGCATTCATAGATATTAGACGTGGGTGTGACACAGCAGATGTCTACTCGATACTCTAGTTCTGGCCACATCAGTTCCAGCAGAGCCTGATCTATTGAGCTGACTGCAATCCATATTTGTTGCTTTCACTGTTGTAAGTTGTTGTAGAAGCGAGGGAAGCTCGCAAAATGCTTCACCCACCTTGTGATGTTGTGACAGTGAGGTGCTCCTTTAGCAAATTTCATCCAGAAATGCCTCTAAACAAAGGTTATTGAGGATGTTTATGTCTATTCGAGCACACAGTAAGCTTTTTCTTGCACTGATGCCCCTGGAATTTTGGAAATTGTGAACCAAATGCCAAATGAAAACTGGAAGCTTACACTTTTACATTCTATTTGTGAAGTACATTCATTACATGTTCTTGTATGTATGTTTGTTTTTTGTTCTTTTCTTTTTGAATTACCCTGTATGATGCTTGATTACCTGAAGACTGTCCAACAAATAGACAACTGTATCTACTGACCATCCCCCGTTTTTGATTTGCATTATCCTTGTTCATAAATCTAGAACCTTTTATCTGCAGTCTACCTTTAAGTTCACTTTAAATATCTACTGAGCTTGTGGTTCCTGATTTTCACAAACATCTGCCACGGCCATGTAAGATAAAGATCATCATTTCCATTCTGTTTTTGACTGACCATAATTTAGAACACTTGTAACTAAAATTTGTAATGAAACAGCTAAAATAAATACTCACCTTTACTCTTCTGCAGCTTTCTGCAGGTCTGGTGATTAGGAACGTACTTAGAAATGCAGCCTATACAATCTCTGAGATTGCTTGGGTGTCCGACTAACGCCCACAAACAACATGTTGGACATGGCCCTAGGTCATTAACAGTTACCAGAGCACACCCAAATCCATTGAAAGAAAGTGGCATGCACTGCATCAGCATGCTCCCAATAAAGTAGATGGCAGGAGTGTGCATGGATGCCAAGGGACCAGTTCTCAGAAACCAGCAAGGCACACATTTTCAGCCCATTAGTGTACTTCAGATTTTTTAGACGAGAACCCATGCATGAGCCTGTTATTGGACGAGAACACGTGCATGAGCCTCTCGAGCATGGAAATGTGAGTTTTTATGGGCAAACTTTTGGGGTTTCACACAGCGGGCCATCCCATTTCAGGATGTCCCAGGTAAAAGCCAGTGGCCGGCCATGCAATCTTTTAGTGAGTGCCACTTTGTACCGCCATCTTTAAGGCTCTGCACGATGTGTTTATTAATATTTGACATGCTGCAAAGATTGGCGCTGTATTATTCTGCCGCTGGTCGGTGTTTCATCATTATACTTACAGAATATCACTGTTGGGGGCAAAGGGCACAAATTTGACTGTGCGTTTAGGCTGCATTTTAGTTGTCCAAATGACACATTGGTAAGCAAAAAAAAGCCATGAAAAACTATTTTATAAGGAAAACATAAAATGACAATTGGCGACTATTAGGTCCTGCGTTTAAGTCACAATGTAAGTTCTGTACAAATAAACATGTGTAATATTAATTATAAACATAAAGCACTATAATGCAGTTCTGCCCATTGTATTCTATGGGATCTATAAACCGGAGCAGCATACACAAAAGCGTCTGGCACTGTGACCTATATGGTGGTGAGAGAAAAATATTGGCGCAGAGTGATATTAACAGGTACTGACACTTGATAAATCAGGCTCTCAATATACAGTATATATAGATATCTTGCAAAAGAGTTACAAAAAAATTGTTTTTTTACAGCATATTTTTAATTTTCATAGCTATGTGAATCATAGCTAATGTTAATTACCATAAAACCTTTGCCACTCACATGCTTCAGGAAGAAATTCTTTGTGTCTGTGAGCCTTTAATGAGCATTGTTGTGTGCATTGTGTAAGAACTGACTCTATCGTCTACAAAAATACCTTAATAACTCTAAATGAGCCATACATCATCTCCATGCATCGCAGCACACAAAGAGGAAAATAAACAGCAATCTGTTGAGAGTTTTACTTACCTTGATCCTTTGCAATCTTCTCTTAACTTCCGTGCATTATTTTTCTGTGAGCAATTCATCATAACAATGGTATCCCACTGTGCCAGCAGAATGAACACAGTGTACATGCTACACACGTTGGAGAGTAATTGTAGTAAAACATCTCTATTGAGGGACAAAATTGCTATGAATTTTAAGATTTTCACTTTAATTCTGCACTTACTGCACAGTCACTGACTTGGAGGCAAGGAGATGCAAATCATTGGGCAATTCATGTACATCACCCTAAATGCTTTTGGTGCTCTTAGTTTAAACTTGGCTTTGTCTTTTATTTATCAACAGGAATTTAGTGGAACATTTGGCCATAAGTGATAGATTGGAGTGCAGGAAATATATAAACATATACAGTAGCGTTACTGAGTTTTGCTCTACTAAGGGGGGGGGTTCTCTTATATTAAGAACAATGTACTATGTTTGTAGGTAAAGAAAATATTACAGCTTACTAGTAAGCATTTGCACACATTTGGGATTGAAATGTGATGTGTTCTGCTCATTGATGCTGTAATAAGAATAAATAGGCAGCACAATTTAATAATTGAAAAAGGTAAAGAAAACTCCACAGTCAGTCAAGACTGACATTTTTAGTAGAGTTCTTTCCACAAATAGGCAAAATGTTAAAATGTGTTCTTAAAGTCTCTGCCCAGGCAAAAAAAACATTAATCTTTTTTTCCCCTCGCTGTCTTTCTATTATAGTCCAGTTAAATAAAACTTAGCGGGTTCGCAGCATCAGCACACACAGACGAGCCCACTTTTTCACTGCAATCAAGGGCTCAGCCTTCCCCCTCCTCATGCAAATTCTCCACCTAGGTTTTAAAGGAGCATTATTGCAAAAAATGACCCAATGATAACAAAAACAATTACATATGCTGGATAGCAGGAGACGAATTATCCAACAAGACTTGTTTTATTTTCTTTAAATAGAAGGAAGAGAAAGTCAGATAGACGAAACCTGTCACCCCTGGATTTTATTCCTGCTGTGAGAGAAGAAACCACAAGCTTGGTAGGAGTTTTATTCAAGTGACCCATACTCTCATTAGATTACGTGTTTATATTGATTTTTAATATAGTACAACTTTGCGATAGTGCTTCTTTTAAGAAGGGAAATGTTTAGATTCACTGTGGCATGCAAAATTTTAGTATTCCTGGTCAAAATTACCGATACTGTGAACAGTAAAGCATAGGAGATGGATCAATCATGCTTAGGGGTTTTGTAGAAGCCAATGGTAAGCGGAGCATTTCATGGGCAGAGAAAGTAAGTAACCATAGATATAAGCAGGAAATCCAAGGTTATGGCAATACCATTTATTGATTAACTTAATATATTGAAAATTGCTTTGAACTTGTATTTTCAATCTATTGTGTTAGCCAAAAAAGCTGAAAAGAAGCATAAAAGACAAATGGATAGTTATCCTAAACACACCTCAAAATCCACAGTAGGCTACCTCAAAAGGCAAAAGTCTCCTGATCTGAACAGCACTGAAAATCTGTGGATAGATCTCAAAAGAGCAGTGCAAGAAGGCACAGGAATCCCACAAAACTGGAAGCATGGATAAAAATCCTTTAAAAATGAATTGAACAACTCTTGGCTAGCTCCCAGAAAGCATTTACAATATGTGATGCTTGCCAAATAGGGTGCTACTAGTACTAACTAAGCAAGGTGGCCAAAGTTTTGCTTCAGCCCATTTCCTTTGTTTCATTTTAAATTAAAATATTTTTTTTTGCTTAAAATACAAAGGTACTGTATCTTCTTTAACTTCATTCATTTTAGAGATCATTTCATCTTCAACTTTATTAACTGTTCACAGTAACAGATATTTTAGCAGACGTACCAAACCTTTGCATGTAATTGTACCTCGGGTGTCAACCTGACCCAGATTCCAAGTGGTCCGGTCCCCATAGTTGGAGCATCTCAGGTTGTCCCTTTCTAATAAGGTAATTCTTCTATTAACCAGGCTACTGGGGTTGCCCGGGGAGTTTCTTTATTTCTTTTGTGCTTCCTTTTTTTTCTTTTTTTCCTTTTCTTCTCTTTCTTATTATAAGATGACTTAGGTGACTAATCTTGGGGCTGCTTCTGTGAAGTCTGCATTGCAGTTAGAGAGGGCCTATAGTCAAAATTGTTTAACAACTATGCCCGTTTCATGCCATTTTGGGATGCCTCTATGGGTTAAGCCCAAAAACCTGTGTTCAGCTGCCCCCCAGCATCCCGATTTGGGATGCCCTGTTGTGTGTAAACCCCCTGAGCTATATCTACATTGCTAACGATCCTACGGTGCATCTGAGACCAAAGCCCATGCAGACAGGCTGACGTGGGAGAAATCGCATCAGCCAGAGGGAGACCAGGGATGTGGCAGCTCTCCTTTCTCTTTTCCAAAGCTCTGTTTCCAAACAGAACTGTACTGTATGTATTAAAGCTCACCTGTGTATACACTGGCTCACGACCATGTACACTGGGTAGTGATATTAGTTGATCCAGACACAGTATAGAGACACCATATAAGTCCTGGCACTCCAGTTCAGATGAATTAAACTGATTTACTGATTCTTCCTAAATTCCATTTGTATGCAGCACATGATAGACAGCTCCAAAGGAAGACTAAAGTGATATCTTACATGTCCAGGTGACGTGTTTTGGGGGAAGAATGCCCTCAGTCTTAGTCTTACGTGACACCAGGATGATCCTTGTCCTCCATAGTACTCAATGAAGAAGTGTAGCCCCATTGTCGGACATGGGTTCCACCCACTGCATGGTCCTCCAAGGATCTAAGAGTAAAAGGGTAAACACCTGGCCACCTGTAGGGACTGGCAGCGCTACATCAATTGGCAAGTGAGAATCTCATAAACTGAAGGTAAACTTAACATAGAACGGGAGCCAGTATCCATCCCAGAAACTGGGGAAATGCTCCCTACCCACCCCACACTATGCTCCACCAAAGGCGGAGCAGTGGGCAGGAAAGGAAAGCATGTAGCCCCACCCAGGGAAACGGACCAAAACCCGGGATGGTTCCCTTTAAGTATGTCAGCTGACAAACACATACCAGCTTATCACGTCATAAGATTCAATCCCCGACGCCCTCGCAACAAGCACACGATGCACCGCAACAAGCAGTTCCCCCCATTCTATCAATCATAGTGACTGCCCGTGCCCACTCTATTCAATGCAAAGGAGGTGGTCTGCATCCACTTTTGCAAAAGTAAAAAAATAAAAGAATACAAAGTTTATTTAATGCAAGTTAAAAAAAAAGATTTGTGTTTTTTAAGATTAGTTGGTTGCTAAAACTGTCTAATGGAACTGATTAGCAATTGAGTAATATTAATGAGTCAAAACGTAAGCTTATTTTCATACTACCTGCCCACAGTCATTAGTTCATGAGAGTCAGATTTCACTTGTAAAGCCACAAGCGTTTCTCTTGAAAGGGCAGAAAGAGCGTAACAAAAGTCTTTGCAGCTTTGATGGAATGGCTTAGCTTATCGATATACATTTCTAGTCAATTAATGCCAAGTTTGAAATGGATGCCCTGATGATTTCAGTTCCAGAAACAAATTCTTCCCACCTTATATCCTCTTATGCAAATTCAACAAATCGTCTGAATGAACCTAATAAATATGCTGGTATAAGCCAATGTTTTAAATAGTACAATGTATTTTTCTAGTTTTATTAGAAAAATTGCTATTGAAGTAGTAATAATAATATTAATGTTTCTCCATAAATTATCATAATGGCATCAGGGTTATACGTTTAGTATACATTAGGAATCATACACATTTCCTCTTTTAGCCTTAAAGGTTCTAGCTTTATGAACATGCTTTTGTGATTTGTTTATGTGTAGAGGAGGTGGTATTATGGAAGGAAGCTATGCCAAGATTTGGTTAGATTAGACACAGGGAGTAGTAAACACCAAAATGATACTCCCCTGCATGAAATATAGTTAATATTTTAAAGTTTAATTAGAGAAATAGTGTGGAGATCCACAAAACATGGCCTGTTGGTGGACCTTGAGAAGACAGTTGATGAACATTGCTCTACCTCAGGGGGACAACTCTCCTCCTTTAGAGCCATCAACAGGCCAGATTTTCCAAATTTTTGTGTATTGATGTATTTAGTGTCTCTATATCTCTGTCCTACCACCTGTGCGTCAGTGTGGACATCTATAAACATGAAATGTTGATGGCCCTTGAGGAAGTTTAAGCACACATTCGAACCCCAGGTAGGACGGGATGTGTATTGGCATTCCGATAAGTTGATTACTGCTGGAGTTGGACCGATCAGCTGCAGGGACAAAAGGTGAGTAGCCCTCTGTTTTTTTGGTGGTCAATCACTTACATTTTGTAAAAATGTGTTCCATCATAGCCAAAAAGGCCTGACAATGCAGCTCATCAAAGCAATCTGCACAGCTAAAAGAAAACATGTGTACATCAAGTTTACCCAAGGAACAGATTAATGAAAAAATAAACTATACACACACACAAACAAAAAACAAACATACACACGCACACATTTCAAGTGGACAAAGGTCTAAATTGAGAAATAGTGTGGAAATCCACCAAATGTGGCATGTTGGTGAACCTTAGGGAGAGGGTTGGGGAACCAACAGGCCAGATTTCCATGCTGCTGCACAGCTGATGTATTCAGTGCTCAGTCTATAGCTCTGTCTGACCACTAATCTGGCCATTCCAATTTGGGGCCAAAACTCTCTTAGGTTTCAGGCAAGGAAGGTATCCTATAGTATCTGTATACATCAGTAGGATCTACTCCATCATACCTTTCAGTTATTGGTGATTTGGATACAGCTGAACATGTGCATTGTAGGTCCTTGTTTTTCCCTGGCCATAATGGTAATAGGCATAGAAAATGTCAGGGATCAAAAACTAAATGCATATTTTAGTTTACTTTCTTTATAGTGAATATCTGAGACCAGATGCTGCATATAAGAGCCTAGCAATTAAACCATCCACCTTGGCTCAGGATGAACTGCTGAGTCTAGTCTAGTACAAAGGATACAACTGTTCCTGAAGGTGTTCCTGCAGTTCTTTTTTGGCTTGCTTGTAACCATCAGCATGATCCACTGCTCTGTCCATTGGGCTTTCTCTGTTTTCCAGCTTATGGAGCACCTGTGAATGTGAACAACAGAGCAGAGCACAAATGAGCCTCACTTGTGAAATGCAGGGTATAATTTCCACGCATAACATGACACTTGCACCTGCCAACAATGAATAGCATTATCACATATGCAACTTGCTGGGCTTCTCTGGAGCTTTTAAAGCGCCAGCACAATAGGGGCTGAATGACTGTACGTTCCAGGCTTGTGGGGAGGATGCCATTTTTGTGCCTATAATAATAACATCTGCAGAATCTATTTTTAAGGAAATTGCTGCACTAAAAGCATTCCCAACAAAGTACACCCAGCATCCTCAGTGAAGGATACAAAAGGATGAGGGGGGCTTACAAAAAAGCATAGTAGAAGGGGCAAGCCACAAAAAGTGGATAAAAGCCTAAACTATTTGGATGGCATTTGCTAGCCCCATCAAGGCGCACAATCACCCTGGCTTCTTTGTTTAAAATGCAAACACAAATTCTCAATTAATTGATGTGTTTGGCTGTAGAGATGTGTGCAGGACAGTCTGTGTTTTACATGTTTTACAGGTGCCTACGCTCTGTTTCTTCTTTGTTCCTCCGCTATATTAATTTTATTGCAAAGCATCCTCATCTCTCCTATTTTGCTTGTGACACCGTGACATTAAAACCACTTTGTGGTATTGTGGTTTGGTCATGTAAGATTGATTGCTCGCAGGACAAAAGGAAATAGGAGGAGGAAGACAAGTACAAAACATAATTGAATACATTCGTTTTACAGTGTTTTAATGGGGAGCTAGTGTACCATTAAAATAATATGCCACTATAATAGAGGCTTTGAGAAAGAAAAACCTACATTCCATTATCTTACGTGCCCTGGCATTAGTTCTCCTTCTGCTATGTTTTCAGGTATTGTCTTTTTAAAACTGGACAGTATTTAAAGTCCCTGTCCAGGCATGCCCTTCCTTCCTCCTTATACCCTTGTGGGGACAGTATAAAAGGAGCATTTTCAATGCATTTAAAAAGCTCTGGTTGTATGTAAATACCTTAGTACACTAAGGGCCTGATTTATCAAGCACTATCTGCCAGAACACGCCACATCAGTGAATATTAGAGGGGTGAAAAATATCATTTAGAATTTTCTTTACACTGGTACATGTTGCAGCATTTCACAAAACACATTTACTCTACTCTAATTTGCATCAATGTGGTGGTAGCAGATTGTGATTAATAAATTAAGCTTTAAGTGGAGCTCCTGGCTTCCTTTCACATTCATAGGGTGGCTGAGCTGGGAAGGGTGTGTCATGGTGCAGCTTTAGGAGTCATGTCCAAACTCAGCTGTGGTCAGAGCCAGCTGTGTAACAACTGTGGAGTGTGATCATGGAAAAATGAAAGCAAAGGAAGAAAAAAATTGAAGCCATGGTACTGCTTCTACTCGGCCCTGCAGGAAGTGCAGAAAAGGCATATGAGACAGGAATTAGGTGAGCTGCTTGCTGCCTTAATATTGCCATTGTCTGGAATGTTCCTTTAAATGAATTTATCTTTGTTTAAAAACAGAACAAAACCCACCAGCGGCCGCCCTGGAATCTAAAAGATTCCAGAGACGACCCTGACTTTCACACAGGACACCCCAAATCAGTATGCCCTGCTGTGTAAAACCCACCTTTCCCTGGTCCAGCAGAGCATGCGCAGGCTCTCGTCCAGTCAGAGGTGTTTGCCAAAACTTTGCGAGTTCGGGTTCCCAAACCCGAACACGATCTTCAGCCAGAAGTCCATATTCGAGTTTGATGTCCAACCCGAACACTCAAACCTGGTTGATGGTCTACTGAGCAGCCTATCAACCCACTTCACCTAAGGGTACAGTCACCTTAGCCCATGATCATCAGCACTGCTGGCACTAGAAGTGTCCTCACTCATGGGAGCTGGTGGCCAACTTTTTGTAGCCCTGGCTGGGGCCAAGTTCAAGTGCTGGCAGGAGGAAAATTATTGCGAGATGAAGTTAGTTACAGCAGCACACTTACTGCTGCTCTCTGTGGGAGTGGGACACGGGGAGCCTCATTTATCAGAGCCAGTCAGTGCAACTCAGTGCCAATATTTTGCTTCTACGGCACTCAGTGTGCAATTTAACAAAAAAAAAAAAAAAAAACATTTAGCGCCAATTTGTCCACTAGCCTACTTCTAAATTATCACCGGCACCATATAGTTTACAAAGTGCTCTTCTCAAAGTTGCGCCAGTTTTTTTCTGCACTGTAGGTTTAGATCCCATAGACCACAATTGGCAGAACTGCACTAAAGTTTTTCTAGCTTTTAAATTAAATACAATTATTTGTACAGAACTTGCAATGGTGACTTGTCAATAATGTAAACTCAAGGCGTAGATATCAGCAAATGTAATTCTATTATCTTCTTGTAAAATTGTTTTTGAAGGCCTTTTTTTCTTACCAATGTGTACTTTGAAGCACAACAACTAAATAGCAGCCTACCCGCACTGTAAAGTGTGTTCCCTTTGTTGACAGGAATGATATCATATCCTGTAAGTGTTATGATGAAACCTAGACCAGCACCTGGTATATATTATATATTATATATTATTAAATACATTGTGTAGTGCCTATAAGGAGGCAATGCAGACTAGCGCTCACTGGCACTGTTATTATCGGCATAAGGGTCCAACAGGCGCTGTGTGGCATTATGGCTTGCAGCATTCTGAAAAATAACAGCGTCAAAATATAAATAGATCTGAGTGCTCCAAAGTGGACCTGCATGGCAGCAAAATTACACTTAACTGCACACATCATAAATAAGGCTCTAATTTTTTCATGCAGGGTATATAAGTAACCCATCCTTTCACTATCTAGCTTGTTTATTGATGGGCAGCTCAATGTTAGTATATATATATAGATACGGGCACTCAAAAAACAGCAGTATGCCAGCAAAAGTATGCTAAATGGCGCACTTTTTAAATAAGGCTCATATTTAAATTAATCACTTTACAGGGTAATGGTTGTGGTCCGGGGGTGTGGCTTATCCACAGGCTTTTGGGCAACAAGTATCCAACATTCTATGCTACTCCTCCGTGTATCAGTAGGTGTAGCCCCGTCCCTGGACATGCACTTAAGGGGTAAGTTCACTTTCAGTTGCATTTTAGGAAGTGTATATTTCTTGTGCCAGAAGGTTGTGCTCAAGATAATGAGCTGACTTTAGTATTATTTATATTGTTTCCTATGTTAGTAAAATTGTGTTCTATGGAAGCAGTTCTTACTACCTGCAATTTTTTGCTGTTGGCAACGTACACCAAGTCTGTACATCAAAATGAGAGAAGTGAGCCCTGTACACACAGAACACTGCTGCTATGGCCACTGCTGAGATGAGGGAGCTCACTGAACCTTTTATATGCCCAGCAGCAGTGTTCTGTGTAACTATCTGCAATCTCCACTTGGTGTACATTGCCAATAACAATTGATTGCAGTTTGCTTCTATAAAACACACATATGCTAACATTAGAAAAAAAAATAAAAAATGCTACATTAGCTCAACACATTTAAGACATCTTTTTGCCAAACAAAAATATACACCTTCAAAAATTCAATCAAAAGTAGACTTACTCTTTAAAACACAATTTGGAAATCTCTGGTCTGTAAAGGATGTTGGTAGTTGAACTAACGGTCATCCAAGTCTAACATTGTTGAGCCAATGAACAGAAGCAGAAGCAGGGCCACTTGCCCAGGTTTTAAGCGTTTGATATCACAGGGCCATAAGCTATGGGACTTTAAACACACACATGCACCTTACAGTGCTCCAGAGCACTCTGCCTATTATGGGATTAGGGGTAACTCTGGCACAAGGCCTGTATTTGGGATTGTGGGGATTCTGCCATACTGCCTGTTATGGGGTGATTGGAGGGATTCTGCCATGCTGCCCATTATGGGGTGATTGGGCGGGGGATTCTGCACGCTGCCTGTTATGTGGTGATTGGGGGGGGTGCACACTACCTTCTGCTATTGGGTTTCTGGGGGGGGTCGTTTAGCACACTATTTGGTTCAGAAAACCTTTTTCCTTTAATTTTCACTCTATAGAGTGAAAATGCTTTTTGAACTCACAAATTAAGGATCCTTGAGACATGCTTTTAATGACCATTTCCAGAGGATTTGATTATTTAATATTTATTATTATGGGTCTAATTCAATAATAGTTTGGCTATCTTTTGACACAAAAAGGAATATTAAACGTATATGATATGTATTTATTTCATTAGCACTATCTCTTTGCACCAGGGGAGTCAAACTAATTTGACATCAGCATTCTGGTCACCTTCAATGGGCCGATTAATAACATAAAACAAAATGGAAGCATGATTTGCCTAGGACAGATGCAGAACTACTTTGCAAGGACTGATGCAGAAGCTGAAATATTTTAATAGAGGGCAGCGCTTCAACACATTTTTCCCACCCTACCTGGCAATAGCTATTAAGAACGCCTGCAGCAGATATAGCACTCTCTGCTGTGACAGTTAGTTTGGTTGGTTAGGCAGGTTCCCTCGTGTGGTGAGAGCTGGTTGCACAGCGACACAGAACATTTGCAGACACTACTCTCTTATCCCCACCAATACGTTAAAAAATGGCACACCAGCAGTTTTTATAGGCACCATGCCTGGGATTAGAAGTGGTACTGTGCTCCACAGGGGAGTGCAGCCTACCAGTGCTTCAATCGGCAGCCTATCACATGGGTACTTACTGCTGGTGTCAGAAGCCTTGGAGTAACCAGGACAGTTAGAAGAGTTGCCACATAGCCACTACTCTCTGGTACCTGTCAAAGGGCCACATAAAAAGGCTTGGAGGTAAGCATCCGGCCCCGGGCCTTGAGTTTGACACGTGCTTTACACGGGGAGGCCAATTCATTGACAGCGACAGGTAGCGACAGTTGAGCGACTGTAGTCGCTGTGCTTGGCCGTTGTTCGGTAGTTCCTAGCGACTCAGTCGGTTTACCGTAATGTTGAATATTGGGTGAGGAGTCGCTATTTGACAGGTTCCGCGCTGTATGGGAGCACATGATAGCGACTGGTCAGAGCGACCGGCTTCCACCATATTCATTAACAAATCACGCTCAAAAAAATTCTCGCGCTGTAAAATGCATGTTTAAACCCCAGAGCGCTGGCGGCGATGGGTTAAAAGTAGTTTTTTAACCCCCAAACAACCATAATTTTGGAAACCAAAAAAAACAAGTTTTTAAAATAATTTTGTAATATGAATACATTAATATCAGACCTGTAATATCAATTCTGTACATTTTTTTTTTTTTTTTTTACCTTAAAAAAAATATTTAAAATGGCAGAAGTGGTCACAGAATTTTTCACATTTAAAAAAAAAAAAAAAAAAAAATTAATAACAATTAATTATGAATATTTAAAGATTGTTCCATTGAAATGCATTGGAGAGCGCCAGGTAGCGAGAGGTCATACCTGTCGCTGTTCAAGGTCGGACGCTGGCGCTGTGGGCTGAGGCTGGAATAATGATGAATGAGTCGCTATCTGGCGCTATCTCAGTCGCTAAGCAAGATTGGCTTGATAAATGCGTGATTGTGGTGGGGAGCCGGCGTTCTCGTGGCGGGCCCGTCATTACCGGTCGCTCACCAGTCGTTACCTGTCGCTATCCCTTGTTAAATAAGGGCCTAAATCTATACATTAGCTTTGCCCCCTTCTTTCTTCAATAATATTTTATTTATTTTTTGCCATATGTTTCTGTTTTTTAATTGTATGTCTTATTCTAAATGTTTTATTGCAGTATAATGTTATAAGTGTATAATCTTATAAGTGGATGATTGGGAATTCCTATTTAATTACCCTAAATAAGGAATTACTTCCCTGCGGTATTCCTCAGTTACTTTGTATTTCTTACTCCTAGAATGTGAGTGTGGACGATAGTTAACAAGCTTGAATAAGTACCACAAATTATTGGATTGATGGTAGTGATCTCTTGATTTCAGATTCAATCAGACAGTGATTGGTGTTCCACAAGCCAGATTTAATCTTGTATATTGGATTAATCGGTGTTGCTGGCAGCTACATATATTTCTGTGTGACTGTGTGCGTGATAGGAATATACTATGGTAGTGTAGTCAGTTTCCACAGCCCACTCACATCCTGATCACATAATTGTCAAGTTCTAGTAAATTTGATCTGTGATCTGTGACAGGATCCACCTAAAAATGTGTGTATGTGGGGTTTAAAAATAAACCCATATAGGTAGCTTGTTTATAGACATAACAAATTTCCTAAAACGTGTTCAAAGTAAAAGCAAACAGAGAGAACTGCAGGGCCTGAAAGCTCGTCATTTTCCTACATGCCAAATGAAGGGAAGGGGCAAGACCCTGTTAAATCTAACCTGCCCCCCCCCCCCCATTTTATTTCACAGCGCTTTAGAAAAAAATGACATGGTATATATTAAGCGTATCTTTGACAGTAGTTGAAGATATAGAAAGCTCATTAGCCTGCATACTACAATTGGCAAGATATAAATTGAATAAATTATCTTCTGAAGCTCGCTCTCTAGGCCAGAAATGCAGGGGATGTGAATGTGGGCCATAGATGGGTCATGGGCCTGCTGGAAAGGTTAATTTTTTGGAACGATCCCAGGGGTGTCACATAGTATTCCAAATCAGGATGTCCTAGGGAGAGGCAATTGGGCTTTTAGACTCCAGGGATGGCCAAAGAGGGTTTTAGTACACTTTAAACTGACATTCCAGTCAAATAATACTAGAGTGTCACTTTATAGGATAGCAAGGCCACAATCCAATTACATACTGGTGCTTGGAGTCCAGCTAACACCAGTGCTGGCTATTTTCAAATAGTTTTGGCCACTGATTCTTACCACCAGACAGTCAGTGAGGCTCGTGAGCTAAGTTTACACTGGCCAGTGGTAGTCACCCGGGACACGAACCAGCATGGAAGGCAGAAGTAGAAGTTGTACTGTGGAAGGGATGAGTGTTTGAAGCATGGCATCTCTCAATCACAGGCCAATACCTCAGTGCAACAATCAATGCTGATTAATTCAACGCCTGCTAGCGTCAATGTAGTCCACAGCATAGCACCAGATAAGGCGGGAATACTGGCGCTATAGCCACAAAACAGTTGCTAACAGACACACATCATAAATTAGGCCCTTATTTGACTGGAGGGTCACCTATTTTCTATATAAACCCCTGCTATCCACCTATTTCACCGCAAGGTCTTTATACGAAAGGAAACCAGAGGCCAAAAGACACTGTTGCCACTTGCTCTAATAGTATAAACGGCTGGTGCAGCAGCATGTGTTTCCCATTACATGCAGACCTGGTGGTAGATAGGTGGACATACATCACTGCTGGGTTGGAAGGTGGCTGTAGAGTAGCTTCTGCTCAGCTTTAACCAGTGGGTAGGGCTGTAATCTTATTGCTTTCCCCCTGCCAACTATGTAGCAGTAATTTCTGTAATAGCATCATTGTTTTGTGCTATCACAAGTGGATTGCATCTGCTAGCTACTCTCAGACCAACAATGTGATCAGGCCATCAGACTGGTGCGTAACATCGGGGACCAGGAGGTCAGGAGGGCCCATCGCCGCTCCTATTTATCATATTTTGTGCTCACTTGGCATCCTTTAGAGAAAGGAAGCACCATTTGTCCCTGCTGTTTCAGTCTTTAGTTGTCTAGCTGCACCCAATTGAGTTACAACGCTAGTGGGAATGGGTAGGTAGTGATGCCACTGTATAGACCACATCTGGAATACTGTGCACAGTTCTGGAGACCTCACCTACAAACAGCATTATTTGAATGAATTGGGTCCAAAGGAGGCCAACAGAAATGGTTAAAGAACCTGATTTGAGTGTGTCCGAGAATCACATTTACTTTTTCAGGTCATGCAGAAGTGGGAAGAAATTATCCGTCAACATGGCTCTGTTTGTGTATGCTGGAGTCTCGGGGAGGCCGATTCATTAATAGCGCCAGGTAGCGACAGATGAGCGCCAGTAGCGTGATTTTCACAGCGCCAGCTAGTATTCGCTGTGCTTGGCCGGGGTTTGCTTGTTGTCAGCGACTCAGTCGGTGTGCGGTAATGTTGAATACGGGGTTAGGGGTCGCTGTTTCACAGGTTCCGCGTTGTATGGGTGCGCCTGACAACGAATGGCCAGAGTGAACGGCTTGCTGCAGATTCATTAACAAATCACGCTCAAAAATTTCTCGCGCTGTGAATTCCTTGTTTAAACCCCAGAGCGCTGGCGGCGATGTGTGTAAAGTAGTTTTTAACCCCCAAACAACTTTTTTTTTATATGTAAAAATTAAACAAGTTTTTATAATCATTTTGTAATATGAATACATGAATATCAGACATGTAATATCAATTCTGCACAATATTTTTTTTTTTTTACTTTAAAAAAATTCCTAACATTGCAGAAGTGGTCACAGAATTTTTGACATTAAAAAAAAAAAAAAACAGTAATAGCAATTAATTATGATTATTTAAAGATTGCTCCATTGAAATGCATTGGACCACGCCAGGGAGCGACAGGTCATACCTGTCGCCGTGATGGGATTAGCAGCGGCGCTGTTCGTTGCAGTCGGCTACATGATGAATCCCGCGCTAGCTGACGCTCTCGCCGGCGCTAGCCTCATTTAGCGTGATTAATGCGTCATTGTGACCGCCGCCGGGCGTACTTGATTCGGTAGCCGCCGATAGCTGGCGGTACCTGGCGCTCGTCAGACACTACCTGGCGCTAGCCCTTGATAAATAAGGCCGACAATTTCAATAGAGGTGAAAGCCATTGGAAGTGAGAGATCACATTCAGACATATATACATATATATTACACAAAATGTGTCATGGGGGCAATTTTTTTACTTTAATGATCAAGGGGGTACAAACTGAAGCTAGTCGAACAAAGGATCAGGAGCCACATTGGAAAATATTGTTTTACTGAAAGAGGAATGGAACAAACTTCCAGTAGAGGTGGTTCAAAAACCAACAATTTAGTGTAAACATGCCTGGTATAAGCTTATATATATCTTGAGATAAATAGAACATATAGTATACACATAAGGGCGAACTAGATGGACCATGTGGTCTCCTTTGGCTGTCGACCTCCTATGTGTCTATACTGTATATTAAAATTACACAGTTATATTAATACAGCCATGGTTTACATATAGCAAAATACCCCAATCTCTAATGTAACTAGCTATTATTTAGTAAATTTATTCTCTGCTTGTAATTTATTTTAAAAACAATCCCCGTATCGCATCAGAGAATAGATAAGATGACTGTCACCAAGCAGATCAGCCTTCAGGATGCAGCACAATGCTAGATGCTCACCTCTTGTAGCTGCAGGTGCTCCATGGCTTGTTCGGTGATAATTATGGAAATTGATTTCATAGAAATAACTGTACATTATTCCCTGGACCCACCATGTTCTCCTAGATTACATGGTGAGCATTTTCATGCAGGGGGCAGTGTGAAGCAGCCTCAGCCTCTAGGAACGTTGGCTGTGCCCTGACTTGTATAATTAATGTCAGTGTGCTAAAGTTCACACAGAGCTTCAGTAATTGGCAAAAGCCCTAGAATGGCTGATATGATTCCAGCTCCCAGCACCTCCAGGCAAGAACAAGAAGAACGCCTTTCACCATCAGGTACCATTGTTCCAAACTAACAAATATTTTTTATAAAATACTACATTTAATGGGGCAGACATCAAATACAGGCCCTAATGTTGCTCATACTGGAACTTTTTCCTTCCACATTCAACACCCAAGATTCTAATTTTTAACTAAATGATATACAATCAGACTAATAAGCATTGAAACAGCGAACGCAAATGGTGTTTCTTTGTGTACATGATGCTATGGACGCACACATCGGATGCACAACAATAGAGGGGGCGCAGTGAGGTTGCTACCTTTGCATCCCACTGTAGTTATGCCCCTGTGAGATAGATAAAAATATATAAGACACATCAAGGATTTGGAGGAGGAAAATAAGAAAAATATTATTTTGAACCAAATTTTGTGAACCAAATAATATACAAGGTGCAGAATCCCCCAGTTACAGGCAGAGTGGCATCCCCCCTCCCATTCCCCATAGGCAGTGTGGCATTCCCCCCCCCCCATCCCATTCCCTATAGGCAGTCTGGCATTCCTCCCTCCCATTTCCCATAGGCAGTGTGGCATTCCCCCTCCCATTCCAATAGGCAGGGTGGCATTCCCCCCATTCCATTCCTGATAGGCAGTGTGGCATTCCCTCTCTCATTCCAATAGGCAGTGTGGCATTCCCCCCTCCAATTCCCATAGGCAATGTGGCATCCCCCCTTCCACTCCCCATAGACAGTGTGGCACCCCCCTCCAATTCCCATAGGAAATGTGGCATTCCCACTCCCCATAAACAGTGTGGCATACCCCCCTCCAATTCCCATGGGAAATGTGGCACCCCCCCTCCCATTCCCCATAGGCAGTGTGGCATTCTCCTCCCTCCCATTCCCCATAGGCAGTGTGGCATTCTCCTCCCTCCCATTCCCCAAAGGCAGTGTAGCAGTCCCCCTCTGTTTCCTCATAGGCAGTGTGGTATCCCCCCTTCCATTACCCATAGGCAGTGTCCCAGCCGCGCCCTCCACCGCTGCTTTGTAACAGCCAGAAAGCGCAAACACCAGGCTCCGTACAGTGGGTGGGTGTGGACTGCGCTGACATGTCAGCAGCAGCGGGCACAGCTGACACATGTACTTCTGGCCTCCAGCAGTGTGACAGCCCGGCCAGAAGCACCGGAACATGTGAGTGGACTTTTTATTATTATTTTTTTACATTTGCCCAATAAGGCGCACGCACATTTTCTCCCCACTTTTGGGTTAATAAAAGTGCATCTTATGGGGCGAAAATTACTATATATATATATATATATATTTATATATATATGTTTATATCTAGGAGGAAACTTGCGCATGGAGTAAGATTTCAGGTGCAAACTTTGCGTGCCATTTTTTTTAGGAATAAAAGTGTCAAATGCGTTTTTTTTCCTTGGAATAAAACATTTTGAAAATAGTTTTATAACTTTAAAAATGCTTAAAGCAACATACCCAAAAAAGGGGACATTTGGCTCAAAAAGTACCCCCCCAAAAAACAAAAAGAAACAATACGTTATTATTACACACTAAAATATGGGAGGGAGGGAGGGATAAACAGGAAAATCATGAACAAAAAGCTGGGAAACACAAAAATGTAGGGTAATTGGAATCAGCATATCGCCTACTAAAACTCTACAAATAAAAACCAGGAGAGGACACGTGCCACAGGGTACACACTACAGATTGGAGAAAAAAACACAGGAGTCAGAGAGAAAAATTGCCAATGCTATTGTAAAGATTTCCCCTACTGGGCTGCAACTCTGTTCAGGAATGCAGGATATGGCCATCGTTATCTTGCAAGTACAGTGGGGATTATAGCTGTGCTCTGCACAGACAGAGCAGAGCTGTGGTCAGGAAAAGGACAGTGATCCCAGAATGCAGAGCCACATAGTCCCTGTGAATAAGGACATGAATTTCTCTGTAGTAAGATACTATTTTGCTCATGTACCTGTCTACTGCTGCTTTTAAATGTACCCATACGCTATGGAGTTAGGATGTCCGACTTCTTTTAATGGAACTTCAATAAACATGAGTGATTTTATGGTAGATGCCAGCATCTTCAATTTTATTGTCAAAAGACTTTTCCTTTCTGCAAGCAGCCTGAGACTCCATGGGCAACCATCCTGGATGTTTAACTGCTCAGAAAGGCAGGTAGGACGATTTTTAATGTGGGCAATCTGTATGTACAGGGCGGGGGAAACCAATAAAAAATGCTGTTATTCAGGGGTAAAGTCTGGTTTTTAAGGTCACCCCATGACATCCAGATTTGGGATGCCCTTTAAATATCTGGCATGGAGCTGTGTATGATGGGGGACAGGCAGATGCGTGCAGCTTGTTTCCTGTCAAATGGAGCTCTGCTAAGAAGATGGTGAGCATCTCTCTAATGCAGGGTTCACTAATGGCAATTTGATTAACTTAGGCCCTTATTTAACAAGGGATAGCGCCAGGTAGCGAATGGTGAGCGAACGGTAATGACGCTCACCGCCACGAGAACGCCGGCTCCCCTCCGCAATCACACATTTATCAAGCCGATCCTGCTTAGCGACTGACAGAGCGCCAGATAACGAATCATTCATCATTATTCCAGCCTCACCCCACAGCGCCAGCGAGCGACCTTGAACAGCGACAGGTATGACCTCTCGCTACCCGGCGCTCTCCAATGCATTTCAATGGAACAATCTTTAAATATTCATAATTAATTGTTATTAATTTTTTTTTTTTTTTTAAATGGCAAAAATTCTGTGACCACTTCTGCAATGTTGATATGATGATATCTTATATAATGATATAATGATATTTTTTTTAAGGTAAAAAAAAAAAAAAATTGTGCAGAATTGATATTACAGGTCTGATATTAATGTATTCATATTACAAAATGTTTGTAAAAACATGTTTTTTTTTTTTCCAAAAATATGGTTGTTTGGGGGTTAAAAAACTACTTTTAACCCATCGCCGCCAGCGCTCTGGGGTTTAAACAAGCATTTCACAGCGCGAGAATTTTTTGAGCGTGATTTGTTAATGAATATGCTGGGAGCCGTTCGCTATGGCCATTCGCTGTCATGCGCTCCCATACAGCGCGGAACCTGTCAAACAGCGACTCCTAACCCCGTATTCAACATGACCGCACACCGACTGAGTCGCTGTCAACAGCCGAACAACGGCCAAGCACAGCGAATACTAGCGTGCGCTGTGAAAATAACGCTACTGGTGCTCATCTGTCGCTACCTGGCGCTATTAATGAATCGGCCTCTTAGTGGTCCAGTGAACATGCACTGTCCCTGGAACAAAGCAAACCAGCGCAGTATGCAGGTCCACAGCCTTGCTATGCTTGTCAGCATTTGTGTTTCTGTTCTTCACTTTATTTGAATGAAACAAACCTGGTATATGACATATGCAGTATGAGATTACAGTAGGCAGAGTGTACCTCATGGTGACATCTTATAAAAAGACGGGACTGATATTTTAATGTTTTTTTTATACTTTCAATGTCACAGTGGCTGCCTCAGATTCAGATTTCAATTGTTCAAATCGTACCTTGGAAATCAGGTAATACAGCATACAGATTTTGTCTGCATCCTATGAGTATCCCAATCTCATCTGCCCAGATGATTAAACCTCCAGTTAGCCCAATAACATTCTTGATCCGGCAACCCCATAGCACATGCGTGGCCCCCAGCAGAATCCCTGGTCAGCATGCACACACTCCCAGGCAGAGTTCAGTGGCTGCTTGTAGGAGTGGACATGATGCCAGGTGCAGCAGCAATGAATATTGGTGATTGAGGTAAGTAAGAGGCAAACCAAGGGGTTTCACAAAGCCCCGATTGAGAACTCGA